>OZ007497.1:88737140-89937140 GCA_963931805.1 Microdon myrmicae
AACCCTAAGCTCGCTACAATATATATATATATATATATATATATATATATATATATATATATATATATATATATATATATATTGTGGCGCATATGACAATCAGTACTGGAATCTTCGAGAAAGTCCGAAACAAAGTACTAGATTATTTTAGGAAGTACTGGAAAACTGGAATAGAACATTCAAGACAACCTTTCTCATCAGCTATAGATCGGCTAATCACGATACGACGGGCCATTCTCCAGCAAAAATTATATTTGGACGGGAGATACGATTACCAGCCGATCTGCGATTCGGAATACCTCCAGACACCATAGATAAGACTGAAGACTACGCGGCTGAATGGAGAAATCGCCTCGATGAGATTCATCATTTGGTTCGAAAGCAAATCAAGGTATCCAGTGATAGGTTGAAAACAAGGTACGACGTTCGAACCAACGCATCCGGATTTAATGCAGGCGATAACGTATGGCTTTATAACCCTCATCGGCAAAAAGGAAGGTCTCCGAAGTTGCAGCAACATTGGGAAGGACCGTATAAGATTCTCACAAGAATTAACGACGTTGTGTATAGGATTCAGCGAAGACCGAACGCCAAGATGAAAGTGGTACATCGTGACCGACTGGCGACTTTTGTTAACCCAGGAGATCAGGAGAGTTCGGGACGAACTAATCTAGGCGGGGGGTAGTGTGACGCATATGACAATCAGTACTGGAATCTTCGAGAAAGTCCGAAACAAAGTACTAGATTATTTTAGGAAGTACTGGAAAACTGGAATAGAACATTCAAGACTATGATAGTACCCTTGTTTCCTCCTTTTCGAGTGATCGGCCGATTGGTGCATCTGCGTCACACCAGCTGAGATGTAGACAGATTGATTCTCTGAATCGGGATCTGGATAAAGTCCTGCAGTGGGGAAAGGCCAATCTTGTCGACTTCAATGCAACGAAGACTCAGTATACAACATTCACAAAGAAAAGTGGATCATCGGTTCCACAGCTGATGATGAATGGCCGGGCCCTCGAGGCTGGGGAAAGTTTGAAATTGCTCGGCGTCGCGGTCTGTGGGATCATGGCATAAACACGCGTCGAACATCGCCAGGACAGCCTCAGGAAAACTGAGTTATCTTTTTAGAGCCAAGAAATATTTTACCCCGGCCCAACTTCTCCTCCTATATAAATCCCAAATTAGGCCCGCGCTCGAATATTGCTCTCATGTTTGGAGCTCGGCTCCTAAACATACCCTCGACCTACTTGAGAGCATACAGAGACGAGCGATCCGCCTGATCGGGGACTCGGCGCTGACGTCGGGACTACAGGCGCTATCACATCGAAGGCGCGTAGCCGACCTCTGTCTGTTTTACAGATATTATCACGGGTGCTGTTCTTCGGAGATTCGTGGTATTGTTCCGCGCAATTCGGCTTATATGCGCTCCACAAGACAATCCGACGGATCGCACCCGCTTGTGGTTCATCTCCCGACGGCGCGAACATCCCTACATCAGAACTCGTTCCGCTACAGAGCGGGGAAGCTGTGGAACTCCCTTCCCACGCGAGTGTTCCCGGAACGTTACAACCTGCAACTGTTCAAAAAGAACTGCAACAGTTATTTGATGGCATCTCGGGGCGCTCACTCGGCGCTATAGGTTCGCCTCTCCCGAGAAATCAAACCAAATCAGAATGAGGAAAATCGGTATAAATACGTCGCACGCGGGTCGGGAGTTGAGTGATAAGTAAGACAGTGAAGCAAGCGAAAGTCTCGAGTGGGAAGTAAGCAGTAAAAGACGCGATAAGTACGGAAGCGATAAGTAAAGAAATCGTTAAGTGTACGGTATAAGTAACGGTTGTATTACGGACTAATAAAGTGTTATAATAATTCAAAATCGATTTAACGACTCTTATTTTTTAACTACTAATAATAATTAATCCAGTGAACCCTAAGCTCGCTACAATATATATATATATATGATGTTAATAGAGTCTAACGTTATTCATTCATTCATTGTCTAGAAAATAATTTACAAAGAAATACAGTCCACTTACACCACGGCACAACACAGGACAAAACATCACGTATATATCAACTTTCAGTTATATTTATAATTTAGTTTTATTTCTTGCCGCCTGTTTATTTGCAACATTATGGTTCCCGGTTATTTGGGAAAAAATGTTTTTATCTATATTGAGAATTTTTTTCGGCCCGCACCAACGTGGTCCATTCTAATTAAGCTTTTTTTACTCATTTATTTTTTAGATATTTTATCAATGTTATTGTTATTAATTTCAATATATTACTACATTTATATTTTTATATAGAGTTCTTTCGTTTTTCTTTTCCGAACTTAATGATCCGTATATAAGTTTTGAAAATGGTCTTGCAACGCATGTGGTCACCTTTGAAACATCAAAAACCAAATTAATTTTTATTTTATAACAGCTGTTTTATGAGTACACTGCTTTAAATATTACTTATCACAGAACAAGTATTTTTGATAAAACGCATATCAGCATCCCATGGCGGCATATAGAAATGGACAATTTTATCACAAGAACTTTTACAATTGTGTTTTCTCAACGCCCTGTGGATGAAATTTCTCTTTAATCGTACTGCTGTCACATAACCTATAAAGTTGCAGCGGGAGAAAACTATAGTTGTGTTTTCATTGCATTTGATTTGACTTTATATGATTTCAAAGGAGTTCATCAGATTTATATAAATGGCTGATAAAGGAAAGGTGCGGGAATTATTTATTTTTCACAAATTCGTTTTCATTCTTTAAAATATTTTTTTAGGCGAACAGTGGGAATGACAACAAAGAAAAGCGTCGCAAGGAATCTATTTTGGATCTGTCCAAATACTTGGAGAAGATGATTCGTGTTAAATTTGCCGGTGGACGAGAGGCTGCTGGAATACTTAAAGGATATGATGCTCTATTGAATTTAGTGCTTGATAACACTGTTGAGTATCTGCGTGATGCAGATGAGCCTTTTAAGCTGGCGGAGGAAACGCGAAGTCTAGGACTAGTTGTATGCAGAGGTACAGCTGTCGTGTTAGTGTGTCCACAAGATGGTATGGAATCGATACCGAATCCATTTATTTCTCAAGATGCATAATTGAATTACTACGTATCTGGCGAAATTAGAATTCAAGCTTTTATAACTCGTTGTACGAGAAAAGTGAAAACTAGTTTATTTTAAACTTAAGTAAAAATACAAATAAATAAGTTAGTATCTAAAAAGTGAATTTTCTCCAACATGTTTTTTTATTCCAGTCCAAACTCATTCCTCAACCAGGGATATTGTGCTGGGCACTCCTTGCAAGTGTAGAAATAGCGATCCTGCTGTAGAACTCTGCTTCTCAATTTACATGTATTTGGAATGTTGCAAACAATTTCTCTCGGTTCCAATGATTTTGGTTGACAATGCCACGGTTCAAACTGATGCAATTGGGTGATGGGAGTCGGATGGCGCATCCACTGAATGGCTTGATAATTAGTTACAAAATAAACATCCGGTAGTTTCTGCAAATCATCTACAAATTTCTGTTGAAAAAAACAAACTTCTTTAAAAAAGTTTCCAAGTTAGTAGAAAAGGTATTAACTAAGAATGCATTTAAGTAGTCAATCTTTTTGAACCAGGCTGAGTGGAAAAACAATCCGAACGGTGCTCGATTGCTTAGATAATGTCTCTTAAAGTTGTGGGTCAGCATTCGATATATATCATCTGCACTTAGGTGTGGTGGACAACTGTCTACCATTCCACAGGTATATTCTCCAACTTCTAATTGGTTTATAACCATTTCCCAAATGCCTGGGTAGCTACGTGATGGACAATTCTGGTTCATGCCGGTGCAACTATGTGGCATTTTGTAGTCCAAAGTATATGGCCATAGCGGTGGATTTGAAAACGGAGCGACCATAGTAGCGTCATAAACGAAGCCAAATTCTTTCATCATAAGGAATTGGCGGTTCCAGCCCACGCGCAGATAGGGCACACGCATTCCTCGAATTTCTTCCATGCGCACAGCTCCAAATTTGTTGATGATATTCGCTTGACCAACCATTTCATCAAACC
Organism: Microdon myrmicae; assembly: GCA_963931805.1. Classification (NCBI taxonomy): domain Eukaryota; kingdom Metazoa; phylum Arthropoda; class Insecta; order Diptera; family Syrphidae; genus Microdon; species Microdon myrmicae. The sequence goes on from OZ007497.1 coordinate 88,741,211, forward strand.
AGTCTTCTATGGTGGCATTTTTTGACCACCACATCTCAGGGCCGCGATGACTGTAAGGATATAGACAACATACAATGGAAATGTAGTTTAAGTGAAATTTCAGTTGTGTCTTAATGTTCTGTAGTTTTTCTTAGGAGGCGAGCATATAGAGCAAGTGTCTTGTGATCTGAAATGTGATATTGATCGTCTCTTCCAATTTATCTAAAAGCGATCTCCACCAACTTCAACGGTCGAATATAACAAAAGCTACTACGGATTTTTTGAACCATATTACTTTATTAATTTTGATCCAAAATACGTATTTCGAATTTCCATTTTCCAACAAGCATCTTTATCGACTGTACAAGTACCATCAACTCAACGAGATCAGGCATACAATATACAATTCAAATCACATTATTACAATGAAATCTAAATTCCCGGAAACAGATTAGTGAATTTAATGGATAAATGTTAACCATGAATCAAGTTGAACTCAGACCTAACAAGTATGTCCTTCGACGCGTTCCTACCTTCTAGCTGTCTTGCGACAGTTAGAATCATGCGAAGCCATAAGAATGTTAGGCTTGGCCTTGGAATATCTGAAAGACGGGAGGGTTATCTACAGTGACACTTTCTAGCGTTCTTTAATTTCCTTTCTAGGAGTTCTCGAACTACAAGGATGGACGGGTAGTAAGAAGGAAGTCATAAAAGATCGGTCGGTCTTGGGGATGCAGTAGACACAGATTAGGCCTTTGGTGAATAGTATAAGAGTGAACGCTATAATAGTGAAAAGTTTACCAGTTAATGATACAAAAGTGAATGGAATACGAACTAATAGGTCACGAGTACATAACGAAGGTGAACAGTATAAGAGAGAACGGTATAAGCGTGAAGAATAAAAAAGTGGACAATATATTAGTGATCATAATCAGGTAATTAGTATTAAAGTGGATAGTATAAGCCAGAATCATGGTGTTCCGTAAATGGCGTGCCACCTCTACTGGGATGATTCCTTAGCTTATAACCTATCAGAAAAACAAAATATAAGTTTAGTAAAAGTCCAACCATTTTTGAACTGTTTTGGCTTTTTCAAAATTTCGGAACATCTACACTTTGTCGTAGAAAATTTGGTGGCTTGTCCACATTATGACATCTTTGATAATATTTTTTTTTCTAAAGATTGTCTCATTGAGATCATCTGAGCACAAAAAAATGTATTGCTATTTTTATTTATAATACATAGATCCAAGTATAACGAAGATCTGTAATTTCTAAAACCCGTGTCCTGTCAAGAAAAATCGGCCTCGCCATGTAGTTTATTCGTCCATTTTTTGATATTTGGTATCATTTCCTGTGGCAGCTATGTCCAATTTCAGCTGCCGTTGGGTAAGTGTCCGCTCTCGGATAGAGTGTTGCGGATTCGCAATTGTACATAATAAATAATTCTAGTACGTTCGCATTTCGCCAGCAGTCATACACCAGCTGACAACGCGTCGGTGACAGAAAAGAAGCGCCACATCAACCTCAAATTTAAAAATTAACGTGAACGGTCCGTTTTCCTCTTGGGCTTTGGACATCTCCACTTGCTTGGACGGTCTGGATAGACCCTGCTACTGTTATATATATATATATATATATATATATATATATATATATATATACGAGGGTTGCCTTTTATATTTCGGGATCAGAGAACAAAAACAAATATTGATCATCGAAAATCACTTTATTGTTTTTCAAAATATTCCCCATGAAGATCTATACACTTTTGCATGCGTTTGAACCAATTGTCGAAGCACTTTTGCCACTCTGATTGAGGTATCTCCAACACATGCATTCTGAATGCAGCAACCGCTTTTTCAGGTGTCGAAAAACGTTGACCTCTCAGTTTGTTTTTTACGTGCGGGAATAAAAAGAAGTCATTCGGTGCCAAGTCAGGACTATACGGTGGATGATCCATCAAATCGATGTTTTGAGTGCTCAAAAATGCAGTTGTCGCAGCCGATGTGTGAGAGCTCGCATTGTCGTGGTGAAGAGTGATCCGTCTTCGGCGGTTGGTTTTCCTGATTTCTTGGAAGACAACTGGCAAACAAATGGTTGTGTACCACTCAGAATTGACTGTTCTGCGTTGTTCTAGTGGTACGGTTGCGACATGTCCAGTTTTTCCGAAAAAACGCGACCATTCGCTTGGAAGTGCTTCGTGCGCGAACAACTTTTGTTGGATTTGGCTCATCTTGAAACACTCAGACAGTCGACTGCTGTTTACTTTCGGGCTCATACGCGTAAATCCACGATTCATCACCTGTCACGATGTCATAGACGTGTTTCGAAGCACCGCGACCGTATTTTTTGAGCATTTCTTTCGACCAATTGACACGAGCCTTTTTTTGGGCGAATGACAAATTGTGTGGGATCCTACGCGAACAAATTTTTTTGACAGTAAAATGTTTATGCAATATTGAATGTATGCTGGTCCCACTAACGCCTAAGGTTGTCTTAATCTCACGATAGGTCACATGACGATCTTCCAATATCAGTTCGCGCACAGCATCAATGGTTTTCGGAACAACAACTAATTTTGGACGACCTTCACGAAATTCATCTTGGAGTGAACTACGACCACGATTGAATTCACCATACCATCGATAAACACTGGTCCTTGATGGAGCTTCATCGCCAAAAATTGAATTAAGTTCATCCATGCACTGTTGCTGAGTTAATCCACGCCGAAAGTTGTAAAAAATAATCGCACGAAAATGTTGACGATTCGCGCCACGTGTCCGGCCCATCTTAATCTTCGCGACTTGATTACTCTCACTATTGTAGGTTTGCGATATAGCTCCTCCAATTCGTGGTTATGAAGTCTCCTCCATTGTCCTGTCTCCTCGTCATATTTACCTCCAAAGATGCCCCTCAAAACTTTATTCTCGAATACGCGGAATTTGTTTACTTCCCGTTTTGTGAGAGCCCATGTTTCGCATCCATATAGAACAATCGGCACGATTATGGTTCTATAGACACGGAGCTTTATGTTACGTGATAGCAGTCTGGATTTCAGCAGTTTACTGACTGCGTGCCAACTCGCGTTGCCGGAATGCAGTCTCTTGTTAATTTCCTTCGACATTTCGTTACTGGCCGTCAGTATCGTTCCCAGATATTTAAATTCTTCAACTTTTTCAAATATCTTACCTCTGACGTTTATATGTGTTATCTGAGATCCACCTGGTCTCGCCGTAATCATGTATTTTGTTTTGTCTCCATTTATTTCTAGGCCCACCTCTTCTGCCGCTTGCATGATGATTTCACAGTTTTTACTAACAGTTTCTAGATTATCGCCCAGAACGGCGATGTCATCGGCATATGCGAGCACTTGTGTGACCCCGTTCAGGGATGATCCGGCCATGTTGTCGTCTTGTACCTTTCTGATGACATACTTGAGCACAAGGTTAAAGAGACACGGTGATAGTCCATCTCCCTACTTTAGTCCGTCCCGGATTTCAAATGGTTCTGAGAGGTGATCTTCTATTCTAACTTGCCCTTTGTTTTCGTTCATGCAAATTTGAATGAGGGCGGCATATTTTTTTGGGACTCCCAGCTCAACTAGAATATGGTAGAGTCTCCGCCTTGCGACTGAGTCGTAGGCGTTTTTGAAGTCAACGAACAGTTGGTGAACCGTCTCTCCGTATTCCCACTTCTTTTCCAGCAGTTGTCTTATTGTGAACATTTGGTCTCTTGTTGACCGGTTCCTACGGAATCCACATTGGTAGTTTCCCAGTATCTCTTCTGAGTACGTTGTGATTCTCGCTAGAATGACATTTGTTAATATTTTGTATGCGGTTGGGAGCAATGATATTCCTCTGTAGTTTTCGTTGTCAGATCTGTCGCCTTTTTTGAAAATGGTGTTGAGGTTTTCCATTCTTCCGGAGTGACTTCCTTATCCCATATTGTTTGCATGAGCTGGTGGATCTTTCGAGCGGTTGCCTCTCCTCCATGCTTCACAAGCTCTGCCGGTATGCAGTCGACTCCGGGAGCTTTGTTGTTTTTCAATCGATTTATTGCGTCTACAAATTCGTTGAGAGGGGGCTCTGGGATCTGAGGCTCGGCTGTATGTACGCTTGGTGCGTTTATTTGTGTTTGATGGGTGCGTACATTGAGCAGGTTTTCAAAGTACTGTTTCCATCTTGTCACGACATTGTTTGCTTCTGTGACCAGGCAGCCGTTTGCGTCTCGAATTATTTTGACTCTCCCTCGGTAGCCATTTCTAATTGAATTTATGCCGGCATACATACCCCTGATGTTCTTCGCTCTTGAATTTTCTAAGATTTTTCCGAACCGAGTCTTCTCCCATTCGCGTTTTTTGCGTTTGAAGAGTCTCGTTGTCTCTCTTCGAATCATCGCGTATCTTTCTGCGTTGACTTCATCATATCTTTGTAAGTGGATCACTCTGAGGCGTTTACGTTCTTCGATCTTTGCCCTGCACTCATCGTCATACCAACGTTTGGACCTAATTGTTTTCTTAAATCCTAATACCTTTTGAGCAGTTAGTTTGATTGTGTCTCTGATCGATGTCCATTTAGTGTCCACACTTTTGGCTTCCCCTTCCTCGCTGCTTCCATTCTCTAGAATGCTAAATCTATTTGTTAGTTCATTTCGATATTCAGTCCTTTCGCGCAGGTCTTTCAGTTTATCAGTGTCGAACTTTTTGCTCGTCTCCCGTGACTGCCCATGTGGGATTGCTGCGAGGCGACTCCTGATTTTGCCCATCACTAGAAGATGATCGGAGTCGCAATCTGCTCCTCTATATGATCTTACGTCAAGGATATTCGAGTGGTGTCTTTTGTCTATGAGGAAGTGGTCTATTTGCTTACGCGTTACACCATCGGGTGATATACATGTGGCTTTATGAATTTGTTTGTGCTTGAACATCGTGCTTTTCACTAACAGATCTTTTGACGCTGCGAACGTGATAATTCGAATTCCATTATCATTTGAAACGTCGTGTAGACTTTCTTTACCTATAGTTGGTTGGAAGATATCTTCCTTTCCAATTTTTGCATTGAAGTCCCCGAGGAGGATTTTAACATCGAATGATGAGATCCCATCAAATACATCCTCTAGGGTCTCGTAGAACGTGTCCTTCGTTTCTTCGTCCGCAGATTCTGTTGGGGCGTGTACGTTTATAAATATATAATTGTACCATCGGCCATGTATTTTTAGCACAGACATTCGGTCATTAATAAATTTCACATCTTTTACATGGGGCGTAATCTTCTTGCTTATGATGAAGCCGGTTCCGAGGTTATGTGTATCGGTACCTCCACACAGCAGTGTAAATCTGTTGGTTTCGATTACTTGATGTGGGAGTCGGACTTCCTGAAGCGCGACGATGTCCATTTTATATATATATATATGTATATATATATATATATATATATATATTATATATATATATTGTATATATCTAGATGTTGCGGATTGCCACTTCTGCATCCAATGGATTCGCAACTGAATGCAGCCAACAACCGAAACAACAACAAATGTCAGCAACCAGCTGACATTAAAGAATTAATTGTCGAACTGTCATTGTGGATTGAATGTAGACGCATTTCTGGTTTTTTCCTTCATGTGTTTTTAATCAATATAAATTTTGTTCATCTCGGTAACAACAGTTAAATAAAAGAAATAATAGTAGTAAACAATCTCGTGCGGTTATTGATAGGAAGAAATTCATGTTCGTAGTGGTGGTTCGAACTCTTTAAGTAAACCCGAACTCTGGTGTACGTTTTAATCGGCTTCACGCAAAGACATTTAGAAACTCATCAGACCACGATCATCCCGGGACCCAGCACAGACGTTATTCCGCACATTTTGGAATACATTCGTTGCTAGCCGTTCGCTCGCCGCTCATTTTTGGTCCTTCGTGCCGGATCGGAAATCATTCGTTGCTGGCCGTTCGCTGCCGCTCATATTTTGGTCCCTCGAGCCGGATCCAGACTGTGGAACCAGTCTACCGCCGCCCAGTTCGCGGCGCAATCACCGATTCCGGATCGTGGATCCAGCCCAGCACCGCCCAGTTCGCAGCGTAAATGAACATAGGATCCAGGTGTGTAGATCCATACCGCTGCCCAGTTCGCGGCGCCACTAAAGGATCCAGATCTGTGGATCGGACCGCCGCCCAGTTCGCGGCGAAATCACCGGATTCAGACTGGATCCAGTCCATCGCCGCCAAGTTCGCGGCACACCTGCGGTCCAGACGCAAGGACCAACCGCAGCCAAGTTCACGACACAACTGAGGTCCAGACACAAGGACCAACCGCCGCCAAGTTCGCGGCACAATCAAAAATTCAGATCTGTGGATCGGACCGCCGCCCAGTTCGCGGCGAAATCACCGGATTCAGACTGGGTCCAGTCCATCGCCGCCAAGTTCGCGGCACACCTGGGGTCCAGAGGCAAGGACCAACCGCAGCCAAGTTCACGGCACACCTGGGGTCCAAACGCAAGGACTAACCGCCGCCAACTTCGCGGCACAACTGGGGTACAGATGCAAGGACCAATCGCCGTCACGTTCGCGGCACACCTGGGGTCCAGACTTATGGATCCAGAAGAGAAGATCGCCGCCCAGTTCGCGGCACAATCATCTACCCCCGCATATTTCGCGGCGCAACCGACTAGGATCCGTACTGTGGATCCACCATCGCCGCCCAGTTCCCGGCACATAAAAAAAAGAGTTACAACCGAGATGCCGGCACCAATGACAGCGAAGTCGAAGATAGCAACGGCTGCATTGACTGAACAGTTCATGGCGGTCCAGTTCGAGAATCTCAAGAAGAGAGGGCAACCGCCGCTGGCCACAGTGGAGGCGCAAGAGAGCGGCCTCCAGCTGGGCTGGGATGAGGTTCGGAAGCGGCACGAACAACTCCTACGACTGGCAGATCCAGGGACGACCGTCGTCCACCGCTACTTTGAAGAGAGATTACTCGACTAGGCGTAGGAGACATACCTCGACGAGGCGACCAAGTTTGCTGAGGCAAAGCACGCCCATCCAAGACTGCGGCGGACACCGTCAGTCGACCACAAAGTCGTTCGCCGCCAATGATGTCGCGACTAGCACCATGATATTTGGAAACCACGAAAATCTACCATGCAAATGCCGCCTAGTCCACCACCGGTTCGTTCCGGCCTTGACGCCATGCCTCCGCGATCAGGAGCTCGTATGCCGCCTGGCCTTCCACCCGGATTGCCATCACGGATGATACACCCGGAAAACTCCCCCCAATAAGGACATCAAAGGCGTGACGACAGCCACTGCGAAGCTATCCCAGAAGGGAAATGATTCCAAGCTACCGAGGCTGCTTGAGGCCCAGTTCACGCTCGATCCAGTCTCACCAACTACGGCGAACAGCGCCGACCAACTCGACATTTGCGAGCTGCCCTCAGTGCAGCTGCCAGCAGTCGCCACGAAGCAACCGGTTAAGGAACCGCATCCCATTCCGGGGAGTAAGCACCAGCAGGCCGCTGACCGGAGTTCCGCCTGCGCAGAAGTCAACCCGGCCCATGTTCCAATGCACGGACCAGCGTCTGAGCCCCTACGGACCCAAGCGCCATCCACGTTCTGTGGGGCACAACACCACCTCTACGCTTGCGGGAGTTTCCGATCCCTCAAACCTGCCCGTCGGAGGTCCTTCGCGCACAGGAGGAACCTGTGCGTCAACTGTTTGGGTCGCCACCGCTTACGCGACTGCCACTCCACAAGGCAGTGTCGACAGTGTCAAGCACGACACCATACTCTACTCCACGCCGGTACGGTGACATCACCTCTAGAGGCGGGCACCAGCCCTAAAACCAAGGACATCCAGACTCATGGAGTGCCCTCGCACACTCTGACCACCCCGCCGCCTCGACCAACCCTCCTTGCTACAGCACGCGTCATAATCAGATCGGGAAACCTGCGCCAGGTGGAGGCCCGTGCCTTGATAGACTCCTGCTCCGAGGTCACCTTTATTGCCGAATCCCTCGTTCGGCGACTGCGCCTCCGCCGCCGGGCATCATTCATCCCAGTTCATGGGGTTGGAGGCACCTGCTGCCACACGGCTGGGGCCGAATCAAGCATTACCATAATGCCTCGCCACGACTGCTCGCCTCCTGCCTGGCGAGCTCGCCATCGCGGCATGCCTGGACCTCGCGGACCCGAACATCTCCTCACGGGATAAGGTGGAGTTGATAATCGGCCCCGATCTGTACCCGGCCATCATTCAGGCCGGACCTAGGAAGTCCGACCACTCAGACATCATCTCGCAGGCCACTGAGTTGGGATGGGTGCTAACGCGAGCAGCACCCACCACGGCTACCAGCTTACAGGTGACAAGGACTGTCACCAGCCATCACATGGCCATTCCTCGTGGGTTGCGAACTTACAACTCCGACCCAGAGGAACTGGTCGAACGTCCGACTGTGGATTGCAACTTACATAAGAAGACCAGGAGGAAGTACTATCGGCAACGACCCCGGGGGCCACAAACGAGCTTGATATTAGCTTCAAGGTAGATCGCGTACAACACATGGTTGTACCCTCCCCGGAATCGTCCTCCCTCACATATGGGGCCAACAATTCTCCCTAAGACCTTCCTCTCGAACGTGGCTAAGAGTTCAGAGTGCCTTTTATTCGTAGGTGGTAGGCGGCCTTAAAGTCTATGAATCGATGATATAGTTCCAGTCATTTCCCATCGCCTTGCTAGGATGAATATCTGATCAATCGCTGATTTGCCTGTGATGAAGCCACACTGATATTGACCAATGATGACGTTAGCGTATGGGGCTATCCGATCTTGTAGGATAGAGGAGAGTATCTTATAGGCGGTACTCAACAATGTTATACCCTATCGTTGCTGCACAGTGTGATATCTCCCTTCTTATGTATGGGGCAAATTATTCCACGACGCCAATCTACCGGCATCTCCTCTTGCTCTATGTGCACCACGATCTGCATGAACTGCGTGATGTAAAGCTGTCCTTCCTTGTTTGATCAGCTCAGGTGGTATGCCATCAGCTCCAGGGGCTTTATTTGATTTGAGCTGCCTAATGGCTTTTAATGTTTCCTCAATGCTTGGTGGCGGCAGCATTTGGTCTTGATCTTGCATTGGTGGAGCCTCCAATTCTTCTGTGAGTTGACCATTTAACAATTCATTGAAGTGCACTTCCCATCGCTCCAGAATGCCTTCAGGATCGGTGATCAGATTACCCTTTTTATCCTTGAAGGGAATGCAGCGTGGTATGTAGCGCGTCATACTGCGGATTATTTGGTAGAACTTCTGCGCTTGGCGCGGTCCTCGCTCTCTACTTTTCTCTATTTCACAGACAAGGTTTTTTTCCCAGGCACTTTTCTTTTATCAGTGAAGTCTTTTTTTCAAATATTCTGAGCTCTTTGTATTTCTCCTCGCGCACCTGCGTCCTATGAGACTGCTACATTGCCCGGTATGCAGCATTCTTACGTTCAGTCGATAGCTTGCACTCATCATCAAACCAGTCGCTGCGATCTCTACGGCTACTGCCTAAGATGGAGTTGGCAGTACTAATGACAGTATTCTTAAGGCGTGTCAATTTCTCTTCTACCCCTGGCATTCTGGCCCCAGGACTTACTCTCCCTCCGTAGAGTTCTTCGAGGGCGAGTCTTAGCGCATGACCAAAGTTGTTACTGTTATTCTCATTGCGTAAGGCAGCCGTGTTGATTCGAACCTGATCCGCGGATGCAATACGTCTCCGTAAGGTAATCCGCGCTCGGAAAACTGTACCAACAAGATAGTGATCCGAGTCGACGTTGGCACCTCGGTACGTTCGTACCGTTATCAGGCTCGATGAGTGGTGGCGATCTATCAACACCTGGTCAATTTGATTGCGAGTGGCTCCATCAGGTGACACCCAGGTGGCTTTGTGGATATCGTTAGGCAGAAACCTGGTACGTGCAACGGCTAAGTTTTCTGATGCTGCCAGTTCGATGACTCGTAGTCCATTGTCATTAGTGTTCGCATGCAAACTATAGGGACCTGCGTAGTGCCGCCTGAAAACCGGCTCCCGACCTATTTTCGCATTCAAATCACCAAGAACGATTTTCACATCGTATCTTGGGCAGGCATTGAGGGCCCGTTCGACGTCCGCGTAGTATTCTTCCTATTCGTCGTCTGGGGACTCCTCTGTAGGTCCGTGAACGTTTATGAGACTTGTGTTTTTAAACTTGCCTCGCACGCAAATAGTGCATAGCCTTTTTTTATTGCATTAAAGCCGATGATGGCAGGCTTTAGTTTTTGGCTGACTAGAAAGCCTATCCCGAGCACATGGTGTTTCGTATGACAGCAGTAATAAATGTCATATACATGTCATATACTCGTTTCTTTGAATAACACCACTCTCCGTCCATCTTATTTCTTGCAATTCTGTTATGTCAGTCTTATATTAGGACAGGGCATCGGCTAGCTGCTGTGCAGCTCGAGCTCTGTATAGTGAGCGGACGTTTCATGAAAAATTTCTTAAATCTTTTAGCCATTTTCGTTTCCGTGGTCGTCGTCGTGTATCCGGTCCATTTCCGAGGCTTGTTAAATTTGCCATAATAATTTATTTTTACGGGCAAAGTTATTAGCCATGCGCCAACCTTTCTGAAGATGTCGCTGCATGCATTGGTTCACTACTTGGCGTGTGCCAAAGTAGCTATCCAGCAGTGTCACGTGGAGACTGCATGTCAACTTGAATTGAACAGGGACAAGGACCGTCCTGGCCTTCCCCGGGTTGAAAGCAGAGACTTTACCCTATATGTTCACTCCCATTCCCCTTTCAATACACTACATTGTGTCGGAAAAATGTCCACTATGCAATGGCGGTGTTATTAGAAATCCTTCCGGAAGAAAAATGGAACCCTGTAAAAAAGCCAATTGAGGCGTTTAAATTGTTTTTTTTTTTTAAAGTTAAGTTGGTCGTTATTCTTCCTCGATTACGATGGTGACGTTGCAGCCTACGCTGATTCTACGTTGGGTGGAACATTTATTTCATGCTAAGTAAAGAGTGCTAAAAGTGAAAAATTGTTGTAGGATCAGAAAGCGAAACTAAAAGTACTACTACACACGCACGCAATGCAGACATGTGTCACGTGGAGACTGCATGTCAACTTGAATTGAACAGGGACAAGGACCGTCCTGGCCTTCACCGGGTTGAAAGCAATCAGAGACTTTGCCCTATAATACTATAAAATTCTCTCAAGTGTGGCAATTTTAGTTACACTATGGAAATCTGGGGGGTAGTATCAGCATACCTTCGTATAAACCTGAGTACTCGTACATCATCAATCCTATCAGCTTATTTAAAAATTTAACGAATGTTATTTAGCAATTTGAATACAATTAAATGTTTTATGGACAAAACTACTTAGGGCACAAAACGTAATATGTCAAATAGATGCATTTTATAGGTTTGCAATAAAACAACTGAAGGGCGAAACATTTTTCACGTGTGTAAAATAAATTAAAAGAAAACTTACGTTACAGAATGAACTGCAATTTCATGGCCATCGTTCCATAATTTCTGAACAAACTGATAGTTGGTGTATTGATGTGAGACAAAGAATGTAGCTCTAATGGGACAACCATTTGGGTTCCTTCTGTTTTGGTTGAATATCACTTTTGAGAATAGCTCCCAATTGTCAAAATTTACAGCATCATCAAAGGTAAACAGAACCATTTGTGGGATTTGATTAGGATCCAAACGTCCAGGTATCGTTGTACCATCTTTTGAACAAAAACAATCTGGCAATTTGCAAGCCATTGGGTCACAAGCCTCCGCGGCATTTGGATCATTGTCAACGTCACACCAACCCTATTAAAAATGATTAAGTGTAATTAAAAAACAAATCTTATAAGAATTCAAGGTATTTGTTACATACTTCATCTGAGCCATCGGGACAGTCTACCGACCCATCACAAAAGTACTCATTGGGAAGGCAACTGCCATCGGCACAGCCTAAGTGATTGTAGTCCTCACATTGTGCTTCAGTGAGGAGTGGCTTTGGCACAAGAGCCTCTACAAAGTGGTGCTAATTAAAGATTCAGCCTTTCCTCAAGAGTTCAACTTACCAGCGGTTACATCGCAGTTATCCACGTTTTGTTTAAAATCACAAATCTGCCGCATTATGTCGAAGAGAAGGCCTTCGGAGCATTTGAATTCGAATACTTCATTTTCTAAGCACAAATAGTACTTGGAGCACTCGGAGTTGGTCCAAATCTTATGAACTGCTCTAGCTGGATTTCTGTAGAAACGACCGTCCTCTTGACATTCGACTGTGTTACGTATACTGCGCTTGGTCACGTTTCTGCTGCACTCAACTGTAAGTACTCAAAACATTAAATCACATTCATTACCATTGTCATGTACAATATGTATGTTAACATCAATCTTATTTGGTGTGATTACGTAACCTGTGATTAGATAGAAAAATTATTAGGAAATCAAATTCTCATTTCTAAGATCATCTACTTGTAAAAAGTACTCTTAGATATTACCCACAAAAAGGGGACTATGAGGGTCTCTTATATGTCAGAGCGCCGCTGTTTTTAAGCCGACCTAAAGCCCCGAAATGCTATTGCTATTAGATAACTGTTGGAGTTGTATCATCCCGGAGAACTAGCATCGTTATGGACCAGTTGAATTTTGGTATAGAGATGTACGTGCCGTTAATTATGAATTTTAGGGGTCAATCGAATTCCTTTGTGGGGCGTAAATAAGTTTAGTGGGGCTACCATCCCCTTTATTGGCTTAATTCAAGCAATATAAGTACTTATAAGCTAAAGTATGTATAAGTTTACACACCAAAGAACATAGGAACTAACTTAACTAAGCTTAAACCAAGGTTAAGAAGACATATTATGAAGGCAAAAGTAGAGGTGGGGGCAGGTTAGAGAGGAAAGTGTGGAAAGCGTCGCTAAAGATTGGTGGTGACAATCGTTTAGGCTGCGGTACTTGAGAGTATGGGTAGAGTGTGAGTAGGGCGTTAAAATATACTCACAGCTAGGCCGGCTTGTCGTAAGAGACGACTAAAGGCCAAGTGGTAGGTGGGCTCCCAACGCCATGTCGCCCAGTGAAATACCGTCCCACGAAGCTATAGGCTCAGTGAAATGGTCCGGAGAAATCTCTGGCCATCTTTCGTAGCTTGGCTGATGCCCGGTTTGAGAAAAGGTTGGCTTAGGTGGTAGTCGGTCCCAAGGTGAGATACCAACCCGTCACGCTGTACATTCCGCGATATCGTCGGGAGAAATCTTCGACGGTGTTTTGGATGTGTGGCTGATGGGCCGGACTGACACGGAGATAAGCCATGATGGTACCTTCTGAGATAAAGAATTCCGGAGGTAAACTAATTTCCCAGATCCCCGGGGGGACTATGTCACGGGGAACATCATGCAGATATTATGATAAATAACCGAACTTTAAGAAATTCGTCATCGCTTAATCGGACTCGCTCTGAAGGTTCTGTGGGTATTTTTATTAGTGCGTCAGTACGAACGCAGATTCAATAAAAACACCACCCTACCATCGACGAATCCTTCACACGAACATAGAATAAAACAAGGTGTACACTGGGAAATACTAAGGTCCACGTTCTCTTTATTAATCTGAATTATAAACGTTAAGGAGGTTTCTTTATTAATTTGGTTCACACATAAAAATTAGTTCACCTCAGTTATCAGGATTACAAGTTTTGATTTTTTCATCTTTACTAACAGGATCACGAATATTAATTAGTTCCTTTCCGTTAACAGGATTACAAAGAAGGATTGATTCATTTTTATTAACAGGATCACGAATATTAATTAGTTCCTTTCCGTTAACAGGATTACAAAGAAGGATTGATTCATTTTTATTAACAGGATCACGAATATTAATTAGTTCCTTTCCGTTAACAGGATTACAAAGAAGGATTGATTCATTTTTATTAACAGGATCACGAATATTAATTAGTTCCTTATTACACTCATAACACATCCACGCACAGCGACTCAACAAAAGAGGGGAATAGATATTACCCAATATCCGACCGTCTACAAACTCCACTAGCGACGCTAGAGATGCTTGTGTCCACCTTGAAAAATTAGATTCGACTCCCCTGGACCGTACTCTATTAAAAATGGTATCTGACTGCTTTCCCTTCGCCGCCATCAGAATGACATCGCAAAGAAAAACCGTAAAAGGGGAGGAGCTACACGATCAACTGGTAGCAGTCAATCGTGATTGGACCGGGAAATACGGCATACATTTTGCATGTATGCGTAAGCGTCGCATACGATCGTCCGGTGAACGAGGATGGATGCGAGCGTCGTAATTGCATCTCCTGGTAATGGGTATGTAAACAATGCATGGGCCTGCGGCTGTGTACACAATTGATTGTGTAATACTTGTCGGCAACCGAACCGTCTGATGAAAAAGGAAAACAAACCGAAGATCTGGTCACCCTAGGAGAGGCCATAAATCAACATTTGGTTGATGGACATGCAATTTCCCAGGTCCGCCGACGGTTGGCGGCCGTTAATAGGGAATTGGTATACCATAAACAATCCATGGGGTGAATGCGATGTTTAGGTATTGCAACGAATATAGGGTGCAGCCATTGCCAGATGTTAAAAGTAAACACTTGATGGCCACATCCAATTCGTTGCTTGTTTGCGGTCCCTGATCGGTGGAGACCGATAATAGAAAACCAGCTATTGCTGGTAATTGGTGAATGTTTGCTTTGCGTCGGCCGAAACCTTGTCGACGGTGGCAAACTGATGAGACCTGGTAGCCGCATGCTTAGGGGTGCCATGGACAAACAAACAAAAAAACGAGTAAATTGAAACTCCGTGTTGATTTTGTTTCCATGGCATAAAGTAATGGGAACGTGATGCACTGGGTGCTATACATGCCCGAGGGTGAAATTCTCGATGCCACGGCTAGGTGATAAACGTTGCCGTGGACTTAATGTTTTCAGGAATGGATCGTGGAAAAAAAGGTGTTTGGAAAAACTCCCCAAAGAAAGGTAAGCTGCCTAAGGTATTTATGTCAGTTATCCTTCGGGGTAACTGAATTAATTCCAGCAATTTGGCTGGCGATTAATGCCGTAGCAAGGTTGCGTAACCTTGCTGAAGGTTCGACTTCAAGGTAAGTCGCATCGCTGGGAATGGTGGGGATCGAGCGATGCATGGCTCTTCGGGCCCTGAAAAGCCCCACAGTTCTGTCGACGCCCGAATGGTAACGGCATTTTGTAACATTAGGGGCATTGGTTTCACTAATACGAATGTAAACAATATATTTGGAAACAGCGAAACCTGATATCCTTGCCCTAACTGATACTTAGGCCGATTCGTCAACTGATTCGACATATCTTCGTTGCTCAGGATACGGTTTGTTTGATCCCCATCAAAGAATATAACCTATTACCACGCAAGTAATTAAAAGACACTGTCGAACATTTTACGGACAACTTTATTGTGGATACTACAGTTCAGACGCCGCACTAATTGAACTTAAAACGTAACAGTTACGGTTCAAAACAGAGGACATATGTGGTACGCTTATTTCACTAAGTAATTTTAACTGAGAAGTCCACATGTATAGTGTTTAGGATTCATAACTATATACTCGGGGAAAATCTAGTACATCGTCTAGTACTTTCCCCGACAAATATTCACCACACCTGCCGGCAACACGATGACAGTGCAAAACAACTGTCAATCAACTTTCAACGAGACTAACTTTGTTTACTGTTTTTGGTGCTTGATCGGCAATTTTTCTGCAACTGATATATGGCTTTTGGTGCTCAATTTTAACATTACCCTGTTATAAGAACTTTTAATTGATTTGTCACACGCCACCATGTGGCTTTTTAGTGTTCAATAAATGAAGTTTCTCCATCGAGAACACAGTCGAACTTTATCTATATTCGCGTTGGCTTTGCTTCAAAGTTAGTTAATGAAGTTTAATGTTCCTACTTAAACACAAATCCCAACAAATTCATCAATACATCCATTCAGCGCGGGAACTTCAACCAGGTTGCATCGAAGAACCGATGGAACGGATTTCGACCACAAAGGTATTGCTGTTCCTTTGCATGTTAACACATTTGGTTTCGGGCAACGTTGGTTTCATCAACATCAACGTGCTCCATTGCTATTCCCCAACGACATTCCTCGTTCGGCGGAACATCATTAGCAACGATCTCGGCCGACGACATTTCTCGTGCGGCATCGAGATTCATCGCACATATAGTTTGTCTTATCTACTAAGTAAATTTTAATTAATGATCTACACCTAGATCAACTCTCTACAAGCTCCGTTTTCGGGCGGTTGCGTTTATTATATACAAAAATCGATTCTTAAAACAAGCTCCGCGTTCGGACAGTTGCGTTTATTATTAACCGGCTCCAGATAACAACCGTGCATCGACTGACCGCGATAGAAAACAAATTCAGACTCGTTTTTCGTTTTACATGGAGGGCTCGACTTGCCTCCACGGAATCAGTTTGTAGATTAATTAATTCATTCGAAACGACAGAATACCAAATTCCATCGTTTCGGCGCCCAATAGGGGATGATTCTCCACGTTGGTCACAGGAAAAGGGCGCGAAACACACACACGATGACCAAATCGTTGTTCATGCAGTGTGTCGCCCAGCGTGCGAGCTATGGACATGCAATTGAATAAACAACCGAAAAGAGCACCCGCAGCTGGGCAAGTCATCGGTAAAAGGGTATCTGTGTGTTTACACAATCAGCAACCGCGTACATCATTTACGCTGATCGTGCACATACCGATAGCATCCCGCAAGGGTCGAACTCTCGTATATATTTACATTGACGAGAATTCGATTGGCCTCGGCAGCCAGTGGTGGGGTATGCCATTGCAGATTGAACATTCGACCGATGGATATGTGGGGGTTCTCTATACCACATGGAGAGCCAATCCACAATGACGGCTAACAGCGCGTCACCTTAACCCAACTCCCCATGCAAAATCCGCAATAGCACACATCCCAAACTGTGCAATAAACACACTCCAAACCATCAACAGAATACAATTCAACAGAATATATTCTAAATCACCCCACATACATTTTCCCAAAATTGCTTCGGTCAATTCCTTACTTAAGTTACATTCCTTCCTTGCGAC
Organism: Microdon myrmicae; assembly: GCA_963931805.1. Lineage (NCBI taxonomy): Eukaryota > Metazoa > Arthropoda > Insecta > Diptera > Syrphidae > Microdon > Microdon myrmicae. Next base: position 88,758,369 of record OZ007497.1, read on the forward strand.
CAAGCAATCTTAATTTCCCCGAAATGCATATGCTGTAATAAAACGCATATTCAAACCTACAACGGAACATTAACCATCACCACCAACTACACTGAGTCGCATACATTTCCCCGAAATTGCTTCGGTTAATTCTCTTTCCAAATTATATCCCTCGCTTGCACCCAAGCAATTCCAATTTCCCCCGAAAACTGATGCCCATACTTGCTCGTGTTCCCAAAACCGATTTCTCGGTACACATAGCAACCGAGGAATCTGGCCCAGCCAGTACGGCAGGAATTCCCGGAAACAAACTCCCTATACAGGCATAGCAACTCTTTCCGAAGTTCCTAGTAAATGGCAGCGAGTCGATTTTAGCTATGACTCACCGCCACGACACGATTCTTTCCTTTATTAGTCAGTCGAGATCCATCCACCGTTGCGCCCGCACATGCACAGTCAGGTTACAACCACCGTAGAGTGCGCACAGTCGCGTGTTATCTTTCTTGCCCAAGTCAACTCGATGAGGAGCCCACATTAGTTATTAATCCGCAAATCGCTGCAAGACGGGAAGGGATAGTTTTAAATTCCCGCCAAAACTAAAACGAACAATCGGCCCCCAAAAGAAAACGCAAAAACAAGGTATTCGTGTCGTTAGACTGAACAAACCCCGTCTCGTATCACGCGACCATTGCGTAGCAGACATGTAGCCGAAGGAATAGGTAAAGCACTTCTCTCGGTGCTCAACTCATTGTAAACTTTCGTTTCTGTAAGTAATTGTATTTCCCTATTGACCATCGAGTTGTACATCGCCCCCGCGGAACAAAGAAACACCGACGAATAAAAGAACATATTAAAAAAAACATCAACGAACAAAACAAGTGTTTTCATTTCCCCCTTGGTTATTTGTGGCGGACCTTCTATTTTCAGAACAATTCTCCGTGAACAACCTCCGGTGGCGCAATTCGGAGGGAGCGTAGTGAATTCGTGCCATACGTTGGCATCAAACACCCTCCCCCACAGGTCTGCTGATATGGCTTGCCATGCACGTGCTTGGGAAAAATTCTTTCCTTCTGTGTGCATGGGCAAGTTCGGGGATTCATGTCGGTTACGTATTGTATACCGAATTGAATTTTAGGAACATGCTTATAGGATGCTAATGCTTTTGCTTGTCGATCGGTTTACCTACCGATGTGCTTGTAGGTAAAAATGAAAGAAGGCATATCTCCTGCATGTGTGCGGCGAAATTCGTTCGGAGACATGTGCAACGAAATGGTTCGAGCCATGTTGGTTGCTTGGTGGTGCAACCAAATTGCTTTTAAGGAACATGGTGCGTTTCATGCGACCATGCCCTCGTGGAAAATACTTATTTCTTGCTGATGGATTTTGCATCAGCTAAAATTATAGATTTAAAGCATTTCAGGTGATAGCTTGTGCAAACGATGGAAAGGTAAGTACATGCTTTCCAGGTTTTTGGTGGTCTAGGGAGCAGTTTTTTGAATAATTGGTGGGAAGGTAAGTAGCGACGTTCAAAGGAACCGCCACACGACTTACATTCGAGATTCCGTTTTAAGGATGGAGTATGCGTTTTTGTGGGGTTAAATCTAGCTTGTCAGAGGATGGAGGCTTTAGAACCCAATAACATGGACATCATATGGATGAATTCTGTTAAATTTCTTCGTTGTCTTTATCGCTCCCCGAATGACGATCGACCAGCGACATTTTTCGAATATCTTTCACGTACCGTCGACTGGATACAGATCAACCACCCGGCTTCTGAAGTTGTCGTCCTTGGCGATTTTAATGTGCGCAATTCCGCCTGGTTGGTACATTTTAACAGAACCGACGAGGTTGGGATGCTGGCGGAGATGTTCGTTGTTAGCCACAACTTGACTCAACATGTGGAGGAACCCACGCAAGTGCCGGATGCCCGAGGTGATTATGCGAACACCCTGAATCTGTTTTGACATCCGAACCGAGTATTTATACTGTAGAGGTTTCTGCGTCACAGGCAAACTCAGATCACTGCTTGGCACCTGTCGCGTAAACACTTGCATATTAGGCGCATAACCGGCCTAGGCAGCCTCGCCATGTATGGAAGTATGGGGCTGCTAACTGGGACGATTTGCGAGGTTTCTTAGCATCCTTTCCATGATCAGAGGTGTGTTGTTGCCGATGTTAATGCTTGCGCGGAGTCGGCCACAGAGATTATTCTCTTCCGGATGGAGATCTACATTCCACATTCCATCGACCGAATTTCATCTGATAAGCCTTGGTTTGAAAAAAACAAGTAGATTACAGCGGCAAAAAATAGAGCTTTTAAACAATGACGCTCTAATCCCACCGAGGTGAACAGAACGAATTTTGTTAGAATCAGAAACACGTGCAACCATGCGATTGATACCGCGAAGAAGGCTCACAACGACGGAGTGACCAATAAACAAAAGTTCGCGTCCCTTCTGGTCAATGGCAACAGCTGTCAGCAGTAACTTTGTTTCCTCCCATTTTCCTCCGTTAGTGACGGGTGGCGGCACGTTAGTCACAAATTCAAGGGAAAAAGCTAATGTGTTCGCGAATTTATTTTCCGCGAATTCAAACCACGATGTCGGTCTTTTGGAGCCACCTGTGATCATGCCGGTACGGGATTCGATGGGGGATGTAAGGTATCGCCCGCGTACTATTAAACGCAATCTACGTGGACTGGACTGTAGGAAGGCGTATATGTAGCAGACTCTTCCGCTTATCATATACACGGAAGACATTTCCTACCTGCTCGAAAATCGCCCGAATTCAGCCAATCCCAAGGAAGGGAAATCGTGTCTCCCACAAAATTACCGTCTATGTCTATGTTAGCTAAGGTGATGGAAAAGGTCATCAATACTGAGTTAATTAAGTATTTGGAGTCCAACGGACTTCTGAATGATCGTAATTACGGATTCTGGGACAGGTGGTCCACGGGAGACCTTTTGACACTTATAACCGATATATGGACATCTGCGATTGAACGGCATGGTGAGTCAAGGGCGGTCGCATTGATTATCTCCAAGGCTTTTGACCGCGTCTGGCACGGGGCATTACTGAGCAAACTTCGTTCATATGGACTTTCCCAACAGCATTGCAACTGGATGAAGAGCTTCCTCGAAAATTGATCGATCCAGGTTGTTGTGGACGACGAGTCTTCGGATCTCATCTTGTTAATTTCGGGGTGCCTCAAGGTTCTACTTTGGGTCCAATCTTGTTTTTCTTCACATAAATGATTTGTTGGAATCAACGGATAACAAAGTGTTCAGTTTCGCGGATGATAGTACGCTTGTTTCTTCTTTTTCGAGTGATCGGCCGATTAGTGCATCAACGTCGCATCAGCTGAGATGAAGACAGATTGACTCTCTGAATCGGGATCTGGATAAGGTCCTGCAGTGGGGAAAGGCCAATCTTGTCGACTTCAATGCAACGAAGACATAATATACAACATTCACAAAGAAAAGTCGATCATCGGTCTCACAGCTGATGATGAATGGCCAGGCCCTCGAATCTGGGTAAAGCATGAAATTACTCGGCGTTACAGTTTGTGGGAATGTATAGTGGCATAAACACGTGTCGAACTTCTCCAAGTCCGCCTCAGGAAAACTGACTTCTGTTTTTAGAGCCAAGAAATATTTTACTCCGGCTCAACTTCTTCTCCTGTATAAATCCCAAATTAGACCCGCGCTCGAATATTGCTCTCATGTTTGGAGCTCGGCTCCTAAGCATACCCTCGAACAACTTGAGAGCATACAGAGACCAGCGAACTGCCCGATCGGGGAATCGGCGCTGACGTCGGGACTACAGTCGCTATCATATTGAAGGCGCGTAGCCAACCTCTGTCTGTTTTACAAATATTATCACGGGTACTGTTCTTCGGAGATTTGTGGCATTGTTCCGCGTAAATGGGTTTATATGCGCACTTTAAGACAATCCGATGGATCGCACCAGTTTGCGCTTCATCTCCCGACGGCACGAGCATCGCTGCATCAGAACTCGTTCCATTACAGAGCGAGGAAGCTGTGGAATTCCCTTCCCGGGCGAGTGTTACCGAAGCGCAACAACCCGCAGCCGTTCAAGAGGAACTGCAAGAGTTTGTTGGTGGCATCTCGGGGCGCCCACTCAACGCTATAGGTTCGCCTCTTCGAGAAATGTAGTAAAAAAAATGAGAGGTTAAAGTCGAACAAGGCGGAGTTGGAGTTGACATTGAGGTTGGGTGAGGTTGGGTGAGGGGGGATGTAGAGAAGGCGCAGGTTACGAGTATTTCGAGAGTTTGTGTTCAGAGGAATTAAGTTAAGGAGGTAGGCGCAGTCGACCGAGCCGGAGAGGGTCCGATTAATTAACACTATGCCAGCCAGGATTCTGCGGTCCTCAAGGGTTCTGCGGTAGATTAAATTGAGACGGTTAATGTACGGGGAAAGATTAAGGGGTTTTCCCATCCTAGACCTCGAAGAGTGAACCGAAGGAACTGACGTTGAATACTTTAGATTCTACGGATATGGGTCTTGTGATAAGGGGACCACACCTGGCTAGCATATTCCAGCAGTGGACGGACGAAGGTAAGGTAAAGGAAGAGAGTTACGTAGGGGTCGGGTCGGAGAATTCCTAGACCATCGTTTCACGAATCCGAGGGTGGTGTTGGCTTACCGGATTGTCTCGTCAATCTGCAAGAGTAAGTTAGGCTCTCTGTCGCAGATCTGGAATTGATTGGACGATGATTATGGGTTGGTTATGAGGGGTATAGGAACGTGAGGATGAGTGAATACGCTTACGGGAATAGGTTATAGATTGACATTTGGCGATGTTAAGTACAAAGCAATTTTTGTCACACCAAGTCGAGAATTTGTCTAGGTTTGATTACAGTAGTGCAGAATTAAATGGTGACTCGATGATCTTGTATATCTTGGTGTCATCAGCGTATAGGGCCAAGCATCTTATCAATGTCATGAGTGGCAAGTATTAATAGTACAGGGCCCAGGTAGCTTACTTGAGGAATCCAGAGGGAGCAAAAAAGGGGTTAGATATCATGGATGAACCGAACCAAATTCCTTTAAATAGGAAAAAAATTCATTTCGGCAATCCTGGTTCGAAGCCGAACGCGTATAATTTGAAGAGAATTAGATTGTGGCAGATTTTGTCGAATGCTTCACTAAGGTCGGTCGAGACCATATCGACCTCGTTACCGTGCTCTGGTGCTGTGAGTGTAAAGGAAGTGAACTCAACAAGGTTGGTTGTAGTTGATCGGCCATTGAGAACACCATGTTGACTTGATGAAATAAAAGATTTGCAATGAAAACTAAGAAATTCGTATAGAATGCTTTCGAGAATCTTGGGTAAGTGGGACCGTTTGGCGATGGGGCGGTAGTTTGCGATATCGTTTTTGGGACCTTTCTTTTGGATGGGGGTGATAAAGCAGGTTTTCCAAATACGCTTTGAGAGAGTGAGAGATTGAAGATGAGTGAGACGGGAGCAGAGAGAATGGATGAGCATTTTTTGAGGAGAATCGCAAGGATACCATCAGGGCCCGGTGAAAACTCGTCTTTGAGTTGCAGTAGCTTAGATTCAATTTTTTTTTATTTTTTTTTTTTTATTTTTTTTATTAGACTTCTCTCGGGAGAGGCGAACCTATAGCGTCGAGTGGGCGCCCCGAGATGCCATCAAATAACTGTTGCAGTTCTTTTTGAACAGTTTCAGGTTGTAACGCTCCGGGAACACTCGCGTGGGAAGGGAGTTCCACAGCTTCCCCGCTCTGTAATGGAACGAGTTTTGATACAGGGATGTTCGCGCTATCGGGAGATGAACCACAAACGGGTGCGATCCGTCGGATTGTCTTATGGAGCGCATATAGACCGAATTGCGTGGAACAATGCCAAGAATCTCCGAAGAACAGCACCCGTGATAATATCTGTAAAACAGACAGAGGTCAGCCACGCGCCTTCGATGTGACAGCGACTGTAGTCCCGACGTCAGCGTCGAGTCCCCGATCAGGCGGATCGCTCGTCTTTGTACGCTTTCAAGTAGGTCGAGGGTATGTTTAGGAGCCGAGCTCCAAACATGAGAGCAATATTCGAGCGCGGGTCTAATTTGAGATTTATCTAGGAGAAGAAGTTGGGCCGGAGTAAAGTATTTCTTGGCTCTAAAAAGATAACTCAGTTTTCCTGAGGCTGATCTGGCGATACCCGATACGTGTTTATGCCATGATACATTCCCACAGACCGTGACGCCGAGCAATTTCAAACTTTCCCCAGCCTCGAGGGCCCGGCCACTCATCATCAGCTGTGGAACCGATAATCCAGTTTTCTTTGTGAATGTTGTATACTGGGTCTTCGTTGCGTTGAAGTCGACAAGATTGGCATTTCCCCACTGCAGGACCCTATCTAGATCCTGATTCAGAGAGTCAATCTGTCTACATCTCAGCTGGTGCGACGTTGATGCACCAATCGGCCGATCACTCGAAAAGGAGGAAACAAGCGTACTATCAAATTAAAGGCAGTTCAAGGGAGTTGTGGAGAAGGGGCCCGAGGAAAAAGTTGGGTAGGTAGTTGAAGTATGATAGATCACGGACAAAGGAGTCATAAGTGAATGACTGATTGAAGTGAGTGGCGAAGAGGTTAGCAATAGCAACAGGATCTGATGAGGTATGAGAGTTTAATGTAAGCGATATGGGGTGACCATCGGATTTACTTTTATGATTGACTAACTGAAAGAAGGCTTTGCGGTCATTTTTACGATTGGTCTGCGTTTTGGTAAGATAGTTGCGATGGAGGGTGTTATAAAGTTCCGTGAATTGGAGGTAACACCCAAGAAAGTTGGACTAGTCGGGAAAACTTATTCCTTTTGTTACGCAGGGAACAAAGCTTGTGATTGTACCATGGAGGAAAATAGGTTGATGTTCTTTGTCTAGAGTAGGGAACAAACAGGGAAATAGAGTAAAGGATTTCGGTATATAAGTGGGTGATTGCATCTTCAGTGGATAGGTGACCATAGTTGAACGAAAGGCGTCCTAGATAGTCATTGATGAGGTGAAAGTTAGCTTTATGGATATCGAAGGCGTAGTGATTGTGAGGGGGGTCGGACGATGGCGAGTGGACTCAGAAGAAGGTCACGAGAGAGGGGTCGTCCATTGGTGGTGTATAGATGTAAGGACGAAGGAGGTGGGTGAGACAGATGTATTGATAGGGTCTGTTGTAAATATGAGGTCTAGCTGTCTACCCAAGAAGTTTCAAACGTTGCTGACTTGACAGAGGTAAGAATCAGCTAGTCGATCAATGAAGAGACATTCCTTGGCAGAGGTGGGCCGGGGTGTGAAGTGTGATTGATTGTCAGAAAAATCCAATTGAGTTGTGGAAGATTAAAATCTCCGAAGAAGATGATGTCGTGCTCGCAATTACTTAGCTCGATTTTATGGTCGACAGCATTAAGAGCTAGCTCGTAAACTTCAATAGACTGGGATGGCAAGATACAGAAGCACATGGCGAAGATTGATTTCCAAGAAAGAGTGATTTTGACTGTTACAAAGTTCAGCTTGGAGGAAGTAGGGAAAGCGATTAGTGACGAATCGAGGCTGTCATGGACAGCGATGAGAACTCCTTGGCTGGAGGGAAAGTCAGTAGTATGATTGAGGAAGTCATTGTGGAAGATGGTGAGTGTAGGAGGAAACAGTTCCAGGTTATGAATGCTGGGGATTAAGTTCGTTTCGCTTAAAGCGAAAATGTCAACAGGTAGAGCATAGGAGCTTTTCAGAATGGATTAGATCTTTGAGCGAAGACCTCGTACGTTCTGATAATAAAGAGTATGGCGGGTTATACTGTCGGTTTTGGGAGCAGGTAGGGGAGATAAGGGTTTAGGAACGAAAAAAACTCGTAGAGGACGGGCTTACTACGTTGAAGATGTGATAACGTTCTGGAGTGAATGAGGTGGCCGAAAGCTTTAAGGACATCCGACACTTTATGAGGGGATAAATTAAAAATTACGTGGAATTTTACGAATAGTTTGTGGAGACTGAGAACGTCAGTGGATAAAGCTTCCTGTTGAATAGAGAGTTTAATAGTGGTTTTGATTTTGCCTTCGTAGCGGATAGAATAAGATTTGTCGTAGAGATACGCTAAAAAGAAATGAATATGTTCATATGTCTTTCTGTCTCTAAGTTTGGACACTGCGTAGCGGCAATCAGATGACCAGTGTGATTTTTATTGGGGGGGGGGGGGGGGGCGTGGGGTGACCAGATTTATTTGTGACGGTAGATAGTTGGGTAGAGCTGGGAGAGTAAAGGACTTGGAAAATGACTGGCATGATGGGTTATTATTGTGGCTAGTGATGGGATGGGATGAGCAGGGAGTGTGTGGGTTAAGCGTTTTGAGGCGTTGAGAATGGTGGGGTTAGGGTGAAAAGAGACTTTTAGAGGAGGTTTGAAGGAAAATTTATTTTTACGAGAGAGGTTATGGTGATCGTTTTTTTGTTTATTAGGCATAACACAGTTTTTTTGATTAGCCTGGGAACAGACAGTGCGGTTTTGGGGCGGGTAGTACAAAGAGTGCAGTTGGAATTGGAGGTAAGCATTGGTCGATTGGTAGAGTTGGGAGAAAAGTGGGGTCGGGCGTGATAGTGGGTTTGGGGGGCCGCTGCGGCGTGGTAAAAGGCTATGTTGATGAAAAGTTTTGGGTGGAGATCTTGTGGAATTACAGTGAGAGGAGTGGGGACATTTACGAGTGTGGCTATTTTTATGAAGAAGGGAAGTGTTGATGTTTGTATCGTGTTTGAAAATGGAAAATTTACCCAGTTTAAGAGAGTCGCCTGTTGGGTGAAAGAATGTAAAAACAAAATAATTTGGAGGCCTGGTTAGGGATCTTGTTAACGTTAATGATCACGTGAACATTTCCAAAGCTCTGTTGGCGCCGTTTAGGGATAATAAATCCGAGTTTGGGCTGCGATTAATTACTGTCGATGAAACTTGGATACAGCATTATACGCCCGAGACAAAAATACGGTCAGAACAGTGGACTGCAAAGGGAGATTCGGCTTCAAAAAAAGGAAAAACCGTTTTTTTTTCGGCTGGGAACGTGATGGCGTCTGTTTTTCGGATAGTCATGGATTTATCTTAATCGATTATCTTCAAAAAGGAAAAGCCATTACAGGAGCATATACGCAACATTACTTGACCAACTGAAGGCAGAAATTGGGAAAAACGGCCACATTTGCAGAAAAAGCAAATCCTGTTTCACCAAGACAAGGTGCCGTCTCGCCAGATCTAGCCCCAAGCGACCTATTTTTGTTCATTAATCTAAAAATTGCGCTCGGAGGACAGAGAATTTCGTCAAATGAGGTGGCAATCACCTTCGTGAACAATTATTTTGCAGAGAAAAACGCCGAGCACTATTTGGACGGGTTAGAGAGATGGGATCATCGCCGGGAGAAGTATGTAGAGTTACAAGGAGATATGTTGAAAGATAAAAATAAATTTTAAGAAAAAATGTCTCGTATCTTTGTTAGGTCGGAAACTTTTCAGTTCACCCTCGTATGTACTGAGAGTGGGCAACGACAGAACCGTACATAGAATCCTTGGCAGTAGACCAATATTAAAAAAAAAAAAAAAAACACGAATTAAAAACAAAGAATAATAAAACAAATTACATTTCAATAAGTAAAAATAATGGGGAATATCACATCCCTGCTGAGGTGGTATAAAGAAATCTTATTGAATGACAAAGACTCGCGATCGGTGGCGATAGAAAGAAACATTTTAAAAGACCTGTGTTGAATGAAGTACATTGGTAGGTAAGTTATCTCCACTTGAGAGCTAAACCAGTGATTAAACTGCTGCATATCACTCGGAAGGTTTATACATCGTAATATATTGCTGGCACATTATCATATTAAATTAATTCTGAAAATGTAAATGAATGCTAACGATGCTCCATAAATGAGTGTCTGCAAAACAAGGAATATGGTTTGTGGGCACTCGATCAAAGTGTGAGCAACGTAACATTATTTCTAATATTTATAGCTTATGCAAACTTTTACATAACTATTAATCCAATTCACAGAAGTTGCTCCTCACTCGTTTGTTTAGGCAAGTATAAACAAAGCGTTACCGAAATCCACTAGTTAAAATAAAGATTTTTATAACGGTTTCCTTCTCCCGTGCTCCCATCGTTAGACATCACAACTAGTCTTTCTAGTTCACCAATCCACTATTTTCATATTCATTTTCCTTGCAAAACTCTTGGGAATCATTTATATTTATCTACATCTTCAATAAATGTTTTTAGTCGTTTTTTTTATGTTTTTGTTTTACCACTCTTCATAAATTTAAATCAATTGCGCAAACTTAGATTTGAATTATTGCACTTATAAAACGTGCACCATTTGTTTACTTAACAACCCGAAATTTACATTAGGGAGAACTACGAACGAATAAAAAGCAACACCACAATAACAACTTTCACGTATCAAAATAGAAATTTAATGGAGGGAGAGCAAACAAATTTAGATCTTTACCAACTAATGACCAGGTGACGATCAGCAAGGTCGCTGCTAGTATCTGCTGTTTAGGCATCCCTTTGTGCTGTAAAGTTGGGTTTGGAATGCGCAAGTCACAACTTGACCTTGAGTGGGCGGTGGTTTGATTAACTTTATTTTTTCTTTGAGTAATGATTATAGCGCAAGAAACCCTTCACTCCGGAGCTCTTAGGCTTGAGCAACGTTTCACTGGTAGTTACTTTCTTCTGCAGCTTTTTCTTTGTAGCACCTATGGTTTCCTATGTCGTTACAAATGCTGGTGCGACAACTAAACGCGGCGTTTCTTTGGTGAGCGATAAACGAATTTGCCTGCGGATAGAGACTAACTGAAATCTTTTGCATGGTACTGCATATCTTTTATAGACTATTAGCCTACCACAGTGGTTTCAAGAGATGCATCGACCAGCAGAGAGGTACTACTTTCTATTTAGTGCCTTAAGAGATGCTTGGGCGAATGGCATGCGATTTTCAAGCATTAGGATAATTGATATTGGAACTCTTGGTAGCAAGATACCCAAGCACCGAATATGTAATGCTTAAACGAAAATAGTAATCTAGTTCGAAGTTTGTAGACTGCAATTGCAATCGTCGGATCTAGTATTCTGTTAGTTACATCAATGCATCACTTGTGCAATATTACTTGCTAGTATGGGGTTCATACCATTCGTTCAGATATTTCAAACCAGTCGATTGACTAGGATTCGTTCCGTAAAAGAATTTCGTTTTGATATAGATAGTTACTTGCCAAGGTGAAGAGAATCATAACAATTAATTAGACCTCAGCTGTTCAGTCACGGTCAGGTGTTTCACACACCTGCTCACCAAACATGAAATAGGTATCATTTAAAAAAAAAAATTACTTTGATGAAGTCTGTGAGTAGAGGTAACAACCGTGCATATATATATATATATATATATATATATATATATATATATATATATATATATATATATGTATATATATAGCTACTACAGTGTGTACTGTTGTTCCGTCATGTATATATATGTATATGCATATGTATATGTATATGTATATGTATATGTATATGTATATGTATATGTATATGTATATGTATATGTATATGTATATGTATATGTATATGTATATGTATATGTATATGTATATGTATATGTATATCTATATGTATATGTATATGTATATGTATATGTATATGTATATGTATATGTATATGTATATGTATATGTATATGTATATGTATATGTATATGTATATGTATATGTATATGTATATGTATATGTATATGTATATGTATATGTATATGTATATGTATATGTATATGTATATGTATATGTATATGTATATGTATATGTATATGTATATGTATATGTATATGCATATGTATATGTATATGTATATGTATATGTATATGTATATGTATATGTATATGTATATGTATATGTATATGTATATGTATATGTATATGTATATGTATATGTATATGTATATGTATATGTATATGTATATGTATATGTATATGTATATGTTTATATTGGCCACTCCATGCTTCTTGCCAACATGGAGCTAGCAAATATGATGCCTCTCGTTTATGAAGGTGTCATCGATACCATCATTAAGTAACACCACATCTAGACTGCGAAGGCTTCAAGTAGTGCCTGGCCTCTACTGTTGGTCCTTATGCCTCCCCATTCTACTGCCATAGGCAATTCCTTCCACCCGCTGGATACTTCTGCATTCCTTGGGGGAATTTCCAGTTGTCCAGATGGCCGCTGTTCCGCTGCTGTCTTCCTCCCATGTAACAATACCTGCATCCTGTACTGCTCATTGATGAGCACCACGACGGCACCATATTCCTTAACCGTTTGGGAACGGAGATCTTGTGCGGCTCCACAGTGGTTTAAGTTGATTTGAATGCACTTAAACCTGTCCATTTTTATTGAGAAGATTGGACATCGCGTTTTTAAATGCTCGGCATTTGTAACTCCCTGTTGAGTGGTGGTTACCGCCTTCGCATCCTGATTCGCAGAACATGCATTTGGGTTGTGCTTTACAACCCATTGCTTTGTGGCCTTTTTCTCCGCATTTCAAACAGTTTTCCGAACGATCTTCTTCGGATTTGCAGGATTTCGCCACATGACCGTATTGTCAACATCTGAAACATCGTGTGGGTGCGATGTGTTCTCGAAGTCTGCATCTCACCCAACCAACCCCTAGGAAACCTGTAGCCAGGAACGTGCTAGCCTTTTCTCTTGGTAAGCGTGTAACGGAATATGCCTGTTTTGAACTCAGCATGTATTCTATTACTCCTACCTGAGTAACTGTCCGTCTCATATGTCTCTCCAAAATAGTTCGTGCTGTCTCGAATCTCACGCACTCTGTGAGTACGTGTTCCGCATTTTCTATGTTGCCTTTGCAATAGAAGCAGTATGGATGACTCACATGCTTATATGTCAAGTGGTAATTCAGCTCACCATGTTGTCTTTTCACCCATGTTTCTATATCAGGTATCATGTTGTGAGTCCATCTTCCTTTGGTGGAAGAATCCCTCCTTCGTTGCCATTCTCTTAGGCTTGACAGTTCTAATTGTGACCGCATTCTCCGGCGATTCTCTTGGGAGGCCTTATGCAATGCAGCGTATATATTTATGGCATCTTCGAATAGCGTTCGGAGTGCGCAGCATAATTTTAGTGATACCAGCCTATGCGCTGAGTTCACTCCCCCATGTACGTCTTATACTGTGCAGCTCCTGCCCATAAGTGAGCTGCATACATTATAATGGAGGTGTTGATACTGGTTATGAGTTTTCTTATGTGGGGCCGGGGTTCTCCAACATTGGGTAGCAGCCTCGCCAAAACTTTGCATACTCTTGTCGTTTTTTCACTCGTTGTCCTCAGGTGTTCCTTGAAGTTCAACCTGTTGTCGAGTATAACACCAACACATTTAATATAGAAACTGGATCTGATTGGTTGTCTTTCTATTTCCAAATAAAGGTATTCAACTTTCTTGCGGCTGCTCATTAAAACTGCCTCCGTCTTATGTCCAGCTAGTTTCAGTCCCGCCATATTTTCTCCAGGTTATCTAGATGTTTAACTACGGCCACTATTGCAAAAAATAAAGGCGTTGCGGCTGAATAAAATAATAAACGTCAACGGCGAAAACGGAAAATAAGTCCGTTGAAAGACAATCATAAAAACGACCAGACCGACTCTATGCACTAAATTCAACAATCGATTGTCACTCTTCCCGGAGGCCCCGGAAGCACTGTGGCGACCGCAACGGGTCCGCTCAAGAGCGGTATAAAGACATCCCTCATCCTTTTCAGGACAAGGAGACACGCTCCCTGAGAGAAGGACCACAACATCTAAACACAAGTAACGAAAAGAAAAACGCGACGGATCGCACAATAATGGATCTCAATGATATCCGCTGCGAGTGAACCTACATAAACATTAATCCGCGTACCCACGAGTGAACCATAAAAAACCCAACGACTAATCCGACGAGGACAACCTATCTAAACGGGGGGAGTCGGGAACACTATGCCCCCTGCATGTAGAGAACAGAAGCGTGACCGACGAAGAGGTCCGCCACCCCTCATGTAAGCCCCGTTCACAATTATTACACTGACTAATTTAAATAATAAAATTATTTATAACAAAAACCCTTGCAGCCAAGAGCAACTCTTCGGCGGTCACGGGAAGTATTTCTCTTTCGGTGATGTTCCATTCCTCTTGCGTTGTCAGCACCTCATCACATTGCTGGAAGAGGACAGCAATGATTCTAACCATGTCACTTATACTTTTTTGCATTTGACTACTGTTGTGTAGTCTTTTCATTGCTATCCTGTAACCACTGCCCAATGGGTTGTTATTTAATTCATCCCTTAGGGAGCAGAATGCGCCATATTTACTTTTGCGGATTACATTCCTCAACTCCTTCTCTTTGTTGACGAATTCCGCATGTAACTGTGCTTGTTCTTTGTGACAAGTGTTGCAACCTGTTGCACTCCGATCGCACATGGGCGATTTCTGGGTTCCATCAATACACTGGTTTGATTCCCCCCGTTGATTGTGTTTGGCGTGGCATAGAAGCATCACATGCGGTAGGTAGCCACTTCATGACTTTTCCAGCCTGCCTGTCTGCACCTGCTTGTGCGTCAAACTGTGCGATTTGATCTTCCAGTATATAATCGAGCAGTTCCGCTTCGAGATCCTTCTCTTTCCACCAATTTTTCTGGGCTTTTTTCGTCAATTTGCCAGTGATGAATCCCCTGTGTGGTAATATTTCGCACATCACGGCTTGGTGGTCACTATGGGTGTATCTGTACATAACTCGCCACTCCATACTCCTTGCCAATATGGAGCTGGCAAATGTGATGTCATTGATGATGTGATTTTGGACTGACCTCTCGTTTATGAAGCTGTCATCAGCAATATCATTAAGTAGCACAACATCTAGTACTGCGAAGGCTTCGAGTAATGCCTGGCCTCTACTCTTGGTCCTTGTGCTTCCCCATTCTACCGCCCAAGCGTTGAAATCTCCAGCAACTATAAGTGGGCTTCTTCTTCTTGTGTTACCCTGTCCAAAAGAAATTTGAATTCTTCTATTTCCCACCTTGGCGAAGCGTAACAACAATAGAAATGAATTCCTTTGATATTCGCATAGGCGAATCCTTCCAGTCGCTGGACACCCCTGCCTTCCATAGGGGAATTTCCAGTTGTCCAAATGCCCGCTGTTCCGTTGCTGTCTTCCTCCCATGTAATTGTATATTCCTTAACCGTTTGGGAAAGCAGATCTTGTGCGGCTCCACAGTGGTTTAAGTTGATTTGAATGCATTTAAGCCTGTCAATTTTTATCGAGAAGATTGGACATCGCGTTTTTAAATGCTCGGCATTTGTAACTCCCTGTTGAGTGGTGGTTACCGCCTTCGCACCCTGATACGCAGAGCATGCATTTGGGTTGTGGTTTACAGCGCATTGCTTTGAGGGGCAGATCGTTGCTTAGACGATTTTGCACTTCCTTATCATAAAGGGATGGCGCAAGGCTAATAACCTTGCCCGGAAAAACAAATTATTATGGAAAATTTAAAGAGTATCGAATAAGGACCGAATACAGGTGGAAAGACTTGCTAAATAAGGCCAAGACCGGATCCCGGCTGTAGTGCCGATGAAGATGATGATATCATAAAGGGAACCAAAATATATCGACCAACTCTCGCACGGCATTATTAATATGCTGTTTGTTTTTATATTGTAGCGAGCTTAGGGTTCGCTGGATTAAATATTTTTAATAAATAAGAGCCGTTAAATCGATTTTAAATTTATGTAACATTTTATTAGTCCGTTAATAACAACCGTTACTTTTACCGTACACTTAACGATTTCTTGACTAATCGCTTTCGTACTTACCGCGTCTTTTACATATGACAATCAGTACTAGAATATTCTAGAAAATCCAAAACAAAGTACTAGTATATTCTAGAAAGTACTGGAAAACTGGAGACTATGAGCAGTCGAAAATTCGAGGCTATGGAACAGACGGAAATGAAACACCGAATCAGAATGAGGAAACGGTATAAGTACGCCACACGCAGATCAGAGAAAGGAAGTAAGCAGAGTAAGCAAGCGAAAAGTAAGAAGTAAGCAGTCAAAGACGCGATAAGTAAGAAAGCGATAAGTAAATAAGCGAAGTATCAAGAAACGGTTGTTATTAACAGACTAATAAAGTGTGTGCAAAGAGAATCGATTTAACGGCTCTTATTTATTAAAATAATTAATCCAGCGAACCCTAAGCTCGCAACAATTGATGTCAGAATTGGGATTAATTATTGGTGAAGTGAATAAGTCTGTGAAAGTGTTTTGTGACGATGTCAGATTGAATGTTTGGAGGATCTTCGCGTTCCTGAGTTGAAGAAGGAACTTGGGGACCGGAATCTGGCTAGCAGAGGACAGAAGCAAATTCTTCGACAGCGCCTGCAAGCAGCAATGGAGGAAGAGGGTATTGATGTCGACACATATGTTTTTACGATTGGGCCAGACTGTCCGGATGGAGAAGAAACAGCGAGTCAAGATGGTGCCAATGTAACCGAGAAGAGTTCGCCACAGTTGGACATTTCGGAGATGTTCAGGATGATGATGACAGAATTGGACCCGCAAGCTACAGACATTAATACAAAATTGGACGCACAAGCTGCAGATGTTAAAGCAAAGTTGAATGCCCAAAATTCAAAATTCGACGCACAAGGTGCAGATCTGAATGCAAAATTGGATGCTCAAACGCAGTGAATGAAATGTAATCTTCAACACTTTAAGGAATAAATCTAGTCAGAAATTCGAAACGAAGTAGAAAATCTGGATCTAAAAGTCATCGAAGAAATAATGCGAATCGAAAAGAGACTTGAGTGTGTTGAGAGAAATAAGACATCGCCTAGCAATCAACATGACTACAAAGATACAAGGATGCAACCGCCAACATTCAACCCTTCTCCGTTATTATACGTCAGTTGACGCCGCGTCCAATTATAATAAGTGGTCGGATGAGCAAAAGTCACCATCACTAATCTTGTCACCCCGCGGGGCGGCTACAGAATTGCTACAAACCATGCCAGCAGAGAACCAAACAGATTTCCAAGCGGTAAGAGACGGCCTTGCAGCTAGGTATGGGGATAACCACATGCAGCAGGTCTACCGCATGCAACTGCGGAGCAGAACGCAGAAACCTGGAGAAAATCTTCAACAGTTGCAGGCAGACATTGAGCGATTGGCAAACTTGTCTTATTCAAATATGACCAAGGAATTTTTGAACGAGGTAGCAATGGATGCATTTATAAATGCACTCCAAGATCGGGACTTGCAACAAGCCGTTCGTTTAGCGGGAAAGAAGACGACTAATGAAATCCTGACGTTCGCATTGGCATATGAATCTGCTAAACTGGCTACCAGGAGTACATACAGCCTCCGAGAAATGTCCGTCCAGGAATGTTCCTGCCAAAGAATCGGGCATGTACAACGGAGAACCCCGAGACGTGATATGAAGTGTTGGACATGCGGCGAAGTCGGCCACATCTCTGTTGACTGTAGGAAACGTCGACGAATGAATGAAACATCAAGTGAGAATTGTTGTTCATGCGCTAATCATAAGAGGAGACTATCAACGGACCAACCTGAGGTCAATAGCTCGGGAAACTTGTAAGGGCAGACTTTACGGGGCGAAAGTCGCCTGGTGGAATGTGCACCCCCAGCATCGTAACTGTATCACAACTCCAACGGGATAACCAAAGTTTGGTGATAACTACGATTGTTAATGCAAGGACAACAACAGTGACAATTGACACTGGAGCAACGAGATCCATAATTCGGCCGGATGTCGTGGGCAAAATAGCCCTTAATAAAAATAGAAGATACGCTTTGAAGACTGCCACAGGAGAGCGTTCTACAGTCTACGGAGAAGTCGAGAGCATAATAGTGCTGGGCACTAGTTCCATCTCCCACCAATTTGTGGTTGCCGATATTACGGATGAATGAATTCTTGGAATGGATTTCATGAAGGAGCATCAAGTTGTTCTAGAAATCGGGCAAAGAACACTGCGAATTGGTAACTTGGAGGTTGCTATTACACTGCAGGACGAACAATTGCGAAGACTGAAATGTTATGTGCGTGAGGAGGATGAGATGCCAGCTCGTTCAGACTCGGTCATTTGGACCAGTCTCGAGAGTGATCCCGGTGACAATCGATTTAACATCATCAAGGCTGTACAAAATCAGCGTAAGGGGAACATCCTTGTTGGGAAAGCCCTTATCGATGCGAAGAAGCACATCGTACCAGTCAGACTACTAAATGCGTCCGAGGAGCCGGGCACAATAAGAAAAGGAGAGGTAATCGCAGAATGTGCACCCGTATCAATGATAAGCTCAATTCAGACAAGGGGAGAGGACCATTCAATTCAAAAGCCAACTGGTGCATCCTCTGTGGTTAATAGGTTGATGTCCCAGAAAATCGGATTAACAGACGGAGAAAAGACGAGCGTTGAATCACTCCTGAACGATTTTTCTGATATTTTTGTGACAGGAAATGATAAATTCGGACGCACCGGTATAGTTAAACATCGCATTGACACGGGTGAGTCAAGACCTATAAGACAGCCACCTCGTCGACTACCGTTGGCCAAACAATCAGAAGTAGGCAACATGATTCGAGATATGGAAGAGCAAGAAGTCATCGAGAAATCATCGAGCCCATGGGCTTCGCCGGTAGTGCTCGTCAAGAAGAAGGATGGGACAACTAGATTTTGTGTCGACTACCGCCGGTTAAACAACGTTACAAAGAAAGACAGTTACCCACTTCCTCGAATCGACTACACACTAGATACCCTTTCTGGAGCTCAGTGGTTTTCAACATTGGATCTAAAAAGCGGTTGCTGGCAAGTGGAAGTGAAGGAGGAGGGCAAGGAGTAGACAGCGTTTACTATCGGAAACGGACTTTATCAGTTCAACGTGATGCCTTTTGGATTGTGTAATGCTCCAGCAACGTTTGAACGATTAATGGAAAGTGTTATACGGGGACTTACATGGAAGACGTATCTTGTGTACTTGGATGATATCATCGTTGTTGGAAGGAATTTACCAGAACACATCAATAATCTGCGCTCCGTCTTCGAACGACTAAGACAGGTCAACTTGAAGCTCAATTCGAAGAAACGTGAACTCTTCAAAAGGAGAGTAAAATTCCTGGGACACATCGTTTCATCTGCAGGAGTTCAAGCGGATCTTGATAAGATAGCAGCTGTCCAAGAGTGGCCTACTCCAGAAGATAAGCAACAGTTAAGAAGCTTTATGGGACTAGCCACATATTACCGACGGTTTGTTAAAGGTTTCGCTAACGTGGCTAAAGCCCTACACGAACTAACGGCTAAAGATAAGAAATTCAATTGGACAGACGAGTGTGAGACAGCATTCAACACATTGAAGGCCGAGTTATGTAAGACACCAACATTGGCATTCCCAAGATCGGATCGCCCACTTATATTGGATACTGATGGAAGTAACACAGGAATCGGAGCAGTGTTGTCACAGGAAGTCGATGGTAAAGAGAGAGTTGTCACATGTTATAGTCGAGTTCTATCTAAGCCAGAGAGAAATTACTGCGCAACAAGAAAGGAACTGCTGGCTGTCGTAGAAGCGGTTAAGAATTTCCATAAGTACCTCTACGGACGTCGATTCCACCTTCGGACGGATCATGCGGCCCTGAAATGGTTGCTAAATTTTAAGAATCCGGAAGGACAAATAGCTCGATGGATCGAACGACTTCAAACGTACGATTTCCAAATTTCCCACCGTCAAGGTAAGGTGCATAATAACGCTGATGCTCTATCAAGAAGACCATTTAAGCCAGATTGTAAACATTGTCATAGAGCGGAAGAGAAAGAAGGGGCGTACGACCTGCGAAATGTACAAGTAGAAGTATTAGATGGGTGGACGAGTGATGCTATACGCGCAGCTCAACTTCAGGATGAAAATATGTCGCTAATCCTGGAACACAAAGAAAAGAACGAGCGGTCAGCTTGGAACAATATTTCCGACAAGAGTGGAACATTTAAAGCATATTAGGCACAATGGAATTCCTTGCTGGTGGAAGATGGAATTCTAAAGCGTAAATGGGAAGCCGCGGATGGAAAATCCCATCGAATGCAGATTCTAGTTCCACCATCAAAAGTGAAGGATGTACTTGCAGAAATGCACGACGGGGCCTCCGGTGGACATCTGGGAGTTAATAAGACACTTTCAAAATTAAGATCTCGATTCTACTGACTTCATATGAGAGATGACGTCGAGTCTTGGTGTAGGAAGTGCACAAATTGCACTGCGATCAAAGGACCAACAGCAAAACCAAGGAGCGCTATGAAGCAGTACAACGTGGGTGCCCCTTTCGAGCAAATTGCGATTGATATCTCAGGACCATTCCCAAAAACAAACGACAACAACAAATACGTGTTGGTTATCATGGATTACTTCAGCAAGTGGGTGGAAGTCCTTCCAATTCCAAACCAAGAAGCAACAACCGTCATTGAGCAGCTTATCAATAATTGGATCAGCAGATATGGAGTCCCCTGTGAGCTTCATTCCGATCAAGGCCGAAACTTCGAATCACAGATATTTCAAGACATCTGTGTGGTCCTGGGCGTAAGGAAAACCAGGACCACACCCTTACATCCACAGTCAGACGGTATGGTCGAAAGGTTCAACCGAAAAATAAAAGAGCATTTATCGAAGGTCGTTAGTGATCACCAACGAGATTGGGACAAATATGTACAAACCTTTCTCACGAGTTATAGATCGGCTAATCACGAGATGACAGGCCATTCTCCAGCAAGAATCATATTTGGACGAGAGATAGGATTATCAGCCGATCTGCGATTCGGGATACCTCCAGACGCCATAAACAAGACTGAAGACTACGTAGCCGAATGGAGAAATCGCCTCGATGAGATTTATCATTTGGTTCGAAAGCAAATCAAGGTATCAAGTGACAGGATGAAAACAAGGTACGACGTTCGAGCCAACGCATCCGGATTTAATGCAGGCGATAACGTGTGGCTTTATAACCCTCATCGGCAAAAAGGAAGGACCCCGAAGTTGTAGCAACATTGGGAAGGACCGTAAAACACGCTCACAAGAATTAACGACGTTGTCTATAGGATTCAGAGAAGACCGAACGCCAAGATGAAAGTGGTACATCGTGACCGACTGGCGACTTTTTGTAAACCCAGAAGACCAGTGAACTTAGTTCGGGACGAACTAATCTAGGCGGAGGATAGTGTGACGCATATGATAATCAGTACTAGAATATTCTATAAAGTCCAAGTAAAGTACTAGCATATTCTAGAAAGTACTGAAAAACTGGAGACTATGAGCAATCGAAAATTCGAGGCAATGGAACGGACGAAAACGAAACACCGAATCAGAATGAGCAAACGGTATAAATACGTCACACAAGCAGAGCAAGCAAGCGAAAAGTAAGAAGTAACCAGTCAAAGACGCGATAAGTACGGAAGCGAAGTATCAAGAAACGGTTGTTATTAACAGACTAATAAAGTGTTTGCCAAGAGAATCGATTTAACGGCTCTTATTTATTAAAATAATTAATCCAGTGAACCCTAAGCTCACAACAATATTTATGTATTAATATATATATATGTATATAAATATATATATTTGTATCTATATATACATCTGTATCTATATATCTATATATATATATATATATATATATATATATATATATATATATATATATATATATATATATATATATATATATATGCGAGGGCTGCCTTTTATATTTCGGGATTAGAGAACAAAAACAAATATTGATCATCGAAAATCACTTTATTGTTTTTTTAAATATTCCCCATGAAGATTTATACACTTTTGCATGCGTTTGAACCAATTGTCGAAGCACTTTTGCTACTCTGATTGAAGTATCTCCAACACATGCATTCTGAATGCAGCAACCGCTTCTTCAGGTGTCGAAAAACGTTGACCTCTCAGTTTGTTTTTTACGTACGGGAATAAAAAGAAGTCATTCGGTGCCAAGTCAGGACGATACGGTGGATGACCCATCAAATCGATGTTTTGGGTGCTCAAAAATGCAGTTGTCGCAGCCGATGTGTGAGAGCTCGCATTGTCGTGGTGAAGAGTGATCCGTCTTCGGCGGTTGGTTTTCCTGATTTCTTGGAAGACAACTGGCAAACAAATGGTTGTGTACCACTCAGAATTGACTGTTCTGCGTTGTTCTAGTGGTACAGTTGCGACATGACCAGTTTTTCAGAAAAAACAGGCGACCATTTGCTTGGAAGTGCTTCGTGCGCGAACAACTTTTGTTGGATTTGGCTCATCTTGAAACACCCAGACAGTCGACTGCTGTTTACTTTCGGGCTCATACGCGTAAATCCACGATTCATCACCTGTCACGATGTCATAGACGTGTTTCGAAGCACCGCGACCGTATTTTTTGAGCATTTCTTTCGACCAATTGACACGAGCCTTTTTTTGGGCGATTGATAAATTGTGTGGGATCCAACGCGAACAAATTTTTTTGACAGTAAAATGTTTATGCAATATTGAATGTATGCTGGTCCCACTAACGCCCAAGGTTGTCTCAATCTCACGATTGGTCACATGACCATCTTCCAATATCAGTTCGCGCACAGCATCAATGGTTTTCGGAACAACAACTGATTTTGGACGACCTACACGAAATTCATCTTGGAGTGAACAACGACCACGATTGGATTCACCATACCATCGATAAACACTGGTCCTTGATGGAGCTTCATCGCCAAAAATTGAATTAAGTTCATCCATGCACTGTTGCTGAGTTAATCCACGCCGAAAGTTGTAAAAAATAATCGCACGAAAATGTTGACGATTTAATTCCATTTTTGGGCCGAGATGAATGTTTTAAGTTACTGTAAACAACACAAATAGCGCTCGTATGTCAAAACGTTCTGAGTGCGTATAACCTCAAAAATGTCCAACTTTACGACAGAGCTGTCAATTGCCGGATTGCAACACTAGGGTTGCCAAATCCCGAAACATAAGAGGCAACCCTCGTATATACATAATGGGTTCTCCATTGAGTTGACAATTTTTTTTCGGTAGTAAATTTTTATAATTTGTAGACCTTGTTGGTTCGTGACAGTGACAGTTCGATGATTAGTGAAAGGGTGCGTTCACAAATTAAATTCAAAGTTGTCAAGTCCCTATTGGAAAACCCGATATATATATATATATATATATATATATATATATATATATATATATATATATATATATATATATATATATATATATTTACCCACTGTCACTTCTTTATTGTCTTCGAGCGGTTAAAAAACACGTTCACATACGATAAATCTTCTTTTAGAAACCATGTTGGGACTATATGAACATTTTGAAATGTGATATTTACCACTAAGTCTGTATTACAAATTCATCGCCGGCCTTATTTGACATTTGTGTACTTTTTTCCTTACGGAGTTGTGTTGTCGTGTACTTTCAACGGGGACGTGTACTTTCAAAAATGCAATACGAATTCAATTGTTAATAATGTACTGCAGTAAATTAGTATCGGATATTTTTATATTACTTGCGGTATGCGCATCACTTACATTGTCGACAGTTTCCACTGGCGATAAACCTAAGCAACCAAAGCAATTGAAAGTAAAGAAAGGGCCCCAAGACGAGAGTGTGCTCGATCGAGGACTTGTAAATAAGGAACCCCTGGCAAAGGACATACTTGTTGAAAATGGTGGCTACTATAAAAATACAACTATAAAACGATTTAGTGGACCAGTTTTAGGCTACGTTACAGCTGTTGGTAACCATTGTTACAGGTCCTTAATACGTATACATATCGATTTATTTTAGTGGAATGGACATGGTTACGATGTGGCTAAGATCTTTGCCAGAAAATTTAACATGATATCGCCTGTATGGTTTCAAATTGTAAGGTCTCCAAAGGGTTATGATATTGCTGGACAGCATGATATTGATGTGGGTTGGATCAATGATATACGCACAGCTGGAGCGTCAAGTACAAATAATCTCGAAGGTATAACTCAAAATATAATAAAGAAAAATAACAATTAGTTATAACATTTGCTATTGTAGTGTTTCCGCGTGTCATATTTGAAAGATTTACCGAGAAAGACTTTACTAAACTTCTGACACAAAAGGACGAGAGAAACAAAATGAATGAAGTGATTATAAGAACTTGCCTCAAATACAAGTTCGAGGGTATTGTCCTAGAACTATGGTCGCAACTCGCAGGAAGGGTCGACGATCGTTATTTATACAATTTAATACTTGATTTATGTAGGTGTAATCTGTGTTTGTTGTAATTATTTTGAATATGTATTATTGCAGCGAAGCACATGGAATCAGTTGGATTGAAGCTGATCTTAGTTATACCACCAACACATAAGGACGTGCCTAATCTGTTTAACAAGAAACATTTTGAGTACCTCTATCCGCATGTGTATGCATTTTCTTTGATGACTTATGATTATTCCAATATCCAACGACCAGGTAAGGAAATTCGATAAAAATATCGTGAAATGCACATATGTTCCCGAAAACAGGTGCCAATGCTCCGCTTCATTGGATCCGAAGCTCAATAGAAGATATTGTGCCGCAAGAAGATAGTAATTTCCAAGATAAACGCAGAAAAATCCTGATGGGCATAAATATGTATGGCAACGATTATACTCCAAGTGGGGGCGGTCCAATAATAGGACCTCAATATTTGGAATTGGTCAAACATGTCA
This sequence comes from Microdon myrmicae, assembly GCA_963931805.1. Lineage (NCBI taxonomy): Eukaryota > Metazoa > Arthropoda > Insecta > Diptera > Syrphidae > Microdon > Microdon myrmicae. The sequence continues at coordinate 88,783,190 of OZ007497.1, forward strand.
AAAAGCGACTCACGTACGACGAGCACGATGTGGAAAATTTCTTTGAAGTCAGGTAAGATTATTCCAAAACCTTTGAGGTTTTAGTGTAACAATCCTTTTTTTCGTTTTTTGGTCCAGAACGTCTACGGGCAGGCATACGGTGTTCTATCCTTCACTATACTCTATCAATGAACGTATAAAACTTGCCGAAGAAATGGGCGTTGGAATATCTCTTTGGGAATTGGGCCAAGGCTTAGACTATTTTTACGACCTCTTTTAATATTTCCATAAGCAACATAGACAAATGCATAATAGGTTTTTTGTTTTTGTTGGACATTAATAAATCGTCTCTATACATTTTTTTTTATTTAGTGCATTTATTTGACCGAAAATTAATAGTTACAATAAGTAATACAGTTAACTTATAATAGATTGTTATATAATAATTGTTTACATGTTATTTGTTAACATTTTCCAAACAGTTTTTTTTATATGTGTTTAGGATTTAATGGGATTTGTAATTTTTAAGATATTTTTAATCTTTATTTTTCCTGGAAAAGGTCAGAAAAAAACCAGGAACTCTGTTTATTTTAACATAGCCTACTTAAAATTACTTAACATAACTTAATCTAATCTTAGTTACAATTTACAATGTTTGATATTGCAATAATAGTGACAATTTGATTATGACTTAAAAATAATATTAACAATGTTATTATAATTTTAGTGTATGTGGATGTGGCATTTCTTGTTTTGGTTGAGGGCAGTAAGAGATAAGGTCAGGTGTGTTCTTGAAGTAGGCGGGTGCCATTTGGTTGTGTGTTGAAAGTTAGAATCTTGGAGAATGGTTGGATCTTGTATTTGTATTGATTGGGTACGAGTTCGGTGTTGTGGTACACGACCTCGTTTAGATCGTTAACCAGTCCGCTTGAGGTGAAGAGAGTTCTGATTTGGAGACAATTACGATAGTGAGTTCCCGTATTGGAAGAAGGTGATGGTAAGTATGTTGTTAGAGGGTTGGGATTGTTAAGGAGATTGTTTATAAATGTTATCGATAGTTCTAGGATCTGTGGGGGGGGGGGGGGGGGGGGGGGGGTGTGCCGGCACGGGAACCGGCTCTACTACCAATCCACTAGAGTCCGCCGAACACTGTTCACCAAACGCAAAAATGAAACACCGGCAATATGTTATTTTTGAAATTCGTTTATTGTTCACTGTTTGTCTTTTACTATATTGTAGGATTAATTTGGCCTTTTTACAAAAAAACTATTGGACACCTTTTTGTGTTTTTGAAATTCGTTTATTGTGCACTGTTCGTCTTTTACTATATTGTAGGGTTAGTTTGGTTTTTTTACAGAAAAGCTATTGGACACTTTCGTACGTACTTAATGTTATTTTCCATCAAAGGGACTTTTGCCTATGGTTGTTGGGTACCGCCCTGTGTGTTTGGATACAGTCAATTTAGGATGCTTAAACTCATCCTATTTCGTAGGGTTTACGGCTAGGTTTACGCGGAAGAAAACAGCTAAACTTCTCCGAGTCGGAAAGATACAGCACTCGCAACGCGCTTGACGTTACTCGAACTCGATGCAAACTGATGCACACTCCGGTGTAAAAAAAACCCGACCCCAATGGGTGCGCAGTCAGCGGTTGACAATCGACTGACTAAATGGACTAAATGGACGTGCAACGCATCGTGCTGGTGACTTACCAGTAAGGAAAATTGGTATTGTTTCAATTGGTTTAGGTAGGATGGGAGCCGGAATGGTTTTCGGGGAAACTAAATGCTGCTTGGGTGCAAGCGAGGAAATGGTTTAAGTAGAATGGGAACTGAAATGGTTTTTTGGGAAGAGTAAATGCCGCTTGGTTGCAAGCGGGAAAAATAGTTTATTTTCAATTCAATTTTTTATTAGGTAGATAATATGGTACATTTATATTTTACAACTAGTATTTAAGAGATTTAGGACAGCAATTCCTTTACAACTATAATCTTAAAACGCAATGACAATAGCACAATTTTAATGAATAATAAATAATAAATTAAGGGAAAACTTCAAGAAAAAACCCTAATTTGAATCTTAAGACTAATATTGCACAGGTTTCCGGTTATTTTATGTAATAATGACCTCGATATAATCCTCATAGACAGAGTACATATGTAGTGATTTAGGATAACTCAAGACGGTATACGAGAACATTGTCAGAAAAATAACAATTGACTAAGAAGTTTCGATTGATTTTGTCAATAAGGAACTCTACTAGTTTAACGTTGGCATTTTCATGTAGTTCATGTGTCGAATAATGCCATGGCAAATTCAGCAACATTTTCAATATTTTACTTTGACACCTTTGCAATTTTATTTTGTGTGTGCGAGCAGAATTGCACCATACATGCGCCCCTGTATGGTGCAATTCTGCAATTCTGTACAGGAGTATAGCTTGCAAAATGGTTTTAAAAATTATAATTTCATTTTCGATGCTAACCTTTGACTTTCTACACACTAATGGATACATAACTCTTACGACTTTATTTATTCTGTCAATTGTGGTAGTGATGTGTTTTTGGAAGATAAGTTTTTTATCTAGAATACTACCAGATATCTACAGTCTTCGGACCAATCAATATTAACAGCACACGTACTGAGTTTAGTGCCATTTGGTAGGTAGCAGAGTTTCCTACATCTAGAAAACCAGACAGCTTGTGTTTTATTACCATTTATTTTTATTTTCCATTTCCTGTAATACATTGCTAGTTTGTCAAGAGCTGCTTGCAAAGAGTTGTAGACATTAGTGAATAAGGCACCCGAAGAGAAAATAGCCGTATCATCGGCAAACATAGCTACCTGAATGTTTTCACCTAGACGTGGTAAATCTGCGACAAACAATGTGAATAATATGGGACCAAGAACCGAACCTTGGGGTACACCATAGTGGAATTGGTGAGTAGAGAATATGTCGGTTCCTATACTCACACCTATTTTCTCGAACGAAGAAAGATCTGGGTAATTTTGATAAGCGGTATTGGCAGCTTAAGTTTTAGTATAAATCAAGGCATCATGCCATACCGTATCAAAGGCTTTTCGATGTCTAGAAGAACCAGTCCCGTTGTCTCCTTGTCGATGAATTTACCAGTTATGTGGTTTTTAATGCGCAAGACTTGGTGGATTGTGCTGCGGCCACTACGGAAACCGAACTGAAAGTTTGGTAAGATGTTATTGGCTTCCACAAAACGATCAATCTTTTCCTTAATGATTTGTTCTAATAGCTTACTCAGACAGCTAAGTACACTAATAGGTCTGTAGCTTTCGGGGCTGTTCTTCGGTTTGCCGGGTTTCGTGATTGGTATTATTTTTGCTGTTTTCCAACTGTCCGGAAAATTACAATTTTTAAGACAAGCGTTGAAAATGAACGTTAAATAGTTACTTGCAACAGGTGGAAGTGCTTTAATTAATTTGTTGTTAATATTATCAAGACCAGCAGCCTTTTTCGATTTCGATTTTTTTTATCAATTTTTTAACTTTGCTAATATTAGTTGCGTAAGTACTTTCGGCTGGTGTTTGAGAAAGTACATGGATAGTGTTAGCAACTTCAGCCTCAGTATACGCGTCGCTTAGATGCCTAGATATGGAGTGGTTCTTACTAAATGTGTTAGCAAGTAGGTTCGATTTCTCCACTGAAGAAATAAACAACTTGTCGTGAACTTTAAACTGAGGAATACTTGACCCTCTCTTTTTAATAATTTTTGATATTTTCCAGAACGGTTTGCTTGCTTTGTCAAGAGAGGAAAGGTGTTTATTCCAACACTTGTTCCTATATGTTGAGATTTCGTTTTTAATGATATTATTTAAGACTTTAACATTAACTAGAAAACAATCGATTCTATAACGAAGCCATTTTCTTCTTTCAGAGTTTCGTAGCCTAATCAGATGTAAGATATTTTCATGTTGTAATAGTGTTCGTAGTTGTCCGCTGTTCCCTTCAGAAAATGTTGAGTGGTAAGCCTTGTATGACGTTACCCTTGACGAGAGGAATCCAATGAAAGGCAGGAAGGAACCACACAAACCAAAGTCCGAGATCTTCACTTCAGGAGATTAACCTGGCGATGATTTCTCCGATGATGTGAGCGCGGCGAAGGTTGGCTGACGAACATGGCAAATGGAAGAACAAAACAACCCGAGGAATTTACCCTTTAAAGATATTGATTTAATTTATTGAACATTCTAAGTTATGTTAACAACAACGACAATGATTAACTTCTTGTCCGTTTTACTCGTGATGACGATGGTTGCTCCGATGTAACGAGCCCGTTGAAGGTTGAATGGAGACTGACGAACTGGCATAACTGCCAATTCAAAAAGCGACGCTATGAGATCATCGTGGTGACAATGATGGCCAGTTGGTGCCAGCTGCTGCGCAACTGGTATACATGCGAATGTACTAGATTTCTCCAGTACATTCCAGCACATTTAATTGCCAATCCGCAACATTCCGCCCGCCTCCGCCAATCATTGGCTAATCATTTTGTTCCAGGGGACGGTAGCTATGGGCCGGGAGTGTGCGGTCTGCTGGTGGCGGTTGGTCTTGGTCGGCTGTCCACTTTCACGTGGATGATCGGTTGAGAGAGGGCCGCCCGCGCTGAGGAGCGCTGGAGGCTTGAGGGTCTGGGATGGCCCGTATGATCGATGGCGACAGGAACCTCTTTCCCATCGCTGATGTCCGTTGCCTTTTGTGGTCGCGGGACCGGCCAGTTGATCTGGGTTAGAGTTGTAAGGTCGCAACCCACGATCAATGACCACGTGATGACTGGTGATGGGTCTCGCTATGTCGAGACCGGTGGTGGTGCCATCTACTGCGCACGTCGGCGCCCGTCTGGAGTGAGTGGCCGGCGGGATGCGGCCGCTGGGGGTATGTGCTGTAGCGTGGAGTCGGGTGCGGTGTCTACCCTGGCACTGTCCGCGTGTCCTGGCGGAATGACAGTCACGGGCCAAGTGCCTCCCGGGGTCGTCGCAATGCAGCCTCTGTGGATGCACAGAGAGGCGTGCTTTCTTGCTGGAGTTCGAGAGACCGCTGGTTGTTGGGGAGCGCCGCCCCCTAAGCGGGGCATTGCGCGCTCCTGGTCCTGTTGTGGTGGCTACACGTGGTAGAGGTTGGCCTGGGTAGTTTTGGACCTGGGCAGGAGGTTGACCACGTGGTGTCCTGGGTGTGGTGGGATGCCTTGAAGTGTTCGAGTGGGTAAGCTCCTGGTTCCTCGATTGCCTCTTGCCCCTGCAATGGTTCAGCGGGCGGGGGCATGTCTTGTAGTTGGGTCGCGCAAGTGATCGGTGGCTGGTAGTTGCGTGGGCCTCGTAGGTGGCCCTTGGGGCCGCCGCCGGTGAGGCCTCCTTTTGGTCTTCTGATGGGAGCTGCGATCATCAGTCGTAGGGTCGGCCAGCTCCTCTGGGTCGGAGTAGTAAATTCGCAACCCACGAGGAATGGCCATATGATGGCTGGTGACAGGCCTTGTCATATTTAGGCTTGATGATATGGTGGGTGCTGCGCCTGTTAGCATCCATCCCAGTTCAGTGGCCTGCGCGACGAGGCCGGAACGTTGGTCCTTCCTGAGACCTTTGACGATGATGTTGGGGTATGTGTCTGCCCCAAGGATGATGTCCACCTTCTCGGCGGAGGCAATGTTCGGATCTGCAAGTTCCAGATCCGCCACGAACGAGAGATCCCTTGTCGTCGATTGTGGCGGTGGTGTATACACTGAGAGCCCTGACAGGATGAAGGGCCTTAGTGTCCATTGGCTCGAGCCGTGGAGGCGAGGAGTGATGCTGATGACGGCCTGAGTCCTGGTGGCAAGGCCACGAGTGCCCCCAACACCGCAGGCGGGGACGGATGATGCTTGGCGTCGGAGGTTTAACCTTCGGGCGAGTGATGTTGAAATGAAGGTGCCGCTGGAGCCGGGGTCCAGCAGAGCACGGACTTCAATCCTTCGTTGGTTCTCCGACGTCACGATGACTTTTGCTGTTGGCAGCAACGCGGGATGCTGTGAAGGGGTGCTGATGGTGTGTGCACAGCCCCCTTCATGACGGTCGATCCGGGGGGCGGATCCTTTGGCTCGTTGCGGCGGTGATGTTGTCCCGCTGATGGCGGTAGACCGGACATGCAGCAGGGTGTGGTGTCTCCGCTGGCATCGACGGCACGTCTTGCTGGAGTGACAGTCGCGCAGGCGGTGGCGACCCAAGCAGTTGGTGCACAGGTTTCTTTTGTGTGCGAAGGACTTCCGACGGCCAGGTGAGAGTGATCGGAAGCCCTCGCAAGCATAAATGGTGTGTGAGGCCCTGCAGAATGTGCAAGCGCCCTGTTGCTTTACGGGTGTCGGCGGTATTTTGTGCATCGGGACACTGGGCTGGTTAGTCATCGGGCCGGCTACTGTTGCTGGAACAGTCGAATTCGTGGAAGGCATTGGCGTTAGATCTGACACGGATCCTATGTACGCCGTGCCCACTGCTTGCTCTGGAGTCCGTGTGATGGTAGCCAGTTCCTCTGGGTCGGAGTTGTAAGTTCGCAACCCACGAGGAACGGCTATGTCATGGTGTGCCCCACAATGCGTGCGCGGCATCGTCTTCTGTGGGGGCTTCGGCACTGGGTCGATCATCGGGACCTTGGGTAGGTTGGGCTTTGGGCAGACGTCACTTTGGTTGGCGGTCTGCTGACTCACTGTTCTGGGGTGAGGTTCCTTTTCCGCTGGCTTAATGTTGACCGTTGGCAGCTGCACTGGGGGCAGCTCGCTAGGGTGGAGGTGATTGGTGCTGTTGAGCATGGTTGGGGAGGCTGAATCGAGAGCGTGCTGGGCCTCGAGGAGCTTCGTCTGTTCCTCGAGGTATATTTCTTCGCTCTCGCCGATGAAGTCCTCCGCGAAGTACTGAAGCTGTTGGTATGCAGGGGGCGCCATGTAAATGACTTGGTTATGCCGCCTGCGGATGGCTTTCCATTCGATGTGGAGGTCTCGTTTTGTGGTTTCGATTGCTTTCGGACTTGGTTGTCCCTTGTCCTGCAGGTTGAGGAAGGTGCCAGAGATGCGATCCTGTGCCGCGAACTGAGCAGCGATGAGTTCCTCAATCGTCGCTGGTTGTTGTACGAGACCTGATGTTGAAGGCACTTTGGTTTGAACTCTCGTTGTAGAAAGTTCGTCCTCCTGCTTTCGTTTTGCAGCAACAGCGGTTTCCGACTCGTGTTGGTGATGAGCACGTGTATGATCTCTGCCGACCGAGGAATGTCGCCGGGGAACCGTTGTCGCCGTCGCCGCCGTCATCATTGTCGGCTCCGTTGCGTATGGTGTTAAAAGGCGTATGATCTCTTTCGAGCGAGGAATGTCGTCGGTCGAGATCTTTAGTGTTCCGCCGACCGAGGAATGTCGTCGGGGCTTCGGTGTCCCTGCGGGGGGAATTTTCCGGCTGCATCATCCGTGATGACGATCCGGGTGGGGGGCCGGGTGGCATGCGCATGTCAGGTGTTGGTGGAGTTTCCGGGCGCCGTAGATGTGGCCGGAACATCATTGGCGGCGAGAGACTTGCTGGCGGGGAGATGGCCGGTGCACCAGTCCGAGGAGCATCGTTACCAGGTTTCGGCGTCGAATCACTTTCCCCGTCACCGGTTTCACTCGATGTATCACTTTCTTCCTGCTTGTCACTCTCACTGTGGTTAGGCTTAGGGTCCTGTTCCTTTCCCCGTTTCCTTTGAGCACTCTCCGTTCCCTTCGGGGATTCACCATCATTTTGTCCGGATATTGCCAGCCTTCGCTGCTGCACTGGGCGCAGCTTTGATAGATCGGCTTCTACCTTTGCCTGTGGTTTCCTTTCACATATTTTTGTTGCCAAGTCCTTTTGACTCAATCCTTTCCCTTGACGTCCCTGTTGAATGATCTTGCCGACTTCTAAAGGTATTTTTTCATGTTTAATTTCTTCAGTTTCCCTGTCCAATTTAGCCGTGTTGTTAGTGTTGATGTGCTACTTATTAGTACCGACACCAAATTTCTGTTGAGTATCCGCTTGAACGTCCTGACGACGTGCCTGATTAATAGCACTTTTCGTTTTGAGGCAGGTGATTTCGGAGCCCGTTTACGTAAAACCGTAACTGTGTCCCAGTCAGACATCTTGTGTTTGTTTCACAGATGATTGGATTGAAATTAAATTGATACTTCAGTAAATGCTGCTGCTTGCTTGATTATGAATAACGTTTAGTAATACCTTCAGATCCTTGATTTGTGTCGAGGTAGCTGGCAGTTGTCGATGTGCCGCGAACTGGGCGGCGATGATGAAAATCCAATTAGGCACTGGATCCGGCTCGAAGGGCCAGAAAATGTTGTAATAGTGTTCGTAGTTGTCCGCTGTTCCCTTCAGAAAATGTTGAGTGGTAAGCCTTGTATGACGTTACCCTTGACGAGAGGAATCCATTGAAAGGCAGGAAGGAACCACATAAACCAAAGTCCGAGATCTTCACTTCAGGAGATTAACCTGGCGATGATTTCTCCGAAGATGTGAGCGCGGCGAAGGTTGGCTGACGAACATGGCAAATGGAAGAACAAAACAACCCGAGGAATTTACCCTTTAAAGATATTGATTTAATTTATTGAACATTCTAAGTTATGTTAACAACAACGACAATGATTAACTTCTTGTCCGTTTTACTCGTGATGACGATGCTTGTTCCGATGTAACGAGCCCGTTGAAGGTTGAATGGAGACTGAGGAACTGCCATAACTGCCAATTCACAAAGCGACGCTATGACATCATCGTGGTGACAATGATGGCCAGTTGGTGCCAGCTGCTGCCCAACTGGTATACATGCGAATGTACTAGATTTCTCCAGTACATTCCACCACATTTAATTGCCAATCCGCAGCATTCAGGAAGCGGTGCCTTATCAACTGGAGCTGTAGAACATTTAGATATCGCAAGATCGGCTGCTCTATTGATAACAGAAACAAAATTGTTACATAGGATATCAGTGTGCTCGCTGCAGGTTATAGAATTTAGGCTGGTATCACCTAGAACAAAGTTCGTGTTTATGTATGATTTATAACTATTCCGGCGGAATAGTTGTGGTATAAACTGGTACGATTTACAGGTAGTGTATGATTCACTGTGAGGCTGATCGGAAGGTGGTCTGAACTTAACGCATTTAGAGTTAATGGTACTGTGCAGTAATTTGGAATATTAGTGATATATAGATCAAGAGTTGAGGGGTTCTTGTTAGCACTCGCTGGGATATACGTGGGGAGAAGTGGATAAAGTATGGAAAAACTTGGGCTGGATTCAGTAACATCTAGTAAAATGTTACCCCAGCAGTTTGCCCTAAGACAATTCCACGACTGATGTCTGCAGTTTAGATCACCACCAATAATAACCTTGCTTCGAGTGTTAACTCTATACAATTTTTGCAGATCCCGCTTAAAGTAAGTAGATTTCTCAATGTTTCTATTTCCTCCAGGGAAATAGACCGAAAAAAGAATCACCTTGGAGTTGTCACTTAATGTTACATCTATACTAATTTCCTCAATTAACTTAAGGTGCAATGAAGGACGCAAGGAATGTTCTATACATTTTTTCACAACAATGGCGACACCTCCACCACTAGCATGTACCCTGTCTAGGCGATAACAAATGTAATTTTGATGTGAGAAAGAAATGTCTTGTTTGAGCCAGGTTTCTGAAACAAGTGCAATGTCAATATTAAAATTTATCAAGAAACTAAAAAAATCATGCTTTTTGTTTTTGATGCTTCTCGCATTCCAAGTTATGATGTTAAGAGAGTTTCTTAACATGTTTTTTCCGAGTATATGTACTTAATAGCTAATGAAGTAATGACGTTAAATTGGTCAGCTTTAGTTTGACAAGCACTAAGCTTGGTTAATTTAATAGTACCGCGTTGAATGTAGACGATGTACAAGTAATGTTTGTACAGGGCTTTTGTTGACGAATTGAATGTGATGGTTTTAACATCTAGGTACTTAATCCCGAGTGCAATTAGTTCATTTTTCACTATATCGTTGCTAATCAAATCTAATCCGGATAGCACTACCTTTAATGGACGATATTCCTTACGCGAGTGGGTAAAAAACTCACATTTTAACCGTAAGAGTTAAGTTCTAATTTTGTTATATATGCCCATTGTTGGGGCACATATTTTTTGTCCAAGCGATATGTTTTTAATTAAGTAGTTGTCCATCTTAACGTTACTCAAAATATTACGCACTTTAGCACTAGTGGATTTTAACACCACAATTGGCGGAACGGTTTCTTTAGTAACTTCTGCTTTGATCGAGGTGTGAACGGAACCATGATCAGAGGGAGAAAGGAAGTATACTCTGGGGGGCTCGTGGAGTAGACATCAGCGGACTTGAGGAAGAAGTCGATTGTTGAAAAAAATGTGTAATTGGTGATGGATACTCGGGAGTTGAACTTAAGCCACGTTTCTGAGAGGAGAAGGATTTCTGGGGAGAAAGTATTAACAAATAACCACAAGTGTTGTTTATGGATGTTGGACTATATGGATTCTGCCTTAAGGGGGCGATTATAGATATTGCAGCCATTGAGGAAGAGAATATGGGAGATTATGAGTTAGAGAATTTGACCTTTTTTTCCGATATCCGACATATCCTTTAGCGTAGAAAGCATGGTTTGTAGACTCGTAGACTCTTGATGTAGCCTATGATGTCCAAGTTGAGGCCAATGAAGTTAGTTAGGTTACAGCATGCCACTGCGATTTTCTTAGTGGTAATTGATCCATCGGGGTTTGTGGTGTGAATTTTTCCTGATTCCATACCCTGTGGGTTGACTTGGCATTCTCTTGGTTGATGTTCGTTGGCGCATCTGCCGTAGCGTATATTTAGGTGGTGTAGGGTTATATTTTTATATTTTCTTGCTTACCTCAGACCACCCCTGTCTTGTTGGTTATTGGGCCCAATTAGATTTAAGGAGTTTATATATATTTTTTATGGTGCCTTTTATTTTCTTTAATACTACTTTCGTGCCGTGAGCTCGATCTCCGGAACTTGACTGATCACGAATCAAAAAAAAAATTGGGTGGCGGGAGGCCGACTTTAGGGAGACAAGGACAAATGTGTCCTTCATCTTGTCTCTGGCTTCTGGTCATCTTGCGATAACCAGAGTCACCCACATCCGTGAAGATGTTGGGTTCAGTCTCTAGATATCTTAAAAGAAAGGGGAAGGGCGTATCTAAGGATAGTGTGGGCAGGGTTAGTTCAATTGTTCTCTATCTACTTGGATGGGGGGATGGTAGGAAAGAAATCGTACAAGACCGGGTCTTGAGTGCGGTAGTAAACGCAGATCACGCCTTTGGCGTCTGATAATCTGCGCTTTGGTCGGTGTGTGTATGTGTGTGTTTGTGCTGTCTTGTACTGTGCACGCGTGTTTGTAGTGTGTCAACAGTAGACCCTGTGGGATGGGTCCAGGTATCCTCTATTGCAGAGGAGAATGTTGTTGGGAAGGGTGATTTCTTCAGTTTTGTACTGAAGAAGAAATTGTGGTGGCGGATCCGAAGAGATCGAAAGAGAGAAGGGTCAAGAATGCAAGACTCCCGTACAAGTAAGTTCTCGCTCTTCTGAATGCTTTCGAGGTATTTGTATGCTAATTGTAGCAAGTACTCGCCGATAGGGGTAATGGAGGCACCTTCATATAGGTGTGAGTTGGGATAATGGCAACCGTCAGGCCTTCTAGAGTGGTTGGTACATCTTCTGAGGAGTTTCCTTGTGACAGCTCGAAGTCTCTCCATTTGGGCCGAATATATGCGGGACCATATGGGAAATGCGTACGATATTCCAGCTCGGATTAGCCCCTTATAGCAGCGAATCTTAACTTTGGTGTCAACTTTGTTGTTACACTCCAAAATGTTGTGCAGTTGCTTAGACCGACCGAGGCCCCTTTGAAGAACCGGGGTCACATGTTAGATGAAATTCATTTTTGGGGTATAAATGACTCGAAGATATTTCATTCTGTCCTGTGGTCTAATCATAGTACCTCCTATTTGTATTCGAATATGCTGTGAATATCGAGAAGTAGTTGCGAGTTTATGGCTTTTTCTTCCATATAGCATATCTGGTTTACTCTTCCGTCCACAGGGCGAGGAATATCTGAGGTGTAGATATTAAATAGGATGGGGCCTAGAATGGAGCCTTGTGGTACACCTGCGGCGGCGTTTATAGTTTGGGATACCTTTCCATTCACTCGAACTTGAAAGGTTCTGTTTCGAACGAACTGGTAGATGATACTACACAGCGTTCTACTGAAGCCAATGTTCAATAATTTAGAAACGAGACCTTCGATCTACGTCGTGCCAAAAACCTTTTCAATGTCCAGGCTCACCGCAATGGTGGGTTCGTTATTAAAGAGGCCCACGCACACGTGGTTTTGAAATATGTTGAGAACCATAATGGTGGTGTGCGCTCTTCTAAATCCAAATGGAAATCGGGTATTAGGTTCTTGGCACTGATAAAGTTATTTAGCTTCTGGTATATGCATTTTTCATGAATTTTTGCTGATGCAAGTGAGGAGCGAAATAGGACGAAAGCTGGAGGGGTGATGTTAGTTTCCCAACTTTTGCATGCTTCCAAGTTCCATGTTGTCGATACCGGGTGACTTCTTGTGGTTTCGAGATTTAACTAGATTTTGTAGGGTATTTGGTGTGACGATACCGTGATCATTATGACGTGTGTTGTCGAAGTATGCACTGTTAGCTGAATTGAAGACAACTATTGGCTCGTTAAAGTTGTCTAATTTGTTGTGAACCTCTGAACTAATTATTGCATTAGTATCCGGGTCGCCATCCTCGAGAGTAAGCCTATGATTATTTTCCAAGGTCTCTCCGATGATATTTGCCTTATTGGTGTCATTATTAACAGCACCGCTGTGGCTGATTGGGCCGGTGATACGGGAGCTACCACATATCTTTTTAACATTTTTATAAACGTTCTGGTCTACCTGAATACCTTTCAGTTTTTCCTCCAATTGCCGGGTACGATTGTTTTGGATTCTCTGTTTTATCAGTGCACCAATATTGTGAATAGTGGATCGCAATAATGGGTCCCTTTGGGTAAAGCGGTGACGATATCTCATTCTGCAGAGCTTTTTACGCCCCCGGTTGAGATTTTTTTTTTTTTTTTTTTTTTTTTTTTTTTTTTTTTTTTTATTAGACTTCTCTCGGGAGAGGCGAACCTATAGCGTCGAGTGGGCGCCCCGAGATGCCATCAAATAACTGTTGCAGTTCTTTTTGAACAGTTGCAGGTTGTAACGCTCCGGGAACACTCGCGTGGGAAGGGAGTTCCACAGCTTCCCCGCTCTGTAACGGAACGAGTTCTGATACAGGGATGTTCGCGCTGTCGGGAGATGAACCACAAACGGGTGCGATCCGTCGGATTGTCTTGTGGAGCGCATATAGACCGAATTGCGTGGAACAGTGCCAAGAATCTCCGAAGAACAGCACCCGTGATAATATCTGTAGAACAGACAGAGGTCGGCCACGCGCCTTCGATGTGATAGCGACTGTAGTCCCGACGTCAGCGCCGAGTCCCCGATCAGGCGGATCGCTCGTCTTTGTACGCTCTCAAGTAGGTCGAGGGTATGTTTAGGAGCCGAGCTCCAAACATGAGAGCAATATTCGAGCGCGGGTCTAATTTGAGATTTATATAGAAGAAGTTGGGCCGGAGTAAAATATTCCTTGGCTCTAAAAAGATAGCTCAGTTTTCCTGAGGCCGACCTGGCGATGCTCGACACGTGTTTATGCCATGATACATTCCCACAGACCGTGACGCCGAGCAGTTTCAAGCTATCCCCAGCCTCGAGGGCCCGGCCATTCATCATCAGCTGTGGAACCGATGATCCGGTTTTCTTTGTGAATGTTGTATACTGGGTCTTCGTTGCGTTGAAGTCGACAAGATTGGCCTTTCCCCACTGCAGGACTTTATCTAGATCCTGGTTCAGAGAGTCAATCTGTCTACATCTCAGCTGGTGCGACGTTGATGCACCAATCGGCCGATCACTCGAAAAGGAGGAAACAAGCGTACTATCATCCGCAAAACTGAACACTTTGTTATCCGTTGTCTCCAACAAGGAGGATGAGGAGTCAAGTCGCCATGGGGAATGTGATAAGTACTGATCCCGAATCCGAAATGTGCCGTCCTCTTATACTCTGCATCTAGAAAGTTTTGTTAAAAATTGTACATAAAAATTCCAAGAAACACAAACAAGATTAGGTGTGTGCTTCAACTGGAATGGGATTCTAGGAAGCAAAAATTTGTTCAACCAAATTCCCGGAAGGAAAAATCATGAAATGCATTTGGAATTATGCATTTCATAATGTTAGGGTTTTTGGTATAATTTGTCGCTCATATGATTCACTTGGGGAAGATGATTGCGATTATAGATAATAATGGGGAGTGGATGGGGTAGTGATTTAGGATGACTACAGCGCGATGGCGTTAAACACGTTCCCCAACTTGGTTGTTACAGCATATTTTCGGATGATGTGTTACGGACTCCGCCTCCGCTGCCTCGCCCAAGACCCACAATATCCGCAAATTTCCCCTCTCTACCTGTAAAGGAAAGAAAAATCGCCAAGTAGCTAATTTGCATAATCTACTTTACGCAAATTCTACTTGGCACTAAATAAAACGAAAAAAGGCGTTGGCGCTGAATACAAAATAGAAACGTCAACGACAAAAAATAAAAATAAGAATAAATTCTTAGATTCATGAGAAGAAGAACGGCGACAGAATTACATTAGAAAGAATTCTCATTAAAAGAACTATTGCGACTAAGTTGGTGCTTATAAAATTTACATTAAACAATAGTGTCTGTGAAAAAATATTTGTGAAAAGTAATAACCATAATCAACAAACAGCCAGCTGAACAGTGGGTCACAAGGATCAACGCCCCCTACAACTGGAAACTAGTAGCAACGACGAGCGACGAAGAGGTCCGTTACCCACATTGCCTTGCAATGACACTCGTCCCCCGTGTGACCCTTTCGGCCACAAAACTCACAGCAACATCGAATGCTGTGCACTCTACGATTCGACGTTGTTGCTTGTTTCAAAGTAGATGGTCGTTCTTGTCCTTGGCTTGAGGTATTCACGGGTGACTTCTGTTGGTTCTGCGACCTTGGTCGTGGAGGCTCGGGATTATCTGCCTTCATTTCTGTGCCTTGTGCACGACAGTGTTGGGCATCGTGCCCATATTGATCACACTTCGTACACAACGGTGTGTTCCGGCGTCATCATACAAATGTCCTTTCCTATTGCAGAACCTGCATGCCATACGTGCAATCCATGGGTGTGGTTCACGTTTATCCCGGCCTTGACTGGATGAGTCACTTCCGCCTCTCTGATGATGCCGCGGTACCTCAGGCTTCTTGGTTTTAAACTCTATTTGTCGTCTAGAAGAATGTGGTGGTGTGTCTGACCTAAACGGATTTCCCCAGGTTGGGGCGTGTAACAGGGTGAGGTCGTTTTGTGAACCTAGTGTTAGTGTTCCTATTATTTGTCCTTACTACCTGAGAGGCATCGTTTACAGGCCTATATTGCTTGCGTCTCGATCCCTGGGGGTTTTGACATGTATCCCCGTAGGTCCGATTTGAAACCCTATTTGTTTCCTCTGAGGGATCTTGTTCATCCTCCCAATAGTAGAATGGATTGTTCCTTAAAATGGTTTGTCTATTAGATGAGATGGGGGCATTATGTGTGTCGTTCCTTTCAGGTAAAGGTGACTGGTCGTGGTGTGTCTACCCTCGTTGGTATTCCGATACTATACCATCCACTCTCGCTCCTCATCTCATTTTCGGTTTTCTCTATTTGGAGAAGTCTAGCAATAATCCTATCTATTGGATCCCTTTCTGATTCTAGTATCAGATGTCGGATTTGGTCGTTCCCGATCCCTACCATCAGTACCGACTTTGCCAATCTTTCGATCTGGAAGGAGAATGCTACGCTGTTGTCGTATCCATACTTACGGATTGCTGCCTCATTGCAGTCCGTTACTACTTGAGTTATCCGGTGCATGAAACCTGCGACATCCTCTTCGCGAGATTGTCGCATATGAGAGAGTTTCGCGTGTAACTCCTCATACGAAGCGTGTGGCAGTAGTGTATTTCGGAGTCGTTGTTCGTATTCCTTGAAAGTTGCTGGGAGGTTGTCCTTAAACATGCGTCAAGCTTTCCCACTTAACCGCATGTGTAGCCACCGCACGAAAAATTTTTCCTCCGCTTCGGACAAACAGTCTAAAGTCCTGTCACAGCTTTCGAGGAAGTTATGCAGTTCCCTCGCTACATTAGGATCTTTCCAACATTTTTTCCGCACCCGACATAGCGGCGATAGGTTCCTCCGTTACGCATTCCGCGGAATTCCTCCTTGAGTGGCTTCCCGTTTGCATCAAGGGTTATTAAAATCGCGTTTATTTATTTTTCGTACGGAACTACCCGGATTTATCTAACCGTGGTTCGCTATTAACCGGTAGCAAACAAAAACACGATTAGGGAACAAACGACCAGCGATGGGGACAAGAACCAATCTAGATAAAACGAAAAGAAAGAAAGAAGAATGTAAAAACCTGGAAATAAACCCGAAAAGCAATGGAAAATATCTGGGTATAAAAATTTATATTTTTCCCACCCAACGTTGCTTTCGTCCTTTCTCCTTGGAGCTCTTCCCACCACTGGGTTTGTTTCCCCGACGGATCCGACATAATTTTAACAATTTATGTAAACAATATAGTAAAGGTAGTAAAGGGAACAGGACTTACTTGCACCTTAGTTCTTGAACGGACCTCTTCGTCGCTCGTCGTTGCTACTGGTTTCCGGTTGCAGGGGGCGTTGATCCTTGTGACCCACTGCTCAGCTGGCTGTTTGTTGATGATGGCTATTACTTTTCACAAATATTTTTTCACAGACCTACACATTTGTATAATACAAGGGAAGGTTTTGCAGGATTTATGGCGGCAACAAGCAGTGGAGATTTGGAGACGAGCGCGGGTCAGAACCGTGATGGAGGTGATGATGGTTCTTTGGTGTTCGGGCAGCTCGGAGAGCGGATCGCGGAATTAACGAGAACGATTAAAATTAAAAAGCAAAGGCATATTACTAATGCCGTGCGAGAGCTAATTGAGGCCATTGGCTGCCTTTACGATAAGGAAGTGAAAAATCGCTTATAGAAGCCTGAAGCAAGCGGTGGAAACGTGCAAATCCAGCCAAAGCAAAATTCGCACCCAGACGTAAGCAGGGTCCCGGGGCAGATCAATGTTGAGTCACCCAATTATAATTGGTTTACAATTGGCCAGAGGGGAAGGAAGAGGGGTGCGAGATTGGATTGTGAAGAGGCTCCAAAAGGTGACACTGAGAAGGCCAACATTATGAAAAGAAGGAGACCACGCCCGGACGCTATAATAATATCCAAAACCGGGGAAAAAACATACGCGGATATACTGAAGTTAATGAAGGCCAAGCCCGAGCTAAGTGAACTAGGAAATAGCGTAAATAAAGTTCGAAAGACAGCAAAAGGTGAATTGCTGCTAGAACTGAAACGCCGTCCAGAGGCCACTACCGAGACACTGAAAGCAAAGGTACAACAAGTACTAAAGGAAGATGCTAATGTCAAAACGGTGTCACAGGAAATCACGGTTGAGTGTCGTGATTTAGATGAGGTGACCACTGTGGAGGAAATCCTGACAGCGATTGCTAGAGAGTTCCGTGCGCTGAACGCGATCCGAAAGAAAACGGTAAAGAGCTTAAGAAGGAAACCAAATCGCACGCAGGTTGTCATGATCCGCTTACCAAAAGAAAAAGCTAGCATGTTGCTGGCTACAGGTTTCCTATGGGTTGGATGGGTGAGATGCAGACTTCGAGAACACATCGCACCCACACGATGTTTCAGATGTTGGCAATACGGTCATGTGGCGAAATCCTGCAAATCCGAAGAAGATCGTTCGGAAAATTGTTTGAAATGCGCGAAAAAGGCCTCAAAGCAATGCGCTGTATAGCACAACCCAAATGCATGTTCTGCGTATCAGGGTGCGAAGGCGGTAACCACCACTCAACAGGGAGTTACAAATGCCGAGCATTTAAACCTGTCCAATCTTCTCAATAAAAATGGACAGGTTTAAGTGCATTCAAATCAACTTAAACCACTGTGGAGCCGCACAAGATCTCCGTTCCCAAACGGTTAAGGAATATGGTGCCGACGTGGTACTCATCAATGAACAGTACAGGACGCCTGGCACTAGTACTAATACATGTGAGGAAGACAGCAGTGGAACAGCGGTCATCTGGACAACTGGAAATTCCCCCATGGAATGCAGAAGTATCCAGCGGGTGGAAGGAATTGCCTATGCTAAGATCAGAGGAATTCATTTCTACTGTTGTTACGGTCCGCCAAGGTGGGAAATAGAACATTTCAAATGCTTTTTAGACAGAATAACACAAGAAGCTAGAGATAAGAGCCCTCTTATAGTTGCTGGAGATTTCAACGCTTGGGCAGTAGAATGGGGAAGCACAAGGACCAACAGTAGAGGCCAGGCACTACTTGAAGCATTCGCAGTCCTAGATGTGGTGTTGCTTAATGATGGTATCGATGACACCTTCATAAACGAGAGAGGCCGGTCCAAAATCGACATCACATTTGCCAGCTCCATGTTGGCAAGAAGTATGGAGTTGCGAGTTTTGGACACCTACACCCACAGTGACCACCAAGCCGTGATGTACGAAATATTACCGCACAGGGGATTCATCACTGGTAAATTGGCGAAGAGAGTCCAAAAAAATGGGTGAAAAGAGAAGGACCTCGGTACGGGACTGCTCGACTATATACTGGAAGACCAAATCGCACAGTTTGACGCAGAGGCCGATGCGAACAGGCGGGCTGGGAAAGTCATGAAGTGGCTTACTACCGCATGTGATGCTTCTATGCCACGACAAAGACAACCAGCAGGGGCTATCAAACCAGTCTATTGGTGGAACTCAGAAATCGCCCATGTGCGATCGGGGTGCAACAGGTTAAGACGCTTGCAACAAAGAGCAAGAAACCGTAACACCTACCCACAGTTGCATGCGGAATTCGTCAACAAACGGAAAAAGTTGAGGAATGTGATCCGCAAAAGTAAATATGACGCGTTCTGCTCCCTAAGGGATGAATTAAATAACAACCCATGGGGCAGCGCCTACAGGATAGTCATGAAAAGACTACGGAACAACAGTAGTCAAATGCAAAACGCAAAAAAGCCAAAGTTCTGTCGCCGAAAGGCAAATTATACAAATGTTAAGTAATGTTTAGCTTAGAGCGTCTGCGAAGGACCAGTAAGTTATTATATAAGATAATTAAGCTAGAATTTAAGCATTTTTTGTCTAGCCTTTAATTTAGAAATTAAGAATATAAAAAGAAAAATAAAAAATGTTGTAAAAATGAAGAAAAAAAAAAAATGCAAAACGCAAAACTGACATGGCAATAATCGTTGCTGTTCTCTTCCCACAGTGTGATGAGGTATTGAGAGTGCAAGAGCAGTGGAGGATCACTGAAGGAGAGATAACTCCCGTGACCACCGAAGAGGTACTCTTGACTGCAAGGCTAATCAAGAAAAACAAGACCCCGGGACTGGATGGTATCCCTAACGCTGTAGTCAAGACTGCTTTAACAAAAAAGCCGGAAGTCTTCAGCAGTCTCTTCACATCCTGCTTTCAAACAGGACAATTTCCTAAACGATGGAAAAAACAGCGGCTTGTGCTTATACCAAAAGGTGCCAAGAATCCAGAGGCGCCGTCGTCTTATCGCCCGTTGTGCATATTGGACACAACAGGAAAACCACTTGAGCGAATAATTGCCACTCACCTGGAACAATTCAGTGAGGGGACATCGGGGCTCTCTGAATCGCAGTATGCGTTCCGAAAAGGTAGATCAAGCGGTAAGGCACTATCTGTGGTGTGCGGCATCGCTCGCAATGGGATAGCTGGAGCACGATGGCTAGATGGTACCAAAAAATATTGCGCGGTGGTAACGCTAGATGTTAAAAATGCGTTTAGCTCGGTGAATTGGAATCAGATACTAGAAGCGTTGGGTGATCTACAAGTCTCACCCTACTTGGTGTGTATACTAGCAAACTACCTCTCGGATAGAAGACTGCTGTATGATACAGATGAGGGACCAAAGGAATATAAAACAACAGCGGGTGTACCTCAGGGATTTGTATTAGGTCCGCTGTTATGGAATATAATGTGTGTTGGTGTGCTCAGGGTCAATGTACCGGAGGGGGTTAGAATCATTGGGTACGCAGATGATTTGGCAATAGTGGCCGTAGCTAAACATCTAGATGGCCTGGAGAATATTTGCTCCCAAGCTATCCAGAGCATTAAATGCTGGCTAGATATAGCCGGACTGGAACTAGCTGGACATAAAACGGAGGCAGTTTTAATAAGCAGCCGTAAGAATGTTGAACACCTTGATTTGGCAATAGAAGGACAAACAATCAGATTCCGTTCCTATATTCATTATCTTCGTGTTATACTCGACAACAGGTTGACCTCCAAGGAACACCTGAGGAAAACGAGTGAAAAAACGACTGAAGTATGCAAAGTTTTGGCGAGACCGCTACCAAATGTTGAAGGAACCCCCGTAAGGAAACTCATAACCAGTGCCAACACCTCCATTATAATGTATGCAGCTCACATATGGGCAGGAGTCGCAAAGTATAAGTCGAACATGAGGGGAGTGAACTTAGCAAAGAGGCTGGCATCACTAAGAGTATGCTGTGCATTCCGAACGGTATCCGAAGATGCTATAAATGTTTTGGCTGGGAGGACACCACTTGACATTGCAGCTAAAGAAAACACTGCGTTGCATGAGGTCTCCCAAGAGAATCGTCGGAGAATGCGGTCACAATTAGAGCTCTCAAGTCTAAGAGAATGCCGACGCAGGTGGAGTTCTTCCACCAAAGAATGATGGACCCACACCATGATACCTGATGTAGAAACATGGGTAAAAAGAAAACATGGCGAGCTGAATTACCACCTGACTCAGCAAAACTTGCACAAGTATAAGAACGTGAATCACCCATATTGCTTGTATTGCGAAGGCAAAATAGAAAATGCGGAACACGTACTCACAGAGTGCGTAAGATTCGATGCCGCACGAACGATTTTGGAGAGACATATGAGACGGACAGTTACTCCGGCAGGAGTAATAGAATACATGCTTAGTTCAAAACAGGCATGGTCCGTAACCAATGGTATTCTCTGTGAAATGATGCAGCAGTTGCGACGTGACGAGCCGAGTAACAGGTAAACTCCGTCCCGCCCAGCGATGGAATATCTAAAAGAAAGTTCCGCGGGCATCAACGGGAATGAGCCTGGCGGGAGGTAGTTTTAGTCGGTAAAAACCCGGCATGCCCCTGGATCGGTCCAGAGGTATCTTTTGAAGATTTCCACCTTCTTACCGAAAAAAAACTACTATTATTTAATGTAAATTTTATAAACACAAACTTAGTCGCAGTAGTTCTTCTAATGAGAATTCTTTCTAATGTAATTCTGTCGCCGTTCTTCTTCTCATGAATCTAAGAATTTAATCTTATTTTTATTATTTGCCCTTGACGTTTCTATTTTTTATTCAGCGCCAACGCCTTTTTTCATTTTATTTAGTGCTAAGTAGAATTTGTGTAAAGTAGATTATGCAAATTAGCTACTTGGCGATTTTTCTTTCCTTTACAGGTAGAGAGGGGAAGTTTGCGGAAATTAGTTGGTGTTGGGCGAGGACACGGAGGCGGAGTCCATAACAGATGCAAATATGAATTGTTGGCATAAGCAAATCAATGACACCTATTCAGATCAGTTAAATAATTATTGAAGTATTGGGCAGAATTTCGTGTAATTCTTATCAACATCAACCAGAACTTTCGCCGGTTCTTGGCAGACTCTTCCGCTTATCTTATGCACGGAGGACCTTTCCTGCCTGCTGGAAAATCGCTCGAGTTCAGCCAATCCCAAAGACGGGAAAAAAGTGTCTGCCACAAAATTACCGTCCGATAGCATTACTGTCTATTTTATCTAAGGTAATGGAAAAAGTCATCAATACAGAGTTGGTTAAGTATTTGGAGTGCAACGGTCTTCTGAATGATCGTCAATACGGATTCCGAGGCAGGCGGTCCACAGGAGACCTTTTGACACTTATTACCGATATATGGACATCTGCGATTGAACGGCATGGTGAGTCAAGGGCGGTCGCATTAGATATCTCCAAGGCTTTTGACCGCGTCTGGCACGGGGCATTGCTGAGCAAACTTCGTTCATATGGACTTTCCCAACAGCTTTGCGACTGGACGAGGAGCTTCCTCGAGAATCGATCGATCCGGGTTGTTGTGGACGGCGAGTGTTCGGATCTGTATCCTGTTAATTCGGGGGTGCCCCAGGGTTCTATTTTGGCTCCAACCTTGTTCTTGCTTCACATAAATGATTTGTTGGAGACAACGGATAACAAAGTGTTCAGTTTTGCGGATGATAGTACGCTTGTTTCCTCCTTTTCGAGTGATCGGCCGATTGGTGCATCTACGTCGCACCAGCTGAGATGTAGACAGATTGACTGTCTGAATCAGGATCTAGATAAAATCCTGCAGTGGGGAAAGGCCAATCTTGTCGACTTCAACGCAACGAAGACCCAGTATACAACATTCACAAAGAAAACTGGATCATCGGTTCCACAGCTGATGATGAGTGGCCGGGCCCTCGAGGCTGGGGAAAGTTTGAAATTGCTCGGCGTCACGGTCTGTGGGAATGTATCATGGCATAAACACGTATCGGGTATCGCCAGATCAGCCTCAGGAAAACTGAGTTATCTTTTTAGAGCCAAGAAATACTTTACTCCGGCCCAACTTCTTCTCCTATATAAATCTCAAATTAGACCCGCGCTCGAATATTGCTCTCATGTTTGGAGCTCGGCTCCTAAACATACCCTCGACCTACTTGAGAGCGTACAGAGACGAGCGATCCGCCTGATCGGGGACTCGGCGCTGACGTCGGGACTACAGTCGCTATCACATCGAAGGCGCGTAGCCGACCTCTGTCTGTTTTACAGATATTATCACGGGTGCTGTTCTTCGGAGATTCTTGGCATTGTTCCACGCAATTCGGTTTATATGCGTTCCACAAGACAATCCGACGGATCGCACCCGTTTGTGGTTCATCTCCCGACGGCGCGAACATCCCTGTATCAGAACTCGTTCCGTTACAGAGCGGGGAGGCTGTGGAACTCCCTTCCCACGCGAGTGTTCCCGGAGCGTTACAACCTGCAACTGTTCAAAAAGAACTGCAACAGTTATTTGATGGCATCTCGGGGCGTCCACTCGACGCTATAGGTTCGCCTTTCCCGAGAGAAGTCTAAAAAAAAAAAAAAAAAAAAAAAAAAAAAAAAAAAAAAAAAAAAAAAAAAAAAATACGGGCAGATAAAACGGGGAATCCTTTTCACGTGTTTCCGGGATTACAGTCGTCAGACATCCAAAAATCGAATGTGCATTAACACATCTCTTCTAACTCTAGTTTTCCTCCCCAAGGATTAACATGTGGGGGAGAAAAAACTCCATTTCCCCGCCCTTTTCTCGCTAGCTTTTATTTTTGTCAATCCAAAATGAAAACCTTTGAAAAGGACAATACTTTTTTGCTTAGCATTCATTTGTTTATATTTAATATTTATTTATCGTATTTACTCTTCCAAGCTCTTCAAACGCTCTTTATAACACCTATAAGACAATGATTATTGTACATTACACCCATAAACGAATTTCCTTCGACATACGAACAAATCAACTGATAACATAGTTTTATATTTTAATAGACCTTGATCCCTTCCAACATCCTGTTCTGTCCATGTTATAAGTGGCCACAAGCCCGAGAAGTTTTTAATTTTTTGTTATTGGTTTTTTGCTCTTTGTTCGCTGTTTGTTCTTGTAGCAATATAAAAATATATTATAAACTCATATATATATATGTACAGATTTGTATGTTTTATCTAAATTGCATATCTCTCGTTTGTTCAGCTTTAGGTAAATGAGAGGTTTTTAAATAATAACAATCAAGTGAGTTTTCCTTTTCCTTTTTGTCTGTAAATGGTTTGTAGCCATAGAGTATTGTTTGAACTGATAATAGCAACAATTGGGATAAACTTGGTATTGTTTTTAAAAATTAACTACGAAGCTCCCGTAAGATTTTTTTCTCGCATTTTTTTAAGATCTAGGGTCTACGCATACAACAATAAACTTTAATTTAAGAACATCAACTACTGTAAAATCTTCTAACACAGCATTAGATTACAAATAGTAGGTTTGTTAATCTATTTACAAAGGAATAAAATTAATAAGGATAAGAAGGAAAGGGAGTCGTAACACGATGGAAGATCCACCCGGGAGAAATCCATCACACACTTATTGTTCTAGCACAGTAACCTCGATGGGTGGAATAAATTTCCAGGCGCGCTGTTGACTCTCATGGTAACTAGCGTAATCCTTATATACTGGCTGTTCCGGTTGAGTGCAATTTTCCGTCACCTGCTTGGGCAGCGGTGGCAGTGACCGGCACTGTATGTTGGCTTTGTATATTCCTGGTGTAAAAAATATTATGGTACATGAATGATGAACTTGCTCGTCCACTTGCAGTGCTGGAATCGATACACTGAGAAAGAAAATATTAAATAATAAAACGTCATATGTTTCGTGCAATTAAAACTTCTTACTAGTTGGGGCCGGACATGGCCATGTCCAGGTTGTAATTCTCGATTCCATTTTTACAGTCTTGATAGAATTGTACAGTCAGTGCCAGGTTCTTCAGCGTCGCTGGAGACTGATTAGACACAGATACACTTAACGTCACACTATGGCCAGCCGAACAAACGACTTCTGATTGTGGTTGTACCGGTGTATTTTGTATCGAAACAGCTAAAGTGGATGAGGTATTTGTAACACATTATGGCATTTAAAAACAGAATTTTTTTTTCAGATTCAACAGAATACAGCGATTACAGAAAAGCAATAAAATTGCCATATTGGAAAATATTAATATATGATGTATACTTACTCCATTGGAGTGGAGCAACTATAGTCAGTTCGATCATATCAGGACTCAAAATGATTCCCTTTAACGATGCTATTCCCTGTATTTCCGTTCCAGTCAGGAGCCAAGTTATATTTACTCTGTCAGCTATGTGCTCTGAACACAGTTTATTAATCTCCACATCGTACGAATACCGAGAATCTGAAAAGAATTATTTTTTCCTTTAGTTTACAGTTTAGTTTTAAGTATCATCCAACCAGTGTACACAAGTTCAATTAAAGGCCGTACGACATAAAAGGCTGGTTAATAAAATGAATTAACATCTAAATTGCATCTATAACGGGTGGTTAGAGTAATTTTTAGATATTTAAAGTCGGAGTTGACGCATCACCGACTGATAGCCCATTAATCGGCTTGTTGCCGTTGATACTTACCGACCGATAACCTGTTAACACTTTACCTATCGGCAGCCTATATATCGGTTGCCATCATCATCATCGGCATTACAACCGGAATCCGGTCTTGGCCTTATTTAGCAAGGCTCTCCACCGGTATCCGGCCCATATCTGAGACTTGTTAAATTGTCCATAATAATTTGTTTTTCCGGGCAAGGTCATTAGCCTTGCGCCAAATCGGATGCCATGGCGATAAACAATTACTATTACATGAGCAGTAATTTGTTATTTAGTATTGAGGTACGTTCCTCAGTTGCGTTAGTTGCGTTGCTTTGTAAACTCTTGTGGGGGTTCTTTAAAGCGCCCGAAGAACCACACATCGTCCTAACCCAACTCCCCGTTTCCAACCTGCAAATACCAGTGCCGATCATAAACAGCTTACCTGTATATGAGCTGTTCAAAGCTCTCCTTCATCAGTTTGACCTGAAAAATAAGCCCACGGCAAGATTATTATCTTGCCATGGCATCAATCAACGAATACGACAAACCATTTCGGTTCACCTTACATGAACCATATAGGAACCCGATCAGCTCAGCATGTCTGCAACCATGATCATTAAACACACGCCAATCTTTCTATGTGTTCTTGTTCCAACAATCCGTTGGTCCAAAAAGACACGTCGGGCAATTTATTTGCGTACACAGCTGCAACCAAATTTCCGACGATCGATCGTGCAAGCGACAACCGAGCATCGAATCGGACACGATCATGATTGTTATTCAAACAATCACACCAATGATCGTATCCCACGTACCGTTTTCCTTACCCAAACAATCGCCACCCTAGCCATTGCCATGGCGAACAAATCTTCTATTTACTTATCTTCACAGAAAAATCGATTGCTTGCAACGGCATGATTTAAATGATCATGTAAGCAACCGATGTTCCCATGTCGCATTAGTTAGGGGAAACAAATGCGCATCTCAGCGTATGACTCCCGAAATAGCTTTACTATTTACATAATACGCAGAAACCTATTTCGTCATCCGGCGATCGCCACTATCGTTTACATCAACGATTCCTGCAGCCTCTACTGCTTGTTCTTTTGTTTGAACAGCTGCAGGATCGATCTCTGTCTGCACTTCCAGCGAATGGGCATTGTACCAGACCTGTACGGTCACATGGGGAAATTCTTCCATTAAACCCCAAATCGATCGCTCATTGGTCGCCACCAAGAAGATCTGATTTGCTCCTCCCACATCGGTGGAAATCCACCACCGTTGCACTTGGTGGGAGGCGGAGCGCAACAGCAGTTGAGTCAAAGTTTGCCATCCAATCAAGGAGTCAGATTCGTATCGCACAATCGAACGCACGTTTCGATGTCGTTGCTGGTGGAGTTAAAAAAATCATCTCTCGTCGTACACCTAAGTCAAGTTCTTTTTCTCGAGTCGTGCATGTAAATTAGTAATTCGATTTTCTTGGCACTGGGGCCTAATGAATTGTGCGTATGGAAAATTCTCTCCGGTACGCCAAGAAGTGCGAACACTTATCAAACGTAACCTCTGGTGGATACCAAAAGTTAAGATAACATCCAATTAATGTACCTGCAGTCGTGGAATTGAATATAGTGTGGGAAGACAACTTGTGTAAAATAAAACGAACAACTATTAACAATAAAAGCTGTGTAGATTAAAACTCTGGCTCCTTGAAAGTATAGTGGTTAGTATACCCGCCTGTCACGCGGGAGACCGGGATTCGATTCCCCGTCGAGGAGCCTCTGGCGCAAGACTAATGACCTTGCCCGGAAAAAGCAAATCATTATGAAAAATTTAACAAGCCTTAACACTTGCTAAATAAGGCCAAGACCGGTTGCCGGTTGTAGTGCCGATGATGATGATGATGATGAGATTAAAACTAAAAATCATTAATAATAAAAGCTGTGTAAAATAAAACTAAAAACCATTAACAATAAAAGCAATGATCACCGGCCACCCACAAGAGTTTTAATTGTTCCTGTTGTCCTGGGTGCATATCAATCCGTTGACCTTTTTTTGCAGCGGTGACGAGCTAAGTTAACCAAAACCGCAAGGACCACAATCGATAGTAGTTTCTCAACAGCAAGTGGGATTTTAGCGAATCAGTGCCGTACGTCGGTACACCCTACGTAAAACACCACCCACACTGTTTCCCCTCGCGATGAACGAAAAAAATCGAGTTGGAGAGTTTTATTTAGACGATTTATCAGATTGTCCCGACACGTTTTCAGGAAGTGATAGTGGTGATGAGAGTGATGGCGGCGAAGTAATAATTCGGAAGCGAGCTTCAGCGTTGCAACTAATATATTGTGATTTAAAAGACGACGAAATAAGTAACATCGAAGCCGATGCAAATAACGTTAAAGATGACGATGATATATAGTCGACGAACGACGAAGCATTTTGTTAACTCCAATTTTCATTTTGTGAAATCTAATCTAAATCTAAAATAACAGAAAGCGAACAATTTCACATAAGCATACGAAACGCACAGATACTCCGCGACAGTCTACACCGAAACAGAGCCGGCGCCAGGGAGAATCTGCGCCTGATGGGCCGGTCGGCAAAGTGTCGAAATGTGAAACAGAGCGGTCTTTGTAGAGCAGAGTCGAAAACTTGAAGCACCGGACCATTGTTAAGGCTTCATTCACTTATCTGAAAGTACACAAACTGACCCGAAAATATTCTATGGATCAGGCATAACAGAGCCATTTTTGTAAGCCATTTTTTTATTAATGGTAATAGTACGACGTAAATAAATCCTTGTCTGTCCGACAGTCGAAGTACAGGAACAGGTCTCCGCCGCGTCAAAAAACGTCTCATTACAAGCCGAGATCCAATCTGCCCGTAGTTTAACTACCGATACACCGATCCTCAATTTTCCTCCCACCTCCGCCGCCCTATTCACGCCTTGGATCAACTTGGTCACCCGAAGAGTGGAATGAGAGGATCAATAAATTGAATAAAAATAACATCTCTGATTTTACTATCACCGGCATCCCCACAAACGCTTCCTGGGTATCTAACTTCTTCCTAAAGAATTACACAATCAGCATCATTAACGTAACAAGATAACCTGGCCTCCAACTCATTTTGTTTTTTGAAATCCCTCTCCCTATGAATGGCTATTCCATCACCCACGGGTGACGCTCTTAAACTGGGTGAATTTTCCGTTTTCCAAAACGATACTAACATTAACACTTCCCTTATTCAAAAAATAGCCCCATTCATAAACGCCCCCACCCCCCTCACGGTTGTTCAACAAGATCCCCACCCAACATTTCTCACCAACATCGATTTTTACCACGTCACAGTCGATCCTCCAAACCCGCTATCACGCCTCACCCCTAAATATATCAACCGGCCAACACATACCCCCAATCTCGATGGCACTCTTCGTATTGCCCGCCCCCAACCCACATTAAATTGTGTATACAACATACGTATAACAATTTTGGCGCACCCGGTGACCACCAACTGAGGTTGTATCGAATCCGTCGGGGATACAAATCCAGTGGTGGGAAGAACCCCGAGTCTCTTACGCACCTACGCCGACTAGCGGACTGTCATGGTTTATACCGGTTCCGGAGGTTGCTTTATGCTTGTCGGTACCTCCGGGGTGAACCCAAATAGACAGTCCATTAGCGTAAGTTTAGTACCTTCGTGTACATTGGCGTTGTATATGAATGTTGCCGTTCTCGGGTACTGGTCCCATGATTGGGAATTTCCATCCACAATGCTTGGCAGGTAATCTACGAGTGGACGATGGCCTCGTTCTAAGGCTCCATTCGATTGTGGATGATACGCTGAGGTCTGTAGTTTTTTAATACAGAGCAGTTTGTACACGCTTTTAAACAAACTGCTTAGGAAATTGCTTTCCTGATCGGTGACCAATTGCTTCGGAACACCATACCGAGCAATTATTTGGTCGAAAAAAACGGTGGGCACCGTTTCTGCCTCCGCATCTGGGAGAGCGTAGCAATCTATATACTTAGACAAGTTGTCTTGGAATGTAAGTATATATTGATTGCCGGTTGGAGTGCGATCAAGAGGACCTACCATATCTAAGTATACTTTCTCAAAAGGCGTCTTTGCAATGTCGATTACCATGGGCATACGTAGGTTCGGTGAAGATTTTATGGTTTGACATGTTTTACATACTTTGATGTACTGTTTAATGCCGCGCATCTTGTTCTTCCACCAACAATTTCTACGTATTTTATTATACGTTTTACTCACTCCTTGGTGTCCAGGCAAAGGAGGATCATGGTATTCTCGGAGTAGGAACTGGATGTCTTCAGGATTGGTTATCTCCATTCCTTTTTCCGTGCAGGCTGGAATACGATTCTCGTTAAGAGAGGACTTATCGTCGTTTGGACTATCCTGAGTTCCTTCGCTTGCCCTTAACTTTTTAGCTTGGGCGCGTGTTAGTACATTGCACCTTGGTAGTGTGGGAGTCTCATCACAAATTTGCGGAATACGGCTCAAGGTATCCGTATTAGTGTTGTATTTACCGGGTTTAAACTCGATTTGGTGGTCGAACTCCAGTAGTTTGCGATGGAACCTTAGTAAACGTGACGTGGGGTCTTTCACGTTGAATACTCCCTTTAACGGTTTGTGGTCCGTGTATATGTTGAATTTTCTCCCATGTAAATAACAGCGGAAATTCTTAGCCGCCCAAACAATGGTTAGTAACTCTTTCTCGATCGTAGAGTAGTTCTTTTCCGCCTTATTCAAGGTTCGACTGGCATACGCCACTGGTTGGTCCTTACCGATTTCGCCTTGCGACAGTACGGCACCCAGTTCTTCATTACTTGTATCCGTGGTCAGATTAAACGGTTTGGTAAAATCTGGATAGATTAATAGTGGCGGTGAGACCAATAACTCCTTTATGTTATCAAATGCTTGTTGGCATTTGTCCGACCAGGTGAATTTAACGTCCTTCCTTAACAAGTTTGTTAAGGGGCGTACTATCTTCGAAAAATTTGGAACAAATTTGCGGTAATAGTTCGCCAAGCCTAGAAACGATTGGACGTGCTTTACCATTTTGGGAATGGGGAAGTCCCTGACACTAGCTGTCGTGTCGGGATTTGGCATTGCCCCCTTTTCGGAACAAATATGTCCCAGGTATACTTCTTCCTTCTGGAGGAACTTGCATTTCTCCGGTTGCAGCTTATGGTTGTGGTATCTCATTTGATCGAATACTTTCCGGAGTTTGTCATTATGGTGTCCTAGGTTTTTCCCATATATGACAACGTTGCCCAGATACACAAAGCATTCGATACCTTGCAACCCGGTTAGTACATGGTTCATGAGCCTCTGAACCGTGGCTGGTGCTCCCTTCAGACATAATGGCATACGTTTGAACTCATAGTGCCCGTAATTTGTGCTGAACGCTGTCTTACTTCGTTCCTTCAGATCTATTAAGACTTTGTGGTAGCCGCTGGCTAAATCGAGCGTGGAAAAATAGTGTGAGTGGCCGAGCTGGTCTAAAATGTCTTCTATTCGAGGAAGAGGGTACGCATCACCGAGGGTTTTGTCGTTCAGTTACAGTATGTTGTATACACAATGCAACCAACTTCAGAGTCGGGTTTCTACTTGAACACTTATTAAATGCATTTACAGCCCAAAAGAAAATACAAAAGTACTCAAGTGAAGACATCTTCCATGTTGTGATTGGAGAATTTTCCTTTTTCAGTGCTATATAGGATAAATAAAAACGTGATATAACACTTACCTGCCTTATGAGATGACTTGGTACTTTCTGCACACAGTGCTTCCAAGGAACATCTGTCCACCGGTATCGGGACTCGGCAGCTTTCGTTAGCCTCTATTAAAATATTTTTATTACTAGTGTAGTTGAGTGACATCTCTTGAGCAGTTAAATTCGAAACATCCAGTACGAGATAGAACTGGGATGGTCTGCAGGAAGAGTAAAGCAATTACAGTGACTGATTGATTGATTGATTTGTGCGTGGATCTTACATTTCAGCCGGCAAAACATCCCAACTGGTGATTTGAGCACTTGGTAGAAGTTCTAAATTAAAAGAAATCGCACATTGCCTGCAGTAGCCTTCTTGCATTGCTTCGCCACCAGAATATTTCATGCGAAACTGAGCTTCAATTTGTTGACCAGGACTGTTGGTGGACGGTTGAGGAAGGCTTAAAGCAGCTAGCATATGACCGCCAGTGCCAGAATGGGAAGAACGAAAGCTTGATGTATAAACGTCGTTACGTCGCATAACGTTCGATAGATGTGGAATTGGAGAACTAACTCGACTTGGTATGCTAACTTGACCAGATGATAGGGTTAAACTATTGTGACCATCAAGATGACTGCTAATTAATGCTGATGATGCTGAAGCCGTGCGGGCATTTTCGACTGGACAAACGAAATCAGCAGCACCATATATCAGAATTGTAAAATCTATTGTTTTCTTTGGAGGAATTGGAAGTTTTGATTGGATTTCTTTGTCGTCGATTTGAAATATTTTTGATTGCATGCTCTCGCTCACATTCGAAAAGATACTGACTTCTAGATGTTCTACCGGCAGTGGACTGTCATTAATGATAGTAACTGTACATGTTGATGTTTCTCCATGGTATAAGGTTAGGCTGGCGGACGTTATAACGGTTTCAGAATTAGCTAGCGTGGAAAACGTTGCCGTTTGTGGTAAAGATGTCTTAACACAAATTCGAGGCAGTGCTGGAATAACATCGATCATGAAATTAGGGGGAAAACTTCGCATACGCATATGTTTCAGTCGACAGTTGGACTTGACCCCTAATGTGTGTGTGCTATATCCTTGAATTTCTAATTGCCCAACTTCAATCGGGGTTCCGTGCAGCGTGATTGGCGTTGGCACTGACGGTTGCAATTTCACAGTTTCTGGTAGAGACTCAAATACAACCCCATTCGTAAGCAGCCGCATATCACAAACTTGTAATTCGAAAGGAAGTGGGTTACAGACTTTAATTGTCACTTCAGATAGATCGTTTTGCACCCAGAAAAATGCTGAAAATAAGTGTGAATAAGATAGTTGAACAGCCAACATGCAGGATATATCTTACGAATCTTATTCTTATCCTTCTTCTTTTCACGTCGGTCTATGGAACTGAAGTGTATCGGGGTGAATAGAAATGGCCCACTGTCGACTTTGACAACTTTAATTTGTTCAGGGCGCAAATGCGCTGGTAAGTCCTTAACTGTAAAATCTACACAATACGGTATATCAGTTAAATTCGCCGGTGGTATCACAGTCCCATTCTCTAGGACTAATGGTACTGGGGAGCCCTCACATTGAGCACTGAGTTTCTGAAATTAAAATTAAATTGTTTATACGGAACTTCAATTTTTTGTTAATGTTCAAAGTCTCACTTGCAAATCTTGGGCCATTTTGCTTTGCTCAGGCGGAGTCATATTATTCCACTGAGTTTGAAGTAGAAACGTCATATGACGGGTGGCCAATGCAGAATGGCCTAATCTTCCAGCAGTGGTGATTAACGATTGCAACTGTTCGATCTGCAACGCTGGCCAGCCAGCGTTGTTTTCAATAACCTCTAGAGGATCCAATGAAAGCATATAACCTGGAAAGCTCTCTAACATAAGCCGGTAGCTTTGAGCCCACTCGGGATTTTGTGGTGAAGCAACGTGCTTCCAAGCAGCGAGTTTTAGGAAAAAAGCCGCTTTTCTATGAAAACCAATTTGCTGATACATATCTGTGATCACTTCAAACCGTTTTACTCGATCTTGATCACTCATGTTTACATTTATAGAGAGGATATTCTGAAGAAACGAACAGACATCGACGTTCCTATTTTGTTCGATGGAAACTCGTGCTGCTTTTAGAGCAGCCTCAGTTTCCACCAATGCCGCTGGTCCATATTTACTATAATTAATTAAAGCTCGCCGGTAAGTCGCACTAATTTCGTCGGGCTTAAGAGCATACGCAGGCATGTCGTTGCGGCCTCCCGCCATAGATGTCGACGTCGATAATGATGACGAGTTTGACGACGATGATGTTAATATCGAGGATACAGATGATGTTGATGATGAGTTCGATGCCAACTGGACTGAAACCTCAGTCGAATTTTGATGCTCCAACATCACTTTCTTAGTGACATCACTAGCCCGCCACTTCTCTGGTGTGGATTTCAATGGTGACGTACATTGAAGACTGGCGTTCCGATGAAACATTTCCACCTCTCGTAAATGTGGATACAAAAGTATTGCCGACGCAGCGCAAAGGCCTTCTTCAGAAGCACCCACCCACAGTGAATCATTTATGGCACGTAATGTTTCGAACGCAGTATGATACAAATTTAGAGCATCTGCTATCAGTCCAGCTTGCAATGTAAGATCGGCTAAATTTTTAGTTACCCGTCCAACGCAGCGTTTACGATTGTTCCGTGAATCCAAATCCAATCCAACGAAATCCTTCTTTTCAAACGGAGCTAATAAGAGTTGGGCCTTTTCGACTTTTTCTCGTGATTTTTCCAATCGTTTTGATTCGAGAATCCAAAACAGTGAGCTGGCAAAATCGCTGATGTGAGACTCCAAATCAACGCATGCATCGTTTTCTCGATAGAAAAATGCCCGACTTTTAAAATTTGATGGCGTTGTGAATTCACTCGAAATTGGTTTCGTCACGGTACTAGTATCAGAATTAACATTGCTCTCTGCTGGACCAAAAAGAATCGCCCGGGAATCATATTGGGTTGTCATATATCCAGCTTTGATGGACTCGTGCAACCGACACAACTCATTGAGTTCGATTTGCTTATCGAATTTACCAATAGTTATCAAGCCAAGGAGGCGTCGATGTGTCTGAAAATCCCCCCAGTCATTATTTTCGGCTGGGTGGTCATGTATATAGCGAAGCCAAATGTCACGAACATTTCCGGAAGAATCTGCAATAACAGAATTATTATTTAATGGGCACGTCTCAAGAACTTGAATAAAATATTTGATCATCGAATGTAACAAGTATCCTTGGATGTCTGTAATGCAATGTAACCCACATTACTCACCCGTTATTTTCACATTGTTGACTTTTCTCACACGATCGAAAATTCGTTGCAGTGACCTAGGTTTAGCATCACCGATTCCACGCAGCAACACTAGAAGACAAGCGTGATGATAAGCACACTGTTCATAATCCGGGCGAGACATTACAGGCTCTCCGGGTCCATGCGACAACATATAACTAACTGATGATTTCATTGACAATACTCCAATTTTTCAATTTCATCTATATGTTTTCGCATTAACTCTATATAATACTAATTATCGTTTATCCTAGTGTTCTCATATATCGCTGTGTTTCCACGAAAGCAATATTTAGAAAAGGAAATACTTGGTGTAACTTTGGTATGTATGATTGCAATTACAATATATGTAACTTTTGATTGGATGAAGATTATTTTAGTTGGATATTCCTGTGATTATTGGCTTCAGGAGACGAAGGCATTTTTTATGTTTTTTTTATAGTCACTAAAACTATAGGAAAAACGAAACAAACACTTTCAATCCAATTTTCCTTAGGAATGCAACTGAAAAATAAAAAAAAAATCTGCCCCAGCTCCACGAATTTTGACACAACACACAAATGTCAGAAGGGAGAACAAAACTTTTGTTTGTTTTGGCGATGAAGCCCCTGCGTCTTGCAATGATAAGAGATCTACGGTTCATCCTGTAGATGGGGCATATCTATGGCTCCAATTGATTGCATTTTAAACGTACAGAATCTGGTTCAAGAAAAGGAACACAAAAGTGTTTATTCACTTTTTTGTCAATTACCACTGCATACGATGTCACAGCAATTGTTTAGCTGAAATTGACAAAAGAAGTTTTTTTTTAATTCTAGTTGTCACTTTTTTTTACACTAACGCGCGCGCGAAAGGGGATTTTGAAGATCCCTTAAGGGGGGAACCTCATGTAAATAGCCTGTTTTTCAGGCATTTTTTTTGAAAAATGTAATGCGTAGATTAATTTGCAATTTAAAGAACAATTTATTTACGTTATAATATTTAAAGAAAATACTTTTTTTAAGACTAATCGTTAACAATAAAACGATGCAATGGCGGTTTGAAAACAGCGTCTTGAAAATGCGTCGTGCAGCATACAGGTCACAAAAATGATCTGAAACAAAAAAATACGAAATGGGTTCTTTAGTTTATGCAAAAACGCCCAGCATGACGTTCCCCTTTTATTAAAATTTGCAAATTTGCAAAAATGGCGAAGTTTTGAAACAAAAGGATTTTCTTTTATAAACAATTGTTAAAAAAAATGTTTTAAATAAAAAAATAAAAAATCGGAGCCAGTCATGCTGAGGCCAAATATCTATAGAATTTCTATACCAAACATCATAAAGATCGAATGATTAGTTTTTGAGCTACGTTGGACGGTGTGCGAAATTTTGCGTTTCGAGAAAAACGCGTTTAAAGTTTGAGTAATAGAAAAATCGTGAGAAAAATTCGTAATTCGTTCTAACTTACTGCAGTTTTTTGCTAATCTGCGATTCCAGGGCCATAGAGTAGACCTTCCTCTTCTTCAAACTATTCTAATTGGCCCGTTTTTTTCTGTTATCGAAAAGTACGAGCCTTTTTGGTGGTATCAAGCCCAATTGGACTGTTTACTTTCTTTTGAAAATAAAGTACAAGGCGGTTTCGGATCACTTTCTAACTTTTTTCTCGTATTTTTGAGGAAATTTTCAACCAATTTAGGCAAAAACAAAAAATGGCTAAAAAATTTCATTTTACATGGGGTTCCCCCCTTAAATGTCAGAGCACAGTGCAAGCGGATGAAGAGGAAGTGGATAAGGAAAGGATGTGTCGATGTATATTGGTATTGAACGTCTGGACATCACAACGGCCAGGAAACACATGATCAGGTAGAACATTCCACATTCGTCTGGTTCGGCTAAAGAATGACTCTCTATGTTTATTTGTGTGCCTGAAGTCTACTTTCAACGTGAACTGATGCGCATTCACAGATTGATGGGTACCGCGGGGAAATGTCTGAAGGGGCGGAACACATTAAGCAATTTCAATTGAGCAACGATAATGGTAATACCTATAGAAAAGAGATATGCATGATACGTTGCGCCTGTGTTCCAACGACGGAATTGATCGACTTACGGCTGAGTCCTCAATAAGTTTCACTGCTCATTTTTGTATCCTGTCGAGCACGTGTAGTGCAGTTTTGGAAGCGCCTGACCAAATATGGGGGTTGAACTCAATTTTTGGACGAATATACGCCTTGTAAATAGTGGCCAGGTTGGATGGAGTGAAGAATTTTTTGCATCTCTTAAGGAACCCCATACATTTGGCTGCACTTTTCGCAACTTCAAATATGTGGTCGTTCCAATTAAGAGTCGAATTAATTCGAGTAACGAGAATTGATAATTCCTTGGCTTCGTCGATGCAAGCCCGGTAATCGCGGTGAATTCGGGATCAAAACCATTAATTTCGGTCCTTTTCCCGTACGATTTAAACCCGTCAATAATGATGGCCTTAACCGCTTAATGCACACCTCCGTGACATATACGGGAAACGTTTACCGTTTAGTGCATTAAGGGGTTAATATACATTATTTTATTTTTATCGATCTGCGTTAAAAGCTACGCGATGCACCGACTATTGATTTGCAAGGAAAAACGTCACTTTTTCTTTTTTTGAATACCCAAATGTAATAGATTACAATCACGAGCGAATAGAACTTGGGAGTCGACTGTTGTAAAAATGGCCGGTTAATTAGGTACCAAATTCCAGCTTGCTGATGTTTTCATCAGATAATTGTGATTTATACGTTACAGTGTTTACTTTAGTGTTTTGATGTTTGCCTCTTTTAATGTGGAATAGTGTTGCGGATTGGCAATTAAATGTGCTGGAATGTACTGGAGAAATCTAGTACATTCGCATGTATACCAGTTGCGCAGCAGCTGGCACCAACTGGCCATCATTGTCACCACGATGATGTCATAGCGTCGCCTTTTGAATTGGCAGTCATGCCAATTCGTCAGTCTGCAATCAACCTTCAACGGGCTCGTTACAATCGTCTACAATCAACATTCACCGAATAAACACCATCGGTCAATAATTGTCAATCAACACGTCTATTAATAAAGCTGGCTTCAAGTTCACTTCTGCCTTTTTGTTGTTCTGTCTCCTACGACAAAGTTATTGGTTTGCACGCGGACTACGTAGAGTTATCAACAAACATTTTCTGGTCCTTCGAAACGGATCCAGTGCCTGTGCATCTAATCCATCGCCGCCCAGTTCGTGGCAAAACACATCGGATTCAGCAACCTGTGAATCAAATCCATCGCCGCTCAGTTCGTGGCAAAACACATCGGATCCAGCAACCTGTGGATCTAATCCATCGCCGCCCAGTTCGTGGCAAAACACATCGGATTCAGCAACCTGTGGATCAAATCCATGGCCGCCCAGCTCGCGGCACAACACCTAAAGAACAACACGACAACAGTGAAGATAATTCAGTGAAAATATTTAGTTCTAGAGAAACTGGAAGCGAACACAAACGAAATGCCGGCACCAATGACAGTTGAGTGGAAAGCAACAAAGGCTGCATTGGCCAAACGCCGAAGACTCGGCAAAGCAGGACGTCTGACTGAATGCAAACATCGAGAAACCGAAGAGGAACGTCTGCGCCAAGCCATTGAGGAAGTAAGCCGGCGCAACCAGGAAGAAAGGCCCAAACGCAAGGAAGCTGAGGAAAAAGCAAAGAAAGTGGAAACGCCTGGCGTGCCACTGGGCCCACCGACTAACCTAGTCGATATGTCGGATCTGGACACCGATGCAGAAAATGACGAACCGCTACAACCAGCCAAAAGAGCGAATCGCCGACCAGATCTCCCTAAAGTAAAGGAAGAAAGTGATACATCGAGTGAAACCGTTGACGGGGAAAGTGATTCGACGCCGAAACCTGGTAACGATGCTCCTCGGACTGGTGCACCGGCCATCTCCCCGCCAGCAAGTCTTTCGCCGCCAATGATGTTCCGGCCACCTCTACGGCGCCCGGAATCTCCACCAACACCTGACATGCGCATGCCGCCCGGCCCCCACCCGATCGGCATCACGGATGATGCAGCCGGAAAATTCCCCCCGTAGGGACACCAAACGCCCGACGACATTCCTCGGCCGGCGGAACACCAAAGATCTCGACCGACGACATTCCTCGCTCGGCAGAGATCATACGCCTTTTAACACCATGCATAACGGAGCCGACAATGGTAACGACAGTGGTGGCAGCGGCGACGGCGACAACTTTCACAACGGATCCCCGACGACATTCCTCGGTTGGCGGAACCCAAAGGATCTCGACCGACGACATTCCTCGGTCGGAAGAGATAAAAAATCATCGGAAACCTCTGTTGCCGCGAACCAACCTATCGATGAGCAAATGCCGTTTGAAGAACTCATCGCCGCTCAGTTCGCGGCACAGGGTCGCATCTTTGGCACCTTCCTCAACATGCAGGACAAGGGACAACTAAGTCCGACAGCAATCGATCCCAAAAAACGAGACCTGCACACCGAATGGGAAGCCATCCACAGGCGGCATAACCAAATCATTTACATGGCGCCCCCTGAGTACCAACAGCTTCAGTACTTCGCGGAGGACTTCATCGGCGAGAGCGAAGAAATATACCTGGAGGAACAGACGAAGCTCCTCGAGGCTCAGTACGCGCTCAAGTCAGCCTCTCCAACCATGGTCAACAGCACCAATCGGCTTCACCCTAGCGTGCTGCCCCCAGTGCAGCTGCCAATGGCCGACATCAAGCCATCAGAAACGGAACCGCACCCCAGAACAGTGGATAAGAGGGAGCAGGCCGCCGACCAGAGTGCCGCCTGCCCAAAGCCCAACCTATTCAAGGTCCCGATGATCGACCAGCCGAAGCCCCCACAGAAGACGATGCCGCGCACACATTGTGGGGCACAACATGACATGGCCGTTCCTCGTGGGTTGCGAACTTACAACTCCGACCCAGAGGAACTGGCTACCATCACACGGACTCCAGAGCAAGCAGTGGGCACGGCGTACAAAGGATCCGTGTCAGATCCAACGCCAATGCCTTCCACGAATTCGACTGTGCCAGCAACAGTAGCCGGCCCGATGACTAACCAGCCCAGTGTCCCGATGCACAAAACACCGCCGACACCCGTAAAGCAACAGAGCGCTTGCACATTCTGCAGGGCCTCACACACCATTTACGCTTGCGAGGGCTTCCGATGCTTCCGATCACTCACACCTGGCCGTCGGAAGTCCTTCGCACACAAATGAAACCTGTGCACCAACTGCTTGGGTCGCCACCGCCTGCGCGACTGCCACTCCAGCAAGACGTGCCGTCGGTGTCAGCGGAGACATCACACCCTGCTGTATGTCCGGTCTACCGCCATCGACGGGACAACATCACCGCCGCAACGAGCCAAAGGATCCGCCCCCCGGATCGACCGTCAGGAGGGGGTCTGCGCACACAATCAGCACCCCTTCACAGCATGCCGCGTTGCTGCCAACAGCCAGAGTCATCGTGACGTCGGAGACCGAACAGAGGATTGAAGTCCGTGCTCTGCTGAACCCCTGCTCCAGTGGCACCTTAATTTCAACATCACTCGCCCGAAGGTTGCACCTCCGACGCCAAGCATCACACGTCCCCACCTACGGTGTTGGGGGCACTCGTGGCCTTGCCACCAGGACTCAGGCCGCAATCAGCATCACTCCTCGCCTCCACGGCTCGAGCCAATGGACACTAAGGCCCTTCATCCTGTCAGGGCCCTCAGTGTATACACCACCGCCACAATCAACGACAATGGATCTCTCGTTCGTGGCGGATCTGGAACTTGCAGATCCGAACATCGCCTCCGCCGAGAAGGTGGACATCATCCTTGGGGCAGACATATACCCCAGCATCACCCTCGAAGGCATAAGGAAGGACCAACGTTCCGGCCTCGTCGCGCAGGCCACTAAACTGGGATGGGTGCTAACAGGCTCAGCATCATTCAGCGCAAAGGTTACAAGGCCTGTCACCAGCCATCATATGGCCATTCCTCGTGGGTTGCGAATTTACAACTCCGACCCAGAGGAACTGGCCGACCTTCCGACTGACGGCCGCGGCATCCATCAGAGAACCCAAAGGACGTCTCGCCGGCATCGGCCCCAGTGGCCACATACGAAGCCCATTCAACTACCAGCCACCGACCACTTGCGCGACCCAACTACAAGACATACCCGCCGCCCGCTGAACCATTGCAGGGGCAAGGGGCAATCGAGGAACCAGGAGCTTACCCACTCGAACACTTCAAGGCATCCCACCACACCCGGGACACAAAGTGGTCAAGCTCCTGCCCAGGTCCAAAGCTACCCAGGCCAACCGCTACCACCTGTAGCCACCATAACAAGACCAGGCGCGCGCAATGCACCGCTTGGCGGGCGGCGCTCCCCAGCAACCAGCGGTCTCTCGAACTCCAGCAAGAAAGCACGCTCCTCTGTGCATCCACATAGGCTGCATTGCGACGACCCCGGGAGGCACTTGGCCCGTGACTGCCATTACGAAAGGACACGCGGACAGTGCCAGGGTAAACACCGCACCCGACTCCACGTTACAGCACACACCCCCAACGGTCGCATCCCGCCGGCCACTCACTCCAGACGGCGCCAACGTGCGCAGTACATGGCACCACCACCGGTCTCGACATAGCGAGACCCATCACCAGTCATCACGTGGTCATTGATCGTGGGTTGCGACCTTACAACTCTAACCCAGATCAACTGGCCGGTCCCGCGACCACAAAAGGCAACGGACATCAGCGATGGGAAAAAGTTTCATGTCGCCATCGATCATACGGGCCACCCCAGACCCTCAAGCCTCCAGCGCTCCTCAGGGCGGGCGGCCCCCTCTCAACCGATCATCCACGTGAAAGTGGACAGGCGACCAAGACCAACCGCCACCAGCAGACCGCACATTCCCGGCCCCTAGCCACCGCCCCCTGGAACAAAATGATTCGCCAATGATTGGCGAAGGCGGGCGGAATGTTGCGGATTGGCAATTAAATGTGCTAGAATGTACTGGAGAAATCTAGTACATTCGCATGTATACCAGTTGCGCAGCAGCTGGCACCAACTGGCCATCATTGTCACCACGATGATGTCATAGCGTCGCCTTTTGAATTGGCAGTTATGCCAATTCGTCAGTCTGCAATCAACCTTCAACGGGCTCGTTACAATCGCCTACAATCAACATTCACCGAATAAACACCATCGGTCAATAATTGTCAATCAACACGTCTATTAATAATGCTGCCTTCAAGTTCACTTCTGTTTTTTTGTTGTTCTGTCTCCTACAACAAAGTTATTGGTTTGCACGCGGACTACGTAGAGTTATCAACAAACAAATAGAAATAATTACATGGGCTGGGACAGGACAATTTTCATCATGAAATTGTGTTCTTATTCAGGCTTGCCTTATTGTATAGGAGTTCCTTTGAATAAGATTTCTTATATCGCGACTGGCGTTTTATACATTTGTAAACTTCCATGTAAAAAGAGGCTACATTATATTGTTGCGAACTTAGGGTTCACTGGATTAATTATTTTTAATAAACAAGAGCCGTTAAAACGATTTTGAATTAATGTAACACTTTATTAGTCCGTTAATAACAACCATTAGTTTTTACCGTGCACAACGATTTCTTGACTTATCGCTTCCTTACTTATCGGTTGCTACTCTGCTTACTTCTTACTTCTTACTTATCTCCCTGATCTGCGTGTGACGTATTTATATCGTTTCCTCATTCTGATTCGGTGCTTCGTTTCCGCCCGTTCCATAGCCTCGAATTTTCTACTGCTCATGACCTCCAATTTTCCAGTACTTTCTAGAAGATTCTAGTACTTCGTTTTGGACTTTCCCGAATATTCTAGTACTGATTGTCATATGCGTCACACTACCCTTCGCCTAGATTAGTTCGTCCCGAACTAAGTTCACTGGTCTTCTGGGTTAACAAAAAGTCGCCAGTCGGTCACGATGCACCACTTTCATCTTGGCGTTCGGTCTTCGCTGAATCCTATAGACAACGTCGTTAATTCTTGTGAGAACCTTATACTGTCCTTCCCAATGTTGCTGCAACTTTGGAGACCTTCCTTTTTGCCGACGATGGTTATAAAGCCACACGTTATCGCCTGCATTAAATCCGGATGCGTTGGCTCGAATGTCGTACCTTGTTTTCATCCTGTCACTGGATACCTTAATTTGCTTTCGAACCAAACGATGAATCTCATCAAGGCGATTTCTTCATGCGGATACGTAGTCTTCAGTCTTATCTATGGCGTCTGGAGTTATTCCGAATCGCAGATCGGCTGGTAATCGTATCTCTCGTCCAAATATAATTTTTACTGGAGCATGGCCCGTCGTATCGTGATTAG
Organism: Microdon myrmicae; assembly: GCA_963931805.1. Classification (NCBI taxonomy): domain Eukaryota; kingdom Metazoa; phylum Arthropoda; class Insecta; order Diptera; family Syrphidae; genus Microdon; species Microdon myrmicae. The sequence goes on from OZ007497.1 coordinate 88,826,105, forward strand.
CCGATCTATAACTCGGGAGAAAGGTTTGTACATATTTGTCCCAATCTCGTTGGTGATCACTAACGACCTTCGATAAATGCTCTTTTATTGTTCGGTTGAACCTTTCGACCTTTCCGTCTGACTGCGGATGTAAGGGTGTGGTCCTGGTTTTCCTTACGCCCAGTGCCGCGCAGATGCCGTGAAATATCTGTGATTCGAAGTTTCGGCCTTGATCAGAATGCAGCTCACAAGGAATTCCATATCTGCTGATCCAATTATTGATAAGCTGTTCAATGACGGTTGTTGCTTCTTGGTTTGGAATTGGAAGGACTTCCACCCACTTGCTGAAGTAATCCATAATGACCAACGTGTATTTGTTGTTGTCGTGCTTTTTGGAAATGGTCCTGAGATATCAATCGCAATTCGCTCGAAAGGGGCACCCACGTTGTACTGCTTCATAGCGCACCTTTACTTTGTTGTTGGTCCTTTGGTCGCAATGCAAGTAGTGCACTTCCTACACCAAGACTCGACGTCATCTCTCATGTGAAGCCAGTAGAATCGAGATCGTAATTCTGAAAGTGTTTTATTAACTCCCAGATGTCCACCGGAGGCCCCGTCGTGCATTTCTGTTAGTACATCCTTCACTTTTGATGGTGGGACTAGAATTTGCATCCGATAGGATTTTCCGGCCGCGGCTTCCCATTTACGCTTTAGGATTCCATCTTCCACCAGGATTAGCGACACATCTTCATCCTGAAGTTCAGCTGCGCATATAGCATCACTCGTCCACCCATCTAATACTTCTAGTTGTACATTTCGCAGGTCGTACGCCTCTTGTTTTTTTACCGCTCTATGACAATGCTTACAATCTGGCTTACATGGTCTTCGCAATTGTTCGTCCTGCAGTGTAATGGCAACCTCCAAGTTACCAATTCGCAGTGTTCTTTGCCCGATATCTAGAACAACTTGGTGCTCCTGCATGAAATCCATTCCAAGAATGCATTCGTCCGTAATATCGGCAACCAAAAATTGGTGAGAGATGGAAATATTGCCCAGCACTATTAAGCTCTCGACTTCTCCGTAGACTGTAGAACGTTCTCCTGTGGCAGTCTTCAAAGCGTATCTTCTATTTTTATTAAGGGCTATTTTGCCCACGAGATCCGGGCGAATTATGGATCTCGTTGCTCCAGTGTCGATTGTCACTGTTTTTGTTTTTTGTTTTATATCCACATTTATTCAACAATTCAATTACATATTTCACTTAAGACTAAATGTTAACATCTATTTTACAAATAACATTCTTACATTAACTTACTGGCTCTTCGCAAGCACTCTAAATTACACATTATCATATTTCATATGCCTTTCGGCGTACAATAACTGTTTTTACAACATGTCACAATAATTGATATGTTTTCTCTTTTAGAAGTTATTCTATTTTTTCTACATCCTGTATTACTTATAATTTTTTTTTTTTTTTTTTTTTTTTTTTTTTTTTTTTTTTTTTTTTTTTAATTACATATATAGGGGGTTGACAAGCAAAATAAATAAAACAAAACGGACAAACATAAACAAGGAATAAAGGAATACAAATAAAAATTAAAATAAAAAATAAAAAATTAAGAATTAAATTAAAAGCAAAATTAAAAGATAAAATAAAAATAATTGGGAATTGTGGATAGGGGGAAGGAAAGCGGTGCGCCTGAATGGCATACTATGTTTGGGGACGTGTAGTCCTTTCTTCATCACTGATCCACCACCAGTTGGGATGGGATCGATCTTTTATTGATTTATCTCTTTCACCGATCACCATACTAAAACGCAGGCGATGTGGAAAATTAGAGATATCGTTATCGTGGAGAATTCGTTTATCCCTGGCACCACGGAGAGCGTGGTAAATAATAGGGACTCCACGTTTGTCTTGGATAAGTCCTTTTTTATCCAAGAAAGGGAACGCTTCTGGGGGAATGAACCCATTATGGAGAGTACTCTCCATATACATATCATTGGGATAGAATGCTCCCGAAATGAGATCGTTTTCGCTGCACATTGCCCTTGTTGTGTGACCACGAATAGTCTTGATAATGAAGTTATCTATCCTGTTTAGTCCTGATTTGTCATACAGGACTTTATTCGGATAGTATTTCTTATACTGCGACTCTGGGGTTCTATACATTCCTAGGCAGGAACGCAAACACTGCCTCTCGAACACCCGAAACTTCTCCATGTAAAATGGGGATATGTTGTACCATACTGGGCAGCCATACACCAATATTGGTCGGATGAATGCTGAGTATGAAATTATTTTTACCTTGGGGTCCAGCAGACTACTACGGAAGAGTCTTCGTGTCATTGCATATGCGTTTTTAGCTGCTGTAAGAGCAGCTGCTGTATGCTTATCAAAGTAAAGATATTGATCAAGCCAGATTCCAAGGTATCTGACGACAGTTTTTACTTGTAGTGGAAGATTATTACTTCCCACAATAGAAAATGTTTTCCAATTCCGTTTTGTGTCCCTTGATGCACTGGACAGTGGCGTTCTGAAAAGGATAGTCTCTGTTTTTTGGAAATTTATTTTTAATTTCCAGTCGTCGCAAAAACGTTTGATTTTGTTGAAATCATCTTGCAGAAGTCTGTTGATGACATCAATCTTTTCTCCAGATCTATACACTACAATGTCGTCGGCATACGCAATTGCATGGTTGAGAGAACCCACTAGGTCACTAGTGTAAATGTTAAATAAAATGGGAGAATTCACTGCTCCCTGTTGTAAGCCGTTTTTGATGTGGAATTTCTTGTTAGAAATTATATCTCCACATTTCACTACAAATTGTTTACCCATTATCATATCGTAGATAATGTATAATAAATATTCGGGCATACCTAGATTTGATAACTTATATACAAGCCCTTCTAACCATACGGTGTCGAAAGCCTTTTCAAAGTCAACCAAACAGGCCCCTGTGCATTGTCTCTTCGCCTTGTTCCACTGTATGTCCGAAACAAGTTTTGTCGCAGCATGAACTGTGTCATGTTGTGATCGAAAACCAAATTGGTTGTTCGGGATAATACCATTTTCCTTACACCAGTTAGTCAATGCTTTATTTATAATTTTCTCGAATACCTTGCTGATGTTCGGAAGCAAACTAATCGAGCGAAGATTGGCTGGATTGCTCCTGTCCTTGCCCTTTTTGGGGATGGGATGGACTACAGCAGATTTCCATTGGATTGGATAATATGCATTGTTTAGAGCGTTATTGAACAAAATAGTGTAAACCTTCACTACTTCAAGAGGTAAATGCTTTAGAACAATGTTTGGAATACTGTCTATTCCAGAAGATTTTTTGTTCTTAATCGATCTAAGAATGTCCGTCAGTTCATCCTTGTGTACAAATATACCAGTGTTTAGATCTCTAAGCGGGGAATCCGCTCTATTATTTTCACCAAAGATAGTGAAGCTTCGACTTAAGAGACGCCAATTGTTAAGTTCATTGCGTAACGAAATATGTTTTTGGAGAGCCCTATTTTCCAGGTCAAGGTTAGAATGAGCCGATTCGTTCAATCTATACACTGCTTCGAAACAAGCGCCAATTGAGTTCGCCTTTTTTTGCGGATCCTCGACTATTATGAACTCTTCGTTAGAGTTGATGTGTTCCAAGGTAAGTCCTGCGTTCAGCAGCGTCTGACAATTCTCGGGAGTCCGCGGAACTCGCAGACATGGGATGTCATTATAATCTTTCCTTCGAAAGACTTTATTTATTTGTGGGAACATATTCGGTCCACTAGCTTTAATGGCTTGAATTCTCTTGTTCCAGTCTTCATTGATTACTGATCTATAGTTGTCACGGATCAGTTTTTGAAGATTTTTAATTAATGATTTGATTGTTTTTATTTCCTGGCTATTTGGATCTCTGAATTGTCTGTAGAGCAGTTTTAACTTAGAGAGCAGAGTACTCTTTTGCCTATACAGCTCGTCGATCGTTGCGTTTCTGTACCGGTTTGTATGGCTCTCGGAGTGAGACACTTTTGGGATAGAACGATTCATTGTATTAGTAACAATGTTGTTCATCGTCGAAAGATAATGATCAATTTCGTCATTATGAAGATTTCTGTCAGTTGGTGGATCTATGCCATTGGAGCGTAATTCTTTTTTTATTATCCGATCAAAGCGCGACCAGTGTGCTTTTCCGAAATTAAAAGAATGTATCTGTTTGTACTGCTCAAGTAGTGAATGTTCGTTTGGGATATGTATTACAGCACCAAGTCCATAATGATCGCTATCGTACTCGATTGTACGAAGACAATTTCGAGTAGTTAGATCCGTATCTAATAGTTGTATTCGCTCGTCCAGCAACAGTAAATCCAAGAAGGAATTTCCTCTTGGATACGACGGGGTACTTGTAGCGTACAATTCTAGTTTATGTTCGATAGCGTTTGTTTGCCACCAGTCGAACAACGCATTGCCTCTTGTGTTTGTGATAAGGTTACCCCAAGCACTGTGCTTGGAATTGAGATCTCCCGCCATAAAGAAATAATTATTTTCTGAGTCTAACTTGAGACTTCGAAAAAGGGTATCAAGTTCATTGATAAACTGTATACACTGTGGCGCTTCGGGAGCATAAGCAGAGATAACATATAGATGCTTTTGACTTTTCAAAGGAATATCTATAACGCAGGCTTCTAGTACCTGGAACTTGTATACATCTCTACTGTAGACGACTTTGTGTTGTAGACAATTTTTAACTAAGACAGCGACTCCGCCCCCCTGAGTGGAATTTGGACGATCTCGTCTAATTACGTTATAATTTGGGTAGCCCAATTTGTGCCTTTGATTTAGCTTAGTTTCGCTAGCCAAAAGCATATCTGGGCGTTCAGCTTCCAGCAGATTGCTGAGATTATCCCTTCTTTCCATGCGGATTAGTGAATTAACATTCACAGCAATAATTTTTAAAGTTAATTCAGTCGTAGTGAACGTTATGATTAGAGTGTGGGTTCGTCTGGAAACAGGGTCGAATAGATAATATCCATTCGAACCACCTGTTCCGTCAGTTTTTTTTCGATCTTTTCGAATTTTTTATCAAACGCAGCAAACTGTCCTTGTATGGACAGTAATATTGCTGTTATATCACTTTGTGCCTCTGGAGCAGGCGTTTTAATGATATTACGTGATTGTTCTATAATTGGTGCATTTTTTACTCCACCTGCCATTTGGGCGTATGACACACTTGATGCAACGAAGTTGTTGTAAGAGCGAGTTTTCATCTTTTTCTCTTCTTCAACTTGCTTCTTTTTGGCTTCCAACTTTGATTTTAGTTGCTGGTACTTAGGGCAACCTCTAAAGTTAGCAGGATGTCCTGAGTTGTTACAGAGGACACAAGATAGTTTACTTCTATCCGGAAGCTGTTCTTTGCCCAATGGACATTCTCCAATGATATGTTTGTTTAGGCATTTGACGCATCTGAAATGCATATTGCAATTCGCTGCCACATGCCCGAAGCGTTGACAGCGCATACACTGCAATACGCGGTCGCACTTCTTTATTCTCTCCCAACTTATTGTTTGGTGATTAATGTATTTAATATATCTAAGTCCATCAATTTTACTATTGGGGCTTAGCGACACAATGAAGAAAGGCAACCTACGGTTGCGATTTCTAGAATTTGCTGTAGAAAATGGTTTCACACCTGTAAACGTCAGGCTATCGTTTTCGAAGTTTTTTAGCTCTTCGAGCACCTCTTCGGGAGTAAAGGAAGGGTCAACTCCTTTGAGGAGCATGGAGACAGTTTTCTCCGATTTAGGGGTGTACGTGTAGTACTCGCTTTTCGACTTCCCTAATGCCGATTTAATTTTGTTATACCCTTCTAAATCCTCACATGTTAAACTTATCTTAAAATCATTTATTCGTTTTGTTTTAAAAGTTTTGCATGTCAACTCACCCAATTTTATGACATCCTTTGTCTCCATGTAGCTAATATAAATAGGAGGTACTTTCTCCTTTTTTTTGACTGGCACCTGCTGAGATGTTTCCTGCTGTTGGTGTGATTCGTGCTGTTGATTTGGTTCCTGCTGTTGTTGTTGATGTGATTCCTTCTGTTTAGTTTCCTTATCTAGCCGTGTTTTCTCTGCATTCGTGGGTTGCTGTTGTCTTTGTTCTTGCTGTTGTTGTTCTAGCATTTTCGTTTTTCGCTCGTTGTGGCTCAGGTTGTTTTTTAGTTTAACAACTTCCTCCATTTGTCTATCCAGTTCTTCTTTTTTACGACTAATCTCATGGATGAGTCTGTTGAGGACCTCGATTTGATTGCTAGCGTCTGCATTTGTTTCGCTGACAGCTAGTTCTTTGAATTGGTTTCCAGCCCCTGAGTACTGGGCAGCATGGCTGTTGTCTTTGTCATCGCTGGTTACAATCGACGTCTCTGTATTCTTATTTTCATTTGTTTTAACGCGTTTAGTCTTTAGGTTTAGGTCCGTATTTTGCCTTCTCCGATTTGCCATTTTGGCATCAATTTGTTTTACGTCCATATTATGGAACGCGTGTTCTCACTTTTTTTTATTTTATACTTTTTTTTTTCACTTTTTTGTGACAAACAGATTGTGGCCTCGCGCACACACTCACACGTAGATACCGTTAACTGTCACAACACGTGGCTTCGTTGTCTTTTAATTAATTCTATTTATTTATATTTACTTTGTTTTGACTGTTTTTATCACTGTAATTTATTTGTCTACAAATAGTCTCTTTATAATACCTCAGCCACTCGCGACACATAAAAGCAATTTTTTTTCATTTAATTCGACCGCCGAACCGAAAACACGTCCGCACTCGTTCACTGTGTATCGTTGTATGGTCGATTGTCACTGTTGTTGTCCTTGCGTTAACAATCGTAGTTATAACCAAACTTGGGTTATCCCGTTGGAGTTGTGTTACCGTTACAATGCTGGGACTGCACATTCCACCAGGCGACTTTCGCCCCATAAAGTCTGCCCTTACAAGTTTTCCGAGCCATTGACCTCAGGTTGGTCCGTTGATAGTCTCCTCTTATGATTAGCGCATTAATAACAATTCTTAATTGATGTTTCATTCATTTGTCGATGTTTCCTACAGTCAACAGAGATGTGGCCGACTTCGCCGCATGTCCAACACTTCATATCAGGTCTCGGGGTTCTCCGTTGTACATACCCGATTCTTTGGCAGGAACACTCCTGGGCGGACGTTTCTCGGACTCTATATGTACTCCTAGTAGCCACTTTAGCAGATATATCTCAATGCGAATGCCAGTATTTCATTAGTCGTCTTCTTTCCCGCCAAACGAACGGCCTGTTGCTAGTCCCGATCTTGGAGTGCATTTATAAATGCATCCATTGCTACCTTGTTGAGAAATTCGTTAGTCATATTTGAATAAGACAAGTTTGCCAATCGCTCAATGTCTGCCTGCAACTGTTGAAGATTTTCTCCAGGATTCTGCGTTCTGCTTCGCAGTTGCATGCGGTAGACCTGCTGCATGTGATTGTCTCCATACCTAGCTTCAAGGCCGTTTCTTACCGCTTGGAAATCTGTTTGCTTCTCTGCTGGTATAGTTTGTAGCAATTCTGCAGCCGCCCCGCGGAGTGACAAGATTAGTGATGTTGACTTTTGCTGATCCGACCACTTACTCGTAATATAATTGGCCGCGGCGTCAAACTGACGTATAAATACGGAGAAGGGTCCCGTTCCATCGAAAGTTGGCGGTTGAATCCTTGTATCTTTGTAGTCATGTTGATTGTTAGGCGATGTCTTATTTCTCTCAACACACTCAAGTCTCTTTTCGATTCGCGTTATTTCATCGGTGACTTTTAGATCCAGATTTTCTACTTCGTTTCGAATTTCTTCCATAAAATGTTGAAAATTACATTTCATCCACTGCGTTTGGGCATCCAATTTTGCACTCAGACCTGCAGCTTGTGCGCCGAATTTTGAATTTTGGGCATCCAACTTTCCATTAACATCTGCACAAGGGATGGAAAGGGTAAACGGTTTTCCCGCACATCACTCGCGTGTATATTCTCCCACTTTTCACTGCACTAAGAAGCGTGTGTGGAGATCTGTTTATTTGCACTGTTTCTGTTTTGAAGCAATCATTTGTAGGAAATTGTGTCGAATTGTAAAGTTGTTAACGAAATACCTAAGAAACTAAATTCACATCGCCGTTCGAGAACCAGTGACGTCTTTAAAATTATATAGAATTGTCAAACTGATATTTGCGATGCATTTAAAAGACTAGAGTAACCATACCTGTGTATATGATACCACTTTTGCTTTAATTATGATAAAATTGTACCTTTTTTTATTTTCTCTAGTATTTTTTTTAATGTCAAAGTCTTATCAAAATGATCACCGTATTCACATATGAGCAAACACTTTATCAAAATGACTGACTGTAACGATCCAAACGAATACGTAATCATAACAAAGGGTATAATATAAAGATGATTTACAGCTTAAATAACAAAAAAAAAAGGAAGAACATTCTTGTATACGCAAAGCCGTGAAAATAAACAGGTTGGACTACCTCCAAACGCCATACATGCAGACTGACAAGACTCTGCATCTACGTATTATACAAATTCCTCCAACCGGCTTAAACAAATAAAATATCTATTCACACATAAAATTGCGATTGAGGAACCACATTAACAAAACATCCTTTATTGCAAAATATGCCAAGACTCAGGACACCTGGCGGCCGCATGTCATCTAAGCATACGATGCGTAAAGTGTGCAGAGCAACATCAACCTGGAGAATGCAAGGTCAGCCCGCCTGGGATGGTAGCAGGAACAATCCAAACAACAAACCCCGATGGATCCATTACAACGAAGAAAACCACAGTGACATGCTGTAACTGGGGAGGACCCCTCCTGGCTAACTTCTCGCAATGTCCTCATAAGCTCAAGATTCTCTAAAGGCGAACAACACACATGGCAACGAGCAAACCTTCACCAACCAAAACAACATCACTTCAATCAACATATCCTACAAGCCCAGGAATGTCATACGCTAAGGTTGTCAAGGATCCCCATAACGTGACAAAAAATCACCAATTCAACTGTAACGATCTTAATCTGGACACAGGATACATTAGTAGCTTACAGAAGATGCTCTTCAGCGTTGCGCTGTTCTTCAGCAAGACGAAGAGCTTCCTCCTCTCATTTACGCTCCCTTTCAGCTTCCTCTTCTTGACGTTTAAGTTAAGCTAAACGTTCTGCTTCTAAACGTTGACGTTCCAGTTCAGCTTGGCGTCCATTTTCTATTCAGGCAAGGCTTCGGCGTTCGGCCAATGCAGCCTTTGTTTTTTTTTCGACTTAGCTATCATTGATGCCAAACTTTCGTTTAAGTTAACTTCCTGTTTCTCTAAAAATATTTTTACTGAACTTTCTTTACTGTTGTGGTGTTGTTCGTTTGTTAATTTTTTTTCGGTTCCTTGATCATTTCTCTCTTCGGTGCTATCAGTATCAATTCGTTTCAAAATATCTGTAGCAATTGTCGATTTAGTTTCAGTGTCTACATCTGATGGTGAACTATCTGTAGTGTATTGTTGAATATCAGTTAATTCTTCTGTCTTCTGAACCTCGAGTTGAATCGTATCCTTCTTTAATGGGATTCGTCTTTCAGCAATAGACGCACGTGGTGATGGTGTTGAAGTAGTTATAAGGTTTAGGCGCTGTGGAGTTGAATGAGTGTTACTCTTCACAGGTGTCCTGTGCCGCGAACTGGGCGGCGATGGTGTGCATCCACACGTTGCCGGATTCGGCTCGAAGGACCAGAAATGGTGCCAAACGAATGGCCACCAGTGGCAGAAGGGAAGAGACGCGACCAGGGAGATGATGCTGCTTTCTCAATGTACTTCTAATTCGTCTTCCCTTCAATTAAAGGTGTTGCTCTCCGTATACTCCGATAAAGTGGATTACCCTTCTCTGTGCCATTTACGAAAACAACACTTTAATTATTGCTTATCAGGCATACACAATTCCTCAAGTGCTCCGTAAATAGTTCTCTTGTCCAATATTAAAGATAAATTTGCCATAATAGTTTGTTGTTCCGGGCAAGGTTATTAGCCTCGCGCCAACCTTTCTCAGGATGTTGCTGCATGCATTGGTTCACTACTTGGCGGGTGCCAAAGTACCTATCCACGGGTGTCACGTGGAGACTGCATATCAACTTGGATTGAACAGGGGCAAAGATCGCCCTGGACTTCGGCGGGGTGGAAGCTGAGGCTTTGTCCCTCATCCCCCCCCCCCCCCCCCCGCCCCGGTTTAATGCCAGTACCAATTTAAATAATTAGTGTAGATTTAGTCAGGTTGTTTAGCTACGATTTATAACCACTAGTATACCCAACACCCTATGTTTTGAGTACACTCGACTAAACCTCTCCGACTTCGCACTTCTGTATTCTGAGCTTGTTGAATTCTGACTCCAACAAGATACTGTGACGCATATGACAACCAGTACTACAATATTCTAGAAAGTCCGAAACAAAGTACTAGAATATTCTAGAAAGTACTGGAAAACTGGAGACTATGGACAGTAGAAAATTCGAGGCTATGGAACGGACGGAAACGAAACGCCGAATCAGAATGAGGAAAAACGGTATAAATACGTCGCACGCAGATCAGGAAGTAATTAAGAAGTAAGAAGTAAGCAGTCAAAGGCGCGATAAGTACGGAAGCGATAAGTCAAGAAATCGTTAAGTGTACGATAAAAATAAAGGTTGTTATTAACGGACTAATAAAGTGTTTCATTAATTCAAAATCGATTTAACGGCTCTTATTTATTAAAAATAATTAATCCAGCGAACCCTAAGCTCGCTACAATTGATGTCGAAAGTGGGATTAATTATTGGTGAAGTAAATAAGTCTGTGAAAGTGTGTTGCGACGATGTCAGATCGACATTTGGAGGATCTTCGTGTTCCTGAGTTGAAGAAGGAACCTCAGGACCGGAATCCTGATAGCAGAGGACAGAAGCAAATTTTTCGACAGCGTCTGCAAGCAGCAATGGAGGAAGAGGGTATTGATGTCGACACATATGTTTTTACGATTGGACCAGACTATCCGGATGAAGAAGAAACAGCGAGTCAAGATGGTGCCAATGTAACGGAGAAGAGTTCGCCACAGTTGGACATTTCGGAGATGTTCCGGATGATGATGACAAAATTCGACGCGCAAGCTGCAGATGTTAATGCAAAGTTGGATGCCCAAAATTCAAAATTCGACGCACAAGCTGCAGATCTGAATGTAAAATTGGATGCCCAAACGCAGTGGACAATATGTAATTTTCAACACTTTAAGGAAGAAATTCGAAACGAAGGAGAAAATCTGGATCTAAAAGTCACCGATGAAATAACGCGATTCGGAAAGAGACTTGAGTGTGTTGAGAGAAATAAGACATCGCCTAACAATCAACATAACTACAAAGATACAAGGATGCAACCGCCAACTTTCGATGGAACGGGACCCTTCTCCATATTTATACGTCAGTTTGAAGCCACGCCCAATTATAATAAGTGGTCGGATGAGCAAAAGTCAACATCACTAATCGTGTCACTCCGCGGGGCGGCTGCAGAATTGCTACAAACCATACCAACAGAGACGCAAACAGATTTCCAAGCGGTAAGAGAAGGCCTTGAAGCTAGGTATGGGGATAACCACATGCAGCAGGTCTACCGCATGCAACTGCGGAGTAGAACGCAGAAACCTGGAGAAAATCTTCAACAGTTGCAGGCAGACATTGAGCGATTGGCAAACTTGTCTTATTCAAATATGACTAAGGAATTCCTGAACGAGGTAGCAATGGATGCATTTATAAACGCACTCCAAGATCGGGAATTGCAACAGGCCGGTCGTTTGGCGGGAAAGAAGACGACTAATGAAATACTGGCATTCGCATTGGGATATGAATCTGCTAAACTGGCTACCAGGAGTACATATAGAGTCCGAGAAATGTCCGTCCAGGAATGTTTCTGCCAATCAATCGGGCATGTACAACGGAGATCCCCGCATGCGGCGGCGTCGGCCACATCTCTGTTGATTGTAGGAAACGTCGACGAATTAATGCATGTCAGAGTACTAAATGCTTCCGAGGAGCCGGTCGCAATAAGAAAAGGAGAGTTAACCACAGAATGTGTACCCGTATCAATGATAAGCTCAATTCAGCAAGGGAAGGTGCGTACTAACGCTGATGCTCTATCAAGAAGACCATGTAAGCCAGATTGTAAACTTTGTCATAGAGTGGAAGAGAAAGAAGAGGCGTACGACCTCCGAAATGCACAATTAGAAGTATTAGATGGGTGGACGAGTGATGCTATATGAGCAGCTGAACTTCAGGATTAAGATGTGTCGCTAATCCTGGAACACAAAGAAAAGAACGAGCGGCCAACTTGGAACAATATTTCCGACAAGAGTGGAACATTTAAGGCATATTGGGTACAATAGAATTCCTTGCTGGTGGAAGATGGAATTCTAAAGCGTAAATGGGAAGCCGCGGACGGAAAATCCTATCGAATGCAGATTCTAGTCCCACCATCAAAAGTGAAGGATGTACTAACAGAAATGCACGACGGGGCCTCCGGTGGACATCTGGGAGTTAATAAGGCACTTTCAAAATTACGATCTCGATTCTACAGGCTTCACATGAGAGATGACGTTGAGTCTTGGTGTAGGAAGTGCACAACTTGCATTGCGACCAAAGGACCAACAACAAAGTAAAGGTGCGCTATGAAGCCGTACAACGTGGGTGCCCCTTTCGAGCGAATTGCGATTGATATCTCAGGGCCATTTCCAAAAAGCAACGACAACAACAAATACACGTTGGTCATTATGGATTACTTCAGCAAGTGGGTGGAAGTCCTTCCAATTCCAAACCAAGAAGCAACAACCGTCATTGAACAGCTTATCAATAATTGGATCAGCAGATATGGAATTCCTTGTGAGCTGCATTCTGATCAAGGCCGAAACTTCGAATCACAGATATTTCACGGCATCTGCGCGGCACTGGGCGTAAGGAAAACCAGGACCACACCCTTACATCCGCAGTCAGACGGAAAGGTCGAAAGGTTCAACCGAACAATAAAAGAGCATTTATCGAAGGTCGTTAGTGATCACCAACGAGATTGGGACAAATATGTACAAACCTTTCTCCCGAGTTATAGATCGGCTAATCACGATACGACGGGCCATGCTCCAGTAAAAATTATATTTGGACGAGAGATACGATTACCAGCCGATCTGCGATTCGGAATAACTCCAGACGCCATAGATAAGACTGAAGACTACGTATCCGCATGAAGAAATCGCCTTGATGAGATTCATCGTTTGGTTCGAAAGCAAATTAAGGTATCCAGTGACAGGATGAAAACAAGGTACGACATTCGAGCCAACGCATCCGGATTTAATGCAGGCGATAACGTGTGGCTTTATAACCATCGTCGGCAAAAAGGAAGGTCTCCAAAGTTGCAGCAACATTGGGAAGGACAGTATAAGGTTCTCACAAGAATTAACGACGTTGTCTATAGGATTCAGCGAAGACCGAACGCCAAGATGAAAGTGGTGCATCGTGACCGACTGGCGACTTTTTGTTAACCCAGAAGACCAGTGAACTTAGTTCGGGACGAACTAATCTAGGCGAAGGGTAGTGTGACGCATATGACAATCAGTACTAGAATATTCGGGAAAGTCCAAAACGAAGTACTAGAATCTTCTAGAAAGTACTGGAAAATTGGAGGTCATGAGCAATAGAAAATTCGAGGCTATGGAACGGGCGGAAACGAAGCACCGAATCAGAATGAGGAAACGATATAAATACGTCACACGCAGATCAGGGAGATAAGTAAGAAGTAAGAAGTAAGCAGAGTAGCAACCGATAAGTAAGGAAGCGATAAGTCAAGAAATCGTTGTGTACGGTAAAAACTAACGGTTGTTATTAACGGACTAATAAAGTGTTACATTAATTCAAAATCGATTTAACGGCTCTTATTTATTAAAATAATTAATCCAGCGAACCCTAAGCTCGCTACAATATAATGTAGCCTCTTTTTACATAGAAGTTTACAAATGTATAAAACGCCAGTCGCGATATAAGAAATCTTATTCAAAGGAACTCCTATACAATAAGGTAAGCCTGAATAAGAACACAATTTCATGATGAAAATTGTCCTGTCACGGCCCATGTAATAATTTCTATTCCACATTAAAAGAGGTAAACATCACAACACTAAAGTAAACACTGTAACGTATAAATCACAATTATCTGATGAAAACATCAGTAAGCTGGAATTTGGTACCTAATTAACCGGCCATTTTTACAACAGTCGACTCCCAAGTTCTATTCGCTCGTGATTGTAATCTATTACATTTGGGTATTTAAAAAAAGAAAACGTGACGTTTTTCCTTGCAAATCAATAGTCGGTGCATCGCGTAGCCTTTAACGCAGATCGATAAAACTAAAATAATGTATATTAAGTCCGTCATTATTGACGGGTTTAAATCGTACGGGAAAAGGACCGAAATTAATGGTTTTGATCCCGAATTCACAGCGATTACCGGGCTAAATGGCACTGGTAAATCCAATATACTGGACTCCATCTGCTTTGTTTTGGGAATCAGTAATTTGGGCGAGGTAAGTGATATATATATATATATCATAGGTTATATGACTAAAATTTTAGTTCAATTGTTAATGCGATTTAGGTGCGCGCAACATCTCTCCAAGATTTGATATTCAAGAGTGGACAAGCAGGAGTTACTAAAGCCACAGTGACTCTTGTTTTTGACAATTCAGATCCGCAACAGTGTCCTCTTGGTTATGAAAAATGCCGTGAAATATCTGTTACTCGGCAAATAATTGTTGGTGGAAAGGGGAAATATTTAATCAATGGGAAGTTGGTGAAGAATAAGAACATCTCCGATTTTTTCTGTTCCGTTCAGTTGAATGTCAATAATCCAAATTTTTTGATCATGCAAGGCCGTATAACAAAAGTATTGAATATGAAACCGCAGGAGGTAAATATGTCCATTAGAATAAGAATAATATATGCAGTTAGAATACAATATTCATTGTCTAGGTTTTATCGATGATAGAAGAAGCAGCTGGAACTAGCTTGTATGAATCCAAACGAGAAGCCACCACGAAATTAATCGAAAAGAAAGATGCTAAGGTGCGTGAAACAAATACTCTTCTCATTGAAGAAGTTGAACCTAAGTTGGAGAAACTGAGACAGGAACGTGCTGCTTATATTGAATTCCAAAAAATCTCTCGCGAAATCGAATATCTTACACGTATACACATTTCCTATCGCTACTTGAAGCAGAAGGAAGCAATTGCAAATACCGAAAACACCCTGGAAACACTTGGCAGTCGTATTGAACATTGCAAAAAGACTATTGTTGAAAATGATCAGGAAATCTATAATCTTGATGAAAATTGTAAAGAAGTACAGCGTTCCATCGAAACCGAAGGTGGAGAAACATTAAGACAACTGGAAAAGGAATTGTCAGACAAGAAAAAGGAGGAGGCAAAATGTTTGGGTAACATTAAAGCTGCCCAAGGTGAAATCGATCAACAAGAAAAGAATATTAAAGCTATCGAGAAAAGCAACAAGGATGATGAAAAAACTTTGAACCAAAAAATCCAACAAATGCAAAGGGTTGACAAGCTTTTCCAGGGATTAAAGGAAGCTGATGAACGTGATGCCAAAGAATACGAAGCTGCACAGAAAAAGTATGACGCTTTTTCTAGGGGCTTGTCGACGAATGAAGATGGAGAAGCCCTAACACTTCGAGATCAATTAATAAGTGAGTAAAAACTTTTTATAACATATCACTCCACTTAAACAATTTATATAATACGTATACTTCGTGATAAATGGAATAAACAATGTGGTATATAATGCTTGTCTGCATCTGGGTAACATATTGTACAGCCTACTCAAGTCTTACTACATTTAGCTGATTTCGGCACTTGCCTTACCTTCGAACGTTTCCAAACCAAAATTGTGATCTTAGACATTTTTTTTTGAAATTGTTAATACAAAATACAAGTCGAAGGGCTACGCCTCGACTCTTCAACAATGTAATGCTACGAGTATATCATCTATCCTTCAAGTTATTGCAAATTTGCGAAAATTTATTGCTTTCATGTACCAATACTTTTTAGGCAGCGTGTCTCCTTGTCCTTAAGAGGACGAGGGTTACTTTGATAGACCGCTCCTAAATTTCCTCGATGCAGTCTACCACCGTGCTTTCTCTAACTAAATGGAAGAGTACTGACCGATGTTCATAATATGTTAAAAACGAATACTATGGTTCTTTTTCCAACGTGTTTTATTATCTGTTAAAGTTCTCTTTTCTATTTAATTTCCGTATTCTGTTTTGTGTTTAATTTTCCTCCACCACTTTCGGGACTCAATTGGAGGCTGATCATCGAAACAAAACAAAAAAAGAGTGGTGGGAGACGATTTAAACGAGCCAAGGACAAATGTATCCTTCATCTTGTTTCTGGCTTCTGGTCACCTTGCGACAACCAGAATCACCCATATACGTGAGGATGTTCAGGCTTGGTCTCAAGATATCTGAAAAAGAAGGAGGAAGGTATCTAAGGATAGCGTGGACAGGGTTAGTTCGGATGTTCTCTAACTACTTTGACGGAGGGATGGTAGGGAAATCATACAAGACCGGCAGGTCTAGGGTGCGGTACTGAACGCAGATTACTTCTTTGGCGTCTGTTAATCTGCGCTGTGATCGGTGAATGTGTCTATTTGTTCCGTCTTGTACTGCGCGTGCATGTGTGTAGCGTGTTAGTAGTAGACCCTATGAGATAGGTCCAGGAATCCTGTTATAGAGGGGAAGGTTGTTGGATAGGGTGCTTGCTTCTGTTTTGTACAGAAGAAGAAATTATGACGGTCGGATTCGAAGATCACAAATGAGAGGAGGGTTAAGGCCGCAAGACTCCCGTACAAGTAGTTTCCCCCTATTCCCGATGATTTCGAGGTACTTGTCTGCTAATTCTAACCAATTCCAATCAAATTGGCCACCTATTGATAGATCGCCACCACTCGAGCCTGATGACGGTACCAACGTACCGAGGTGCCAACGGCGTCTCGAATCATTATCTTGTTGGTATAGTTTTCCGTGCGCGGATTGCCTTACGAAGACGTATTGCATCCGCGGATCAAATTCGGATCAACACGGCTGCCTTACGCAATGAGAACACCAGCAACACCTTTGGTCATGAATTAATACTCGCCCTCGAACAACTCGATGGAGGGAGAGTAATTCCTGGTTCCTGAATGCCGGGCGTAGAAGAGAAATGGACACGCCTTAAGAATACTGTCGTTAGTACTGCCAACACTATCTTAGGCAGTGGTCAAGAGATCGGAGCAACTGGTTTGATGATGAGTGCAAACTAGCGACTGAACATAAGAATGCTGCATAGCGGGCAATGCAGCAGTCTCATAGGACGCGGGTACGCGAGGAGAAATACAAAGAGCTCAGAAGATCTGAAAAAAGACCACCTCCAAAATAAAAGTGCCTGGGAAAAAAATCTACTCTGTGAAATAGAGAAAAGTATAGAGCGAGGACCACACCAGGCGCGGAAGTTCTACCACATAATCCGCAGTATGACGCGGTACATACCACGCTGGACTGACTGCAAGGATAAAGAGGGTAACCTGATCACCGACCGTGAAGGCATTCTGGAGCGATGGGAAGTGCACTTCAATGAATTGCTAAATGGCCAGCTCACAGAAGAATTGGAGGCTCCACCAATGCAAGATCAAGACCAAATGCTGCCACCACTGGGGATTGAGGAAACAGTAAAAGCCATAAGACAGCTCAAATCAAATAAAGCCCCGAAGCTGATGGCATACCAGCTGGGACGGCGTTACATCACGCAATTCATGAGATCGTGGTGCACGTATGGGACCAAGAGGAGATGCCGGAAGATTGGCGTCGTGGAATAATTTGTCCCATACATAAGAAGGGAGATATCACACTGTGCAGCAACGATAGGGGTATAACATTGCTGAGTACCGCCTATAAGATACTCTCCTCTATCCTACAAGATCGGATAGCCCCTACGCTAAAGTCATCATTGGTCAATATCAGTGTGGCTTGATCCCGGGAAAATCAGCGATTGATCAGATATTCACTCCTAGACAGGTGATGGAAAAATGCCTGGAATTTAAGATCACATTATATCATCTATTTATAGACTTTAAGGCCGCCTATGACAGCATAGCCGGGCTAGAACTATATAATGCCATGAGAGAGTTCGACATTCCAAACAAATTGATACGACTTTGTAGGTTGACCATGACCAACGTAACTAGTCAAATAAAAATAGCGGGATTGCTATCCAAACCCATAAACATCTTTAATGGACTCCGACAAGGGGACGGTCTGGCCTGCCTCCTCTTCAATCAGGCGTTGGAGAAAGCAATCCGTGACTCTGGCTTCACAACTAGAGGGACTATTGTCACCAAGTCCAGCCAGATACATGCCTACACAGATGACATCGACATCATCGGTAGATCCGATTCGGCTATACACGACTCCTTCACCCAGATCGAGCAGGCGGCACAAAAACTGAGACTGCACATTAATGAGGGAAAAACTAAGGACGTGGAGGCAACTTCTGCGAAGAGAAAACCTATTATTGGTCAAACTATCAGGGTAGCGGAGCACGAATTTGAAGTAGTGCAATCGTTTTACTACCTTAGGTCAATTGTATCAGCCGATAACAATATGGTCTTACCAGTACTAATGTAATGGAAGAAGAAGTACGCGAACAACTGATCAAATCCAACAAAGCCTACTATGGTCTATCAATGCCCTTTAAATTCCGAAATTTATCCAAAACATCCAAATCAAATAAAGCTCCAGGAACTGATGGCATACCAGCTGAGCTGATCAAACATGGATGGAAAAGTAAGACCATGGTCTTATCAGTACTCATGTATGGATCCGAGATCTGGGTGCTCAATAAAGGCACTCTGATCTCTTAGCCGCGTTCGAGAGGAAGGTCTTAAGGAGAATTGTTGGCCCCATATGTGAGGGAACACAATTCCGGAGACGCTACAACCATGAGTTGTACGCGATCTACCTTGATGCTAATGTTGTAAGAAAAATCAAGCTCGGTAGATTTCGATGAGCGTGACACCTAGCTCGAATGAGCGAAGAGAAGCCTGCCCGAAAAGTATGGACGTATGGAAGGAGACAGCGCGACAGACCTTGTCTGCGATGGAGGGATGGCATAGACCAGGACGCCCAGAGTCTGGGAGTGCCAAACTAGATGACATCGGCTCGAAATCGGGACTGGTGGAGAGACTTGCTAAATAAGGCCAAGACCGGATCCCGGTTGTAGTGCCGATGATGATGATTATTATTATCCCAACAGAATGTAAGCCTGAGGAGCAGATTATCCTAAGAGCAAAGAACACTGTGAAACCAAGAGTCATAGAAAAACAGAACACTTTGTTATCCGTTGACTCCATCAAATCATTTATGTGAAGCAAAAATATTGTTGGAGCCAAAATAGAACCTTGAGGCACCCCGAAATTAACGGGATACAGAACCGAAGACTCATCGCCTACAACAACCCGGATCAGTCGATTTTTGAGGAAGCTCTTCGTCCAGTCGCAAAGCTGCTGGGAAAGTCTACATGAACGAAATTTGCGTTTGAGTTTCATATACCATAGTCATCAGCATTCAACAACGAGCTCACTGCTGTGTTCATGAGAGCGGACAACCAAACGAAAACTGTGATCATTCGTAATGTGTTAGTCGCTCTTAAAAAATGAAATTATTGTTGTTTTCATAAC
The DNA here is from genome assembly GCA_963931805.1 of Microdon myrmicae. Classification (NCBI taxonomy): domain Eukaryota; kingdom Metazoa; phylum Arthropoda; class Insecta; order Diptera; family Syrphidae; genus Microdon; species Microdon myrmicae. The sequence continues at coordinate 88,845,930 of OZ007497.1, forward strand.
ATGTCGAAGTGGTGTTTTTCTGTGTTGTAAAATTTGTCCGTGGTGAATTAGCTGTCAGATTGACGATATATTGCATAATGTAATAGATAAATATGGGCGCAGGGCTAATAACTTGCTCGGAAAAACAAATTATTATGGAAAATTTAACAAGCCTCAGACTTGTTAAATAAGGCCAAGACCGGATCCCAGTTGTAGTGCCGATGATGATGATGTTGATGAATAGAAAAATATAATAATTCTATTATTAGAAGCAAATAAGGCCAAGAAATACAACGCAAACAATTTTAATCAGTCGAAGCAGGTGAAACAAAATCAAAATCATTATATATTTTATTTACTTCACTTTTACTTACTTATACTACAACTTATTATTTAACAATCTTGCCAGTTTAACTATTATGAGGTTAAATTAGATTTTTAACCTTTTTTTACTTTTGATTTATTTTATTTACTCACTTTAATCGGTAAATCGTGGTTTTCAGGTCCTCTACGTCGTTCTTCTTTTTTTCTACCCATTCTTTTAGTAATTTCCTCCTTTACATTTGCTGCGTTTTCTTTTACTGAATCTCCAGGACATTTTCATTGTACTTTCACTCCCTGTCTCCGCCGTGGGCTTTGTAATGAATACACTGATTGTTGCTTTTTTAATTGATCAATACTCGCTATACTCAGAATCTGGGCCATCAGACCGATCAGGGCATGACGGCTCTCGTAAAGAGACTAAGAGAAGACCTCGAGCTTGAAAGGGCTGAGAACGCTGCCCTCAAAAAAAAAAATTGTTGGCATTAGAAGCCCTCTCATCCCCATCCCCATCCAGTACCGGTTCGGAATACTCTGATTGGGAATCAGAGATCGAACCTGAACTGCAAAACGTTACCGAGAGTTCTGATGCAGCATGGACGATGGTGACTCACGTATCCCCACATCAAACTCATTTAGGGCCCCAAAGCATAAAACGCCGCTGCCATCATCATCACCATCTGTCTCTAAAAAAATTCGATCCCTGCGGCAACCCCAAATACGCAAAAAGCCGTACCCCCGCACAAGTCTCGCCCAACGCCCAGATGCATACCCGATTATGGGTGCACAAATTGGGACAACTTCAATATTACATTGAACGAAAAACTCCACTAACTCTCTCTTCTCACTGACAGGAACCTAACTACGGTTGAGATAAACAACACTGGCAAACGACTTCACGAGATTCTAGTTGAAACTACGGAGACTCATGTCCCGAAGTACAAACTTGAAAAGACTTTTCAGATTCCCTATGACGACTTCACTCTTCGTTTCATCCGGGAGCGTAAAAAGCTCCGCAGAATGAGATATCGTCACCTCGTTACCCAGAGGAAACCATTATTGCGATGCATCATCAACAATATTGGTACACTGATAAAACAAAGAATCCAAAACAATCGTACCGGGCGGTTGGAAGACAAACTGAAGGGTATTCAGATGGACCAGAACGATTAGAACAATGTTAAATAGATATGTGGCACTTCTCGTATCACTGGGCCAATCAGCCACAACGGTGTTGTTGTTAATAATGACACCAATAAAGCAAATATCATCGGAGAGACCTTTGAAAATAATCACAGCCTTACTCTTCAGGATGGGGACCCGGATACTAATGCAATCATTAGTTCAGAGGTCCACAATAAATTAGACAATTTTAATGAGGGAATTGTTGTCTTTAACCCAACTAACAGTGCATACTTCGATGACACACGTGATAATGGTCACGGTTTCGTCACACCAAATACCCTACAAAATCTAGTTAAATCTCGAAACTCCAAGAAGTCACCCGGTTTCGACAACATGTCGTACCACTGGTGGCGAAGGCTTTCTGCCTTATTCTTTATAAAGCTCTCCATTCTGTTCAACCATGCCTAGAACTTGGGGTACTTTCCCCAAGCTTGGAAGCATGCTATTGTTTGCCCAATAGCCAAAGTAGGCAAACCAACGTATCACCCCTCGAGCTTTCGCCCCATCTCACTCTTCAGTTGCATCAGCAAAATATATGAAAAATTCATATACGAGAAGCTAAATAACTTTATCTGTGCCAGGAACCTTATACGAGGGTTGCCTTTTATATTTCGGGATTAGAGAATAAAAACAAATATTGATCATCGAAAATCACTTTATTGTTTTTCAAAATATTCCCCATGAAGATCTATACACTTTTGCATGCGTTTGAACCAATTGTCGAAGCACTTTTGCCACTCTGATTGAGGTATCTCCAACACATGCATTCTGAATGCAGCAACCGCTTCTTCAGGTGTCGAAAAACGTTGACCTCTCAGTTTGTTTTTTACGTACGGGAATAAAAAGAAGTCATTCGGTGCCAAGTCAGGACTATATGGCGGATGACCCATCAAATCGATGTTTTGGGTGCTCAAAAATGCAGTTGTCGCAGCCGATGTGTGAGAGCTCGCATTGTCGTGGTGAAGAGTGATCCGTCTTCGGCGGTTGGTTTTGCTGATTTCTTGGAAGACAACTGGCAAACAAATGGTTGTGTACCACTCAGAATTGACTGTTCTGCGTTGTTCTAGTGGCACGGTTGCGACATGTCCAGTTTTTCCGAAAAAACGGGCGACCATTTGCTTGGAAGTGCTTCGTGCGCGAACAGCTTTTGTTGGATTTGGCTCATCTTGAAACACCCAGACAGTCGACTGCTGTTTACTTTCGGGCTCATACGCGTAAATCCACGATTCATCACCTGTCACGATGTCATAGACGTGTTTCGAAGCACCGCGACCGTATTTTTTGAGCATTTCTTTCGACCAATTGACACGAGCCTTTTTTGGGCGATTGATAAATTGTGTGGGATGCAACGCGAACAAATTTTTTTGACAGTCAAATGTTTATGCAATATTGAATGTATGCTGGTCCCACTAACGCCCAAGGTTGTCTCAATCTCACGATAGGTCACATGACGATCTTCCAATATCAGTTCGCGCAGCGCATCAATGGTTTTCGGAACAACAACTGATTTTGGACGACCTTCACGAAATTCATCTTGGAGTGAACTACGACCACGATTGAATTCACCATACCATCGATAAACACTGGTCCTTGATGGAGCTTCATCGCCAAAAATTGAATTAAGTTCATCCATGCACTGTTGCTGAGTTAATCCACGCCGAAAGTTGTAAAAAATAATCGCACGAAAATGTTGACGGTTTAATTCCATTTTTGGGCCGAGATGAATCTTTTAAGTTACTGTAAACAACACAAATAGCGCTCGTATGTCAAAACGTTATGAGTGCGTATAACCTCAAAAATGTCCAACTTTACGACAGAACTGTCAATTGCCGGATTGCAACACCAGGGTTGCCAAATCCCGAAACATAAGAGGCAACCCTCGTACCTGATTTTTAATTTGGATTTAGAAGAGTGCACAGCAAACATGTGACTCACATTCTTCAAAGGGCCCTTCAGTTGTTCTAAGCACAACATCTTGGATAGGAGGAACAAGGTTGTCACTAGAGTTAAACTTCTCTGCTATAAGCAGCTAACCCGATGTGGAATATCGTACGCTTTTCCCATATGGCCTTGCATATCTTCGGCCCAAATGGAAAGACTTCGAGTTTTCGAAAGGAAACTCCTCAGAAGATGCTTCAACCACTCTAGGAGGCCGGATGGTCACCAACTCTCACTTGTATGAAGGTGCCCTTATTACCCCTATCGACGAGTAGTTACTAGAATTGGCATACATCATCATCATCATCATCATCATCGGCACTACAACCGGAATGCGGTCTTGGCCTTATTTAGCTAGTCTCTCCACCAGTCCCAATTTCGAGTCGATATCATCCAGCTTGGCAGTTCCATGCTCTGGGCGTTCTGGTCCACGCCATCCATCCATCGCAGACAAGGTCTGCCGCGCTGTTTTCTTCCATACATCCTGCCACAAAGGACTTCCGAGCAGGGTCCTCTTCGCTTATTCGAGCTATGTATCTGACTCATCGGAGTCTATCGAGCCTGATTTTTCTTACAACATTAGCTTCAAGGTATATCGCACACAACTCATAGTTGTAGCGTACTCCCTCACATACAGGGCCAACAATTCTCCTTAAGACCTTCCTCTCGAACGCGGCTAAGAGTTCTTAGTGCCTTTTATTATTACCCAGGTCTCGGATCCATACATTAGTACTGGTAAGACCATGGTCTTGTACAGTAGTAGCTTGGATGTTCTGGCTAAATTTCGGGATTTAACGAGCCTTGATAGACCACACTAGGCTTTGTTGGATGTGATCAGCCGTTCGCGTATTTCTTCTTCCATATTGTTATCGGCTGATACTATTGACCCAAGGTAGTTAAAGGCTTGCACTACTTCAAATTCGTCCTCCACTACCCTGATAGTTTGACCAATGTTAGGTCTTCTCTTCGCAGACGTTACCTCCATGTACTTAGTTTTTCCCTCATTAATGTGCAGTCCCAGTTTTTGTCCCGTCTGCTCGATCTGGGTGAAGGAGTCGTGTATAGCCGAATCGGATCTACCGATGATGTCGATGTCATCTGTGTAGGCAAGTATCTGGCTGGACGTGGTGACAATAGTTCCTCTAGTTGTAACGCCAGAGTCACGGATTGCTTTCTCCAACGCCAGATTGAAGAGATGGCAGGCCAGACCGTCCCCTTGTCGAAGTCCCGTTAAGATATTTATTGGTTTGGATAGCAATCCCGCTATTTTTATTTGACTAGTTACGTTGGTCATGGTCAACCTACAAAGTCGTATCAATTTGTTTGGAATGACGAACTCTCTCATGGCATTATATAGTTCTAGCCCGGCTATGCTGTCATAGGCGGCCTTAAAGTCTATAAATAGATGATATAATGTGATCTTAAATTCCAGGCATTTTTCCATCGCCTGTTTAGGGGTGAATATCTGATCAATCGCTGATTTGCCCGGGATACACTGATATTGACCAATGATGACTTTAGCGTAGGGGCTATCCGATCTTGTAGAATAGAGGAGAGTATCTTATAGGCGGCACTCAGCAATGTTATACCCCTATAGTTGCTGCACAATGTGATATCTCCCTTCTTATGTATGGGACAAATTATTCCACCACGCCAATCTTCCGGCATCTCCTCTTGCTCCCATACGTGCACCACGATCTCATGAATTGCGTAATGTAACGCCGTCCCAGCTGGTATGCCATCAGCTCCGGGGCTTTATTTGATTTGAGCTGTCTTATGGCTTTTACTGTTTCCTCAATCCCCAGTGGTGGCAGCATTTGGTCTTGATCTTGCATTGGTGGAGCCTCCAATTCTTCTGTGAGCTGGCCATTTAGCAATTCATTTCCCATCGCTCCAGAATGCCCTCAGGATCGGTGATCAGACTACCCTCTTTATCCTTGCAGTACGTGCAGCGTGGTGTGTACCGCGTCATACTACGGATTATTTGGTAGAACTTCCGCGCCTGGTACGGACCTCGCGCTCTGCTTTTCTCTATTTCACAGACAAGGTTTTTTCCCAGGCACTTTTATTTTGTCTGTGGAGTCTTTTTTCAGATCTTCTGAGCTCTTTGTATTTCTCCTCGCGTACCCGCGTCCTATGAGACTGCTGCATTGCCCGGTATGCACATTCTTACGTTCAGTCGCTAGTTTGCACTCATCATCAAACCAGTCGCTGCGATCTCTACGACTACATCCTAAGATAGAGTTGGCAGTACTAATGACAATATTCTTAAGAAGTGGCCATTTCTCTTCTACGCCCGGCATTCTGGACCCAGGAATTACTCTCCCTCCATCGAGTTGTTCGAGGGCGAGTATTAATTCATGACCACAGGTGTTGCTGGTGTTCTCATTGCGTAAGGCGGCCGTGTTGATCCGAACCTGATCCGCGGATGCAATACGTCTTCGTAAGGTAATCCGCGCTCGGAAAACTATCATCATCATCATCGGCACTACAACCGGGATCCGGTCTTGGCCTTATTAAACAAGTATGAGGCTTGTTAAATTTTCCATAATAATTGTTTTTCTGGGCAAGGTTATTAGCCTTGCGCCAGGGAAAACTATACCAACAAAATAATGATTCGAGTCGCCGTTGGCACTTCGGTATGTTGGTACCGTCATCAGGCTCGAGGAGTGGCGGCGATCTATCAACACGTGCTCAATTTAGTTGCGAGTGGCTCCATCAGGTGATACCCAGGTGAGTTTGAGGATACCTGGTACTCGCAATGATCAAGTTCTTTGATGCTGCCAGTTCGATGACTCGTAGTTCATTGTCATTAGTGTTCTCATGCAAACTATGGGAATCTGCATAGTGCCTGAAAACCGGCTCCCGGCCTATTTTCGCATTAAAATCACCAAGAACGATTTTCACATCACTTTGGAGGCCCGTTCGACGTTCTCGTTGAATTCTTTTTTTTCGTCGTCAGGGGACTCTTCTGTAGGTCCGTGAACGTTTATGAGGGTTATGTTCTTAACTTGCCTCGCACGTTATTATTTAATTCACGCGAAGAGTGCCGGTTTCAGTTTTTGGCTAACTATAAAGCCCACCCCGAGCTCATGGTGTTTTGCATGACAGCTGTAATAAATGTCATACTCGTTTCTTTGAAGAACACCGCTCGCTCGCACTGTGCTCTAAAATTTGAGGGTACTCCAAAATCCCCTTTTGCACCTGCGTTTGTGTAAAAAAAAAAACTCCCCGTCCATCTTATTTCTTGTAATTCTGTTGTCAGCCTTATATTCGGTCAGGGCATCGGCTAGCTGCCGTGCAGCTCAACCTCTGTATAGTGAGCGGACGTTCCATGAAAAAATTCTTAAATCGTTTAGCCATTTTCGTTTCCGTGGTCGTCGTCGTGTATCCGGTCCATATCCGAGGCTTGTTAAATTGTCCATAATAATTTGTTTTTCCGGGCAAGGTTATTAGCCTAGCGTCAACCTTTCTCAGGACTTCGCTGCATGCATTGGTTCAATACTTGGCGGGTACCAAAGTAACTACCCAGGGGTGTCACGTGGAGACCGTATGTCAACTTGGGTTGAACAGGGACAAGGATCGTCTTGGCCTTCGCCGGGTTGAAAGCAATCACAGACGTTGGCCCCTATGTTCGCTCCCAATCCCTCTGCAGGGATAAGGCTTTGTATCAATTGAACTCTTCTTGGTTCATTGATTACATTTTTTTTCTCTGACGTTGATGTTTTCACACAAAAGAGACATTTTGAACTCGTAAATGTGATAGCTTGGGAATGGTTAAATTTATGGCAATAGGAACATTCGAGGCGTTGAACCATTGCTTTTATTTGTTCAAAAACTCGAGCTCTACAGTTTGCAGCCAATTTTTCACACCGTATCTTAAGGGCGTATTCTGGACTAGATGCACAAATTTAACGCAATTTTTGAAGTGCTGTAAAAAAAAAGCAATCAATATTTTTACTATTCATTTTTTTATAGGATGTTTATTAATATTTCAAGAATACAGTAAAAAATTCAAAATTCAAAATTCAAAAAATTAGCAGCTGATGAAGTGGGGGATCTCAAAAAGTTGGCACGCGACCATACCCACGATTCAACCCTACTAGCAAATTTGAAAAAAAAAGATTATTAATTTACAGAAATGCCTCTATCGTTGGAACTAAAAAAAGTTGAAAAAAATTTTTTTTTTTTAACAAAATGGCGACTGCTTGAAAAAAAAATGTATTCTTGTACCACTTTTTTTTATTTTTTTGAATTTTTTAAAAATAGTTAACATTGAAATTTGGGGATGAGGATAGTTCATGCAATAGAAAAGCCTATAAAGAAAACATATACTAAATTTGAAGTAAATCGGTTCAGTAGAACTTGAAAAATCGTGGGTATTTTTTTAAAAAAGACAGTTTCGAGAAAAACGCGTTTAAAGTTTCACGTAAAGTTTCGCGCGGTCTAAGTCATGAAATGATATTTTAGGCTTACGTTTATTCAATCTGCAATTCCTGCTGCATACATTGGACCTTCCTCGACTTCGCAATAAGCATCTTTCGCGTTTCTTTCTTCCAACCGAGCAGTTCTGGCCTCCTTGATGCGTTAGACGCTCGTATCTCTGAGCGGTCAATCCGGGTGTCGCGTCGTGCTTGAACTAATTAGTTCAAACCATTTGAATTACTTTTTGTTATTAATTATTATAGTAGTTTTCATTTATTCTTAGTATTAATTGTTATTATTTTTGTTATTAATTCTTTATAGTTGTAATTAACTGCATGTTTGGCAGCACTTTTTATTTTTGTTATTGTCATTTTGTTATGTAGGTTTGGTTGTCATGGTTTGTTGTCACTTTTTGCAGTATGCAAATTAGTTTAGTTTTCGTTGTGAATTGAATTCCATCGTTTTTTTCGTTCATTAAAAGATTTCGTTTTCGTTTGTCGATTCGTTTGAGTTTTATTATATGTCGTCGTCGTTCGCTTCCGGTAAACGAGCCGGAAATTATACACCGGGCATTGTCTCGTTTCCCAGCGAATGAATAAGCTTCTGGACCAATTTTGACTCCCATAAGCATCATTATTTTTAAAAGAGGAATGTAGCCTTCATTGAATATGCAAACAGCAGTAAACGTAGCAATTTCAATGACGTGAGTTCTGGAATGAATATGTTTCGGCGCGAAAGTCCAAATCAAAGAGCTTAGAGACTCATTATTATTTTGAGTTTCTTAGCCTAAACATCGAGTCAATGACTCCTCCGACGATAAACTCTCGTAAATGGGCTTCATAATATCCAATACCTTCACACATAGAGGAGTATATTCTTGGTCAAACTCCTGTAATGTGCCTTCAGATGCAGCTTTTTGCCACTTACACCAACTCTCTGCGCCAGGTGGGCAATACATATGTTGCGGATTTTTATTTGTGGAACTATTATGATAATAAGTAGCCCAAATTGCATTTCTCATTCGATCCATTTCACTTGAAATCACTTGAAATATTTTTATTTTACTCACAGCACATGCGTTCACTTGGCTTGAAGGTTAGAATTCAACTGTTCGCAACTGGATGTCTACGAACGCACAATTCCTCGCAGGTAAGGTCCTACCTTCAAAGAACGTACTTACCTGAGAGCGTGCACGCGCCCTCAGACGCGTGCCCCAAAGTCCCACCATAGGGCCTGCAACTCGCAATCAACGTTGAGACCGACACCAAAAAGCAAGGAACTGAACGTCCCCAAAGCTTTTTGGGTCAAGCTCAACAATTAGAATTCATCATGCCTGAAACAAAGGTTAAACATCCAAGCGTCCTATCCCCAAAAATGCCATATACGCTGCCTGCGCCCAGGAACATATCACCGAACCGGCAATTCCGAAATTCGATACGAAGAATTTCTAGCATCAAAGAAGGACCCGATCAACGGCTGCACGTGCGGGTAATCTGATACGAAGACCACCCAAACACAGCGATACAATAATGTATGTTGGTCATCCGCTACCAGATTCCTGGGATACGCAATTATCCCAATGAGATAATTCAAATAATGCATGAGGTGTGAAACCTACAAACGATCCATTCCGGTCCCTTCCGAATTTCACACCCTCAGAAGGATCTAATGGATTTCGGCGTGTTTACACCAAAGTAAATAAACCTACGGACTATACGTCCTAACACTCATCTCCGTTCTGCGCGCCAGATGTGCCGCGCAAACAGAAAACCGTGAGATTGAGATGCTATCACCACCACCGAGGCTGATGATGATGTATGCGTGATCTCTTGTAAATTAATATATATATATATATATATATATATATATATATATATATATATATATATATATATATATATATATATATATATATATATATATATATATTGTATATATATATATATATATATATATATATATATATATATATATATATATATATATTGTATATATATATATATATATATATATATATATATATATATATATATATATATATATATATATATATTGTATATATATATATATATATATTGTATATATATATATATATTGTATATATATATATATATATATTGTATATATATATATATATATTGTATATATATATATATATATTGTATATATATATATATATATATATTGTATATATATATATATATATATATATATATATATATATATATTGTATATATATATATATATATTGTATATATATATATATATATATATATATATATATATATTGTATATATATATATATATATATTGTGACGCATATGACAATCAGTACTGGAATCTTCGAGAAAGTCCGAAACAAAGTACTAGATTATTTTAGGAAGTACTGGAAAACTGGAATAGAACATTCAAGACTATGGAACGGACGGAAACGATACACCAAATCAGAATGAGGAAAAACGGTATAAATACGTCGCACGCAGAGCGGAAGTTAAGTTAGAGATAAGTAAGACAGTGAAGCAAGCGATACGTCTCGAGTGAGAAGTAAGAAGTAAAATATGCGATAATTACGGAAGCGATAATAAAGAAAACGTTAAGTGTACGGTAAAAAGTAACGGTTGTGATTAACGGACTAATAAAGTGTTACAGTAATTCAAAATCGATTTAACGGCTCTTATTTATTCAAAATAATTAATCCAGCGAACCCTAAGCTGGCTACAATATATATATTGAAATATGAAAAAATATATATATATATATATTCCAGAAATCTTTCTCCAAAATATGACAATTGTTTCCTCGTAAAACCTTATATATATATATATATATATATATTGTGACGCATATGACAATCCGTACTAGAATATTCTAGAGAGTCCGAAACAGAGTACTAGAATATTCTATAAAGTAATGGAAAACTGGAGACTAGGAACAGTAGAACATTCAAGGCAATGGAACGGGCGGAAACGAAACGCTGAAACGGTATAAATACGCCGCACACAGAGCATAGTGATGAGTAAGAAGTTAGAGATAAGTAAGACAGTGAAGCAAGCGATACGTCTCGAGTGAGAAGTAAGCAGTAAAAGACGCGATAAGTACGGAAGCGGTAAGTAAAGAAATCATTAAGTGTACGGTATAAGTAACGGTTGTATTACGGACTAATAAAGTGTTATATTAATTCAAAATCGATTTAACGGCTCTTATTTATTTTAAAATAATTAATCCAGCGAACCCTAAGCTCGCTACAATATATATATATATATATTCCAGAAATCTTTCTCCAAAATATGACAATTGTTTCCCCGTAAAACCTTATCAATCTATCTATATATATATATATATATATATATATATATATATATATATATATATATATATATATATATATATATATATATATATATATATATATATAAGGTTTTAGGAGGAAACAGGGTCGCAGGTCGACAGAAAGTCCCTAATGTCTTTTGTTCGATTCGTTCCGGCCGAGCCGGTTTAGACGACGCGTCAGCAAAACAGCCATACCTCCGAAAATAATTTGAATTCTCTAAAATCCTCTTAAAGACATGATTTTTTCAAATTTCTAGACCAGAATACCCCCTTAAAGTAAGCATTACAGCAAACCAGATTTAAAATTAGAATGAAGATACTAGTGATATTGTTAGATTCCTCTTAGCGGTTATGATGGTAAAGGTGTTGCAAAATGTGTGCCACTTCATGTGCTCAGGCCTACGCTGCGCTATTGCTACTTGAAACTTAAAAGGTTTTGCCCTACGTGGGCTGTGCTACCATTGTTTAGATTAACATTTAATTAAATGAACAAATAAGCAACGTTTTGCGGTAATTTTTGGGAATACGATTAATGTATGAAATTCAATTGTAGTCATGTGCTTTGCTTTCAGATGCCAAACAACAAATAAGTGAAGCCGAAATATGCATTAAAACTTCGGAGATGGAACTGCGACATTCTCATAACTTGATTAAAAAGAAAGAGAGTGAAACTCAAACTCAGGATGCTGCTTACATTAAGGACAAAAGATTACACGAACAACTTGAATCCGAAATTAAGAAATTAACGGTAATTCGGGCAAAATGATCAAAATTTGTCAATATGTCTTATGAGTATCCGGAATTTCAGGCACAAAAAATGGCAATGAAATACCAGGAAGGTTCTTTTGAAGAATTAAAAGATCGGAAAAACCAATTGGATCAGGAAATGCGAAAGGTCAAACAACTATTGGACCGTGGCAACGCATACAGGTATGAATTACAGTATCGGGATCCAGAACCGAATTTTGATCGACGCAAAGTGCACGGAATGGTTGGTAAATTATTAACCGTGCCAGATAATTCTTACAACTTGGCTCTAATGATGAGCGCTGGAGGAAGCGTAAGACCAATTAAATAAATGTTGAAATTTAATGTTTTACGTATACATTTCTCTTTTAGCTTTACAGTTATGTAACAGACGATGATGTAACTTGTAAGAAAATTCTGCAAAAGGGGCAGCTGCAGCATAGGGTGACAATTATTCCTATTAATAAGATTTCGAGTCGTCCTATAGATCCCAGAGTTGTGGCATTCGCACAGGAATTGGTAAGTTAAGCGAATAGGGATTGAGGGCGATGAGAAATTAATTTGCTTGAATTTAGCATTTGAACATTTAATTCCCCATTTTACAAATGTAGATTTATCGTATAGTTTCAGGACCATAACTCCATTATTATTAAGAGTTTACATCTGTTTTTCACATTAGATATATCCCTTTCAAGAAAATCCCTTTAAAGTTTTGGGAGCAATTGGGGACGAACGTGTATAGTGGATCTATAACCCCATCGCACATTATTGCTTCCATCACAACGTAAATAACGAATCACAAAAAGTGACATCTTTGTGCTTATTTTGAATTGGCTCTCAAACGAACGCGCGAATTCGAAATAATCACAAACAGCCGACGGTTTTCTGGTGTATGGAGTCTTGACTTCGGCCACGCCTTAGCCATGGTGCTCTATGTCATAATTCATTGCAGTTGAAATGAGATGTTAGATAAAAACTAATTGTGTGCACTAAAATATTAGGCTTTCAAAAGTGGCTTATGTATGCTAACAACAAATTAATTTACTATAGTTCGTTCATGTTTGTGTCATTTCGATCATATCTACAATCATTCGCGGCAATATGCAGTTCCTGAAGAAGTTCAGATAGTGAAAATAACGCATGGTAAAAAGGGTAAGGATTTAGTTCTTTTCCAAGATAATAACAAGATCATGTAGTTCATTACTGTGTCATCTCTGAAATCATCGTCTGTCAATCTCGGAAAGTATTGTTCATCGTGCCCAAATTCGGATTTATTACAGAAATGTACATAATTGACTTATATTTGGATTGGAAAGCTGTGATTAACTGTAATCCAATTTGTTTATTTTTAACAATCGGGCAAGTGTCTGAAAAATATGCTCTTCCCTATTTCTGGAGTTGGCATAAATGGATTGATTCTATTTAATGAAATTATGGTTTCGAAATTTAGATTATGAACTGAGATGTGATTTTTGTACAAGGTGGTCCTTTTATATTGATATATGCCACACGCCAGAGTTCTCGATTTGAATTTGAAGAGTTTCAGTTTCGGGAAAGTTGACTGTTCATTAGGGACTTTGTTTGCATAGTTTTATGTGCAGGTTCCATTTTCAAGATGGATTTGACTAAACATTGGAATTGTATTCTAGTTTAGAACGAACATATATATTGTAATTTGTGGCCAGTGTGGAGTGAATTATTCCTTCAATCTCTTAACGAGCCCCATACATCTGGGAACAGTTCTTGTAGTTTCAAATTTTCGGTCGTTCCAATTAAGAATTCGATTACAATAATTCGAGCGCCATGAATTGGCAATTCTTTGGCTAATTGGTACATCTTAGTGGGGCTGGAATTCAATGATGGGGATGTGACGTCGCTTAAGTAGTGTGTCGCACGACACTGGTTCACTTAATCCCCAACACCTTTAGATTACGCTCACCGATTGCTATGCTGAAAATTATTCCTTAAGGAAGAGGAAAACAAGCAAAAATAAAACGCTGATTTATTTTACGTAACTTCGGCTTTGTTTTATTCTTCCACATTCAATTTGCAAGAGGTCCACCTAATTAACTGCGTACATAATCTCAAATTTGCTTTCCTTACTGTCTATATTAATCTTAAGGGGCACAACACGTCCGCTTTGGCCACTGCTTTTGTACGCAGGTGTTCTCAAATATATTACCGACAGATCGAAACATGTATTTAAAGTTCTTGCTCGCGCCAAATCGTTTGTCTTAATGTCTACGCTGATCTTAAGGGACACGGCACATCCGCTTGGGTTACTGTTTTCATACGCAAGTATTTTTAGATATATTATCAATGGGATCGAAACATGTATTTAAAGTTCTTGCTCGCGCCAGATTGTTTTTCTCAATGTCTATATCGGTGAACATCTATAGGCCCGATATTTCTTAAACCAACGAAAGCACATTAAGTTATGCTTCAAATATACGATAAACTGAGTTGCCCGTTACTGGCCCATTGGACCCGTGCGCGACCAAACTCTGCTCGTCAAAGAAAAGAAAAAACGTGTTGGGCACTCCACAGGGGGTTGCAATTTGTCTCTCTTCCCTGGTGGCTGCTAAAACTCGACTGACTGAAAATGGGCAAGAATCCATTCATGGCAGTGGACTCATCGCCAAGTAAAATTCACTGCGACTTACTAAGAACTTGAAAAGGGTTGCTATGCGTGCATAGGGGATTTAGTTCCAGAGAATTACTGCCGTACAGGCTGAATTGTATTCCTCAGTAGCGATGTATACGGGGAAATCGGTTTTGGAAACACGACCAAGTATGGGCATGAGTTGTCGGTGAGACAAAGGAATACGGGTCTTGATCGTTACGATGGTTGTTTCGTGGAAATGCAACGCATCGTGCTGGTGGCTTACCAGTAAGGAGAATTGATGTTGTTTCCGTTGGTTTAGTTGGGATGGGAGCCGAAATGGTTTTCGGGGAAAATAAATGTTGCTTGGTTACCAGCGAGGGAAATGGCTTTAGCAGGAAGTGACCCGGAATGGTTTTCGGGGGAAATTAATGCTGCTTGGTTGTAAGCGAGGGATATAGTTTAAATAAGAAAATAACCGAAGTGGTTTTGGAAAAAATGTATGCGGTTTGATCTGGATGAGGGAGATGATTTATATTCTCTTGCAAGTTTTTGGAAATGCGTTTTATTACAGATTGGGAAATGGATTCTTGGTAAGTTTGGGGATGTATGTGATAGCAGATTTGGGAACGGATGCTGTTGCATATTGGGAAGTGTGTTCTTTGCATGTTTGCGAATGTGTGCTATTGTAGGTTTGGGTTATGGTGATGCGCTGTTAGCGGCCGAAGTTAGGTAGGAATTGTGGGTTGGTTCTCCGTCTGATATAGAGAACCCCCACAGGGACATACCTTGTTGTTTGATAATGGGTTTCGAAAGAGTTGGTTAATAATGCTTGCACGAGTGAAAGAAACTCTTTGCTCTCTGCAGAAAACCAGTGAAATGGGCTGTGAGGAATGGAGAAGAAGAAATAGAGTGAATGAGAACACAATGCACTGGGGAACACCAGCATTAATTTAATGGGAGGCTGATTTGATTACTCTTTATTGGCCTGTAGGGGCCTGGAAGATCATGACCTCGCCGAATCGACTCCGCTATCGTTGCCTATCATGTGCACTCTCCTTCCATGCTTGACCAGCCGATCCGATCTTCTCAAGGTCAAATCTAACATTGTCCTCCCATCTCCGTCGCGGCCGTCCTGCCGGTCTCATTCCCGTTGGTCTACCGTCAAGAATTCTACGCACGATCCTATTGTTGCCTATTCGCGTCACATGTCCGGCCCATCTTAATCTTCGCGACCTGATTACTCTCACTATCGTAGGTTTGCGGTATAGCTCTTCCAATTCGTGGTTGTGGAGTTTCTTCCATTGTCCTACCTCCCCGTCATATTTACCTCAAAACATACCCCTTAAAACTTTATTCTCGAATACGGGGAATTTGTTTTCTTCCCGTTTTGTGAGAGCCCATGTTTCGCATCCGTATAGAGCAATCGGCATGGTTATGGTTCTATAGACACGGAGCTTTATATTACGTGATAGTAGTTTACTGACTGCGTGCCAACTAGCGTTGCCTTTTTGTTAATTTCCTTCGACATTTCGTTACTGGCGGTCAGTATCGTTCCCAGGTATTTAAATTCTTTGACTTTTTCAAATATCTTGCCTCTCAGGTTTATATGTGTTCCCTGGGGTGCACCTGCTCTCGCCGTAATCATGTATTTTGTTTTGTCTTCATTTAATTCTAGGCCCACCTCTTCTCCCGCTTGCATGATGATTTCACTGTTTTTACTGACAGTTTCCAGATTATCGCCCAGAACGGCTATGTCATCCGCATATGCGAGCACTTGTGTGACCCCGTTCAGAGATGATCGGGCCATGTTCTCGTCTTGTAGCTTTCTGATTACATACTCGAGCACAAGGTTAAAAAGACATGATGAGAGGCTACCCCCCTGTTTTAGTCCGTCTCGGATTTTAAATGGTTCTGAGAGGTAGTTTTCTATTCTAACTCGCCCTTTGTTTTCGTTCATGCAAATTTGAATGAGGGCGGCATATTTCTTCGGGATTCCCAGCTCAACTACAATATGGTAGAGTCTGTGCCTTGCGACTGAGTCGTAGGCTTTTTTGAAATCAACGAACAGTTGGTGAACCGTCTCTCCGTATTCCCACTTCTTTTCCAGCAGTTGTCTTATTGTGAACATTTGGTCGCTTGTTGACCGGTTCCTACGGAATTCGCATTGGTAGTCTCCCAGTATTTCTTCTGCGTACGGTGTGATTCCCGCCAGTATGACATTTGTTAGTATTTTGTATGTGGTTGGGAGCAATGATATTCCTCTGTAGTTTTCGCAGTCAGATCTGTCGTCTTTTTTGAAAATGGGGACGACTATTGAGGCTTTCCTTTCTTCCGTGTGACTTCCTTATCTCATATTGTTTTGATGAGTTAGTGGATCCTTCGAGGCTTGCAGTCGACTCCGGGAGCCTTGTTGTTTTTCAATCGATTTATTGCGTCTACAACTTCGTTGAAAGTTTAACGTTGCTTTGTCTTTGCGGCCCCACAAGCGTCGAACGCAACCTCCACCAACAACTGGATCTTGTTAGTGGGCCGGGGGGATGACGTCAGGAACAATGTAGTCTCCTGGCGTGCAGCAACACTCGCTTATCGTTGTCTATAAGCAATGAATTAATACCTTTTAATTCTGAAATGATTACCTCGGTTAGTCGGTGGCAATCCCAGAAATCCTCTTTCAAAACATGACAATAGTTCCCAGAAATCTTTCTCCAAAATATGACAATAGTTTGTTAGTAATAATTAACAATTATTCTGCTTTATTTAAACTGATGGACAAGATTTTTACTGATTAACAAAATGAATAATGACCGATAGTCGCCAAGCGCTGACGGAGAAGAGTTTGTTTATTTTAATTGCTTGACAGCCAAAATTATTCGGCTGTCAGCTGGTTGCTGACATTTGTTATTTATGGTTGCGATGGTTGCATTCAATTGCGAATTCGCTGGTTGCATCCAGTGCGAATCCGCAACATTCCGTCCGCCTTCGCCAATCATTGCCGAATCATCATCATCGTCTTATTCTATTGGTTGTTTCTCAAATAGATGGAAGTCAGCGAACATATTCCCAAAAAGAGCGACAAATCGTTCCTCTCTTCTTATCGACCCATAGCACTAACTTATATTCTCTGGAAGGTAATGGAATCACTTATCAACCGTCAACTTTCGAAATATCTGGAATCAAATGACCTTCTCAATGACCGCCAATATGGCTTTCGTAGCAACAGGTCCACAGGAGATCTCATGGCGTACCTTACTGAAAAGTGGAGCCATTCAATCCACTACCTCGGTGAAAGCAAGGTAGTCGCATTGGATATTTCAAAAGGCTTCGACAGAGTTTGGCATTCAGCCCTTTTGTCAAAATGGCATTCATATGGAGTGGACAATTCCCTGATCCAATGGATAAGAGACTATCTTTCTGGCCGTTCAATCCAAGTGGCTCTTGATGATGTCAAATCTGTCTTCCATAAAATTAATGCAGGTGTTCCCCAGGGTTCGGCACTCTCACCCACTCTCTTCCTCATCTTTATACATGATTTCTCGTCAATTACTAACACCCCAATTCACTGGTTTGCTGATGATAGCACGTTGAGTTTCTCACACTCATACGAACACTCCCTTTCAAACTCTTGGAACGTCACTACCAACCAGCAACTTATACTTGATACATTGAATTTACACCTCAACAAGATATATCAGTGGGGATTATCTAACCAAGTAGAATTCAATGCCCTAAAAACTCAGTGCTGCCTCTTGTCGTCAAAGGTGAACCGCAAAGTAAATATACTGTCTATGAACAGCACTTGCATCGACGAAGCCAAGGAATTATCAATCCTCGGCACTCGAATTAATTCGACTCTTAACTGGAATGACCACATATTTGAAGCTGCGAAAAGTGCAGCCAAATGTATGGGATTCCTTAAGAGATGCAAAAGATACTTCACTCCATCCAACCTTGCCATATAAGGTGTATATTTGTCCCAAAATGGAGTTCAACCCCCATAGTTGATCAGGCGCATCCAAAACTGCACTACACGTGCTCGACAGGATGCAAAAACGAGCAGTAAAACTTATTGGGGACTCAGCCGTAAGTCGATCAATTCCGTCATTAGAACACAGCCATAACGTATCATGCCTATCTCTTTTCTGTAGGTATTACCACGATCGTTGCTCAACTGAACTTGCTGAATGTGTTCCGTCCCTTCAGACATTTTCCCGCGATACCCGTCAATCTGTGAATGGCATCAGTTCACGTTGAAAGTGGACTTTAGGTGCACAAATAAACATAGAGAGTCATTCTTTAGCCGAACCACACGAATGTGGAATGTTCTGCCGATCATGTGTTTCCTGGCCGTTGTGATGTCCAGACATTCAAGACCAATATACATCGACACCTCCTTTCCTTATCCACTTCCTCTCCATCCGCTCGAACTGTGCTCTGACATTTAAGGGTACTTTCAAATCCCCTTTTGTGGCGCGTTAGTGAAAAATATTTCATTGAGGTGGCATTTTTGTGACTTGTTTTTTATTATTAATTTTAACTGTAATTGTGTAGTCATTGCTTTCCCGATAGTTTGCTGCTAGTGGACATTGTGTCCTCGGGTATTGTAGTTAACTATACTATTCATTTATAGAATACTACTTCATAGATGTGAATTTCGTTTTCATTGAGAATGGCTCGTTCATTTTTTATGCGGCTCCTTCTAAGACCAAAAAGGATAATTGCAGCTTATAAAATGTTTACCCTCACTAAGAATTAAATAACTTTTTTATGGGTCTTAAGTTTTTTTCTTCAAATAAATATTAATCTGAAAGCATCTTAACGTAAACAATTAAGTGGTGCCAACTCGAATTTTTGTTTTAAACATAAAATCTGATAAAATGTGTTTTGAATATTAAATTTTAGGTAGGACCACAAAATGTGAATTCCGCTTTGAATGTGATTGAATACGATCGATATTATGACCCAGTTATGAAATTTGTTTTTGGTCATACCCTAATTTGCAAAGATCTCAACGTTGCCAAGCAAGTAAGTCAACGGAACACTTTGAATCCACACTTCATATATGGCATTAACTTCATTTACATAGGTGGCATACCATCCTCAAATCATGTGCCGATCAGTGACTTTAGAAGGTGACGTTGTTGATCCCGAAGGTACTCTTTCTGGTGGGTCTAAACCAAAAGGCAGCAATATACTTGTGGAACTGGCTGAAATAAAAAAGCTGGAAAATGAGATTCTCAAACACAAAAATGATTTGCGATACATTGAACAACAACTAGCGTAAGTTTTACTTGTCTACATTTCTTCTGTAAGTATTAATTTTATCCCATTGCAGTGCAACCGAGAATGTCGCACGGTCTTACGGTTCTCTGCGAGACCGTATAGAGCTACGTGAGGCCGAATTAAAAGCCTGTGCACAGCGTCTAGCTCAAACTACATTCCAACAACATCAAGAAGATATTAGACGTCTTAAGGAGAAAGTTTGTAAGTGCTTTAAGAATTAGATTCTTCTTAATCCTTGTGGTTCTATAATTGAGAATTTAAATTTAAAGCCACCCTGGAACGAGATCTATCTGCGGCTCATGAAACGTTAAATACAGCCTCGGCTAAGGTAAGGGACATTGAAGGCAAGCTCGCCGATGCTGAAGGGCATCGCGAACGCGAATCAAAGGCGATCATGGAAGCCATGCAAACTGCTAAAGCACGATGGGACAAAAGTCGCAGCAATTGGAAGAAGCACGAACAAGAATACGAGACTCTTCAATTAGAAATTGATGAACTCAAAAAGAGTATTGATGTTTCTCGAGAACAACGCGAAGAAATGTTGAAGAATTTGGATAAATTGAAAACTGATTTGGATGGTATAAGGACAGGTATCCTAGACATAACAGATGTCGTTGCCGAAATTAAAGGGAAGATTAAAGAACAAAAGGATATAATTAACATGAAAAACAAGGAATTTAGAGAATTATGTGTTAAAAAAGACCAGATTTCCAAAAATAATCAGGAACTAACGCTAGAGATCAAGAAGAAAGAAAACGAAGCTACCAAACTACGAAATGAAAATAAGGAGCTATTCAATAAAATTGAAGCGCTGGAAAATAAATATGGGTGGATAAAAGAAGATCGAAATTTCTTCGGTACAAAGAATACACGATATGATTATTCTGTAGAAAATCCAGAGTCAGCTGGACACAAGCTCGTTAAGATGCAAGAGAAAAAGGTTAAAATGGAACGGCACATTAATTTAAAAGCAATGATGCTCCTGGATCGAGAGGAAGAGCAGTATCAGGAAACTATGCGAAGAAAGAAGATCGTTGAGGAGGATAAAAGAAAAATTCAGCACATCATTTGTAAAATGGATGAAAAGAAGAGAGAACAAATTAATAAGGCATGGAAGGAAGTGGACACAAACTTCGGCAGTATTTTTAGCGCCCTATTACCCGGAGCCCAGGCACGACTTAATCCGGTTACACAAAATAACGCTCTAATTGGATTAGAGATTAAAATTGCTTTCAATGGCGTTTGGAAGGAGTCTTTAGGTGAATTGAGCGGTGGTCAACGATCATTGGTTGCCCTATCCTTGGTTTTAGCCATGTTAAAATTCTCTCCAGCTCCATTATATATTTTGGACGAAGTCGATGCTGCATTGGATATGTCCCATACACAAAATATTGGGAAAATGTTGAAACAACACTTCACCAGCTCACAGTTTATTATAGTATCTCTTAAAGACGGAATGTTCAATAATGCTAATGTTCTCTTCCGAACCAAGTTTGAGGAGGGATTTTCCGTTGTGACCAGAACGGTGAACAAGAATGCAACGTCTGCAAATCGTTAATAGCATTGCTATTTACTATTAAACTATATTAATGTCGACATATTATATCTCACTAGTATCTCAATACATAAGTTATTAATAAAGGGCATCTCATTATCTTACAATCTAGTTGTTACTGTATATGAATACACAATGGCAGTTAAAATATAGTGCGTTTGTTATTTCGAGAAATGACTCTGTCATCTTGTCGCTTCATTCGTGTGATTTCAAATTTTTTTCTTCGAGACTACCTTCAGTGTCTCGTCTTCGTCGATGAGCCAACAATATTAGATGATCTAGAAATTTTAGGTTCAACACTATCATATATATAGACGTTCTCATGAGGGACATTTGAACGATATTTTATTTTATAGTTAATAGTATCAATTGCACTCCGATCCGAGCCAAAAAAAAAAAAGTGAGAACACGTGGTCCATAATATGGACGTAAAACAAATGGTTGCCAAAATGGCCCCTCGGAGAAGGCAAAATTCAGACGTAAATCTAAAGGCTGAACGCCTGATTGTCAACAGCGACGACGAAGGCAACACCCATGGTGCCCAGTACTCAGGGGCTGGAAACCGATTCCAAGAACTAGCTGTTAGCGACACAAATGCAGACGCTAGCAATCAGATCGAGGACCTCAACAGACTCATCCATGAGATTAGTCTTAAAAAATAACAACTGGATAAACAAATGGAGGAAATTGTTAAATTAAAAAACAATCTGAGCCAGAACGAGCGAAAAACGAAAATGGTAGAAATCGTTAATAGCAATCATTAATAGCATTGCTATTTACTATTAAACTATATTAATGTCGACATATTATATCTCACTAGTATCTCAATACATAAGTTATTAATAAAGGGCATCTCATTATCTTACAATCTAGTTGTTACTGCAATATATGAATACACAATCGCAGTTATAATATGGTGAGTTTGTTATTTCGAGAAATGACCCTGTCATCTTGTGGCTTCATGCGTGTGATTTCAAATTTTTTACTTCGAGACTACCTTCAGTGTCTCGTCTTCGTCGATGAGCCAGCAATATTAGATGATCTAGAAATAGGCGTTCCCATGAGGGACATTTGAACGATGTTTTATTTTATAGTTAATAGTATCAATTGCACTCCGATCCGAGATGTCATCACTTTTCTAACTTCTGTGTTTTATTCTATATGAAAGACAAATTTCATTGGGAAACCGCAACATCCCGCCCACCTTTGCCAAGTATTCCTGACTTATCCTCATCAAGAAGGGAACAAAGTATTCTTCGGGGGTCTTGATGAGATTAGTAGAGTTGCACAACTCTCACAAACCTATAGCGTTTGGGATGATAGTGAAGAACGTGTGATTCGAACTGACGCTATAACAGTTAGAATGGGGGGGTGTAATAGTGGAGGTTGTTGTGTGTTACCGTCTTATCTATGTTGTGTGCCAGCACGGGCACGGGTTCAGATAAAGCCCCACATCTGCTGCTACGAAATGTCTCTCGAAGAAATCAAATAAAACACGACCCTGGTTTGTAATTCACTTTCTTTATTTTCGTCACTTTCAGTTAAAGCTATCTTCGGTTGAAGTTTTAGATCTACATTCGTCACTCTGTTTTATACACTTAAAAATTAACTAAAAGACAAGTCGGCACACAAGTTCACAAACATAACAATTGTTCAGAAGTCAGTTCACAAACATAAAAATAGTTCAGAAGGCAGCTCGGTGCACTGTTTCATAAAACATAGAAATTAACTAAAAGACAAGTCGGCACACAAGATCACAAACATAATAATTGTTCAGAACTCAATTCACAAACAATATCCGTTCACGCAGGCTATCCACTTTTCAAAACGTTTTATTAATCGCGCACAATGACGCACTCCACGACTGTACTCGACTCCAGTTGAATCACGACTCCTCTAAAAATTCCTTCGTGGACGTGCACCGCCCACTAAGGGTGGGTTTCCAATCCACGCAATAACAACGTAAAGTTGTTCGTGCGGCGACCAATCAGAAAGGTGGTCTCTGATTCAATCAACGCAAGGGTACAAGGTCTTTCTTGTTGCCCGACCGTGGCAACAAAAATCTACGAAAATGAAAAATCAAAGAAGGTATAATAGGAAGCAGCTGCATCTGAACCGTGGTTTGTCCGTCCGTAGGGTGACTTGGGGTATTGGCTGTTGGTATACCCACACTACGACGATTGTGCGTCGCATCGATGCTGTATTCTTCATCGTATGTTATAATGCTGAAAGATTGGATTTTGGGCAGCCTGGCGCGAGATGCTCGAGCAAGTTTTTGTCGATTAGAGATAACTTGGGGTAACTTTGAATAAGTCGTGTGAATACATTGCACACGTGTTATGGCAGTGTACGTATGTTGGCAAGGGGCACCGATTGGTTTCCCTGAGTTTGTTGCATGTTGGGCAATCCGTTTCTTGGAATTAATGTTATGCAACACACAAGCGAACGTTTCTTCATTTAGGGGAATTTTTGGCTGTTGCCCCATGGTAATGCAGTAAATGCTTATGCCAGGTTTTTAGGTTTTTAGTTATGCTGCCGATGGCAAGGAAAACCAAGTGAGATGGTGTGTTGTTGAGGTTGGAAAGGGGTTGAGGTTGGCGTTATGGTGTAGATGCAGGCTAAATTGTGGCTGGTTTACTGGGTTGGTTCTCAACGTGGGATAGAGAACCCCCACAGCGCCCCCCCAGTGACGTAGTCACGAAATAAGTGGAGGGGCGGTGAAGCTCGTTTGTGGTGGAAGATAGCGTCAGGTGCCTAGGGGTCTGGATAGGACTGGTTTAGGTCAGCACAGGAGGGGGGTGAACCCGGTTGTTGCTACTGGTGGTACCAACAGGGGCACAGGGGGCGCGGTTGGGTCCACGATCCTATTGTGGGTTGTGATGACTAACAGGTTGTGCTGCATTAGCACTTGAGAGCCCACTAGAGCTTCACTGATTTATTGAAGTGGCCATGCGCATATTGCTCTTGGGTGATGATAGGCAATGTGGGATAGAGAACCCTCACAGAAGTCCTGGCACTAATAGCATACAAAGACACGGCCATAGCCAAACCACCGTTTTATTCGATGCTTAGATGATACTGGACTACCAGGAGAGATATCATCACTCTAGGTAATCTCAGCTGGGCGATGCTCGATTTTGATACTACTTTTATTAGAATTATTATTACAATTGCTAAAATAATTACTATTGTGTATGTTAATATAATTACTATCATATTATTATAATTTTAAATAGTTCTGTAGGACGAGGGAGAGGACGCTGTCGACACCCTACATTATGCGGAAGTGAAGATCCACCGGATTTTTCTCTTTTCGATTTGTTTGTTTTTATATTGTGTTGGTGCTGCACTGGCTACTGTTCTATTGGTACGTCCTTATTCGCTTCGGTATTTGTTACTATTTGTTGGATCTACACATTGCATCACATTTTGTCAAAGGCAATCAATTCAACTATGCTAAAGTCCACAAAGACACTTGCCGTACATTTTTGAAATGTCCATATGGCCAAGGTATGTACAATTTCTTCTCTCATTCGTCATTATTGAGATGGAACAATGTCCTGTTAACATCAATGACGCGATAAGTATCATCCTTGCAGATTCAGCCTCTGGTTTATGATTCCTCTATGTTGGAACAAAACATTTGTTTGCATGTTTCTGGATGCTATGTCAACAACTCTCGTGCGGCATGTTGACAATTACTTGCAGAATGGGTACTGAATTACAAAATGTTTGCCGAGCTGCACTGTTGGGAATAGTTGATCCATGAAGGGGCTTCAGTTTATGAGGCTATATCCAGGAGCAGAGATCGTTTAGGTACAGACTCGATACGTGCGTCTTTTGTGTGGTGTGAACTAATTCGGTCATTTAAAGTGAACTTTTCAAATAGTCTGATCATAACTCAATATGTATCATCCTTGTGTTGTAATGCACCCAAGAAGCCAACGTTTGTCCAATATAACTCTTGTGTGCGGCTTTTAGTGAACTAACTTGGTCAAACGGTGTGGACATAACTCATTTTACATAATCCTTGTGTTGTCATTACCTTCAAGAGGCCAACGTGTCCAATTTTTTCATTGTGCTGCTTGTAATGAACGAATTCTGTCATTCATAGTGAACTTCAAACGGTTTGACCATCATTCGTTCAATATAAACCTGTTACGTAATAAAAGCTACCCACGAATGATTATAATAATTCACGTCCTTTATAATACCCACACTGTAACAGCATTGCGTACACATTCTACGCCAACATATCACACATTTCTTCTCACACATTTTTCCCACGTATTCCCATCCTAATTGTTCCTATGATACGCCAACATTCCTCCTCACACATTTTTTAACACACAAGACCCGTCCAAGCAGGTTTTCAGTTGGTTTTCCACGACACCTGCAGGTCCTTAAATAGGGGTTTGAACAAACAAACAATATGTTCAAGGAGCTGCTAAATGGAGGGAAGTTTGCAAACGTTATAAAAGGACGCGAAAGGACATTTTTGGAAGACTCGTCTTGTTTTAGTTGAGGTGACCACTGGTCTCTTGATAAACTTGAAAACTGTTCTCTCTGGTTTTAGATTCGGGCAGTCGTTGTCGTGTAGTATTCACCAGCTTTCTTTGGATTTAAAAATTCGCTTTTCGAATCCATCCCCGGTGATCAACGTGGATTCACGAAAAAGGAAATCATTAATACTGCGTGTCTGTGAATTAAGTTCAGTTATGTTAAAATAATTTCTATCTGTAAACACATTTGAGATTTTGTGAAAATGTTTCAACTGACTTGAAGAAAATAAAACATTAATTAAGAGAAAATCATTAATATTGCGTGGCTGCAAATTTGTCTGTGTGTGCCCATATAATTCGGATGGTGAGAAAGGCCATCACAAAACAACAGTAGGGACTACAAAAGAAGAGCATAAACCTAACCGTAAGTTAATGAATTGTTTTTAATATTACGACAACTAATCTGCTTACTGAGAAAGTGCGTGTAATAGAACCTGGATTTTATTTCGTACCGTCATACTTCAATGACCCTGGAAATTTACCTTAAAAATTTAACAAACCTTATGTTGTCAGTGTATCTAATCAACCACCTAGGACACCATTGATTCCGAGTACGCACGCCACCTTTCACGGTAATGTATTGGCGACTAAGTTATTTGATTGTCAAATTCCTGAAAATCTTCACACCAATAATAGCAGTGTCCGTAGATATCCAATCCACAACATCCAGTCCTCTCGCAAGTGGCTATAGTTCTAAGACCACGATAGTCAGTCGCGTGTCACACTAATAACAACAGTGGCAGTATATATACAAACCACGGCATACAATCGTACGTTTAAGTACTCTCGGCTGCGGTCGAACTCTTTCAGCGCACGACAGCCAGTCGTCACACTGATAGCGTCATCCTTAGATTCTCAACCAGAATCTCTTCCATCTTACATCCACGACACTTCTTCAAGTTATGTCCTGCTGCTCAACATCTTTTGATTCTCTGAGACCTCCTAGTCTTACCAGCCTTCATCCAATTACAATCATCCCTCGATAGTACTACATTTGGAAAATCTGAAAATTGACAGCTGTATATGGCCTGATTTCGGCGCAAGGCTGATAACCTTGCCCGTAAAAATAAATTATTATGGAAAATTTAACAAGCCTCGAGACTTGTTAAATAAGGCCAAGACCGGATCCCGGTTGTAGTGCCGACGATGATGATGATGATATGGCCTGATTGCGCGCCGACAAACCATCTAATTTGTTGGTGTAAACACGAAATGGAAAACAAAAAAAAATTGTATATGCAAAATTTGTATTGCATTGTAATTGTTGTATCATTATCATCACCATCATCGGCACTACGACTGGGAACTGGTCTTGGCCTTATTTAGCAAGTCTCTCCACCGGTCCCGATTTCGAGCCGATATCATCCAGTTTGGCACTTCCAGGCTCTGGGCGTCCTGGTCTACGCCATCCCTCCATCGCAGACAAGGTCTGTCGCGCTGTCTCCTCCCATACATCCTACCACAAAGGAATTTCCGGGTAGACACCTCTTCGCTCATTCGATCTAGGTGTCCCGCCCACTGGAGTCTACCGCAGCTTGATTTTTCTTACAACATTAGCTTCAAGGTAGATTGCGTACAAGTCATGGTTTTAGCGTCACCGGAGTCGTCCCCCCTCACATACGGGGGGCCAACAATTTACCTTCCTTCCGAACGCGGCTAAGAGTTCAGAGTGCCTTTTATTGAGCACCCAGGTCTCGGATCCATACATGAGTACTGATAAGACCATGGTCTTGTGGGGTAGGAGGTCTCGACGTCAGCATGGGCGAGAGTTCTACTCGTTCACTAAGAGGTTACACGGAAGAGGCAACAAAAGAAGGAAGGAACACACATCAAAACACATTCGATTGTTGGTGGTGATTGTTTTTATTGTTTTCCTAATGTTAATTGATTTTTCTATTGGGACAAAAGGAACACATATTAACGTTAAACATTGATTTAACAGATGTACATCATCAGCATTTAATCTTCGTCGACGATCTACTCTCCGAGATGAAAATTCGCGACTCTTATACTCAATGCCCTCGACTCTCGGGTGTATGTGTATGTGTCCCCGCGGCGCGAAACGTGGAGCGGGAGACAGACCGACCGATATCCTCTCCACTAAGGATATGTTTTACTTACCACCAGAGAAACGTAAAGTCTCTCTTGGGGGAATAGATAACCAGATCTCATAATGGAGATCATGGTGGTAAGTATGTGATCGTTTAGGTCTGTGTTGTTTACTCATGCGCGAAGGCAATGGAAAAACAAAGCAGGCAGGTGGCAAGGACAAAGGAATCGGGAAGATCGTGGTTTATGATATGCTTCGCGGCTAAATAAATATACGACGATGCATCGAAGAAATGTGCTAAAAGAAAAGATGGGACGAGGGCATCATAAAAGTCTTAGATGAGTGATGCCCTTGTGTAAATAGACGAATAGACATTGGGAAAAGGTGCTAATGAGTTGCGATACATTATACAATGAAAATTGTATATCGTATCTTGGGTCGGTGGCAGAAACGAATCCCTTGCTTGCATTTGTATATGCGGGGTAATTCGTTGTAAGAAACGGATTCTATATTTGCATTGTTTATGCTTTGAATTCAATCCGGCGGCTATGCGCCAAGTCGATGATTGTTTGGAGATTCAAACAAAGGAGCATTTCTGGGTAAAGTGCTTGCAGCTGTATCGATAGTTGCAAGTCATTGCGAAGCAATTCAGATGGTTACACAATAACAGTTTGTATAACATCTATGCCAATTGTATATGGCATCTAGGGCGACTCAAGTGTCGAATACTATTGTGAGTGTTTACACTAAACGAGAATTCCGTTCTTGGTCGCTAATGAGATGCATTGATGCCTGCATGAATGCCCTTGTGGGAGAAATTCTTTACAGGAATTCCTAGGTAATGCGTATGTATGATTGGGATCTGTGATAAATTTGGATAGAATTCTTATGGGGAATTTTTGGATTCGAATGAATGAATCAAGGTAAGAATTCTTTTCCAGAAGCTTTTAAATAAATAAATTTGATAAGCTTGATGCGTGAAGCATTTACAGGTGCTAATGCGCTTGCATTAGCAGAAACTTATGAAAGCTGGGTTGCAGTTATGGGGGTTCTTCGGGTAAGTAGACAGTGGGGTTTGGCGGAACCGTCACAGTCTTATTTGTCCACCTATGTTTGATCAGCTCAGCTGATATGCCATTAGTGCCAGGAGCTTTATTTGATTTTGATGTTCTGGATAAATTTCGGGATTTAAGAGCCTTGATAGACCATAGTAGAGTTTGTTGGATTTGATCAGCCGTTCGCGTATTTCTTCTTTCATATTGTTATTGGCTGATACTATTGACCCAAGGTAGTTAAAGGATTGCACTACTTCAAATTCGTGCTCCACTACCCTGATCGTTTGACCAACGTTAGGCGATTGCTCTATACGGATGCGAAACATGGGGTCTCACAAAACGGGAAGAAAACTAATTCCGCGTATTCGAGAATAAAGTTTTAAGGGGTATCTTTGGAGGTAAATATGATGGGAAGGCAGGACAATGGAGGAAACCCCACAACCACGAATTGGAAGAGCTATACCGCAAACCTACAATAGTGAGAGAAATCAGGTAGCGAGATTTAAGATGGGCCGGTCATGTAGCGCAAATGGGCAACGATAGAACCGTGTGTAGAATTCTTAACGGTAGACCAACGGGAAAGAGACCGGTAGGACGGCCGCGACGCAGATGGGAGGATAATGTTAGATTTGACCTGACGAGATCCGAGCAGATGGTCAAGCATGGAAGGAGAGTGCACAGGACAGCGAACGATGGCGGAGTCGGAACTTCCGGGTTCCTACAGGCCAATAAATAATAATAATAATAAAGGTTTTTAATAAAAATAATTGTTGGAAGATCAGGTAGAGTTGTAAGAATTCTTGATCCTTTATTCGGTTACACAAAAATCGAATAGAAGATTCTCACGCTGTCCCAAACCTCGGAACCAATTGCTGTTCGCACAAACAGAGAACTAGACAATGGATATAATTATTTACTAATCACTTAATAGCGCGGCAAGGTGAGCGCGACTGGCTCTTAAATACAAGTAAGTTTTATAATTGCTACCACTATTTATTAGGAACCCGAAAGTTTGTGGCCTCATTAATTCGGGGACATCCTGTCCCATGCAATTCCCACCACGCCTCGCCTCCTGATGTAAGCAAGTACGGCATCAAAAGTTAGGAGACATGTTTTATTCAAACAATATTTACATCTATTTGTGTTATAATAGATTGACTTAAATTGTGGGTCTTTCACTTTAACCAATCCGTGATGATTTCTTCGGTGTGGAAATTGTCTGCAATTTTCTACAAAATAAAGGAATTAGTCTCGGTTAGATATGCTGTTAATTATTTTATTTACCTCTTCGCCTTGTATGATGGCCTGGGCTGAAATTTCATCATCATTAAAGATGGAACCATTCGGATTATGTGACTGTGTAGCACTGGGCTTAGTTGTATTTTGTAGTGTATTTGTTGTCAGACTGTCTGGGTGCAGCTCTTTCATGTGATATTGCAAAGCGAATGTTCTTGCATATTGTGCTCCGCATACCTTGCATTGTAGCGTAGAACCTTCCTTAAGTTTATTCGGTCTGTTATGGGTAGCCATGTGCATTTTAACAGCATATGAACTAGCAAAAGGACGATTGCACTGTGGGCAGTTGTAAGGTTTTGTGTGACTATTTTTATGCCCACAGAGCTGTACGGATGTGCGAAATGATTTAGGACACATTGGACACTTGTATGGGCGTTCTTCCGAATGTGTATTTAGGTGATGAGCATAAACAGCATACGACTTAAACCTCTTATTGCACTTAGTGCAAACAAAGGGACGTATATCAGTGTGCGTTCGTAAATGTAAAGTAAGTGAGTATGAGACTCGAAAACACTTTCCACAGACTTCGCATTCATGAGGTCTTTCTCCTAATGGATGGAAATCACCAAAATCGAAAATAAAAAACACTAGCGTATAAGTTTATAATCTTACCTGTATGTACCCGTTCATGCTTAACCTTCTCATGCGGGCGCAAAAATTCTCTATCACAGTAGTTACATGGAAATAAAGCACCAGGTTTAGTTCCCTGCTTAGCACGAACACGAGGAGGCTGATCGGTATGTAACTGAAGGTGCATATCATAACTAATCTGGTCATCAAACTTTTTATTGCAGATGCTGCAGTTGAGCGATTTTACTTTTTGATGCATTTTCTGGTGCACATTCAGTAGACCGTGATCAAAACTGAATTGAAAAATGAAAATTGAATAAATTCGTCTAACGTTTGATATCTGATAAGTTTTTTTTTTTTAAATGCCATTTATAGTAGTGATTTGTCAAAAGTATAGATTTGCTGGAGTCTATATATTTGTTATTTGAAATTCTTTCCGGAAAGGCGAACCTATAGCGCTGAATCAATCCTTTGAGATATTATTGTTTCCCGACCGAGTGATACCACATCAGGAAAAATCTATGACGCCACAACGAACGAACGTGCTACTTAAGACAAATAGCAATTCTATGGAAATTATGCAAAATTACGAATAGCATTAATTTGCTTTTAATAAGTTTCTCTATTTAAGGGACACGTGTGAAACCGCACTGGGCATATATGCTGTTACCAAAGACCGTATCAGTGACAATAAGACATCCCACCATAATATTTGGATTGCAAACCACCATAAGCATAACGCCACTAAAACCGTCCCAGCACTAACAACAATTCCCCCATAGTCCCCACCGATACCTCATCAAGACAATTCCATCCTTACCACTCGTACAACTCACCTAGCTTGCCCGTCCTTACTCACCCGTCTAAATCTCCTAACCAACCCAAGCTTAGAAACGGACTCACTTCTAAACCCACCAGTAAATTAGTTTCCTTTAAGCCTAGTCCCAACCATCCTGCAAACCCAAATAAAACCAATATTTGCAAACAACGAAACCTGATATCCTTGCCCTAACTGAGACCCAGGTCGATTCGTCAACTGATTCGACATATTTTCGTTGCTCAGGATACGGCTTGCATTCGAGATTCCGTTTTAAGGGAGGCGTCTGCATTTTCGTGCGGTCCAATCTGGCTTGCCAGCGGATGGAGGCGTTGGAACCCAATAATATGGACATCATATGGTTGAGGGTCGTGCTGAGGAATTCCGTTAAATTTCTTTGTTGTCTTTACCGCTCCCCGAATGACGATCGACCGGCGACATTTTTCGAACATCTTTCATATACCGTCGACTGGATACAGACCAATCACCCAGCTTCTGAAATTGTTGTCCTTGGCGATTTTAATGTGCACAATTCCGACTGGTTGTTACATTCTAACAGAACTGACTGAATGTTTGCTGTAAGCCACAACTTGACTCAACTTGTGGGGGAGCCAACGCGGGTGCCGGATGCCCGAGGCGATTATGCGAACACCCTGGATCTGTTTTTGACATCCGAACCGAGTATTTATACCGTAGAGGTTTTTGCGCCACTGGGAAACTCAGATCACTGCTTGGTATCTGTCGCGCAACCACTTGCATATCAAGCGAATAATCGGCCTAGGCAACTTCGCCATGTATGGAAGTATGGGGCTGCTAACTGGGACGATATGCGAGATTTCTTCACATCCTTTCCATGGTCGGAGGTGTGCTTCGGAAACTCTGATGTTAACGCTTGCGCGGAGTCGGTATCAGAGATTATTCTTCTGGGGATGGAGATGTATATTCCACATTCCATCAAACGAAGTTCGTCTGATAAACCTTGGTTTGACAAAAAATGCGAGCTGATTAGAGCAGCAAAAAATAGAGCTTTTAAGCAATGGCGCTCCAATCCCACTGATGTTAACAGAACGAATTTTGTTAGAATCAGAAACGCGTGCAACCAGGCGATTGATACCGCGAAGAAGGCTCACAACCACGTGATCAATAAGCTCCTTCGGTGCCCAACTGGTTTGAGCTCCTGGTCAATGGCAAAGGCTGTCAGCGGTAACTTCGCATCCTCCTCTTTCCCTCCGTTGGTGACAGACAGCGGGACGTTAGTCACGAATCCAAAGGATAAAGCTAATGTGTTCGCGAATTTATTTTCGGCGAATTCAAACCTCGATCCCGGCCTTTTGATGCCACCTGTGATCTCGCCGGTACAGTCTTCCATGCGGGATGTGAGATTTCGTCCGCGCACTATTCAACGCATTCTACGTGAACTGGATTGTAGGAAGGCAACCGGCCCGGACGGAATACCAGCAATAGTCCTTAAGAACTGTGCTCCAGAACTATCGCCGGTTCTTTGCAGACTCTTCCGCTTATCTTATGCACGAAGGACCTTTCCTGCCTGCTGGAAAATCGCTCGAGTTGAGCCAATCCCAAAGACGGGAAAAAAGTGTCTCCCACAAAATTACCGTCCGATAGCATTACTGTCTATTTTATCTAAGGTAATGGAAAAAGTCATCAGTACAGAGTTGGTTAAGTATTTGGAGTGCAACGGACTTCTGAATGATCGTCGATACGGATTCCGTGGCGGGCAGTCCACAGGAGACCTTTTGACACTTATAACCGATATATGGACATCTGCGATTGAACGGCATGGTGAGTCAAGGGCGGTCGCATTGGATATCACCAAGGCTTTTGACCGCGTCTGGCACGGGGCATTGCTGAGCAAACTTCGTTCATATGGACTTTCCCAACAGCTTTGCGACTGGACGAGGAGCTTCCTCGAGAATCGATCGATCCGGGTTGTTGTGGACGGCGAGTGTTCGGATCTGTACCCTGTTACTTCGGGGGTGCCCCAAGGTTCTATTTTGGCTCCAACCTTGTTCTTGCTTCACATAAAGGATTTGTTAGAGACAACGGATAACAAAGTGTTCAGTTTTGCGGATGATAGTACGCTAGTTTCCTCCTTTTCGAGTGATCGACCGATTGATGCATCAACGTCGCACCAGCTGAGATGTAGACAGATTGACTCTCTGAATCAGAATCTGGATAAAGTCTTGCAGTGGGGAAAGGCCAATCCTGTCGACTTCCACGCAACGAAGACCCAGTATACAACATTCACAAAGAAAACTGGACAACAGCTGATGATGAGTGGCCGGGCCCTCGAGGCTGGGGTAAGTTTGAAATTGCTCGGCGTCACGGTCTGTGGGAATGTATCATGGCATAAACATGTATCGGGTATCGCCAGATCAGCCTCAGGAAAACTGAGTTATCTTTTTAGAGCCAAGAAATATTTTACCCCGGCCCAACTTCTTCTCCTATATAAATCCCAAATTAGACCCGCGCTCGAATATTGCTCTCATGTTTGGAGCTCGGCTCCTAAACATACCCTCGACCTACTTGAGAGCGTACAGAGACGAGCGATCCGACTCGGCGCTGACGTCGGGACTACAGTCGCTATCACATCGAAGGCGCGTAGCGTCTGTTTTACAGATATTATCATGGGTGCTGTTCTTCGGAGATTCTTGTCATTGTTCCACGTAATTCAGTTTATGTGCGCTCCACAAGACAATCCGACGGATCGCACCCGTTTATCAGAACTCGTTCCGTTACAGAGCGAGGAAGCTGTGGAACTGCCTTGCCACGGGACTGTTCCCGGAGCGTTACAACCTGCAACTGTTGGCATCTCGGGGCGCCCACTCGACGCTATAAGTTCGCCTCTCCCGAGAGAAGTCTAATAAAAAAAAAAAAAAAACCCCTGGATCCAAGGCCAATGGCCCCATGTCTAACTCTCTTCCTCTTTTCGATCTCGAAACAGGAGCAAAATATCCCACTTCATCAGCTCCAACTCTCCTAACCCTAACCCTAAAATCTCTGCCCTTACCAGATCCTCCACTCATCGGCCCGTCGAGGAACATCCCCACCTCCTCGTACTTCAACTACTTTTTACACTACCTCAACTTCAAATTCTACTCGTCCCCTTTTCGAACGACTCCTTCCCCCAGCGGTAAAAATTACTCAATAAACTCTTAACTCGTCTGATTGTCGTTAGATATTCTCTAAACTGAGATATAAAAACACGTACGAAAAAATTCGTCTCTTTCTGGCCCATCTCCATAAGAAACCGGATACAGTCTGCTTCGAGGGAAAACCAAAATCAGCGTTATGGTCGCTATTCAACAAGAAGGTTTACCCAGCCCTCGTAAACTTTTTATCAAATTTCATGGAAATCTGAACTTACCACCACATAAAGTGTGTAAAAACCTCCGGGCTTTCGGTCAATACGCCCACTCCTTAAACTTAAATCTTCAACCAATAGAGCTGACCGTAATACATTTTTTCGATCCTGAACTGTCACCGTATCTTTCTCCCATCATAGCCCCTCATAATCTTCCGCTTACCTTCTATTACCATAATGTAAGAGGTCTCCGTTCTAAGTGTCGACACTTCTTGCAGATGGTACACTCCCCCCTTTAGAAATGTATGCCCTAACTGAAACCAACCTGATACCCAGTATCAACAATTTAGAGTTATTTCTTCCCTCCTCTACTGTATATTGCGACGACGTTGCTAATCGTCCTTCCATTGACTCCCCCTGCCGTGGGGTGATCATGGCCATTCAAAGTAACCTTGACTCAACCCATGTCACTATCTCCTCCTCGTCCAAGCCCGATTATGTCTCTGTCAAGGTAAAATTATACCGCACAACAATATATGTCATGTGCTTCTATATTCTGCCATCCCAGTCCTCTGAAGCGTACGAACTAGCAATTAAAGCTATCGGCCACATAATCGAGATAAGCAACTCTCGGGATGACGTCGTTGGTTTTGGCGACTTTAATCTCCCACACCTACAATGGACTCTGTCAGAGGATCATTCCTTCTACGTCACCACCCCATCCAGCGCCAAGGAATGCCTTTTCATTGACCACCTAACTGATTCAAGCCTACACCAAATTAGTAATATCGTTAACCACTTAGGCAGACAACTAGACCTTATTTTCACGACGGACCTAACTAATTCCTCAGTAGTCGTCAATCACCGCCCGCCTCTTACCCTGTCTTGTTTTGATAATTGTGCAGTGCAGCCCACCCCATCTCGTGACATTTACTCACATGACTTCCACAAAGCAAACTTTCGCCTCATTAACGGACTACCTCAACAAAATTTCATTCAGTTTTGATCATTTGATGGTAGAAGATGCTACCACCTATCTTTTTGCCGAAATCTTTAAATATGTTTCCCTTTACGTTCCCTATTCCAGTCGGAAAAATCGTACCTCCTCACCTCCTTGACTTAATCGCAAGCCTTGTTCGTTACGTAATAAACGGAACAAGTTGTGGGCTACTTTTCTCCGTAATCGCTCCGCCTGCGACTGCTCTAACTATCTCGGCACTTATTTTCAATTCAACGCACTCTACGATGACCTTTACCATAAATATCTAAGAAAAACTCAGGCTAATCTAATAAGTGATCCAAAAACGTTTTTCCGATTTATCACTCATAAATGTAAATCTAAAGATTATCCGACCTCCCTCTTATATAAGTTGGAAACCTCAACATATTCACATGTGATTGCGAATCTCTTCAGACAATCTTCCATAGACGACTCTTTCGCTTTATCAACAACTACCTACGCCGCCTTTCGTTCAACTACGATCATCTATCCGTTAAAGATACCATCAACCACTTATACGAGGGTGGCCTGAAAAGTTTCCGACTTCAACGTGAAGATAGCAGCACTCGTCAATACTCACAAAAATGTCAGCCATTTTGGACGCGTAGTTTTTATTTGACAGTCGTTTGAGTGAGTCGATGTTTTTTGCTTTTTTTTTTTTGAGCCGATTCCCCCTTTGCAGTCCACTATTTTGACTGTATTTTTGTTTTGGGCTTATAATAGATTCATCGTCGGTAATTAATCGGAGCTAAAACTCGGATTTATTGCGCCTAACCTGCACCAACAGAGTGCTTTGGAAATGTTCACTCGAACACGTTTTTGGTATAACGTGAGCAAACGCGGCATCCAACGCGCGGACAGTTTTCTCATGCCCAAATCTTGATTTAATATGTGACGAACACATTCTTTGGACATTTTCGTGGCCTCTGCTATCTCTCTCACTTTAATTCGGCGGCGTCTAGGGCCATTTGGTGAACTCTAGCGATGTTATCGTCAGTTGTTGCAGTTTTTGGACGGCCCGAACGTTCATTGTCTCCCAAGCTCTTACGGTCACGTTTAAATTCAGCTGCCCAAAATTTCAATGTGGTAAATGATGGTGCAGAGTCCTGTTAGGGACCTCGCGTCCATGTCCTGGCTCAGCACCCACTAATTTCCTCAAATTCCCCTCCCTATCTGTAAATGAAATAAATATTGTCAAGTAGCTACTTTGCATAAACTACTTTATGCAAATTCTACTTGGCAGTAAAAAAAAGGAGGCGTTGGCGCAGAATAAAAAATAAAAACGTAAACGACAAAAAAATACTTAATTACACACGAGGCTAGAGATATCAAGGCCAGAAAAGATTGGAGTTTAATTTTCTGCCAGCAAAAAAAAGGGAGCATGAACTACTGTACCAGTTGGGCATATAAGTATCAGAAGTGCAACCGCACCGGGTTCACTGCAATTCATTGCAAAAATCAGGATCAATTATTGCCAACATTGTCAACATCATCATCAGACTGGCCAGCTGAACAGGTGGTCACAAGCATCAACGTCCCCTGAACCCCGAATACCGGTCAACAATCAACGGCCACTCCACGGTCTTCCCCAAGTAAGTCCCGTTGCATTAGTTTCCTTTAAGCGTTTTTTTTTTCATTATTTAAATTAATTGTTTAAATAATATTACAACACTGTCAAGATGCCGTTATCCATGAGGTACAGGTGGTTCATGTATCACCACAGCCATCGAAGAGAGGACTAGCCGGAACTGAACGTTTTCAGCGACCGTGAGGATGGAGGCAGACATGTGTAGTGATTTCGCTTGTTAAATTTTCCATAATGATTTGTTTTTTCTGGGCAAGGTCATTAGTCTTGCGCCAGAGGCTCCCCGACGGGGAATCGAACCCCGTTCTCCCGGGTTACAGGCGGGTATACTAACCACTATACTATCGAGGAGCCTGCTTGAAAGGCAATACCGCCTTCGACACGAGGTCGAAGACCCTGTCCGTACAGGACATGGTTCTGGAACCAATTTAAAATAAGAAGGCATTGGTGTCCCCCCCATGCTTTCAACATCTTGTTTGCCAACGGTGGAGGACGGGAGTGGGGGGGGGGGGGGGGGGGGGGGCGTTGGTGAGCATTCGTCCATGAATTCGTCTCGCGAATCGTGGAAGGCTTCCGGATCCATCTCGTCACCAGGCGGCTCGGGAAGCGCCTCGGGCAGGGGGCCCTCTCGGCCCTCCTTTTGCCGCTGCCTCGTCAGCATCAGCAGGCCGTCCAACCGAACTCAAACGCTCTCTGAAACTAAAACAAAACCCGGAACTTCGCCAAGAGAGATCAACTCCGTTCCCGACAGAACCAACCCGTACACGAACAGAGGGGGCGTGAAAACCAACAATGAACACGGTCCCCACAACAGACGAATAAACGCTCTCAAAAAGGGACACTCACTCCACTCGCAGCAACAAAACGGCAGATCGCGCGAAAAGCGCTACAACACAAACAACCACGACACCGCCCGAGAAGAGAGAGAGAGAAAGGGGAAAAAAAGAAAAACAATTACTACACTGATTTTCAAAGTGCTTGGGTGGGGGGGACAGTTAAGCCCTACAAACCCAACGCGCAGCCAGAAAGGAAAGAAAAAAAGAGTCCCGGTTCCAAACAAAAAATTTAAAGCTCGATTAAGGTTAACATTGAATATCAGTTTTTAACCGAGAGAAAAAAATTTCCTATTGACATCTGTTACACAAGATGAATAAATAAATTAGTTAATAAATAAATACATTAGTTAGATAATAAGAAATTAAACGCAATTAGGAATAATCAATAAATAACATCGAAATAACGGCTTAAGACTAAAACCAAAACAATCCTACAATAATTAATATACAAGATTTCCACTTAACAATAAAAATAAATAAATAACAAGTATTGATTAATTCAGAGAAAAAAGAGAAAGAAAAATAAATTCTTCGTTCTGTCCTCCGTCCTTCCACTATGCAGGCCTCCCCGCTCACGATCGTCGCCAGTTCGTATAGGTGAGATGAACAGGTATCTATTGGATTCGGGGTTTTCAAGCGCTTACGAGTTTTCAACCTCAGGCTTCCTCGAATCCTGTCCGCAGCGCCACTGTAACGTTTTCCGCCACAGAAATTTATATATATCAAATGGGTTACCCGTCTTCATTCCCGCTCCTTGCATTGGGCATCTAATGATTCGTCTGCAGAGATTTCCTTTAGCGGCAGCTTGGATTCTTCTTCTGGATCAACTTCGCCTAGAAGCACCACAGTCTCTGCACGAATTAAAAACACTCCTCTGGGGATGTCTCCGTATTCATTTCCAACACGAATCCTCTCTATGGTCCGGTGTAGAGGTAAGTTGGCAATTTGATTTTTGATAGTGTTCTGGTTCTCCGGACAAATTGTTAAACACACACGCTTTATTCTCAATTTAGTTATACAAATTTGTTACTGAATTTTTGTAGCGATCATTACAAAAACTTTTAATTTATCTGTACTTTAATTTCTTTTTTACTTTTCTTATCAAACAAAACGGGAAACTCCTGTTCCCTCCCTCCCAACCGTTAACACTCACACGATAATCATCATTCTACCAACGGAACCAAAAAAACTTGCTGTTCCTTTTCTTGCTATATACACTAAAAACTTCTCTCTGTCTCCATATCCATCCATTCCGAAAAGGGATCCAGCTTCCACACGATCCACAATCGAACAAAAGTACGCTCGTACATTCAACATGTGAATCGTGTGTTTTTTCACCACCATCTATTATTATATTATATTTAAAACGAAACAAACGATGGGGATGGCGGAAGCCGCACGTAACAACGTTACTTGATCCGTTTACCTCACCTTAGCCAATCCACTGCTTGAAAACCCCTTAATCCTTCCCCCGTACAATAACCGCGTCAAAGTAATCAACCTCAGAACCCTCGAGGAGCGAAAGGTCGTGGCTGACATAACGTTCATGTATGTAGTCCTCTCCGGCTCGGTCGACAACTCCTACCTCCTTAACTTAATTCCTCAGAACACAAACCCTGGAAATACGTGTGACCTCTTATGGTCCCAACGAGCCGCTTCCTCCTTATCACAAGATCCATATCCGCAGAATCGAAAGTATTCAACGTCGTTTCCTTCGGCTCGCTCTACGATGGCTAGGATGGAAAACCCCTTAATTCTTCCCCCGTATATTAACCGTCTCAAATTAATCAACCTCAGAACGCTTGAGAAACGCAGGGTTCTGGCTGACATAGTGTTCATTCATCGGGTCCTCTCCGGCTCGGTCGACTACGCCTACCTCCTTAACTTAATTCCCCCGCTTCTCTACATTCCTCCTCATAGTATCTCTTATGGTTTCAACGAACCCCCCCCGTTTCGCGGATGCTGAGAAATTTCAACTCCAATTCCACCTTGTTCGACTTCGACCTCTCTACTCATACTCTCAAGCACCGCCTCCTAAACAATTCTCACCACCAATCTTAAGCGGCGCTTCTACATTATACTATAACCCGCCCCCATCTCTCGCCCCTACTCCTGCCTTCTTAATTTGTCATAGTTACCTTGGGCGAAGCTTAGTTAAGGTAGTTCTTAAGCTCTTTAGCTTGTAAGTTATATCGGGTTTTCCAATAGGGACTTGACAACTTTGAATTTAATTTGTGAACGCACCCTTTCACTAATCATCGAACTGTCACTGTCAATTTATTCAGTAAACTCAACATTTTTATCATGGTTAAGTACACGAACGAACAACGTCTGCAAATTATAAAAATTTACTACCGAAATTTTGAGTCGGTGACCGCAACTTTAAGAGCTTTAACTGCAATTTTCGGTCGTAATTGTCCCCCTAGTAGGTGCCACAAGCCACACAGCACTCGATACAATCGATTTATTGAAGAGTAAGTTTGATGAGCGTGTTATCTCAAGAAATGGCCCCATCGGTTGGCACCTTGTACGTGCAATTTAACGCCTCTAGACAATTTGCCTTCGGCCTACGTCAAGTCATTGGTCTATGCCAACAAGCCGACGACCTTGGAAGAGCTCAGAGTCAACATTGAACGCGAAATAGCGGCCGTTTCGAAAAAAAAAAATGGGTCCAACGAATCGACCGCTGCAAACGTGCACGCAGTGGCCATATGAACAAAGTCGAGTTCCATTCATAAATGTTTTGATTGTACTTCAAGCCGATAATAAAGTTTTTGAAATATCTCAAATGGTTTACGTTTTGTTTAAAAAAAAAATTGTCAAGTCCCTATTGGAAAACCCGATATATACCCTTAGTTGTAGGTAATTATGTTGCTTGAATTAAGCTAATAAATGGGGTTGTAGCTCCGCTAAACTTGGCCATTGTCTTGTCTGCGTGCATAGGACGGGGTTCCTGTCTTTGGTACGAAATAATTTATAGCTTTCTGTGATCTGGTGTTGACAGATCACGCGAAAACCGCAAAAAACGCACAGTTCGAAGGACGCGGAATCGAGAAATGTTAAATTAGTTTAGAGTGATTTAAAACATCAGGAATCTTACTTGAAGGAGAAGAGGGAATTATCGTACCTTTTTTGATTAAGTAGTAGAACTTTGTATCGGATAATTGTCCTAGGCATTTATACTTGTTTTTAGGCTCGTATCAATTGATAGTAGAATATTATTACAAATTCATTTACCTTTTGTTGCAAATTTCACAATAAAATTGATCTCTGCAGTCTACGTCTTGCAAGTCCACCTTAACAGCATCCCTGATAGTCTTCGTTGGTATAATTGAGTGCATTTTAGAGTGCAATCTACACAATCGAATATGAACGTCAAAAAAATCCGTGTTTCTAATAGGAAATCAATATTTCTACTAAAACTTACTTTAGATTTTTAGCTGACTTAAATGTCGTGTTACATACATCGCAATGGGTGGTATTTTGGATCTCCGGTTTATGAACATTTTTTTTATGTTTCTGAAACAAGTCCCTGGAAAAGAATTGATCAGGACAATCGGGACACGAAATCAGCATCAATTCGGGTTTAACTTCATTTAGCATACAACCGTGCTCTGCTACAGCATCGACACTGTCAAATACTTCATTACAAATGCTACAGGTGTAGTCTGAGTTGTATGAAATTTCAGACAAACATTGATGTGACTCGGCATCCTCAATGGTTTGAAAAACTAAATTACAATTTTGGCATGCTATTTGAGATGTTTCCTAAAACAAATGTAAATAAATCAATAGAAAACAATCTTCGTCTACAAGACACAATAGGATTTCTTACCGTTTTTATATCAATATCTTCTGGTCCGATTTCTTCTACGACCTGATCGGTTTCATCGAACTCTGTTTGAATGGTAGCTTCCATGTGTCCCATGTCGTCAAGTAGAGACTGATATTGTTCACCGCTCCCATGGGCCTCGATGATATGGTCATTAACAGAAAAAAATGTCGTATTGCACAGGGCACAATGGAATATAGGTTCATTTGTGTTTTCGTCAACTCCTAGACATGCGATATGCTTGTAGTCTCCTGGATCTGTAACAGTAACTGATTGTTCAGGGGTGATGCGTGATTCCTCTTTAAATGCAACATCTTCAACGGTTTCCTCAAATTCTTCAATGATAAAGTAATCCTCCGAAATTTGAGCGTCATCGCTCACGGATTCTGCAAACTCTGCGGAAGGAGGGGAAAAATGATGAATTATTTTAGTTGCATTCAACAAAAAATTACTATATTACCCATTAGTTAAATGCACTTGTTTATTTGAAACAAAACGTTTATTATTGTTTTATTTCTACTCCCACGAAATATATATAACTTCACTATAAAACAAAACGTTGTACCATGCACAACTTCACAGATTATGAGCAGTAGAAAGAAAAAAATGGCTACGAGCATATGACATGGTATCAATTTTATGAGTGCATAATTGATTTCGAGTGAATGCATCCAGTCACTCAATGGTATGTTGCGACATTTTGTATATTACAAGGTTTTCAAACATTACAATTAGGACACCTTGATAAATACACGTTTAGTATTAAGGTAAACTGGGATACGTTTCGAATGGTCATTTGTTGTGTTTTAAAATATTATAATTATCGGTTAGTGTTTTTTATTGAACGCGTTAGTTAATAGTTATACAATTTATTACATTAGTTAGTATGTTAACATTTTTAATTATGTTTAATTGTTTTATGACATCATAACAGTTTTATTTTTTGCCGTTCTGCTGTTTTCGGTTTTGTATGTCAACAAATTCATGTGGAGGTAGAAATTCCTGAATTGGTTTAGCCGTTATAAAGATAGAACAAATTACGCTTCAACTGCTACCCAAATGATGGAAATTGGATACTGTTGCGGATTGGAAGTTGAATGTGCTGGGATGTACTGGGGAAATCTAGTACATTCGCAGTGTATACCAGTTGCGCGGCAGCTGTCGCGGATCAGCTGGCCGACTGTCACCAACAATGAGGTCAACAGCGTCCCCTTTTGAATTGGCGGTTGTTCGGTGTCATTTACCTAACCTCAGTCTGCAACCAACCTTCAACGGGCTCGTTACATCGGAGCAAGCATCGTCATCACGAGTAAAACGGAACAAGAAGTTATTCATTGTCGTTGTTGTTAACATAACTTAGAATGTTCAATAAACAAACTCAATTTCTTTAAAGGGTAAATTCCTCGAGTCGTTTTCTTCTTCCATCTGCCTTGTTCGTACAAAGACCAACCGGATTGAAAAGAGCGATTACTGGCGTAATTGAATTGGATCATCCTAAGGACATTCGCGAGACTCAACGTTATCACCTCTCGGTGGAAGCAACCTTCGTCCTAACGGTTGCGCCCATAACAGATACATAGCGCAAAGTGAAAATGATCCCATTAGAAACTTCTTCAAATGTTATATTAATAACAAACGGAGGACACCTATGATACGTTGCATTATAATACGGCACGACACGAGGTTGAAGGATCCAATCTCGGTGCAGATAAAAAATAAAATACTGTAGCGAGCTTAGGGTTCGCTGGATTAATTATTTTTAATATATAAGAGCCGTGAAATCGATTTTGATTAATGTAACACTTTATTAGTCTGTTAATAACAACCGTTACTTTTACCGTACACATAACAAATTTTTGACTTATCGCATCCGTACTTATCGCGTCTTTGACTGCTTACTTCTTTCCCTATGTTTTTTTTTTTTTTTTCAAAACTGTATTTATTGATCATAATTAAAATTTGTACATTTAAGTAATACAGTGACTTAAAATTAATTTCGTAACAATTGCTTACATGTAATTATTATAATATTGTGACGCATATGACAATCCGTACTAGAATATTCTAGAGAGTCCGAAACAGAGTACTAGAATATTCTATAAAGTAATGGAAAACTGAAGACTAGGAACAGTAGAACATTCAAGGCAATGGAACGGGCGGAAACGAAACGCTGAAACAGTATAAATACGCCGCACACAGAGCATGAGTAAGAAGTTAGAGATAAGTAAGACAGTGAAGCAAGCGATACGTCTCGAGTGAGAAGTAAGAAGTAAAATACGCGATAATTACGGAAGCGATAATAAAGGAAACGTTAAGTGTACGGTAAAAAAAGTAACGGTTGTTATTAACGGACTAATAAAGTGTTACAGTAATTCAAAATCGATTCAACGGCTCTTATTTATTTTAAAATAATTAATCCAGCGAACCCTAAGCTCGCTACAATATATTGTTACGTTTTTACTTCGCACACGACCGTTAAACTATGTCCAGTTTAAAACTATCCGTTCTTTTACGCGAGTTCGACCACTGGATCGCAAGAGTGCTTCAATGTTCAAGGACAACCTCTTTTGCTCCGTTAAATTCCTCAATTCCTCGTCTCCTCTAGCTCTCCTTATTGATTGTTCTTACACGTGTTCTCTGGTGGTTCCGTCACCTTCTGACGTTTTTGCCAGTTTCGTGTATTCTCC
Source organism: Microdon myrmicae (assembly GCA_963931805.1). Classification (NCBI taxonomy): domain Eukaryota; kingdom Metazoa; phylum Arthropoda; class Insecta; order Diptera; family Syrphidae; genus Microdon; species Microdon myrmicae. Next base: position 88,890,907 of record OZ007497.1, read on the forward strand.
AGTATTCCTCTAGATGGCTCCAGAATCGGTGTGTTGATGTCATATTAGTTGGCTTAAGGCTCGGTACGACGCCACGAGGTCACGCTAACGGTTGACAAGTGTGTCGGTTTTGAATTTGTGACACTACCCCCTACTTAACTCTGATCGTCCCGATCAGACTCCAAATTCCATGATCCCAATGGGGATAGTCTCTCTATATGCACAACTTTTATCTTCCCTTGCCTCTTCCGTATGCGATACACCACATCGTTTAGTCGCTTTAAGACTTTATATGGGCCTTCCCACGATGTCTGCAGTTTTGGGGACAGACCTTTCCTCCGTTGGGGATTGTATAATAGTACTACATCGCCTTCTTGGAATCCCTCGGAATTCATGGCTCGATCATACCGATCCTTCATTTTGTTGCTCATCAACCGCGTCCGTTGCCTCACGAGGCGGTGTATTTCGTCCATCACGGATTGGAGCACCCCCCAATAGCTGCCTCCGGCTTTAATAGTGGCACCGTTGCTACCGAATTTCAGGTCCGATGGGTGCCTCAAGTCCGTACCAAAGATGATGTGTGCAGGTGGGTGTCCGGTAGTGTCGTGTACTGCTGATCGGTATGCCATTAAAAACATTTGGATGTGCTTGTCCCAATCACGCTGACATTTGTCGACAAGTTTTCGCAAATGTTCCCCGAGCGTACGGTTGAACCTCTCAACCATTCCATCCGACTGTGGGTGCAGAGCTGTCGTCCGCGTCTTTTTGATGCCCAGCAGTGAGCACATTTCTTGGAAGATAGCAGACTCGAAATTCCTCCCTTGATCCGAATGTAACTCGATCGGTACTCCAAATCGCGTGACCCAATTCTGCACGAAAGCTTCGGCTACCGTTTTAGCTGAAATAGTCCATCACCACGAGTACATATTTGTTGCCGGAGTCACTAGTAGGGAAAGGGCCAGCTACATCCACTGCGAGGCGCTCAAATGGCGCTCCGGCATTATACTGCTGTAACTTCCCTCTGCTTTTGACTTTTGGGCCCTTGGCTGCCATACATTGTGTGCAGTTTTTAATCCAGTTAGCAACTGAATTCCGGCCATTCACCCAGTAAAACCGTTGTTTTATTTTCTCCAGGGTTTTTGCAAAGCCGAGGTGTTCTCCGCTTGGTCCATTATGAAATTCTTCCAACACGGCTGCTCTCCTTGATTTTGGTAGGACGATTAAATCGGAGGTGTATCTACCATCATTGCTTTCCCATTGGCGATGTAATACTCCGTCTATTAATTTCAGACTGTCACATTGCGCCCAATACGCCTTGGCCACTGGGCTTTCCGATGACATTCCTTCCTTTGCTGGTCTGTCATCCAATTCTTTTGCTTTCAGGATCTTGACCAAATCGGCATCGTCCAGTTGGCTTTTTCTCATAGCACTGGAGTCCCATTCTGCATCAGGTCCGAGACTCAATAAGTGGATGTCGACTATCCCTTCACATCGTTCAGCCTTTGAGCAATGTTTACACTCCACTGCACATGGGCGTCGAGAGAGTGCATCGGCGTTTCCATGCTGTCCTCCTTTTCGGTGTTGTATCTCGCAGTCATAGTTCTGCAGCCTTTCTATCCAACGCGCGATTTGCCCCTCTGGATCTTTAAACTGCAGCAACCATCTGAGCGCCGCATGATCCGTCCTTACAAGGAAATGCTGTCCGTATACGTACTTGTGGAAGTGTTTCACGCATTCCACCACTGCCAAGAGTTCGCGCCTTGTAACGCAATAGTTCCTTTCCGGCTTACCAAGAACTCTGCTGTAGTGCCCAATCACTTTTTCCTGACCGTCGACAATTTGCGCGAGTACACCTCCTATTCCATATGCACTAGCGTCTGTGTCCAACACAAAATTTTTGCCAGGAACTGGATAAGCCAACATTGGGGCTGTGCACAGCAATTCTTTCAGTCGGTGGAAGGCATTTTCTTGCTCATTGCTCCACACAAATTTGCATTTTTTCTTTGTCAAATCGTGTAAGCTTCTTGCGACACTGGCAAATCCGGGCACGAAGCGTCTGTAATACGTACAGAGTCCAAGGAAGCTTCGCACTTCGTGAACATTTGTGGGTCGAGGCCAATCTCTGACAGCATTTATTTTGCCTGCGTCTGTGCGAATTCCTGCGGCTGTGATTTTGTGGCCCAAATAAGTTACTTCGGTTTTGAATAGATCGCATTTCCTTGGATTCAGCCGCAGTTTAGCAGAAGCGACTCGCTGGAAGACCCCCTCCAAATTTTTGAGATGCTCGTCAAGAGTCGGGCCCATGACGATAATGTCATCAAGATACACCAGGCATGTTTTCCAATGGAGGCCCTTCAATACGTGCTCCATCAGCCGCTCAAAAGTTGCTGGCACGTTACTTAATCCAAATGGCATCACCGCAAACTGCCACAATCCGTCGCCAATGCTAAAAGCAGTCTTCTCTCGATCCACTTTCTCGATCTCTACTTGCCAACACCCACTTTGCAGATCCAAGGTTGAGAACCATTTCGAACCAGATAGGGTATCCAGCGTATCATCTATCCGTGGCAGTGGGTAACTATCCTTTTTGGTGACATCGTTGAGTTTCCGGTAATCGACGCAGAACCGGGTACTTCCATCCTTCTTTTTAACTAGTACGACCGGCGAATTCCAAGGGCTTGTTGATGGCTCAATAACTCCACCCTTCTGCATTTCGTCTATCATCCGTTCGGCTTCTTCTCGTTTGGCCAGTGGAACTCTTCGTGGCGCTTGTCGAATCGGTCTGGCATCAGCGGTACCTATACGATTTTGGACGATGTCCGTTCTTCCGGTTTTACCGTCGCCGTTGGCAAATATGGCGCTATATTTTTCTAGTAGTCGTTAGGCCATTATCTTTTCCTGTCCATCTAGCTCATTTAACCAGGTATTTATCGTGGTAGGCGTTTTTGTGCTCTTATTCCCGGCTTTCTGGGGAGGGTTGTCACAGTTAACCACCGCTTCCACAGCTTGGCATTGTCCCAGCACTATTCCCTTATCAAGTGTGACCGGTGAACCAAACTCATTCAGTACTCGGACTGGGATTTGCTCACTCTCGCCCACCTGTACCAAGGTTCGTCCAACCAATACCTTCGTGGCCGTTTCTGATGCTTCCACTACCCACAGCTTGCCTGCTCCACAGTCTCCCTCTACGTGTGCCCAAAGAACTGCTTCCGATTTGGGTGGAATCTGCTGACGAAAACTCACTCTCACATTCCTAATATGTGGCGCTCCATCTCCAGTGTTCAATGGTATCTCCATGTGTTCACATTTTAATATTCTCTTCTTTAGGTCAAGAGCCAGACCATTGGTCAACATAAACTCGACACCGAGTATTACATCGTCTATTATCCCAGCCACTAGGAAAGTGTGAGTCACCTCTAAAGTTCCAATCTGAACTTTCGTTTTCACTTTCCCAGAAATTGCAGCCTCCTCTCCTGTAGCTGTCCGCAGTTTACAACCATTCGACGGTTCGACATCATCTCCTACCAGGTCCGATCTAATGATGGAATGGGTTGCGCCCGTATCCAGAGTTAGGATCAGCGATCGTCCATTCACAGCTCCACTCACGTTTAGATTATTGTTGCTCCGACTTATTTGTGAAACGGGGATTGTGAGGCAGTCCTTTAGGGGAACCAGCTTTTGCCCCTTTGAGCTGGTTTTTTTTTAGTTTAACGATGGGTTTTCTCCAGAGGAACCACGAGCGTTTTCTGGTCCTCACTTTCCTCCATTCTCTTTTCCCTTGCGTGGTGCATCACAATCCCGTGAAAAGTGCCCAGCTTTTCCGCAATTATAACATTTCCCGTCGGAGCCCTTGCGTCCGGTTGACATCATTTGAGTCATAGTCTTTATGAGATCCCTCACACTTTTCTCCAGGGATTCGTTCGGTTCCAATTCCACGCGATGGACTCTATGCACTGGTTTGCTTAACAGACTTGCTGTTTCCTGTGTCAATGCAAACGACACTGTTTCCGCGAATGTCCTTTTCGGCGTAGAGTACGTTGCTCGTTTTGTATCTGCATCCTTCAAACCATTGACGAACGCCTGGGTTTTGAGTATTTCGATTACCTCCGCAGGTGTATCTGTGTTTGCCAAGTGCGCGAGCCGTTCTATCTCCATTGCATATTCTTGTAACGGCTCGTTTGCTTTTTGGTGGCGATTCATCAACTCTATCTGGAACATCTGCTTCCTATGATCGCTGCCGTAACGCCGTTCAATCGCAGCCATTATTGCGTCATAATTGCTACGATGACTTGCAGGAACAGTTTGTAGCACATCGGCGGCGGGGCCTTTCAGCGATACCACCAACGCTGCCACTTTGTCCGTCCTTGTCCAATGATTAGTTTGTGCTGTCGTCTCGAACGGTAGTTTAAAAACACTAAGCGGCACAGTTCCATCAAAGGTTGGGGCCTTAAGTTTCATCGCCTTGACAGTCGTAACTGGTACGCTTGACTGTCTTTCACGCACATGAATATCCAACTCCTTAAGTTTCGATTCCAAGTGATGTAGTTCGCCTTCCATTTGGTCCTGCCTCGTCCGCAACTTAGCGGCATTTCCTTCGATGTGCGCTAGTTGGTCCTTAACTTGTGAAGTGTGTTCTGCCAACTGGTTCTTCATGCACGAGGACTGCTCCGCCAGCTGCTTCTCTATGCGTTCCGTCAACTGATTCTCCATGCGTGAGGACTGTTCCGCCATTTGATTTTCCATACGTGAAGTCTGCTAGAGTTGGTTGGGGTTCCATCAACTGCTCCTTGACCTCGGATGAATGTCCCGTAGCACCTTGGTAAAACTCATAGGTTTCAACTTCGAAGCCCTCATCCTCCAGAGCCTTCCGCAATCGTGCTTGCAGTTCCGCCTTTTGTCCTGTTCCGGGCAATCGTCGAGATTCTAATTCATCCCTCAATTGAGGTATTCTTAGGTCGGCAAACTTTACCATTGTCAACGATCCGCGATCCCACTTCTGACACCAATTGTTACGTTTTTACTTCGCACACGACCGTTAAACTATGTCCAGTTTAAAACTATCCGTTCTTTTACGCGAGTTCGACCACTGGATCGCAAGAGTGCTTCAATGTTCAAGGACAGCCTCTTTTGCTCCGTTAAATTCCTCAATTCCTCGTCTCCTCTAGCTCTTCTTTTTGATTGTTCTTACACGTGTTCTCTGGTGGTTCCGTCACCTTCTGACGTTTTTGCCAGTTTCGTGTATTCTCCAGTATTCCTCTAGATGGCTCCAGAATCGGTGTGTTGATGTCGTATTAGTTGGCTTAAGGCTCGGTGCGACGCCATGAGGTCACGCTAACGGTTGACAAGTGGGTCGGTTTTGAATTTGTGACAATATATACATTTTCCAAACAATATTTTATGCGATACAAGATTGATGCGTGTTTATAAATTTAGTAGTATTATCTTCCTGGAAAAGGTCAGAAAACCAGGAATTTGTCTTTCAACTTTACTTAATCTAAACTTAATCCTAATTATATAAATAACTTAACCTAATTTAGCCTGATTACAGTATGATTTTCCTAAAGCCATAAACAATGTTTTATAATTAATGGGATATCAGAATTAAAGGATGTGGAGTGAGGTCAGTTATGGGATTGAGGAATAGTATTTCTTTCCTGTTGTTCGTTGGAAAAACATAGGGTGTTGGAAAATGGTTGGACGTTACAGTATTTGAACTGGTTAGGGGTAACTTCGGTGTTGTGGTATATGATCTCGTTTGAATTCGCCTGAGGCGAAGATATCTCTGGTGTGGAGACAGTTGGGATAGTTAGTTCTGATATCTAGAGGGGTCTCTAAGAGGGAGGTTATTATGGGATTGGGATTATTTTGTAGGTTTTCGATAAATTTGATAGACAGCTCGAGGAATCGTCTATCGAGGCGCTCAATACCAGCGGTATTGTAGAGTTCGACGTTACTATAGTACTTATAGGAGTTAGGACGACGATGTAAGCCAGAGACATACCTAAAGCATTTTCTTTCGAATACTCGTAACTTCTCCATTTGGGAGGGAGTGACATGGTACCACTATGGGCACGCGTACGTGAGTGTGGGTCTGATAATTTGTTTGTAAATGAGCAGTTTGTCTTTGTGAGAGAGACTATTAGGTTTCCACATTACTCTTCTACAGAGATTAAGCTGAATTGTGGCTTTGTGAAGGGAATTTTTAATGTGGGAGGAAAAAGAACAGTTATTAGAAAAAATGATTCCCAGATATTTTAGGGTTTTGGAGGGTTTTATTAGAGTGTTGTTTAGGTTAAGTTTAATTTTGTTGTGGCAGCGTCTAGTGTTGTTTGTACAGTGCTCGTGTTTGCCCTTGAACACTATGAGCTGCGTTTTATTTGGGTTAAGGTGAATTTTCCATTTATTGAAATATGTTGTTATGTTAGGGAGTAAGTTGTTAATGGGGTTTCTTACAGCTTTAACAAATTTGCTGCTAGAGTAAATTAATGTATCATCAGTATAATTCAGCATCACAACATTAGGAGATAGGGGTTGAGGAATATCCGCGGTATATAACAGATATAAAATTGGCCCTAAAATAGAGCCTTGGGGAACACCCGCGGTTATGTTGTGGGTTTCTGAGACGGAAGAATTTATTCTCACAACGAATTTTCTGTCAGAAAGATAAGAGATTAAGAGCTTTGTTGTGTGAGAGTTTAGATTAAATATGGAGTGTAGTTTGTACAGAAGCCCTGAGGTCCAGACGCAATCAAAAGCCTTAGAAATATCGAGAGATATACACACAGTACGGCTTTGGTTTTGGAGACCAGTTGTAACATCGTGTGTAAGTTTTAGTAGAGCATGACATGTGGATTGTCGCATACGGAATCCAACCTGAGAGTTAGGGATGAGGACATTCTCATTGGCAAATGAGAGAAGATTTTGTTAGATCTTTCGTTCCAGTATCTTACTTAGTGTATTTAATAGGGATGGAGACAACGGATAACAAAGTGTTCAGTTTTGCGGATGATAGTACGCTTGTTTCCTCCTTTTCGAGTGATCGGCCGATTGGTGCATCAACGTCGCACTAGCTGAGATGTAGACAGATTGACTCTCTGAACCAGGATCTAGATAAAGTCCTGCAGTGGGGAAAGGCCAATCTTGTCGACTTCAACGCAACGAAGACCCAGTATACAACATTCACAAAGAAAACCGGATCATCGGTTCCACAGCTGATGATGAATGGCCGGGCCCTCGAGGCTGGGGATAGCTTGAAACTGCTCGGCGTCACGGTCTGTGGGAATGTATCATGGCATAAACACGTGTCGGGCATCGCCAGGTCGGCCTCAGGAAAACTGAGCTATCTTTTTAGAGCCAAGAAATATTTTACTCCGGCCCAACTTCTTCTCCTATATAAATCTCAAATTAGACCCGCGCTCGAATATTGCTCTCATGTTTGGAGCTCGGCTCCTAAACATACCCTCGACCTACTTGAGAGCGTACAAAGACGAGCGATCCGCCTGATCGGGGACTCGGCGCCGACGTCGGGACTACAGTCGCTATCACATCGAAGGCGCGTAGCGTCTGTTTTACAGATATTATCACGGGTGCTGTTCTTCGGAGATTCTTGGCATTGTTCCACGTAATTCAGTTTATGTGCGCTCCACAAGACAATCCGACGGATCGCACCCGTTTGTGGTTCATCTCCCGACAGCGCGAACATCCCTGTATCAGAACTCGTTCCGTTACAGAGCGGGGAAGCTGTGGAACTCCCTTCCCACGCGAGTGTTCCCGGAGCGTTACAACCTGCAACTGTTCAAAAAGAACTGCAACAGTTATTTGATGGCATCTCGGGGCGCCCACTCGACGCTATAGGTTCGCCTCTCCCGAGAGAAGTCTAATAAAAAAAAAAAAAAAAAAAAAAAAGGGATATTGGACGATAATTGCAAGGGCTATTACTACTGCCGGGCTTCTTAATAGGAATTACTACCGCAGTTTTCCAATTCTCTGGGAAGTGCGATGCATTAATTATATGATTAAGCAGAATGAGGATGGGAAGTAGATTCGGTGGGCGTAGGCTTTTAAATAGAAGGCGTGGAATTCCATCTAATCCAGTTGACTTTTTGTTATTTCCTGATCTTACGATCCCGGATAATTCCTCTGCAGTTAGAAAATTTGTAGTGTGAAAGGGGTGTGAAGCTATGTTTGTGTTGTTAAATTCACCGATGAAAGGAGTAAAAGATGGGAATAATCTGTTTGAGATGTATTCGTTTACTGTGTTCTCGAAGCCAGGAGTTGAGAGAGAATTATTTTGCTGATGAATCTTTGAGAAGTGTTCTGCGAGGCAATTTGCTATGTCCGTATCGGACTGGCCAATATTATTGCTGATTGGGTTAATGAGATTCAATTCGGTCAATTCGGGGTTTATATTTACGACCAGTTAATTGGTTGATATTCTTGAAAAGATCGCGATTTGGTTTGATGTTACTAAGTGTGGAGATATAGTTCTCATCTGCGAACTTTTTCAACCGCTCATTTATCAGAGTGGATAGGAGTTGGAACTGGCTTTTAATAAAGGGGCAGTATCTTGTATGAAGTTTTCGGCGGAGCTGCTTTTTAAGGCGCAATAATTTGGTTAGGATGCTGGGCAAAGGCTTTCCTAAATAGTTATGAGGAATGGTTGTCGGGGTGTTGTTGCTGAGAGCCTCCTTAAGAATTTGCTCTATTCTTAAAGATGCTTGATCGATTTCAGTAGGGAGTAAGTTAGATGCTTCGGGGATATACAAGTCACAGAAACTTATCGCTATGTCCCTATTGACTTTTCTCCAATTTGTTTTGGTGAAGTTTGGGGCAGGGTTTGACGAGTAGAGTGGGTCGAGAGGGGGGATTTGGATCGTGGTGTGAACGGAACCATGATCAGAAGGAAATATAAAGAAGACTGTAGGTGGACCCGCTGAATAAACATCGTCGGACTTGAGGAAGAAGTCGATTGTTGACCTGGCTGAGCTAGAGACACGAGTTGGCTGTAATGGGGAGTCAATGTAAGTATATGGATAAGACTGGAGGAGGGCTAGTAATTGGCGACCATATTTGTTGTATTTATTATCATTGAATGCTGTAAGACGAGCATTCCAGTCTCCTCCGATTATAAATGGAGCGGGAACGGACCGTTGGATAATCTGCGAAATGTCAGTATCTGCGAAATTTGGTTGTCGTGAAGGGTGAATATAAATGGATGCTAAGACGAGCACTTTATTGTTCTCACAGAAAATTTTTACTGCTGTGTATTCAATGCAGGATATACCGGTGAATCTAATTTCACTGAATTGAAATTTTTTGTGAATTAATATGCCGGTACCTCCATGAGATCTATTCGTTCTGGGGTTAGAAACTAAAGTATAATTGGGAATGGAAACTCGGGAATTTGGTTTGAGCCAGGTCTCTGAAAGGAAGAGGATATCTGGGGAAAACTTTTCAACAAACAACTGGAGGTGTTGCTTACGTATGTTAGAGTAAATGGATTCTGTGTTCAGGGAGATAATGGTTAGTTTAGAGAGAGCTGGAAAGAATATGGAAAGTTATTAGTGAAAGAATCTGACTTTTTTTTTTCTGTTTCTGACATCTTCCTCAGCGAAGGTAGCATGGCTTGTAAGCTTTGGATGTATCCCATGATGTCCAGATTGAAATTTTTAATATTGTTGTTAGGGGGAGTGGTAGTGTTGAGGTTTCCTCTTGCTGCATCTGCGTACGTTATGCCGGGTCGGGTTGACTTTGTTTCCTGCAATACTGTTGGTTTTGTTGATGTTGATTTAATTGTTGTTGCTAATTTCCGTCTTTGCAGAAGTTTTAGGTTCTGAGGGCATTGCGAAAAATTTGCCGGATGAGGGCATCCACAGTTACAGCATTTTATTGTGATCTTTTTGGTGGTAATGGATCCATCAGCGTTGGCGGTTTGTACTGTTTCAGGTTCCAGGCCTTGTGGATTTACCTTGCATTCATCGAGCTCGTGTTCCTCTGCGCATCTGCCGCAACGTCTTTGCTGGTGGCATGAGACCGCCAAGTGTCCTGAGTCTTGGCATCGCTTACAATGAAGAATTTCTTGTTTGTGGGGCTCTTCGGTTGCGATTTTTTGGGTAAACAAATATGTAATTTGTTTAAGTTGCTTGATGTCTTGATTAGGTGGGATTTGTATGATCCGGAGGTTTTTTACGTTGTTTGTCCTCATGTACGGTGTTTGGAAGTAGTCCAGCTTATTGATCTTTATTTGTGGACATATCCTAGCGATTTCCAGTCCCACTTCTTCGTTGGTCTATCCGGGATCGATGTGCCTTATAATAAAGGTAGCTGGTTTGCTGTTGGGATGCTGGAAGGTAAAGCACTGATATTGTTTCTCTAACCGTTTTTTAACTGCCCTGTCATGATCGACTAATGATCTGACTGTTATGGAAGTCCTAGATCCTTTTGCATTGGTGCTAAAATTCCGGTGGCCCAAGGCGTTTTGCAGGGTTTGAATTAGTGCTTTGGTGCTGGTCGGGTTTCTGATGTAGATTGGTGGTAGTCTTTCGTTTTTGTGCTGGGCAGGCAGGGGACTCGGTGCTGGCTTGGCTTGTTTGGTAGATTCCTTATGGGCTGATGATAGTTGTTTGGGTGGAGATCTTTTATGGTTTAAGCTGGGAGAAGGCGTCATCTCCATGCTGGCAGCATCGCTGTTTTGATTGGGTTCTTTCCCTGATCTCCGCGCGACGTATTTATACCGTTTCCTCATTCTGTTTCGGCGTTTCGTTTCCGTCCATTTCATAGCCTCGAATTTTCTACTGCCCATCGTCTCCAGTTTTCCAGTACTTTCAAGAATACTCTAGTACTCTTTGTTTTGGACTTTATAGAATATGCTCCTTCTGATTGTTATATGCGTCACAATACATTGCATTATAATACGGTACGACACGAGGTTTAAGGATCCAATCTCGGTGCAGACAAAAAATAAAATACAAAGGCGATACTTCACTGTTTCTACCCCCAGTTAGGCTTGAGGGAGGTGCCAATGATTGCTTTCTTGTTTAAAGTGTTTGTTTTTCTTCTGTTTTTTTTTTTATAGATTTTAGTTTTAATCTGTTTTTTGCTTTTCATTATACACTGTCATTCTTATATGTGCTATTTATTTAAGTACTAAATGTGACTTTTATAATACACCTTTCCCACCAATAGCCGTAATTTTAAATGGTGAAAACAATTCTGTTCAGTGTAACCCCGACTCTGGAGCGGCTGACGTCTACTTGTGCTCTCGGGCATTGAATGAACGTTAACTTCACTGTTCGTTAAGTATGTTGTATAAAAAGAACGCATGGCGGGCACTCGGTCTCTATTTCCCGGTTGTGAGCGTCAGGGTTATTAATAGAAATATAAGACCCTTTGTTAACATTATTAGAATAAAAAAAGAAAATTAACATTTTACAACATCAGAAGAGGATTTAGCCCAGATCCATCCCACGCTTAGGCCAGAATGAAGAAAAGGCAGACGAGTCGAGGAAGCCTGGCTTAATGGAAAAAAACAGAAGTCCCAGATCCTGCACAAGTCGGTAGTTCACGAAGGACTACGCGAAAACGAACCAGGTGGGAGCAGCAAGGTAGCAGGCGATACCAAAGAGAAAACGATACCGGAAAACGATGAACAAAACACAGTGAAGAAACGGATGGACGAAATTGAACCCATGAAGACAAAACTGAGGAAAATCGAGCTCATCCGAGGAAATGAACGGAGAGAGGAGATGCCGGCGCCAGAACAAAGAATAATCGCCACAGAGGAGAAAACGATATCAAGGACTGGATATATAGTGAAGGATGTGACCGAAATGCTCTGTGAATTCGACCCTATGAATATAATAGGACTATCCTCCACGGCATATGTAAGAAGAGTCCGGAAAATTAGAGATATCTACCAACTAGATGGACGACTGGTCATTATGGCAGCCATCATTAAACTGGCAAGAGCAGCAAAACTTTGGTGCATGGGAGTCTTTCACTCATCAGTAGAGTAAATGCTATGCGATTTACTAAATAATATATATAATCATAAATAAATATTGTAGCGAGCTTAGGTATCGCTGGATTAATTATTTAAAATAAATAAGAGCCGTTAAATCGATTTTGAATTAAACTAACACTTTATTAGTCCGTTAATAACAACCGTTACTTTTACCGTACGCATAACGATTTCTTGACTTATCTCTTCCTTAGTTATCACTTGCTTCTCTGCTTACTTCTTACTTTCTACTTATTACTTCTTACTACCGCACTTACCGCTTGCTTCACTTTCTACCTCTTACTCGTCTCCATGATCTGTGTGCGACGTATTTATACCGTTTCCTTATTCTGATTCGGCGTTTCGTTTCCGTCCGTTCCATAGTCTTGAATGTTCTAGTGTTCACGGTCTCCAGTTTTCCATTACTTTATAGAATATTCTAGTACTCTGTTTCGGGCTCTCTAGAATATTCTAGTACTGATTGTCATATGCGTCACAATATAACAATAATACGGAAAATGATGCAGCCGATCTGCACGAACGTTTGCGGAATAAAAAAACAAATGACGGATAAGGACATAGTCGAATTTGTATTTGGCATGAAAGCGATCGCCTGGAGAGGTTAGCTGGACGAGAGAACTCTTGTGAAATAGGTAGTACGAGGCATGACCAACAAGGAGTGTCGCGATATGTTGAAATCAGCGCAGCCCGACACCGTACAGGAGCTCATATAGAAAATTCGGTGGAACGAGAGCGTAACGCCGTAGAGAAGGCAGATATCAACCGCAAGGCGCAATGTGGACGCAGTCGGAACGTCAGGGACAAGTGCAGGGAGTCCAACATTATCCGTGATGTTTCAGATGCAACCCGATTGGGCACGTTGGACGAAATTGCCCAGCAAACAGACGGGGTAGAGAAAAAACTACAAGCAGGTTAACGAAGACCATCCACAGCAGGACAGAGGCAGAACAACCGACGGCAGCCAGAATCAAATGCTTCAAGTGCAATGAGGTCGGGTATATAGCCCGTAACTGCATAGCAAGTGGAAGCCCAGTAGGTCAGAGCTCCAGTGGGCATTACCAAGAGAAGAGGGCAAGCCAGTTGTGGGTACGAGAAGACGATAGTGAGTACTACAAGATGATATACATATGCGAACGGACAAGTGGCCGACGCTTTTATTGATTTCCAAATATCATGTGACATGCACTCTGGCAGTGATTCAATATGAAATGGGTCAACTAGTGTCATTGTTTTACACTATTCGCTAAGCTGGTTCTAAAAGTAAGAATAGCACAATAAGCAAATTTGTATTTTATGAATGAATGAGTAATGATTTGTAATGATTTGTGTAAATGATCGATGGTACAAATCATCATCATCATCATCGGCACTACAACCGGGATCCAGTCTTGGCCTTATTTAGTAAGTCTCTCCACCGGTATACGGTCCTTATCCGAGACTTGTTAAATTGTCCATAATAATTTGTTTTTCTGGGTAAGGTTATTAGATAGTATAAATACTCTGGCAATCTATATCGTACCTGCCACATACCATTACACCAGGCCTCCAACTCATTTTGCTTTTACATCCCCTCTCTCTGTGAATGGCTATTCCTTCACCCGGTTAGTGACGCTCTTTAACTGGGTACGTTTTCCGTTTTCAAAAACGATGCTAACATCAGCACTTCCCTTATTCATAAAAATAGCCCCACCCGTAAATATCCCCACCCCTGTTGTATAATTTCACAATATAAAATTAGAATAAGTAAAGTGGTAAACAGTGGAAGTTGACTTACTTGGCAGGGTCTTGCAGTGTTCCTTTGGTGCAGGGAGCGTTGAGTTCTTGACTTCCTCTGTTCAGCTGGTTAGTTTCTTTATCCTGGTTAGTTTCTTTATCCCTTGATCTTATATCATTATTGATAATTATGAATATTGAACGTAAGTCTAATGAAAATAGCCTTCGTTATTTTCTGATCTTGATTGATTATTATTTTATTTATGATCCTCTCTAGCCTTCTCTCTGCTATCGAATGAATATATTTCATGCCGTTGACGTTTTATTTTTTATTCGGCGCCAACGTCTTTTTTTATTTTTTTATTATATTTTCTGTCAAGTAGAATTTGCATAAAGTAGTTTGTGTAAATTAGCTACTTGACGATATTTATTTTCTTTCCAGGTAGAGAGGGGGGATTTATGGAAATTAATTTGTGCTGGGCCAGGACATGGACGCGAGGACCGTAACAGCAGACAGTTCCTTTACCGTCTCAAGTGTGCTTAAATACTGCTCCTTGCCCAGCGTCCCCCTGTTAGCTACGGAGCTCGTCGCCCAGCCGGTAGAGACTGCAATCTCGTTCGGGTCCTCTTTGACTCAAGGCAGACCATTTAATTTCGTTAGCTCCGCCAGGGCTAATGCTCCCGGTTTTCCAAAGCGAGTCTCCAGTCCCTTCATTACCTCTTGTGGGCCCTCTGCAATAAATAGGAGACTTCTAACAGCTTCTCTCGCCCTTCCCCGAAGAGCTCTCCGAAGACACGCCAAGTTCTGCGCGTGTGTGAATCCGACGGCCGTATCTTATAAGTCAGTTGAGAAAAAGATTGAACCAACGACGGTATGTGCTTACAATTGAATAAAACAATTAATTAACGACGGCACGCGAATACGATTGAACTAAAGCTAAATAAACGAGTGGTAACCCGATTTATAACTATACCGCGTGTATCCGCCGCGAGTGGAAACCCGCCTAATAAATAATCTGGGAGCGGACCTCGAGTGATTAAATAAATAAATCAAGACTAACAAAGATAACAGGGGGATCAAGAATCCTGCGCCCCCTGCAATTAGAAATCAATAGTGTCGACCAACGAAGAGGTCCGACGCAACTCCATCATCGGCACTACAACCGGGAACCAGTCTTGGCCTTATTTAGCAAGTCGTAAGGCTTGTTAAATTTTCCATAATGATTTGTTTTTTCCGGGCAAGGCCATTAGTCTTGCGCCAGAGGCTCCCAGGCGAGGAATCGAACCCCGGTCTCCCGCGTGACAGGCGGGTATACTAACCACTATACTATCGAGGAGCCGATGCCATTCCCAAGTAAGTCGTAATAACCTATTAATATATATTCATTGACGACACCGATTATAATAGTACATTTCCACTTTAATTGTTGAAAACCTATAACATGAATCGCAAGAGCCCTGCTGGTACTTATCTTCGGCAACTTGTTACCATCAATTCGAGTCTCGCTCGTGCCACTTTTGCCTACGCCTCGGCGATTTCCACCTCTCGCTTGGCGACTTCCAACGTTGCCTCGATCTCGGCCCTACTCGATGACCTTCCGAGCTGCCTCTTGAGACTATGCCTCGTGATTCGTGCCGCGCTTCGATCTTGGCATAGGTGTCCCGGACCCTGTCCTCCCCGGCGACGCTAGCCTCTCTGTTAGTGCGTTGGGGCCCGATGGTGTGGGGTTCAGAATGACTCTCCTTCGACTGGGTCACGGGTGCTGATTCCTTTCTTCTGGCGAGCAGTCCGACAGGTCCGTCATGTGGAAGATTCTTCTCCTGTGGCGCTTACAACAGGCCCGGTGGTGCCCACCCCAGGTTGAGTAGACAGTCCTCCCGTAGATGGTGGCAGGGTTATCCTGGCTTTATCCGATCTCGTTATCGGCATCCTCATTTATCGCCGAGATCTGGTTTAAAGGACCAAAAACGGTTCCTGCTCTGGGGTGGGCGGCTTCTTCGACGATGTCTTAGCTCCCTTCTCTCCGCGCGGACTGTATTCCGGTGCCACCCGGCCAAACGATTTATTTGGTTAACGTATCGTACTTCCAAAACTGGACTCCGCTCTGGACGAAGAGCATTGTTGTCTTGCCCAGTACGATCGTTGTATTCTCCAAATAAAACACTGCTCCTATAGGCACTTGTTCACTCGTTATTACTTGTTATGAATTGGTTTTTATTGTGGCCTTATGGAGTGCACTATGGCCCAAGGCTAATAACCTTTCCCGTAAAAATAAATTATTATGGAAAATTTAACAAGCCTCGAGACTTGCCAAATAAGGCCAAGACCTGATTCCGGTTGTAGTGCCGATGATGATGATCATGGAGCGCACTACAGTAAATCATGTGCACCGAAACTGACACTTATCTGTTTACAACTCGGAGTTCCCGTGGCAACTCCGCTGCTCTAAAAATTGGGTAGCGAGAGACCGACTTTAGGGAGTCTCTGTCTTCTGGTCATCTTGCGATAACCAGAATCACCCACGTCCGTGGGGATGTTGGACTCGGTCTCAAGATAACTGAAAAGAAAGGGAGAGGAGGTATCTAAGGACAGTGTGGACAGGGATAGTTCAAGTGTTCTCTAACTACTTGGATGGAGGGATGGTGGAAAAGAAGCCGTACAAGACCCATGGGTCTTGAGTACGATAGTAAACGCAGATCACGTCTTTGGGGTGTAATGTGCGCGGTGTGTGTATTTGTGGTGTCTTGTACTGAGCGTGCGTGTTTGTAGTGTATCAGCAGTAGACCCTATGGGATGAGTCCAGGAATCCTCTATTATAGAGGGGAACATTGTTGGGATGGGTGCTTTCTTCAGTTTTGTACTGAAGAAGAAATTGTGGTGGCCTGATCCGAAGAGATCGAGTGAGAGAAGGGTCAAGAACGCAAGACTCCTGTACGCCCCCGCTGCTCTGCCGATGTGCCCGCCTTACATAGGCCCGCAACCATCCCCTCGTTCGCTCGTTTCCTTGGTGTTGTTTTCCCCAGTGGCTTTATAGCGTTTGAAATAATAGTGAAGAAGATCGTGTGATTCGAACTGACGCTATGACAGTTTGAATCACGAAACAAATTGAACCTAAGCGTTACCCATCAGGCTACTGACCGTGTTTAGAATTTGATTTTAAAACTCGACTATACTCCACTGATGTGAATTATTTTTGTTATCGCTAGGTATACGGTTCTGATGTATTTTCTTATTCGATTTTTCGTTCGGTGTCCTTCACTATTTTTGCTTGTGAATTGTGTGTATCTGTTAGAGATGCCACAGCTTCCTGGAATCGGTGCGCCGCTGATCGTTATTTCCCAGGAACTTGTGTGTTGGCGTTTGCCTTGCCTTTGCTGGGAATTCTTGTCGACGTGATGCATCGCCAACAATAATCATGCCGATTGTATATATTCAATTGACCTGCGGGGTGAAATTGGAGGCGCTCAGCTAACAACCAACCTAACTGGAGAGACAATGTTGCCACTGAAAAACGTTCCATTTAAGTAAGTGAAAACCGCCAACGAGACAGCACGTGCGCTTCTGCCTCGTGATCCGTACCATCGGATCGATTGTGCAATCCATGTTGGGATTCTTAGATACACATAAGATACCCGATTGCACTATCGGTTCGGGCGCGAAGTTTTACTGTGAGATCCTAAACAAACAAACGGATCTTCATACACGCGTCCAAGTGCAGTGCAAAGTTTTCTGTGCGATCCTATGCAAACAAACGGATCTCCGCAAACGCGTCTTAGTGCTGTGAAAACTGCCATCCCTTGTGTCTGTTTTCCTTTTTTCCCACCTCTGTCTGCGTCCCTCAGGCATCGATACTCGCGATTGATTAATAATCTTTGGGGAGTTTTTTGTGTCTGAATGACATAATGTTCATCATGGAAGGGATGTGACCCGGATTTCGGCACGGTTCTAGTGGGGCACCTACTACAAGGACATAACATCTGCAGTGGTTGCTTTCGCTTATCTATTTCTGGTCCCGACTTGCATCTTTTCCCGAGGCGGTGTTGGTTTTCTGTGTAGGGCCATTTCAATGGAGCGGAAATTTCGCGTTGATTTGTGTAACATTCGCGGCTTGAGATGCAATTTCTCTTCTGTGTCTGACCATGTTTCTAGCCAGAAACCAACTATCCTTGCACTTAGCGAAACCCAGGTAATTACTAATACAGATATTTCCGATTTTAATCTACCTGGATATAACTTAGTGCCACTGTTCTTTCCACATCATGGTATAGCCACATACATACCTAAAACTACACGTTCGTAAGCATAGCATACATTACTGGTTTCTTTACAGAAGTCCAAACTTGGATAGAAATGCATCCTTTAACGAATTTGATGCTCTGTCTGATTCTATCGATAAGATCTTGACCCTATATCCGCACACTGAAATTGTTATTAGACAGCTCACATCAAACAAGGAGGGACAGCGTTACATGACGCAATTCATGAGATCGTGGTGCACGTATGGGAGCAAGAGGAGATGCCGGAAGATTGGCGTCGTGGTATAATTTGCCCCATACATAAGAAGGGAGATATCACACTGTGCAGCAACTATAGGGGTATAACATTGCTGAGTACCGTCTATAAGATACTCTCCACTATCCTAGAAGATCGGATAGCCCCATGTGGCTTCATCCCAGGCAAATCAGCGACTGATCAGATACTCACCCTTAAGCAGGGGATGGAAAAATGTCTGGAATTTAAGATTCCTTTATATCATCTATTTATAGACTTTAAGTCCGCCTACGACAGCATAGCCGGGCTAGAACTATATAATGCCATGAGAGAATTCGGCATTCCAAACAAATTGATACGACTTTTTAGGTTGACCATGACCACCGTAACTAGTCAAGTAAAAATAGCGGGATTGCTGTCCAAACCAATAAACATCTATAATGGACTCCGACAAGGGGACGGTCTGGCCTGCCTCCTCTTCAACCTGGCGTTGGAGAAAGCAATCCGTGACCCTGGCGTCACAACTAGAGGGACCATTGTCACCAAGTTCAGCCAGATGACATCGACATCATCGGTAGAACCGAGTCGGCTGTACAGGAATCCTTCACCCAGATCGAGCAGGCGGCACAAAAACGGGGACTGTACATAAATGAGGGAAAAACTAAGTACATGGTGGCAACTTCTGCGAAGAGAAGACCAAACGTTGGTCAAAATATCAGGGTAGTGGAGCACGAATTTGAAGTAGTACAATCCTTTAACTACCTTGGGAGGTTAAATTGGTCGTTATTTTTCCACCATAACGATGTTGACTCTGTAGCGGACACATTGACAGACACGATTCTACTTGGCATGCGGAGCTTTATTCCACACAGAGTAAAGAGTATCAAACCCAAGAGAAATATGTGGTTCGACTCCGAGTGCAGAGAAGCCATTAAGGCTAAAGAGTTGAGCTTCCGGTTGTATAAATCAAAGAGTACTGAGAAAAACCGGATAAGATTTAAGAGAGCTAGAAATGACTGCAATGTTCTTGCTTGACCAGAGAGTGAGACAAAAAATACTACACTCTCCTAGAGGTAGAATCTTCTCGGCATTCGTGAAAAACATTCAAAACTCAGTCTCTTCATCCATTTCGTCGCTTATAGTCGATGACAGACCAGTCGCCATTGCAATAGAGAAGCGAATCTACTTGCTGCACATTTTGCAGCCAACTCAACGCTGCCTGATACCACATCAGTTCTGTGGCGGTTCCTTTGAACGTCACCTATCACCATCCCAACCAGAAGCACACCGAGTCGGGGGTCTATCACCATATAGAGACGCGCGGCCCACCAGTCAGTCAATGCCCGCCCCGCCTGGCACCAGACAAATTACGTATAGCACGCGAGGAATTTAATTACATGCTCGAAAGGGGAATCTGTTAACCTTCAGTCAACCCGTGGGCTAGCCCGCTGCACTTAGTTAAGAAACGCAACGGGGAGTGGCGCCCATGTGGAGACTACCGACTGCTGAACGCGGTCACGACCCCTGACAGATACCCAATAGCTCACCTGTACGATTTCTCGTACAAGCTGCGCGGATGCACCGTTTTCACGACCCTGGATCTTACCAGGGCCTACCACCAAATCCCGGTGGCACACGAGGACATCCCTAAAACTGCGGTCATTACCCCCTTCGGGCTCTATGAGTTCAAGGTAATGACTTTTGGCCCCAGGAACGCTGCACAGACGTTCCAGAGGTGCATAGATTCAGCGCTGCGCGGCTTGGAGTCTTGCTACGCTTATATAGACGATATCCTTATAGCGTCCCGAAACCGTACGGAGTACCACCAAGACCTGAGACAGGTGCTTGAACGCCTCCGTCATTTCGGACTCGTGATAAACCCTGACAAATGCCACTTCGCCAAGGAGCAGGTGACCTACTTGGGTTATCACATAAACGAGCAGGGTATACGACCTCTGCCAGATAGGGTAGAGACACTCAACCAATTTCCCCGTCCCTCCAACGTCCGCGAGTTACGACGTTTCCTGGGCATGCCTAATTTTTACCGGCCAACCTTGCGAAACGCCGCGCATGTCCAGACCCCGCTAAACGAGTATTTAAAGGGGGCAAAAAAGAATGAAAAACGCCCAATTGCCTGGACGGAATAACGCATTTCGTCAGGCTAAGACACAACTCGCAAACGCGGCACTACTGCGCAACCCTGTGGAGGGTGCTCCGTTGGCCATTCAATGCGATGCGTCGGACACAGCGATAGGGGCCGTATTGGAGCAGGAATCCAACGGAAATTGGGAGCCGCACGGGTTCTTCTCGAGGAAATTCAGTACAAGCGAGCGGAAATACAGCACGTACGATCGCGAGCTACTGGCCATTTATAGCGCCGTTAAATATTTTCGACACATGGTGTAGGGCCGAGCTGTGGTAATTAGAACGGACCACAAGCCCTTGAGTTATGCCTTTCGGAAGAAATCCGGAAATGCGTCTCCACGTCAGGAACGGCAACTCGATCTGATAGGTCAATACGCCACCGAGATTAGGCACGTCCCGGGCGATCAGAATATTATCGCGGACGCATTTTCCCGAGTGGACACAATACAGCTACGCGCTGCCATTGCGGACGCTGACCTGGGCCAGGCCCAGAAGCACCACAGTCAGTTTGAAGTTCTGTTAAAAGCGGACACTGCGCTTCAGTTGCGAAAGTTGGCACGCGGCGGATTCGATTTGGTGCGATGTCTCCACCGGAACGGTCAGACCGTATATTCCCACTGAGTTGCGAAGAAGAGTTTACGAAACCTTCCACGATCCAGCTCACCCCAGCGGGCGCGCAACCGCCGCGGCCATTCGACGTAAGTTCGTGAGGCCTCACATGAACAAGGATCTCACAGGTTGGGCTCGCGCGTGCCTCAAATGTCAGCGTTGTAAGGTGGGACGTCACAACGTATTGGAGCCGGCACAGATTGAGCTCCCCGAGGCACGATTCGCACACGTTCACATAGATATCGTGGGACCATTGACGCCCTCGAGGGGTTTTTCCTACGTCCTAACAATGATAGACCGCTACACGCGATGGCCGGAAGCGACGCCGCTGCGAGTGGTCACAGCCGAAAGCGTCGCCAGAGCGTTTTATTCAACATGGGTCACACGCTTTGGCGTACCGGCAACACTAACATCAGACCGAGGCCCACAGTTCGAGGCTACGATTTTCAGACAGCTCACAGAATTGCTGGGCTGTCAGAGGGATCGTACGACCGCATATCACCCTTCATCCAACGGGCTGATAGAGCGTTGGCACAGGTCATTAAAAGCCTCCCTAATGTGTCACAACGACACGCAGTGGTTCGACGCCCCCCCCCCCCCACTGTCCTCCTCGGTTTGAGGACAAGTATAAAGGAGGATTTGAGCGCGTCCGCTGCCGAACTGACTTATGGCACCAGCCTCGTGTTGCCCGGCGAACTGTTCGTGGATGGCAAAGCACCGACCGACTCATTAAAAAGCGTGGACTACTTGCGGGATTTGATGCGAAAGATCCGGCCAAAACCGGTGGCCAGACACGGCACGAAGAGAGTTTTCGTCCACCCAGCGTTGCATAGTAGCACGCATGTTTTCGTTAGGGTGGACAAGGTGAAGAGGCCACTCGATCCGCCGTATGAAAGAGAATCAGTGAGCGGGTATACGAGTTGGACGTTAGGCGTAAAGCGACTACGGTCAGCGTGGAGAGATTGAAGCCCTGTTTTATGGAGGGGAATTCTCCGGCGGCCGCTGCCCGTCCTACGACCGCTGCGGAGCGGTCGCGGGCGGCTTCGGCGGGGGTACAGAACAAATATGACGGTCCCTCTACACGGAGCCGTGCGCGAGCGCAGCCTTGAGACGCACCTGGGATCAAACCGAATTAAGAACATACGGACAACGAGCTGCTAGTCGTATCCTGGCACATTGGAGCACCAATGCCATCGATGCGCCATTCCACCCCATCTCCTGGCATATTGGAGTACCAATGCCAGTGAACTCTACCTCTGCCTCCTGACACCTTGGAGAGCCAATGTCGGAGATCTTCGTGGGGCACGACCAATTGGAGAGTGCCACCATGGACCATGCCGCACACCTTTTGGCCCATTTAAAAACTCCCACCTGGCCATATGAAAGCTTAAGGGGCATAACTTACCTGCGCATAACGACCAACTTACCCTGAAATGCTTAACCGCGCTGAGGTAAAACGCCATCAGCAAAACAAGCGTGTCAATAGGAAGGGCAAACTGGTCGCACATCCAACAACCAACATAACATTGGGTCCGATCAACGAAGTGTCTCCTAAGAAGACGGCTACAATGCCACAGGAGATATTTCGTACTTTTGGTTCCTTTTTGCATGCCCACATCGGTTGGTCACATGAACAGCAAATTCATCGTGGCTTACGACGGCCAACCCAAGCGTTCGGGTCCTGCAAGCGGAACGTTTCCAGCAAAAACCGATGTTGGAAGTTGCCGCCAATGTGTACATGATCAGTAAAATTGCTATTGGCAGTCGCTGATCATACGACCACCAATATGTGTTTTGACGGTGTGTGCTGCACCGGGTGCAGACATGCCAACCCATGTCCCCCGTATGGATTGGCCACAGTTCGTTTGGCCAGCACACACGGCATGATCAGAAAGGGATCACCATGTGTGTGTTCGCACACATCTCCTGCGACCGATGGGGGAATCA
Organism: Microdon myrmicae; assembly: GCA_963931805.1. Lineage (NCBI taxonomy): Eukaryota > Metazoa > Arthropoda > Insecta > Diptera > Syrphidae > Microdon > Microdon myrmicae. Next base: position 88,913,811 of record OZ007497.1, read on the forward strand.
TCCCTTATTGGTGTGGAAGCGATAGAATTTTGTATTCTGTCGTTTCCAAGCACCTGAGGGAAAAATGAGATTGCCTTATATGGTCATCGGGGTAGTAAAGGAATGTTTCTGGTTCGGTTGCTTCGGTGGCGGTCTGAGTTAGTCTAAGGTGAACAGCCGGCGAGTAGGAACAGATGGAGTTTTGTGATTCGAATAGTAACAAAGCGCTCAACCGTCGCGATTAATTTATATGTTTATTTTAAGTTACACAAAGTGCACCGAACAGTGATAACGCACAACGAATATTGTGATTAAGTTATATGTTTATTTTTAGTTACACAAAGTGCACCTAATCCTCTAAATGTAATATAATTCTGTTTAAGTTACACAAAGTGCATCGAACAGTAATAAAGCACCACGAACATTGCGAGTAATTTATACGTGTGTTTTTTTTGGTCGACACCAAGTGCATTGATCATTTGGTATATTGAGAAATTTTTACTTACGTCTCTTATCTTTTATCAAGGGGCAAGTAGCCAGGTGCCTTCATCGGACCAGACCATGGGTTGCCATAGGAGCGCAATAGGAGTGGATCCGTCGTGTGGGGCTACGAGTAGCGAAACCGTGCAAGGTAGCACATTGCTACAGCGACGTTGACACAAAAATACCCACAGGTCCACTTCAACGTGAGCATAAGCAGCACACCATGAGCCAGATTCACTTCCGAACGCGTACTGTTGCCCGCGCACTCAAAGAGCTAAACGCACACAAGTCCGCTGGTCCGGACGGCATTTCCCCATTCCTCTTGAAGATATGTTCCTCTTGACTCGCCAAACCTCTGCGGAAACTCTTCCCTTTGTCTTATTCTACTGGTTGTTTCCCAAATAGATGGAAGTCAGCGAACATTCAGCCAATTCCCAAAAAGGGTGACAAATCATCCCTTTCTTCTTATCGACCCATAGCACTAACTTATATTCTCTCCAAGATAATGGAATCTCTTATCAACCGTCAACTTTCGAAATATCTGGAATCAAATGACCTCCACAATGACCGCCAATATGGCTTTCGTAGCAACAGGTCCACAGGAGATCTGATGGCGTACCTTACTGAAAAGTGGAGTCATTTCATCCACTACCTCGGTGAAAGCAAGGTAGTCGCATTGGATATTTCAAAAGGCTTCGACAGAGTTTAGCATCCAGCCCTTTTGTCAAAATTGCATTCATATGGAGTGGACAATTCACCGATCCAATGGATAAGAGACTATCTTTTTGACCGTTCAATCCAAGTGGTTCTTGATGGTGTCAAATCTGTCTCCCATCAAATTAATGCAGGTGTTCCCCAGGGTTCGGTACTCTCACCCACTCTCTTCGTGATCTTTATAAATGATCTCTTGTCAGTTACTCACAACCCAATTCACTCGTTTGCTGATGATAGCACGTTGAGTTTCTTGTACTCATACGAACACTCCCGTCCAAACTCTTCGAACGTCACTACCAACCAGCAACTTATACTTGATACATTGAATTCAGACCTCAACAAGATATATCAGTAGAGATTATCTAACCGAGTAGAATTCAATGCCCTAAAAACTCAGTCCTGCCTCTTGTCGTGAACCCCAAAGTAAATATACTGTCTATGAACAGCACTTGCACCGACGAAGCCAAGGAATTATCAATCCTCGGCACTCGAATTAATTCGACTCTTAACTGGAATGACCACATATTTGAAGCTACGAAAAGTGCAGCCAATTGTATGGGATTCCTTAAGAGACGCAAAAGATACTTCACCCCATCCAACCTGGCCACTATTTACAAGGCGTATATTCGTTCAAAAATGGAGTTCAACTCCCATATTTGGTCAGGCGCATCCAAAACTGCACTACACATGCTCGACAGGTTGCAAAAACGAGCAGTGAAACTTATTGGGGACCCAGCCGTAAGTCAATCAATTCCGTCGTTGGAACACAGGCACAACGTATCATGCCTATCTCTTTTCTATAGGTATTACCACGGTCGTTGCTCAACTGAACTTGGTGAATGTGTTCCGTCCTTTCAGACATTTTCCTGCGATACCCGTCAATCTGTGAATGCGCATCAGTTCACGTTGAAAGTGGACTTTAGGCGCACAAATAAACATAGAGTCATTCTTTAGCCGAACCACACGAATGTTGAATGTTCTGCCCGATCATGTGTTTCCTGGCCGTTGTGATGTCCAGACATTCAAGACCAATATACATCGACACCTCCTTTCCTTATCCATTTCCTCTCCATCCGCTCGCACTGTGATCTAAAATTTAAGGGTACTTCAAAATCCGCTTTTGTGCGCGAGTTACGAGTGTCAACTCGGGAAATGCCAAAAAAACCCACGTACAATTTACTGTTTTAACTTAGTTTTATTTTAACTTGTTTGTGAAAATGCTATTTAAATAAATTTACTGTTCTTTGCTTTAATTAAATCTATCAAACCACAAACGACCGGGCACTATGACGTTCAAAATCCAACTCAACTGCATCTCCCATCATTCCTGCACATTATACTTCGGTATTGGATTGCAAAAGTGCTTCCCACGCATTTGAACAAAGGATTCATAGTTCAGTAGACGCTGAGTCTACAATTTGTCACCTCTGTAGGTTCCACACCGAGTTCTTGGTTCTAAGGTTACGATTCACTTTTCCGGCTCGTTGCTGATGTTGCATCGGAGTCAAGGAACTGTGGGAAAATAACCTTGATGGGTGGATTTGCCGTTCAAGCAGATTCAGTGGGTGGAACTTAGGTGTATTAGGTATTAAGGGGTGATGGGGTGCCCGGTGGCAACCGTAACTCGCGCGTTAGTTTAAAAAAAAGCACAATGTTGCTAACAAAATAAACCGATAGATCTCCAACCGAACATTTTAAAAAGTTAATACTATTACTATTTACTGGCCTGTAGGAAACTGGAAGTTCATGACCTCACCGACTCGACTCCGCCATCGTTACATTTTAAAAAGTGGAAACATTAATATCAAATATCTTGTAAACATACCCGAAGAGGAGACTAATTCAACTATTTTTGAATTTTTATAAATATATAAGCATCGCTCCTCGGGAGTTCGGCGGGTACTACTTAGTGTTCCACCCTCTGTCTTACAAGATTTGGCATTGCTCCATGGGGTTTAGGAATCGATCAAGAGTCTAGGGCCAAAATGAGTCAGATAGGTTACAAAAGCCTCGAGTGTACTGAAAGCAAACCAACATTGTGTAAGTGCACCAATTTATATATGTTAAGAAGAGCCAAGGCAAAAGGTACAACATCGACTGAACAGATATAACGCACATGTGGATGGATACAGTTGTTCATAAGTTGTATCACAACTAATTAATTTAATTATTAACTTCTAAAAAAACACACCACGGACCGTTTTCACATTCATAATAAGCTACTTTATACATTCCGATGCCTCAATTTTGTTAATTAAATAAATACGAAAATAATTAAAAATACGGAATAGTCACAGTTCGATATTCTATTATGGCTTGTAGTCTACGCGGACACATAACACTTAAATTTACTCGCGGGACTCATAAAAATTTCGGCTGCCGGCGTATTGCCTCCAAGTCCAGTATATTCTCCTGTTCCTCCTGCGCCGCAGCATTCATTCTCTTGTTTTCAATTTGCAGGTTATCATTTTCCTCGGGCAGGAGCTTATATTTTTTTAAGTACTTGTACGATGAGTTCGACATGTCTGTGCAGTTATGGGTGAAGTTCTGTATGCTCTTCAGGGGCACTTCATAGGCTTGTGTTGTTGGCCTGAATTGGGCTACATGTAAACCTTGGAACAACTCATTGAGCTTGTCGTTGGGTAGATATTTTATTGCTAGTTCATTCATAACTATACTTTGTTCAGTGGCCGGTTTAAGCAGATCATAAACCGGTCGTTGCAGCTGCGGGAGTTTAGGTGGCTGGTCTACAAGGATGTTTACATTTTTTTGCAGCTGAGGTGGAATATTATTGTATTCTCTGGGCTTATCTTCAGTGTTTTGCGGTGGACTTTGTACTGGCGGAGGAGCTAAAACGATAAAGATGAGATATGTTTAATGTTAATTCAAATGTTGTCGTACCTGGCGTGGAACAGGGATCACTTTGCGACGCGGCATCCTTCAGGATTACGTTCTGCTTTTGTGAGTTCTCATGAATTGTTAGAAAATGTTGAATGAGTTCCATCATACGCTGCTGTTCTGTTCGCATCGCGGACATCATAAGGTATAGTTGTTCTAGGTCGTTCTTAGTGGCTAAATTGTCGACATTCTGTTCGCTGAACTTGTTTAAAGGAATGTCAGTTTGAGTGCTGGCACAAATTGTTAACACATCGTTCCTAGGTGTCGAATCCATCGATCTCCGCGAGTAGTTGATCGGAGAATAATTAGAAGATACTGTGTATGTTGGAGGGCAAACAACAAGAGGTGACTCTACATTACAGGTGGATTTCCGAAGGATATTTGTTTCTATTTTAGGTGGAACCACAGGTGCTGATGCTGTGTTAATTGTAGGAGAAAGTGAGGTTGCAATTCGCATTGGAAAAACCGGAGAACGTACAGGCAAGTTGGTGTATTCAGTCTTTGGAGAGTCTTCTCCTATTGGTAAATAAGGAGGATGTGGAACACATTGCCTTTTCCAAGCAGCAAATGTTGTGATTGAAGAGGTTGAAGTTGTTGCGGGTAGAGATGTCTCTGCTTGAGAAAACACAATAGAAACTTCTGGCACTGAAGGACGAATTATTGCCTCGGATACATCTGATGCTGTGGGCTTGGGCGCACAACGAGGTAACATATCTTCTGTTTCCGGTTGATACATGTTTATTTGTTTTTCTATTATCACTAAATTCAAACTTTGTTGTTTATTTAGTTACTGTATATGGAAAATGAGTGACTGATTAATTCTTCTAATTGTCAAAAGTCAGTTGTGTTAAAAATTTAAATAAAATGTAGTAGATGATTCATAGCTACTGTCACATATAATTCACAGATGCAAGTTTCTCGCTAACTTACTCAAGAAGAATATTGTTACAAATATTTTTGTGTTGTTTTGAAGGAGAGCAGGTTAGCACTCCCCTTGGCAAGGATGGAACACACAATAGACTGGCTGAGGCACAGACGAGGTCAGTCGCCAATTTTTTTTTCTCGTTGGAAATTTTAATTTAATTCTTTTTTATATGGTAGGGAATATTTTTTATTTTTTATTTATTTATTACAATGTAAGTAAATTACATGATAACATAAATCTAATAGCGCTAGCCAATAAGACTTTCAGCTAGGGTAGGGAATATATTTTATTTTTTCTCTTCGTGAAGGTTTTGGTAGGAAGTGAAATTATATTGCTGTTTACGAAGGGGAAGAGCAGAGATGGTGGTATGTAGCTAATGTTTCCTATCAATGTCAAGATATTTGTTTTTGATATTGGTTGGCGCAAGGCTAATAACCTTGCCCGTAATAAGAAATTATAATGAAAAATTTAACAAGCCTCGGAACTTGCTAAATAAGGCCAAGACCGGATCCCGTTTGCTGTGCCGATGATGATGATGACTTTGTTATTGGAAGTTTTCACTCGCAAAACATAAAATACTAGAAGTTTAAAGAGAGGTATTATTATGATTATTATTTATTACGATTAATCACACAGTAACTTAATTCTAAATAGCGCTGGCTGCCAGGGCTTTCGGCTAATATCGAGTTACTTTAAATTTTGTTGTAAAGGTTAGTAAGTGTTAGTAATTCGTATGCGTAGTTGATATTCTGTTCTGATGGTTTTGCCAGAATGTTGCTGAAGGGACCGTTTCCAAATAGTTGGTTTGCGATGGTTTGCACTTTTGGCCAATCGATTATGATGTAATGTAGAGTAAGTGTGGCTTGGTTGTTGCAATTGCTGTATTGTGGGGGGCTGGTTTTTGTAGGAATGTGTTGGTGTGTCCTAGCCGGAGTCGTAGGAAGCATTTTATTTTTCTATTTGAGATTGTTGTTGGGTAAGTAACAGGTTTGGTGTCGTATTTAATAGTGATGTACAGGTGGGTGTAGTGGTGCCATTCTTCAACCTCCACGTTCTTAAGGGCATTTTTTACCCGCCTTCTTATGTCCGTTTTGTTAGGACAATAGAAGGAGAGAAGAGGCGACTTTATCCCTAGTTTTGCGGCCGCATCGGCTGCTTCATTTCCACTAAGTTTACAATGCCCGGGGGTTCTGTAGGAATTAGAAGTATTGTGCCAGGTGTGACGTATTTAGCCACATAAAATTGGATGTAAATACAAAATTGGTTACCTGGTTAGTCCAGAGTGGGGTGTCTATTGTCTCGTCCTCCAGTTAGGACTCCTCTTCTTTTTCGGAGGCCGCTCCACCACCTGTGGTTCTTCTTCCTCCTGTTTTCGAACACGAATGTGTCTTTGACGGATTAAAACACGAACATGATGGATAGATTTGGCCAGTCCAAATTTAAACACTTGCGTCGGCAAACGGCGCTTCAAGTAAAGAAAACGAGCTTTTATTATTTTTCCTATACGTTTAATTCCAAAACTTTTACGTTGACAATCGTATTCTTCCGTTTTTCTGCCCTTTTTCAACTTTTTTACTTTTACTTTACTTGTTCTGTCGTCCTTCCTCCTTTTTTAATTTTAAACTTTACTTTTTCACCTTCAACCATTTATCCAAAGACAAAGCAACGGGCGTAAGTTCTTTTTCTCTTCCTTTCACTGCTGCTGACCAACTGTTCTTCAAAAAACTGTTCAAACAACTATCCACAAACGGAATCATAACAAACTTGCTGTTCCTTTCTCTCCCTCTCCATCAGCATCCACTCCGAGAACAGATATCTAACTTTCACACGATCCACAATCGAACAGGAGTATGTTGGCACATTCAACATGTGGATCGTGTGTTTTTCTCACCACCTTACCATCCAATATTAAAATATATTAAAAATCAATTAAATGATGGGGGTGGCGGAAACCGCACGTAACGCAGGCATGGGCACTCCGTTCACTTCTTCCCCATCATTCATTTAATGAAAGTTTCGCCAAAAGTTAATCACCAAATAAATGAACGAAACGCCGCCACCTTTGTCCACAACTTTGAGTAAATGAAAAAGTCTTCGAAACACACCGTCCACGATTTTTTTTTTAACATACTGTGTTTATTTGACCAATAATCAATGTTTGCATTAAGTACTACAGCTAACTTATAATCCTATTGATACAATTGTTTACATGCATACATTACACATTTTTCAAACATAACTGAATGTGTGAATAACTATTCGAGTATTATAGGTTTTAATATTAACAGTTTTCCTGAAAAAGGTCAGAAAACCAGGATTTTAATTTTTTAATTTTATCCAATTTAATACTTAACTTAACTCTACTTATTCTAGCTTAACCTAATTTATATTTGTACAGCGTCGAGATAGGTTCCTCGACGTGACAGCAAAATCCTTGTGGCGTTGTTGCCCAGCAAATCTTGTGGCGTTATAGCCCAGCAAATTTTGTGGCGTTATAGCCCAGTAATAGCAAATAGTTTAAAACAACATTTTTTAACAGTTTACATTAATTTAACTTTATTTGCGAATTTTAATGTCACATGAAAGAAACGATTTAAAACACGTTGAGTAAATGATTAGAGGCTCTCGTAATTAAAAACTGTCCAGCACCAACCGTCATCTCCAAACGTTATCAAAACAACAGGTGCTGAAAGCACCGTATACAAAAGGTCAAAAACAGTGTGAGCACCGTACAGTAGTAAAACAAGCACTGTAAACAGTAACATGGAAACGTCACACGAATAGACAATTTTGCTTTTGTCTATTCAGCAATAGGTGGCGTTCCGTGTGGTATGTTTTTTCGGAATGGTGTAATGTGATATATGTTGCGGAACTGCAACATCTTCCCGGGCCGAGACGATGGACCCAGTAGTAGTCCTCCTTAGTTGGCGTCACCACCTGGTGTCAGCGCCGTGGAAAGTGGCGGTTAGTATTTGGTTGAGCTCAGAGCCCTTAATGCTCGTATTGCTCATACACCGGTACGGTAAAACGGTAGGGTGGCAATAATTAATTATGTTGACTAGAACTAACTATTAATTGAATTAATTTGTTATAAAATATACTTAGTTATTGTTTCAATTTCTAGTCAATTATCAATGTTAGTGTGTGTGTGTGTGTATGTGTATGACCGAAGGTCCAGTTGGCCATTGATTGCTGACGTTATAGCTTGTGATAAGGCCGTCGTTGTTTATTGTTTATAGTCTCCGACATGTTGTGGAGGGGTTGCCTGAGAGGCGATATTTGCCGCATTAGCGGCGGCAACGATTTGAATAAGCACTTACGTTATTCATAGTTCGTTGTTTGACTTATGTGTTTAATGTTGAATGTTGGTTGGATCGTAAATCCCTGGTGTCATCGATGATCTTCTTGGACGTAGTCCTCCTTTGGATCGTGAATCCCCCTGTGTCATCGATGACCTTCTTGGACGTAGTCCTCTCTTTGGATCGTGAATCGTATGTAAAATTTCAATAAGTTGGACGTAGTCCCAAGTCGGATGGTAAATCCGTTTAAATGAATAAGAATATCTTGGACGTAGTCCCCTGTTGGATCGTGAATCCGTAAGTGTAGTTTATATAGTTTGGACGTAGTCCTATGTTGGATCGTGGATCCATGAATGATCATTGAGCGATGTGGTTGTCAATATGTTGAATTGTTTGTGTTTGCCCCTGGTTGGAAATGTGGCCATTTAGATTTAGTTGAAATCTAGGTGCACTAGATGGAGCTGTCAATTCAGTCCAAAGACCGATTAGTTGGTTTAAAGTCGGCCGTGCAATGTTGGTTTTCTATCATCTTCTGAATATGGCCAGCCTGTGCCGATATTAGAAGTAATAGAGTTGCCGCCAACTGCATATGATCATCTGCGTTTCGAATCCAAGGTGGTTGCTGTGCCTGATGCTGCTGCAGTTGGGGTTTTGTCCCATCTACGCCGCTAAACCAATGCTCGGCGTTGGGCGAATTTTTTGATGGGAGCTGAGATTGACGCTGGCCACATTGTCTGGCGGAGTATTTGATCCACTGGTTGAGTGATTGTGTTGATATGTTCCTTGAATTGAGCGAATTCGCTGAACTTCCCATAAGATCAGAAGGGATTGTATTGTTTCCTTGATGGTATTCGTGGGAATTGATTCTCCGATACTGTGGATGCTCTGGCATTTGAACTGTAGTTACCGTCAGCCGATTCACTTTTCCGACGTTGAAGTCGCTGAGCGTAACTCTTATTTGCTTAATCTGGACTGCGGTCATAAGGTGCAGTCATTGTCTGTGAACCACCATCATCTTCATAATAATTGTCATCATAATGTCTATGCTGCTGCTGCAATTGTTGTTGTGGGTGCTGTGGCCACATATGATTTCTTTTTGGAACAGCATAGTTGATAGTCTCCGACATATTGTGGAGACGTGCCTGAAAGGCGACCTTTGCCGCATCAGCTGCGGAAACGATGTGATTTGTGGTCGTCAATATGTTGAAGGTGATGGGTTGTAATTCCACCATCTTCTCAGTATGTCCAACCTGTGCCGCTGCCAGAAATGTTAGATATCCCGCCAACCGCACAGAATCATCTGCGACTCGAATCCAATTTGATTGCTCTGGCTGATGCTGTTGCAGTAGGGGATATGTCCCATCTACGCCGCTAAACCAATGCTCGGCGTTGGGCGAGTTTCTTGATGGGAACTGAACCCTCTGTCGGCAGCGTTACCTTTGGTCGTATTTGATGAACTGGTTGAATGGTGGTGCTGGACATGGTGGCTTTCTTTTTGGAATATTGTGGTTGAGTCCTTGCGGCCTATTTTGTTGAATTAGAACTGGCACTTGATTGAACCAGAGATGTTACGCATCCAAGTTGCTATTTAGAAGATTACTCTGCTGATCCATGGAAGCCTGCGTTTAATTGTGTCGCAGGATAAAATAGTCCCAATGCTAGGCGCTTTTCTTCGTTGACTGGTGGCTGGACCTTGTGTACACCGTTCGCCCTCCGTTGGTCGGAATTCCTGAAGGGTGCCGGCATCTTTCCTGTTCTTCTCCTTCTGTATTCCCTTATCTTGGCACCGAAAGCCTATCTTAGACACCGACTCCGTTGGAGTGGTGCCCCCGTGGCAGCTACGTGCAATGGGCGGTGTTGATAGGGTGCCCCCAGAGCATTTCGTCCAGGCGGCGAAAGCGAAGAACCCCAGCCACTTAACAGCGATGAGCCTAGGTGGCGAGAAGCGACAAATTCAGTATGCTCGAACGATATCCAGGTGACGAGAAGCGGTGAACTCCAAATCCGCAACAGTTTTCCGTGGACATGCTTTCCGAGGGGTGCCGGCATCTTTCCTTGTTCCTCGTTTTCTTTGTCCCTTAATCTTAGAACCGAAAGCCTATCTTAGACACCGACTCCGTTGGAGTGGTGCCCCCGTGGCAGCTACGTGCAATGGGCGGTGTTAAGAGGGTGCCCCCAGAGCACTTCGTCCAGGCGGCGAAACCGAAGAGCCCCAGACACTTAACAACGATGTGCCTGGGTGACGAGAAGCGACAAATCCTGGATGTGTAAACGATGCGCCCAGGTTTCGAGAAGCGGTGCCCAGGAACGGATGTGTATGATGCGGTGAAATCGCAATTCTCAGAGTTCTTGGAATTATTCATCTCCAATTCGATTTTTGGGTTGACATTGCAAGTATAGGATGGTACTGACCCCTTAGATTTGATTGAATTGTCCTCTTGACTTTTTTGCCCGATGGGCCATCGTCCTCTTCTTGAGGTTCTTTTAGTGTACGCGGGGCGTATTTAAGTGGTAGCGTGGGTTGTTCCAAGTACCTGCAACTTCATTAAAAGAGGAGCCGAATGATGTCCTCAATTCAAACCCTGGAATTGATCGAATATTTCTTGATGTACCTGCAGTGAATTCTGTAAAATTAAGCCAAATTAAACAACCTTGGATGTCGAACAGTGGACTGTACTTTGTATTTGATTAATTGAGTATTAATTAAATTGTAGGTTAACTGTGTTATTTAAATTGCTAAATAATAGTAATTTGTGGACTGTAATTTGTATTTGGAAGATGTATGTCAGGGGGAAACATCATGCAGATATCATGATAAATAATGGAACTTTGAGAGGTTCGTCATCGCATAATCGGGCTAGCTCTCGAGGCTCGGCCCACGGTCGACTGGTGACGACATTTTGTAACATCAGGGGCATCGGTTTCACCAATACTAATGTAAACGCCGTCCACCAATATCTGCAAACAACGAAACCTGATATCCTTGCCCTAACTGAGACCCAGGTCGATTCGTCAACTGATTCAAAATATCTTCGTTGCTCAGGATACGACTTACATTCGAGATTCCGTTTTAAGAGCGGAGTCTGCGTCTTCGCGCGATCCAATCTGGCTTACCAGAGGATGGACCCCAATAATATGGACATCATATGGTTGAGGGTCGTGCTGAGGAATTCTGTTAAATTTCTTTGTTGTCTTTACCGCTCCCCGAATGACGATCGACCGGCGACATTTTTCGAACATCTTTCATATACCGTCGACTGGATACAGATCAACCACCCAGCTTGTGAAATTATTGTCCTTGGCGATTTTAATGTGCACAATTCCGACTGGCTGTTACATTCTAACAGAACCGACGAGGCTGGGAGGCTGGCGGAGATGTTTGCTGTAAGCCACAACTTGACTCAACTCGTGGGGGAGCCAACGCGAATACCGGATGCCCGAGGCGATTATGCGAACACCCTGGATCTGTTTTTGACATCCGAACCGAGTATTTATACCGTAGAGGTTTCTGCGCCACTGGGAAACTCAGATCACTGCTTGGTATCTGTCGCGCAAGCACTTGCACACCAAGCGAATAACCGGCCTAGGCAGCTTCGCCATGTATGGAAGTGTGGGGCTGCTAACTGGAACGATATGCGAGATTTCTTCGCATCCTTTCCGTGGTCCGAGATGTGCTTCGGAAACTCCGATGTTAACGCTTGCGCGGAGTCGGTGTCAGATTATTCTTCTGGGGATGGAGATGTATATTCCACATTCCATCAAACGAAGTTCGTCTGATAAACCTTGGTTTGACAAAAAATGCGAGCTGATTACAGCGGCAAAAAATAGAGCTTTTAAACAGTGGCGCTCCAATCCCACTGATGTTAACAGAACGAATTTTGTTAGAATCAGAAACGCGTGCAACCAGGCGATTGATACCGCGAAGAAGGCTCACAACGACAGGTTGATCAATAAGCTCCTTCGGTGCCCAACTGGTTCGCGCTCCTTCTGGTCAATGGCAAAGGCTGTCAGCAGTAACTTTGCTTCCTCCTCTTTCCCTCCGTTGGTGACAGACAGCGGGACGTTAGTCACGAATCCAAAGGATAAAGCTAATGTGTTCGCGAATTTATTTTCCGCGAATTCAAACCTCGATCCCGGCCTTTTGCAGCCACCTGTGATCTCGCCGGTACAGTCTTCCATGCGGGATGTGAGATTTCGTCCGCGCACTATTCAACGCATTCTACGTGAACTAGATTGTAGGAAGGCAACCGGCCCGGACGGAATACCAGCAATAGTCCTTAAGAACTGTGCTCCAGAACTATCGCCGGTTCTTGGCAGACTCTTCCGCTTGTCTTATGCAGCTCGAGTTCAGCCAATCCCAAAGACGGGAAAAAAGTGTCTCCCACAAAATTACCGTCCGATAGCATTACTGTCTATTTTATCTAGGGTAATGGAAAAAGTCATCAATACAGAGTTGGTTAAGTATTTGGAGTGCAACGGTCTTCTGAATGATCGTCAATACGGATTCCGTGGCAGGCGGTCCACGGGAGACCTTTTGACACTTATAACCGATATTTATTTATTTAGGCTTAATCCAAGCAACTTAAGCTAATATAATATAACAACTTACAGACTAACTTAAAAACTAAGTAACGAGTAGTTAAAAAAAAAAAAAAAGTAAATAAATAAAAAATATATATATATATCCAATAAAAAACAAAAGAAGAAAAAAGAAAAAAAGAACACGGAAGGAGAAGAGGGCTTGAGGTGTGACAGTGAGGGTTACGTCTACACAGTGGTAAGGGGCGGTGCTGGAGAGCTGGGGGAGAGATTTGAAATTGAGGTGGGTGGGGTTAGGACGGGTTTATTCTGAGACGTCGTTTGAGGGCAGGAGTGGAGAGGTTGAAATCAAAGGAGGTGGGGAAAGAGTTGGCATGTCGTAGCATACGCGAGATGGGCTCGTTAACGCCGTAAGGCGTGTGATGAGAGGGCACGTAAAACAGACGAGGGTTCCGCACATTACGGGGGTTTGTATAAAATGATAAAGAGGAGAGCAAGCGTGGGCAATTGATTGAACCTGACAGAAGGCGATGGATAAAGATGATGTCAGCATGGATTCTGCGCTCTTCAAGCGTGTTAAGGTTGATTAGAAGGAGCCGGTCTGTGTATGGTGGGAGAATGAGTGGGTTTTCCCAGTTCAGTCCACGGAGGGCGAAGCGCAAAAAACGACGTTGAACGTCCTCGATTCTACGAATGTGAGACTGTTGATACGGGGACCAGACCTGACTGGCATATTCGAGTAGTGGCCGGACAAAAGTTGTGTAGAGGGATCGGGTGACGTAGGGGTTTAGGAATTCCTTCGACCAGCGTTTTACAAAGCCAAGGGCGGCGTTGGCTTTTAGGATTGTGTTATCGATATGTGCGGTAAATCTAAGTTCCTTGTCACATAGGACGCCCAGGTCGCAGATTGATTCAACCGATGTTATCGGTTGCCCTAGCAAGAGATAGGAGCGTGGCTGGGAGGGGGAGCGTTTCCGAGAGAAGGTGATTGTGTGACATTTGGCGATATTCAAATCTAGGCAGTTATTTTGGCACCATGTCGAAAAGCTGTCAAGATCCGATTGGAGAAGTGAGGAGTCAAGAGGAGAGCGGATTGTCTTGAAGATTTTGGTATCATCCGCGTAAAGCGAGATGAGGGAGTGATTGATGCTCGAACCTATGTCGTTTATGGTAAGGATAAATAGTAGGGGGCCGAGATGACTGCCCTGGGGGACACCTGAGGTTGGAGAGAAAGGATCGGAGAGGGTGGATTTAAATCGCACCCGACAGGTTCGAGAGTTAAGGTAGGATGAGATACACTTAATCAACAGCGGTTCAAAACCAAGGGAAGATAATTTAAAGAGAATGAGGTTATGGGAAATCTTGTCGAAGGCCTTGCTAAAGTCGGTAGTGGCTACATCAACCTCATCGCCGTTCTCTAGGGCAAGGAGTGTGTGAGATGTGAATTCTACAAGGTTGGTAGTAGTGGACCTGCCGGAGAGGAAGCCGTGCTGGTTAGGAGAGATGATGGGGGTGCAGCGAAAACGTAACGCTTCGTATAGAAGGCCTTCGAACAGTTTAGGAATGTGCGAAAGCTTAGCAATGGGACGATAATTGGATATATCGATTTTAGGCCCCTTTTTTATGTATGGGGGTTATGTAGGAGGATTTCCAAAAGTCGGGAAATAGACCTTGTGCAAGGGATAGATTGAAGATTGACGCGAGCGGGAGAGAGAGAGAAGAGGAGCATTTTTTTAAAAAGATAGCAGGGAGCCCGTCTGGGCCGGGACTGAAATCGTCTTTAAGTTGTTCAAGTTTTTCTTTAACTTGGTGTTGTTGTATGTGCAGAGGGATGAGCGGGCCAAGGGAGAACTGAAACTTGCCAGTAAAGTAGGAGGGGTTAGGCTCGAACGAGTCGTCCGTGAAGGATAGTTTGAAGAAGGACGCGAAAAGATTGGCTATGGTTTGGGAGTCAGATGAAGTAGTTGAGTCGTAGAAAAGAGAGTTGGGATAGGCATCTGATTTCCGTTTATAGTTGATAAAGTGGTAGAAGGATTTGGGGTCATTGATCAGATTCAGTTGGGCTTTGGCAAGGTAATTGTGGTAAAGGGAGCTATAAAGCTCGGTGAATTGGTAAAAGTAACCGAGATAGTTGGAATAGTCCAGAGGAGAATGCGTATTTAAGAAAATGTTCCACAACTTATTTCTCTTGTTACGGAGTGTGCGGAGTCTGCGGTTATACCAAGGGGGCGATGAGAATAATAACCTGTTTCGGGAATAAGGGACAAATAGGGATATGGCGTTGAAGATTACTGTGTAGAGTGAGGCTGTAGCCACCTCAACACTAATATCATTTAAGCGGGGTAAGGTATTGCTGAAGTACTCATTTATGCGCCGGAAATTGGCTTTTCGGAAATTGAAAGAATATTGGTAGGGGAGGGGAGTGGGTGTGCTGTGGGCTGGGTGGTCACGGAATACGGATAAGAGAAGTGGGGGGTGGTGGTTGTCAATGGTTGAGAGGATGTGGGGACTAGGGGTAACTGAAGAGTTGCAGGGGTCTGTCGTGAACACTAGGTCGAGTTGTCTGCCCAGATGATTTAGGATATTGCTGACTTGGTAAAGGCTAGAGTCAGTGAGGTTGTCTATTAAGAGACACTCCTTGGTAGTGGAGGGGCTAGAGATATAGTGGGACTCATCCTCAGACAACGACCATTGGAGATGGGGGAGATTGAAATCGCCCAGGACTACAATGTCGTCTTGGGTAGAACTCAGTTCCGTTAAGCAGTCGATTGCAGCAATAGCGAGTTCGTATGCCTCGGTAGCTTGCGAAGGTGGGATGTAGAAGCAAATGATATACAAGGACTTTGAGCGGTGTTCAACTTTTATAGCGACATAGTCGAGGTAGGGTGAAGAGGAGAAGGTGATAAGAGAAGATGTTAGTCCGTTTTGGACGGCGAGCAACACGCCTCGGCACGGGGTGTCAGGCGTGGAATGATGGACATCGTCGTCCCGAAAAACTGTTAGGGAAGGGGGGAACAGTTCTAGGCTGTTGATACTGGGGATGAGGTTGGTGTCGGTCAGGGCGTATATATCAAAGGGAAAGGAGTGGGTATTGTGTAAGATCGACTGTGTTTTGGAGCGAAGACCTCTGACATTCTGGTAGTAAATGGTTAGGGGACAAGAATTGGGAGACCCCATGGAGAGTGGGGTGGGCAGCCGATTAGGGCCGAAAAAGTTTATTATTAGTGGGTTCGCTGCGTGGTGAGCCGGATGCCATTTTCGAGCAAATGTATTGTCGGAGAGCCGAGAGGTCTCTAGTTACTTTAAGAGGGGGAATATTAAAATTTTCGTGGAACTTTATGAACAGGTTACGAAGGCTAGGGAAATCGGTGGGGAGGCCTTCTTGTTGAATGGAGATCTTAACGCTCGTTTTCGTTTTGCCTTCATAGCAAACTGCATCAGATTTACCATGAAGATAAGCAAGATAAATGCGGACGTTGTCGTAGGTCCGATTATTTCGAAGCTTTGAGAGGGCATAGCGGCAATCAGATGTCTTAAGGGATTGTTGGGTAATCTTGACGGGGGGCGGCAGAGGGGGATCAAAAATGTGGCGGCGGGGGGGGGGGGGGGGGCTGAGGCGAGATGGGGAAGAGGGGCGAGAGGGTAAGAGATCCGAACTTATGCACGGTTCGGAGGACAAATGGGCTGAGCTTTCGTGGGCGGGGCATAAGGGATTGAGAGTGTGCGATCTGTGGAAATTGGTATATTTAGCGCCTGTTTTCAGGTCAAAGAGCGGAAAGGGGCTGGGGTTGGGGGCAGGATGAGGCGCGGGGGGAGTGGTTTGGTTGGAGTTGGGCAGGATGACATGACGGGAATGTGTGGGCGTGGGTTTGGGATAAGGAATGCGGTCACGGCGAGGTAAAGGGAGGGAAGATCGTTTGAACCTAGGCTTGGGAGAGGGTTTGGAGGGTCGACTTTGGGTAGGGTCGTGGACGCGAATGCGCGTGCTTCTGGGAATGGGGAACGGAGTGTGTATGGTATTTGGCTTGGGCAGGGAATTTTTAGGAGGAGTTGTACCTGGAACGTGGGGCCCTCTGGGGGATTTTGGAGGAAGAGCGCGTGTCGATTTGGGATGGACAGTACTATTGTTATATCCGTGAGTGGGTATAGATGAGGGCGGCAATGGTATTGACAGTTTGTTGGGGTTGTTTAGGGATAACGACATCCCGCCGATCCTACAATGCGCATTGTTAATCGGGTGGAAAATCCAGTCATATCTAGAGGGAAGGACTAAGCGGAAACTAGGTTTCGTCATACTGCCGGGAAGCGGGTAACATTCTATTACTGGGATGCTGAATTTCGTCAGGAAGAATTCGGCAATCCAGACTGGGTTCGCAGTTCTTGGTGCGCCCTTTAACAGGTATGATGTAACTGCCAGATTTGAGTGCTCCAGCTTGTTAAGTCGAGCTTGCCATTCAGCAGGAGTCCAAGATGTGCCAAAGTGGACTATTAAAGGAGTCTCAGTTTGGGGAGTCGTGGAGGCAGGAGGGATGTCGATTGAGGTAGTGGATGGGGGAGGAGTGGGTGAAGTCGGAAGCGGCGGAGGTGGGGTTACATTCTGGAGTTCGTCGTAAAGAGATGAAATGCAACGAGGGGATGGGTGGGGGTTAGTATTCTTTGAATGCATGAAGGCAAGCGCGGAATCGAGTTGGCCAAGTACAGAGCGGAAAGTCGAAAGTTCATCAGCGACCGAATCAACTTAATGGAGAACCAGCTCCAGTAACGGGTTAGGTTCAGCCGAGATAAGGTGGCTATGAGTGGAGGATTGCGATAATGTGAGCTCCTCACTAAGGCTGTTAAGCTTGCCGAGAATGTCATCCAAAAGGGGACTGGAACAGTGAACAGGCGGACTTTTGGATGTCGATTGTTGGATTTTATCCAGATCAGAACGAAAGGTGTGGATTAATTCAAGAGTTGCAGTATTAAGGCATTCGTTGAACGTGTGGATCAGTTGGTTGACGATTGTTTTGTTGTTGTCTTTGATAAGGGAGGTGATCTCGGAGAGCGACTTATGGTGGAGAGAGGCAATGTCGTCAATACACGTAAGGCTACTCTCGAGGGGTGAAATTTTATCAGAGATCGTTTTGAGATTAGTGCCAAGGGAGCCGTCAATTGAGTCACCGAGGCACTTGATAGCCAAAAGGACATGGGAAAGCGAAACATCGGTGCATTCATCGCAAAAGAACAAGAGGTTGTCGGGGAATTCTTTTGCGAAGTGCGTGTTACGCTTGTTCAGGCCCACGCAGGTGGCGTGGAAATTTTTACCGCAGATGCCTTTGCAGCGAACGAAATCGGCATTGGAGTTGCTAATTCCACAAGTTGGGTTGCCACACGACATATTGGGATAGCGGTTCTAGGAGGAGAAAGAGTGGAGAGAGAAAAGAACGCGAGGCTTGGAAAGGGAAAAAAAAGTGATGGGGGAGTAAGATGTTTACAGGTGTATTCCTGTTAGTGTGTGTTGAAATATTAACAAACACCAGTGGTTTAGAAACCAACAATGATCGGGAAGGTTGGGGGTGTGATTAGGGGTAACAAAGAGAGTAGAGGAAGTAATTATAAATTATAAAAGTAAAAAATTAAGAAATTAATGATTAAATAAAAAAACATTCAAGATCAAAAATACAAATTAAATTAAAAATTAAAAACAAGTAAATGTTGAGGTCTTAAAAACAAGGACAACTTAGAAATTAGGATTAAAAATAGACTAACAAATTAATGAAAAGCGAGTAAGAGTAAGTGAAAAGACTAAAAAATATAGAAAAAGAAGAAAAATAAGAGTTACAAATAAGAAACCAAATAATAAAAAAAAAAAAAAAAAACAAAAAATTAACAGTGAATTAATCGATGATACTCAGCCGTGAGTTGAACGTAAGTCCTTCTGCGTCAAGGTCCGGCGTCTTGTACGGAGCAGCGTCAAGCAGCCGAATATTGCGTGGATTGTTGGGTCTTTTATGCGACAATCTCAAAATCGGATATATCAGAAGACTCAGTTCTCCAAATGTTCCCCCGTAGACACTCTATTCAATCCGGTGCGTTGTTCAAAGTTCACTTAAGTTTGATTGAGGTGTTGTCTCTTATCTGGATGACACTCTTAAAATCGCATATATTTGAAGACTAGAATGTGCCAATTTAAGCCGTTGGTGACGGTTATCCTGTAGCCTGTAACCTGTAAGGTGGGGTATTCGAGCTCTGTTACCTTAAGGTTCCATGTAGCAATATAAACTACGACCCTGTCCACATGCGTCTGCAGGCGAATTTCCTCGATTTTGCTTTTTTTCTTCTTATTTTTCTGCCTCTCTTTATTTCTTCTCTATTGGCTGATGTGCAATTTGTGATACGCTGTATCAGTATCACGTTTTAGAAACGTTCCTCTCCAGTTGTAGTGAAATAAAAAAAAACCGCTCCTCGAACACAGTGTATTAATGTTATCACGAAGAAAAATTCTGAGACCCTTCTTTGTCGGATATGCCGATTTCCGTGTTACAGGTGTGCCCTACTGAGGTTAGTGATGACCTCCGGAAGAAGTTGCTTTTTTTTGGTTGGTTTGGCGGTTTGGGTTTGATGCCACTTCTCGTTTTTGTCGATATGTTTAATGAGGTTTCCGTGTTACGGCTGGGGATATATGGACATCTGCGATTGAACGGCATGGTGAGTCAAGGGCGGTCGCATTAGATATCTCCAAGGCTTTTGACCGCGTCTGGCACGGGGCATTGCTGAGCAAACTTCGTTCATATGGACTTTCCCAACAGCTTTGCGACTGGACGAGGAGCTTCCTCGAGAATCGATCGATCCGGGTTGTTGTGGACGGCGAGTGTTCGGATCTGTATCCTGTTAATTCGGGGGTGCCTCAAGGTTCTATTTTGGCTCCAACCTTGTTCTTGCTTCACATAAATGATTTATTGGAGACAACGGATAACAAAGTGTTCAGTTTTGCGGATGATAGTACGCTTGTTTCCTCCTTTTCGAGTGATCGGTCGATTGGTGCATCAACGTCGCACCAGCTGAGATGTAGACAGATTGACTCTCTGAACCAGGATCTAGATAAAGTCCTGCAGTGGGGAAAGGCCAATCTTGTCGACTTCAACGCAACGAAGACCCAGTATACAACATTCTCAAAGAAAACCGGATCATCGGTTCCACAGCTGATGATGAGTGGCCGGGCCCTCTAGGCTGGGGAAAGTTTGAGATTGCTCGGCGTCACGGTCTGTGGGAATGTATCATGCCATAAACATGTATCGGGTATCGCCAGATCAGCCTCAGGAAAACTGAGTTATCTTTTTAGAGCCAAGAAATATTTTACTCCGGCCCAACTTCTTCTCCTATATAAATCTCAAATTAGACCCGCGCTCGAATATTGCTCTCATGTTTGGAGCTCGGCTCCTAAACATACCCTCGACCTACTTGAAAGCGTACAAAGACGAGCGATCCGCCTGATCGGTGACTCGGCGCTGACGTCGGGACTACAGTCGCTATCACATCGAAGGCGCGTGGCCGACCTCAGTCTGTTTTACAGATATTATCACGGGTGCTGTTCTTCGGAGATTCTTGGCATTGTCCACGCAATTCGGTCTATATGCGCTCCACAAGACAATCCGATGGATCGCACCCGTTTGTGGTTCATCTCCCGACAGCGCGAATATCCCTGTATCAGAACTCGTTCCGTTACAGAGCGGGGAAGCTGTGGAACTCCCTTCCCACGCGAGTGTTCCCGGAGCGTTACAACCTGCAACTGTTCAAAAAGAACTGCAACAGTTATTTGATGGCATCTCGGGGCGCCCACTCGACGCTATAGGTTCGCCTCTCCCGAGAGAAGTCTAATAAAAAAAAAAAAAAAAAAAAAAAAAAATTACTAGTTTTTCGTTTATTGATGATGACTTGTTCGACTTGTATGTTAAATTTAAAATATAAGTTGGATCGTAAATCCATCTATATCATCGATGACTTCTTGGACGTAGTCTTCTTTTGGATCGTGAATCCCTCTATGTCATCGATGAACCTTTGAACGTAGTCATACGCGTTCCACTCGAATGAAACGCAAAAAATGTTGTTTTATTTATATTGGAAGTTCATAATCTTGGTAAAAATAGGAAATATCTATTAAATTATTCCATTCACCGTCGATTGCAATAGAAAAATTATTAAAATGAAGCAGACATTAGTTTATTCTCAGAAGAGTGATGAAGCACCTAATCAGTACGGGCTCGGATATGTCCAGTCCGATTGAACTCAAGAAATATATATCTGGTAAGCATATTCCACTTGACCACGGTGTCTTCGTTTTTCAGAAGCACATCTGCCAGAGTTCCAATCTTATGAAGTGCTCCATCACTTTGTTTATTATCAACGCTTGGTGATGTAATACCTGCATCCGATTCCCATTGTTGTTGTCAGGTTCTAATTGAATAGCTTTCGTATCGGCGTCTATGGCTTCATCGTACTTTCCTGTATTGATTCGGCCATATGCTTTGCTGTAATTTGGATTGTAGAATAATGCAGAGTTGCACGATCATTTTCTGTTACACGGATATAAACTGCAGCTCGATTACAGTAGAATATTGGGTTTTCCGGATCGAAACTAATTGCCCGGTTGTCTTGGATTACTGCTTCTTGATATTTGCATTCCTTCTTCAGGCGGTTGCCTTTATTCTTAATCCGTTCGGCTGTTCCAAGGGATTGTAGATTGCGTTCGATAGACATCGACTGGAACATTTCGAATAGATCTAACCTTTGTGGTTCCGCTTGTGAGGTTGTGCCTGCACTGTTAGACGTAGCTTCTTCGCTATCGAGATCCTCATCATCGCTCAGATTAAACGCTGCTTGCAAACATTGTATAACAACATCCAGACTTTCGACGACGTCAGTGCCCAGCGATTAGCCCTCACTCGGTTGTTTTACATAGTCAATGAAGGATTTAACGAACTGCTTGTGGACTTGATCAGACATTTTCGAAATCTATCAACCGTAAACACTGAATTGCCGTTATTGGTCTCAAATCAATGTCGACACTGAATTCAATTATAAACTCGAAGAGTCCTGAACAAATATGTCTTCTTTGTATACAACCGACAATCATTATCCGGCGACAGACAATGTCGACGAAATTCATTTATTTTCACGCACACCACACAACACTTTTTCAAGTTAAGATCGATGGATCTCTTAATTAAATTATATTAAATTATAAAATCAATTGCCACCTACCTGGTTACTGGAGATAGTTCCCTCGTTGCGACTTGTGAACGTATTCCCATTTCCTGTTCGGACGTGATCCTATGGACGTAATCCAGCTGTTGGCGCTTGGATTCTTGCGCCGACTTCTTGCTCGGATGTTATACATCCGGCTCCGTTGGATCATAATGTACAGCGTCGAGATAGGTTCCTCGACCTGACAGCAAAATCCTTGTGGCGTTGTTGCCCAGCAAATCTTGTGGCGTTATTGCCCAGCAAATTTTGTGGCGTTATAGCCCAGTAATAGCAAATAGTTTAAAACAACATTTTTTAACACTTCACATTAATTTAACTTTATTTACGAATTTTAATGTCACATGAAAGAAACGATTTAAAACACGTTGAGTAAATGATTAGAGGCTCTCGTAGTTAAAAACTGTCCAGCACCAACCGTCATCTCCAAACGTTATCAAATCAACAGGTGCTGAAAGCACCATATACAAAAAGGTCAAAAACAGTGTGAACACCGTACAGTAGTAAAACAAGCACTGTAAACAGTACCATGGAAACGTCACACGAATAGACAATTTTGCTTTTGTCTATTCAGCAATAGGTGGCGTTCCGTGTGGTATGTTTTTTCGGAATGGTGTAATGTGATATATGTTGCGGAACTGCAACAATATTATAATAAGTTAACTATATAATGTGAACTGGGGAATATAGGGATTGATGGTAAAGGAAGTAGGTTGGCGTGGGATATGGTCAGTTAGTGTTCTCGGGTGCGGTAACACTTTCCGGTTGTTCGTTAAAACGCAGAATGTTGGCGAATGGTTGTATGTTACAGTATTTGAACTGATTGGGTGCCAGCTCGGTGTTATGGTACACTACCTCGCTGGAGTCATTAACCAATCTTCCAGAGGTAAAGAGACTTCTGGTGTGGAGACAATTCAGATAGTGAGCCCTGTTATCTAGAGGAGTTGGTAGTAGTGAAGTTATTATGGGGTTGGGATTATTTGGGAGGTTTTCAATAAATTTGATGAACAGCTCTAGGAAGCGTCTATCGAGACGGTCAATATTAGCAGCATTGTATAGCAAGCTGTTATTGTAATACTTGTAAGAGTTGGGTTGTCGGTTGATGCCAGTGATCAGCCTGAAGCATTTCCTTTCGAAAGTGCATAGCTTCTAAAAAAAAAAAATGGATGGCGAGAGGGCCGACTTTAGCGAGACAAGGACAGATGTGTCCTTCATCTTGTCTCTGACTTCTGGTCATCTTGCGATAACCAGATTCACCCACATCCGTGAGGATGTTGTGCTCGGTCTCGCGATATCTGAAAAGAAAAGAAAAAAGGGGGGTATCCAAGGATAGTGTGTACAGTGTTAGTCCGGGTGTTCTCTAACTACTTGTATAGAGGGATGGTGGGAAAGAAATCGTACAAGACAGGTAGGTCTTGGGTGCGGTAGTAAACGCAGATCACGTCTTTGGCGTCTGATAATCTGCGCTTTGGTCGGTGTGTATGTTTGGGTTTGTGCCGTCTTGTACTGTGCGTTCGTGTGTGTGGTTTGTTAATAGTAGACCCTATGGGATGGATCCAGGAATCCTCTATCATAGAGGGGAATGTTGTTGGGAAAGGTGCTTTCTTCAGTTTTGTACTGAAGACGAAATTGTGGGGGTTTGATCCGAAGAGATCGAGGGAGAGAAGGGTCAAGAACGCAAGATTCCCGTACAAGTAGGTTCTCGCTGTTCTGAGTGTTTTCGAGGTACTTGTGTGCTAATTGTCGATAGGGGTAATGGAGGCGCCTTCGTATAGGTGAGAGTTCGGGTAATGACGACCGTCAGGCCTTCTAGAATGATTGGTGCATCTTCTGAGGGGTTTCCTTTCGAAAACTCGAAGTCTTTCCATTTGATCCGAAGATATGCAGGACCATATGGGAAAGGTGTACGATATTCCAGATCGGATTAGCTGCTTATGGCAGAGAAGCTTAACTTTGGTGTCAACTTTGTTGCTCCACTTCAAGATGTTGTGCAGTTGCTTAGACCGACCGAGGCCCCTTTGAAGAATGTGGGTCACATGTTTGATGAAATTAATTTTTGGGGTATAAGTGACCCCAAGATATTTCATGGTCTAATCGTAGTATCTCCCATTTTTATTCGAATATTCTGTGAATATCGAGAAGCAGGTTGGGAGTGTTTACTACTCAGAATTATAGCTACTGCTTTGGATGGATTAAGTCGAATTTTCCATCGACTGTAATACTGATACAGTTCGTCCAAGTGACGGTTGAGTCGATTTGTTGCGAGATAAGGGCCTTTGGTTGACGTGTACACCAGGACGTCATCCGCGTAGCATATCTGGTTTACTCTCCCGTCCATAGGGCGGGGAATATCGGAGGTGTAAATATTGAATAAGATGGGGCCTAGAATGGAGCCCTGTGGTACGCCTGCAGCGGCGTGAAAAGTTCGGGAAAGCTTTACATTCACTCTAACTTGGAAAGTTCTGTTTCGAACGAACTGGTAGATGATACTACAAGTGCGTAGCTTCTCCATTTGGGCTGGTGTTATATACTACAGTGGGCACGCGTATGTAAGTGTGGGTCTAACTATTTGTTTATAGATGAGCAGTTTGACTTTGTGAGAGAGACCGTTGGGTTTCCACATCAGTTGTATTGTGGCTTTACGTAAAGTATTTTTAATGTGGGTGGAGAATGGAAGGTCATTGGAAAAGGTTATTCCCAGATATTTTAAAGTTTTAGAAGGTTTTATTTGGGTGTTATTTAGTTCGAGTCTAATTTTGTTGTGGGGGCGCCTTGTGTTGTTTGTGCAGTGTCCCTTTTTACCCTTAAACACTATAAGTTGGGTTTTATCAGGATTTAGGCGAATTTTCTATTTATTGAAGTATGTTGATAGATTTGGGAGGAAGTTATTAATGCGGTTTCTTGCCTCTTTTACAAACTTGCTGCTGGAGTAGACTATGGTGTCATCAGCGTAATTCAACATTACGGTATTGGGTAATTGAGGCCGCGGTATGTCTGAAGTATAGAGGAGGTATAATAGTGGTCCAAGAATTGAATCCTGCGGAACCCCTGCGGTTATATTATACGATTGGGAGATAGAAGAATTTATTTTGACCATGCATTTTCTACCAGAGAAGTAGGAAGTAAGAGGTTTGGTAGTATGGGTGTTTAATCCAAATATGTAGTGCAGTTTGTAAAGCAGTCCTGAGATCCAAACACAGTCGAATGCTTTAGATATGTCCAGAGAGATACAGACCGTCGGACTTTGGTTTTGAAGATTAGTTGTGACATCGTGCGTTAGTTTTAACAGAGCATGATCACATGTGTGATCTTAATGTGTTTAATAACGATATCGGAAGATTGTTGCTGGGGTTGTTGGAAGGACTGGACTTACTGATAGGGACTATAACTGTGGTTTTCCAGTTATCTGGGAAATGTGATCCGTTAATTATGTGGTTGAGAAGAACGAGAATAGGGACTAGATTTGACGGGAGAAGTCTTTTGTAAAGAAGGTTTGGAATTCCATCTAAGCCTGTCGACTTCTTGTTGTTGTGTGATGTTATAAATTCAGATAATTCGCCTGCTGTTAGGAAGGTCGCATTATCCAGAGGATGACACGCTTTGTTTGTTTCGTTGAATTCCGCGATGAAAGGGGTGAAGGATGGGATAATTGTGCGTGCGATGTAGTCGTTTACAGTATCTTGTAAATTGGAGACTGAGAGGGAGTCGTTTTGTTGATGGATTTTATAAAAGTGATTAGGCAGTTTGCTATGTCAATATCTGATTGGACTAGGTGATTGTTAGTAGGGTTGATAATATAATCGATTCGGGGTTTGTATTTTCGACCCGTTAGTCTGTTGATATTTTTGAAAAAATCACGATTGGGTTTAATATTTTTAAGTATAGACGTGTAAGCCTGGTCGGCAAATTGTTTTAGTTGTCCATTTATCAGGGTAGTCAAGAGTTGGATTTGATTTTTAATAAAAGGGGAGTAACTGCTATGTAGTTTTCGTCTAAGCTGTTTTTTTACGCGTAACAGTTTTGTAAGGATGTTGGGTAAAGGTTTTCCTAGGTGTTTATGAGGGATGGATGTAGGTGTGTGGCTGAAGAGGGCATTTTTTAGTATTTGCTCTATTCTTAAGGCTGCTTGATCAATTTCAGCAGGGAGTAGATTTGAAGTCTTTGGCAAAGTATAGTCTGTAAAACTGACAGCAATGTCCCTATTGACTCTTTTCCAGTTTGTCCTGGAGAAATTCGGGATCGGATTGAATGAGTAACATGGTTCGAGGGCTGGGATTTGGACAGTGGTGTGGACGGACCCATGATCGGAAGGTAATTCGAAGGATACTGTAAGGAGGTTAGGTGAGTAGACGTCTACGGATTTTAGGAAAAAATCGATTGTTGATTTAGTAGTATTGGAGATACGTGTTGGCTGTAATGGACAGTCCGCATAAATATATGGATGGAGTTGAAGGAGTGCTAGAATTTGGCAACCGTATTTATTGCACTTAGTGTCGTTAAATGAAGTATGCCGAGCATTCCAGTCTCCTCCTATTATGAAAGGTGCAGGTAGAGACTGTTGGATTATCTCAGTGATGTCGGAACTAGGGAAGTTTGGTTCCCGAGAAGGGTGAATGTATACGGACGACAGTACAAGAACTTTGTTGCTTTTGCAAAAGATTTTAATTGCCGTGTACTCAATATTATTTATATTGGTGAATCTAATTTCGGAAAATTGGAATTTCTTGTGTATTAGAATTCCAGTACCTCCACGAGGTCCAGTGGTTCGTGGATTAGAAACAAGTGTATAATTCGGGATAGATACTCGGGAGTTTGGTTTAAGCCACGTTTCTGAGAGGAGGAGGATATCTGGAGAAAACTTGTCAACGAACAATCGGAGGTGTTGTCTGCGAATATTGGAATATATGAAGTCTGCGTTGAGGGAAATTATGGTTAAATTAGCAATTAAGGGAGAGGATATGTGAAGTTATAAGAGATAAAATCTGACCTGTTTTTTCTATTTCTGAGCTGTGCTTCAACGTGGGCAGCATCCTCTGTAAGCTACTTATGTATCCTGTGATGTCCAGATTCAGATCGTTACTGTTGGATTGGTAATTTTTTGTCATGTTATAGGAATCCTTGACAACCTTAGCGTATGACATTCCTGGACTTGTAGGATTTATTGATTGAGGTGATGTTGTTTTGGTTGGTGAAGGTTTGCTCGTTGCCATGGGTGTTGTTCGCCTTTGCAGAATCCTCAGGTTATGAGGACATTGCGAAAAGTTGGCAGGGTGGGGTCCTCCGCAGTTACAGCATGTCACTGTGATTTTCTTCGTTGTAATGGATCCATCGGGGTTTGTTGTTTGGATTGTTCCTGGTTCCATCCCAGGTGGGCTGACCTTACATTCTCCAGGTTGATGTTGTTCTGCACACTTTACGCATCGTACGCTTAGATGGCATGCGGCCGCCAAGTGTCCTGAGCCTTGGCATCTTTTGCAATGAAGGACGTTTTGTTTATGGGGTTCCTCAATTGCAATTTTATGCGTGAACAGATACTTTATTTGTTTGAGCCGGGTAATATCAGTTGGAGGAATTTGTATAAAACGTAAATGCAGAGTCTTGTTAGTCCGCATGTATGGCGTTTGGAAGTAGTCCAGCCTATATATTTTCAGTTCCGGACAGATCCTGAATATTTCTGCTGCAAGTTCCTCGTCTTGTGTTTGTGGTGAATTTGCGGTGGCCCAAGGTACTTTCGAGCATTCTAATTAGTTCTTCGATGTTTGTTATATTTTTAATATAGATGGGTGGTGGTCTTGTATTTTTGGCGTGCGTGTTAAGCATTTGTTTCCCGGCTGTCTTCTTTTGTTGGGGAGATGGTGTTTCGGGGGACGATAATTGTTGCTTTGGAGATGATGGGGCTAGTCCGGGGTGTTGAGCAGGCGTTTCTTCCATGCAGACGTCATCTCTAATTTTATTGGTTGTTTTTAGGGAGCGAATTTCCTCGTGGAGTTGTTTCATCTGGAGTCGAAGTGTATTGATATAATCCACGGCTTCCAGATACTTTTTTTGGTAGTCCATAGCTTGTGTCTCCATGGTTGTTGGTTTCTTTATTGCGCTCAGTAAATCGTCGGTAGCTCTTCTTTTACGCTCTATGATGAATTGTTGATCATCACTAGGGCCGTCGCCCAGCATGCGTTACTATTAGATTTCACTGTTTTATTACTAAAAGTATTTTTACACGTGCACTTCACCCACGTGCGTTACACACTTTCACAAACACGTGTTTTACAAACACGAGTTTCAGTTATGCTATGAGCGAACGTCTGTTCGCTCTGAAGTACTCGATAAGAATGACCGCCCACGAGAAGTAGGCAAAACACATTAATAATTACCCAGGAACCGCTGCCGGAAAATTAAACACACGGTTATTCTGTTGAAGTAAATGTTTTTTTATTTTATTTCACTTTCATTATTAACTTGTTCTTAGCCATTATTAAATATGTTAGTGTTTTTATACTTCACTTAAACTTATTATTAATATTTAATTGATTTTTTATGAATTTTAAACACGGCGAAACACTTCGTTTTCACATGACCTACGCTCCTCCGGCGCGCGACGGAGAGCGGGAGCGGCAACGACCGTGGTGGTGGGCGGGTGTAATTTGACACCGCGATACAACCTTCGTTTCGGGTGAGTTTGTGGTGTGGTGGTAGATATCCTCACCACTAAGGATGTGTATTTACTTACCACCAGAGAAACGCAAAGTCTCTCTTGGTGGAATAGAAAACCAGATCTCGTAATGGAGATCATGGTGGTGTGTGTGTGGTCGTTCAGATCTGTGTTGTTTGCCCATGCGCGAAGGCAATGGCAAAGTAAAGAAGGCAGGCAGCAAGGACAAAGGGATCGAGAAAATCGTTGTCTATGATGTGCATCGCGTGTAAATAAATAGACGACGATGCTTCGAAGACATGTGGTAAGAGAAAAGATGAGACGAGGGCATCATAAAAGTCTTAGATGAGGATGCCCTTGTGTAAATATACGAATAGATTGTGGAAAAGGTGCTAATGGGTTGGTGGACGAAACAAATCCCTTGCTTGCATTTGTATATGCAGGGAAATTCGTTTGTGGGAAACGGATTCTATATTTGCATTGTTTATGCTTTGAATTCAATCCGGCGGCTCTGCGCGAAGGCGATGCTTGTTTGGAGATTCAAACAGAGGAGCAATTGTGGGTAAAGTGCTTGGAGCTGTATCGATAGTTGCAAGTCATTGCAAGGCAGATTAGATAGTTATACAATGACGGTTTGTATATACCATCTGTGTCAATGGTACATGGTATCTATGGCGACGCAAGTGTCGAAGTCTAGTGTGAAAATCTACACTAATTGGAAATTCGGTTCTGGGTCGCTAATGCAGAGATTAGTTCGTAGTCGATTTTAGATAGGATGATGGCTTTAGTTATGTTAATAAGGGTGTTGGTATGTGCAGATCCATTCTTATATGCTAAGTATTTTACAATATTTAATCTTGCAGCTAGGCCTTTCTTAAGTGCTAAACAATGTTCTTTAAAATTGTATTTACTGTCAAAGAGGATACCGAGGATTTTCATGGATTGTGTGATTCTGAAAGGGAAGTTTGATGTTTTTGCTGCAGCTGGTTTTTCTACAAATGTATAAAATTTTAGTCTTTTCGAGGGAAATCTTTGCGCCTGAGGTTTTACACCAATTAGTGATGTCGTGCAGTATTTCTGTATAGGTAGATTGTACTTCGTTGAGATCGTTTAGGTTTGTTAGAATAACTAGGTCGTCAGCGTAGAGGCAGTGTTTATTGTTTTTATATTTTACGAGAATGTCGTTTATTCCGTCAAAGGCTATAGCGAATAATAGGACTGATAGTGGAGAACCCTGTGGGATACCGTTTTCTATGTTGTATATTTGTGAGAATGCACCTCCTGTTTTGACTCTAAACTTTCTGTTGGAAAGAAAGGACTTGATTATGTATAACATATTATTACCAACTCTCCATTGCGCTAATTTATTCAAAATCACATGAGGACCGATCCGGTCGAACACTTTTTCAAAATCTATGGCAAAAATTGTTGTATTCTTTTTAGTTGATAGAGAGGATGTGATGAAATTGTCGATATGGAGTAGCGCATCAATAGTTCCACGTCCTTTCTTGAAGCCAATCTGTTCAATGCTTATTAGATTGTTTTTCTCCATGAACCAGTTGAGTCGAATAGCTACAATTTTTTCAAATGTTTTTCCTAGACATGGGAGTAACGATATTGGGCGATATTCTTCTGCCGAGGTCGGTTCGCCCGTGGGTTTTGGTATGGTTACAATTGTGGCTATTTTCCACACTTGTGGAATTACACCTGTTTGGAGTATGTTATTGAAGAGATGGAGTATTCGGTGTCTCAGGAGTGGTGGACTGTTTTTTAACATTATGTAATCGACTCGATCATATCCTGGTGTTTTACCTGTGGCGGCGTGTAGGCTTGACTCTAATTCAATTTTATTGATTGGGAGATCTATTAATTTAGAGCATGGGCTTGTGTGAGGGGACGGGCTAATTGTGTCTCTTTTGGCAGAGAGAAATAACGGATGGAATTTTACGTCTTCTGCGTAGTTTGACCATGTTTTGCCGAGATGGTCTGCAATTTGAAGGGGAGATGTGAGAGTGCCTGAGTCGGTATTCATGCAGTGACCGTTTTTATATCCGCCCAGATTTTTCTGGGAGTAGAGTTCGGATTTAACTTTTCGGTAAATATTTGGAAGGCTTTTCTTTTTTCTTTCTTGGCATTTTTGCAAAAAAGAGCATTTAACTTTTTATAATTGATTAGGTTAAAATTAGAGGGGAATCTTTTGAAAATTCCCCAGGCTTCTTGTTTTTTCTTCCTTAGGTTGTTCAATACTGGATTCCACCAGGGAACTACTGCCTTATGGGGTTTTCGACTTGTTTGTGGTATCGAGGCATTTGCTCCTATTCGCATTTTTTTAGTGATTATGGCTGTTTCTTGATTAATATTTTGACTCTGTACATCTTGACTTAGTCCCCGGGTAGTTATATTTTGAAATTTACTCCAATTAGCAAGCTCGGTTTGAAATTTAGGAAGAAGTTTTGAGGGTTTGGGGCACATGCTTGTGTCGATTTTTATTATTATTGGAAAGTAGTCGCTCCCGTGCACGTTGGGTTTTTTTTTTTTTTTTTTTTTTTGGTTTCGGTAGGAAGGTGGAAATCTTCAAAAGATACCTCTTGACCGATCCAGAGGCATGCCGGTTTTTTACCGACTAAAACCACCTCCCGCCGGGCTCATATTCCCGTTGATCCCCACGGAACTTTCTTTTAGATATTCCATCGCGGGGCTGGACGGAGTTTACTTGTTACTCCGTTCGTCACGTCGCAACTGCTGCATCATTTCACAGAGAATACCATTTGTTACGGACCATGCCTGTTTTGAACTAAGCATGTATTCTATTACTCCTCCCGGAGTAACTGTCCGTCTCATATGTCTCTCCAAAATCGTTCGTCGGTCTTGAATCTCACGTGCAGGTTGGGTAAAGTATCATCATCATCATCATCATCGGCACTACAACCGGGAACCGGTCTTGGCCTTATTTAGCAAGTCCTGAGGCTTGTTAAATTTTCCATAATGATTTATTTTTTTTCTGGGCAAGGTCATTAGTCTTGCGCCAGAGGCTCCCCGACGGGGAAGTATTCCAAGTGCAAATTGGGGCCAATTGCGGTGAAGCTAGTGATAAGTCTACATATGTGAAGGATTTGTGAGTGGAGAAGTGTGTGTGGCTACCGTTATTGTGTATTGCTAGATTTGCGCTCAGTATGTATTTCTCTACGGTTTTCTTCCTTTTATTAGTGGACGAAGATCCCCAGATGGGGCTCCAGGCGTTAAAATCTCCGAGGAGAAGTATCGGTGTTTGGATGCTATCTGTGATAGTGGTAAGATCGTGTATGATTATTGATTGGGATGTGGGGGTGTATGCTGATATTATCGCGAAGTTTCTGCTGATATTTATTTCTACTGCTCCGACCGAGATTGCGGAGTGTACTACTATAAGTTCATGCAGGATTGATCTATGTATAAGAATACCTGTACCATGTTTAGAAGCGACATTTTCCGTAAGGTTGTGAAAGAATGCCGCGTATTCTTTGGGTCCTGTGGCCCGAGAATCGTGGCGGATGTGCATTTCTTGTAGAGCTATGCTGGATGGTTTCAGATCTTTGATGAGTATTTGGAGCTCATGCATATTGTTTTTGAGTCCGCTCAGATTCCACTGTAGTATTGTGAGCTTATGGGCATGAATGCTCTTGTGTATATTAAACCTGCTGCTGTTGGGGATTTTGTTGTTGTAAGGGTTCGGTCTCCGTGTCTCGGGTGTTGATCCATTCAAGCCGAAGCTCTGTCTGCCTTAGCCTGAGTTGGGATTTTCTCGAGACACAGAGACTGTGCTTTCGTTGAGAATGTTAGGGTTACATGTGGTTATTATAAGGGATTGGGGAGTTTAATAATTCTTTAATGGTGGGTTCATTTATTTGTATGGCAGTGACTTTGTTAATAGGTATAGGTTCGTTGTTGCGGTTAGTTGTTGTGGGTTTTATGATTAGAGTTGATTGGTTTTGTATGGCTTTCCGGTATTCTGCAGAGGCAGAAGGGCAGTCTGAAATGGATGAAGTGTTTATCGATGTTGATTGGAGTGCAGTTTTTGTTGGCTTTTGTTTTGTAGTTTCTTTTATTGGTGATATTATATGTGTAGCTGTTGTTTTGAGGAGCGCGGCATAGGATTCCTTTGGTTTGTTTGATGGCGTGGGATTTCGTTTCCTATATATCCTTTTCGCTTTGTATAGTGAAGTTATATTTCTTGTCCGTATTTCAAGAATGGCCTGGTTTTCTATGTATTGGGGCCATGATGATGATGAAGCGGGGTGAGGGCCTTGACAGTTGGCACAGTGACTTCGGGCGCATTCTAAGTCGAAGTGTGGAGGAAGGTTGCAGTTTTTACACACTGGGTTTCACTTGTGCCATTTGGCTGTATGTCCGAGTAGTTGGCATTGGCGGCAGCGCTTTGGTCTTGGGATATACTCGTTTACTTTGGCTTTGTGCCATCCGATTTCTATGTTACTCGGTGGATTGAAGCGGTCAAATGAAAACAACATTAGCCCGGAGGCTCCGATTTCGCCATTTTGCGATTTTTTAAATTTATGGACACTTACCACACCTGAAGATTTCATTTCTTGGAGGATGTATTCTTCCGTAACATTAATTAGGTATGGTGGGTAAACAATACCTTTCGCGAGGTTTAATTTAGGATGTAACTTTATTGTTACCGGACATAGTTGATCGAACCGTTTGGTATTTATAAAACGTAGAGCTTTCTGTTCATCCTCCACTAGTAAAAAAATTGAACCGCCTCTTAGCATGGACACTTTTTCATATTGTGTACTAGTTGAGTCTATAGATCTTTTTAATACGAATACGTTTACTCCGGCTAGAGGTTTTGTCGCGTCATTAGGAACAATTTGTATACATTTCGGGTTTTTTTCACTTGGCTTTGTTGGTAATTCCGGGAAGTTCGTTTCAATAGGACTAAATGCCTGCCCTTTTTTTTTATTGACGGGGACGTAAATTAAGGACGTTTCCTGCAACATACCGAATCTGTTGCCGGTGTGCTGCTTTGGCCCTAAGGCCATTTTTTATTTATTTTTCTTTTACTTTTGCTTTACTTGGGAACCGGTTAATTTACAATTCACTAACAAAAGCAATTCACTCGCAACACGCACAGTACTGTAATAAAATATTCGCACGCGGTTTTGTGTTCACACTTCTTTCACTGCACAATATAAGACGGTTACAATTTGCGTCCTTATTGTTCGAGAGTTCGTCCGATAATGCATGACGTCATCTAACAGTTTACTTGTTCACTAGATGGAGTTGTGAACTTTGTACGGCTGCATCGTACGATAGGTGCTTAATGTCCACGCTGGAACGAACATTTATCGTCGATTGAAAACATTTACTTTTACTTTTTGACTGCAGGTACAGGAAAACAGTCCTGGCTAGTTCCCCAGTTGAGGTGTTACTGATGTTTTGTGAGCCGTTACTGTATGGATTACTTGTACCATCAATTTCTCTAAAATTTCGGCCACGATTATTGTTCTACTTATATATCATATAACAAAGTCGTAAATAAGAAATTATATGAGGTGAAACAAATAGATTTTTATGTTATGTTTGGGGTGTCTAGTATTGTAAGATCTAGGTCAATATTACTTAAATATTAGCAGGGGTCTTGTTTGATATTGTTCCATGAATTAAAAAAAAAAAGAATGCGCAGTATTGCGGTAGCGTGATAAACATAAATTAAGTTATAATATAACAATTTGTATATAATGCAGATAAAATATAAATAATTTCTACTTCAGTAAGATTTAACAAGATTAGATAATTATTGCATTTCCTAACTAAAAATATCTAAATAACAAACTACAATTCCGCTATAAAATAAAATGATTTGTCTGTTTAAAGTTTTAAATATACATTTTTAAACAACGCTGTTCATTTCAAAAACAACTCACATTCATAAAGAACATATTAGATTGAGAGCAGCAGAGAATCAGTACAATAACGAATATATATGACAACCAATTTTCTTAATAAAACTCGATATTACATATATAGCTGTGGAAAAGGTGACAAACATAGTTAACCATCCAAGAAATGAAAATTGTCCCTTATCTGGTCTAATATGTTGCTGTAGTCCCCGCCATCCGCCATTCTCATTGAGCCATAGGGCTAGATCATCCTCAATAATCTCTGACATACCCTCCACTAAACATTGCAAATATTCATAGTTCCCTTGGCGGACACAATCGATAGCGAATCCACCACAAACCGCGAATATTGAGATGATCTTCCCCCAAGTGATGTTGCTGCGAAATAATTCTTTGGCGACTAAATTTAATAGCATAGGCGCTGTGTCGCTATCTTCAAGCTCACCAAATGGAGCCCTTGACACTTGTCGTGATACATTGGAATATACTCGGGGATGCATGCGTTCCAATTCTTCGCCCATCTGAAACAAAATAAATTTTAGTGTTAGACAGTTGCCAGGAAGTGTATTTCTTTCTGTATTATATTTACACAATTTAATGCGGGAAAAACATCATATACAACTTTAGATGATGGCTCCAGAATTGAGCGTAACCTTTGAACTGCTTTTCTATTTAGAACTCCTGCTCGTCGCAACCGGGCGCGTATGTATTGTCCACATAAACATTTACCCTGTGACGACAGAATTAGTGAATTATAAATAGTCGCTCAATAGAAAGTGAGTAAAATTATATCACGATACGACCAAAACTTGGCACTACCGACGTTGAATAATGTTTGCCTAAGTGATTAGAATGGACCACCAAGTAAATTGACCAACGTAAAATAGTTTCTTTTTTTTATTATTTTGTTAACCCATTTATTTGCAAAAGAAAAAGAAGTACATATAAGGATTTTTTACAATATTAGACTAAATACTAAGCCTATTTTAACATATTACATATTGATGTGGCTTCTCGATAGTATAGTGGTTAGTATCCCCGCCTGTCACGCGGGAGACCTGGGTTCGATTCCTCGTCGGGGAGCATCTGGCGTAAGACTAATGACCTTGCCCGGAGAAACAAATTATCATGGAAAATTTAACAAGTCTCAGGACTTGCTAAATAAGGCCAAGATCGGTCCCAGTTGTAGTGCCGATGATGATGACATATTGATGTAATTTACTGGCTCTAAATTATTCTACGTACATGTATTTTATTTTCTATATAAATATGTTACCTTTCGGTGTACAGTATTTAAATTTTTTTTTATTTATTTTATTGTTCTTAATTTAAACAAAATTTATAAATTATGTCAGAAAAAAAAAATGGAAAACTTGAATCTTTTTTTGTTTATATATATATATATATATATATATATATATATATATATATATATATATATATAGTAGCGAGCTTAGGGTTCGCTGAATTAATTATTTTTAATAAATAAGAGCCGTTAATCGATTTTGAATTATTATAACACTTTATTAGTCCGTTAATAACAACCATTACTTTTACCGTACACAACGATTTCTTGACTTATCGCTTCCGTACTTATCGCGTCTTTTACTTCTTACCTCTTACTTCTCACTTATTACTTATACCTT
This sequence comes from Microdon myrmicae, assembly GCA_963931805.1. NCBI lineage: Eukaryota > Metazoa > Arthropoda > Insecta > Diptera > Syrphidae > Microdon > Microdon myrmicae. Next base: position 88,950,083 of record OZ007497.1, read on the forward strand.
GCTTCACTTTCTACCTCTTATTCATCTTCATGATCTGTGTGTGACGTATTTATACCGTTTCCTCACATTCTGATTCGGTGTTTCGTTTCCGTCCGTTCCATAGTCTTGAATGTTCTATTGTTGATAGTCTCCAGTTTTCCAGTACTTTATAGAATCTTCTAGTACTTTGTTTCGGACTTTGTCGAATATTCTAGTACTGATTGTCATATGCGTCACACTAAGTTCACTGGTCTCCCGGGCCAACAAAAGGCGCCGGTCGGTCGCGATGCACCACTTTCATCTTGGCGTTCGGTGGTGGAAGTTCTTGACCTTCTTCCACATTTTCTACTGCTCTCCTTTTCGCGTCAGCTCTAGCCTGCCGCCATTCTTTCTTTTCCTGACGACGGAATTCCTCTTGCATTTTAGGGATCTCATGCGAATAGTATAAGAGAAAATGCATGTGCACACCCTTAAGCTCTTCTGGAGTTTGCACATCACGTAAGCGATTTAGATCTTCATCTTTAATTACACGCATATCATCTGGTATTGGAGCATCTGTCGATCTCATAACCGTATCCAACTGGTAGTTCCGCATCTTTTCAAATAACTGGAGCGGTTTGTTTTTTGGAGCTGACAGTAAACACCAACGTGCGTCGTAGTAATAGACCAGCACCTCTAGCTGTTGATTACGCCTACAATCTAGGGCTTGCTTGATCTTTCCCCCCGTATGTGGTGGCTTACAATAGCGGTCTCGACCTCCAACATCCGTTGATCTTTCTTGTTCGGAAACAGTTGATTTACAAAACGCCTGTTTGTAAATCCATTCAGCTTCATCTTGTAGTTCATTGGGTCCCTCTGGAACGGGCGTAACCGGAACTTCGCGCAATTGCATTCGCTCAGGAATATCCGTTTTACGGATTTCATTGTCCAAATCAGTAAAGTGAGCCCTTTCCAATTCACTAGGTTCGTATTCGGGTTCATATCCGTCCTCGTCATAATTAGTGAAATCCTCATAATCGAAATCTACACCGAAACTGTCCTGACCTTCTTGCAATGACGCGTCAGTTACTAGAAGTCGTCTTTTCTTCTTCTTCTCAGCAATTGGCCTTCCTTCGTCGTTTACAAGAAAATCCTCAGCATCAGACTCCGATTTCTCATCATCATTGAAATGTTTTGCCACCTCAGTTTCCCTGTGACCACGTTCAGAGCGACGTTCAACATCATGTTCGTCGTCGAATAGCTGTTCGGCTATAGCCTCACGTCCTGAACCTTCATCGACGTGCTGTTCCTCTCCATCACTTTCTTCGTCCTGTGTACGACGCAGACGCTTGGAACGCTTTTGCGTTCGACTTCCAAACCAAGATTCTCTTCAATAAGGTCACAGTCGTCGTCTTCCAGTCGGTCGTCCAACTCGTTCTCATCATTGTAAATCCGTTTCGGGGAAGGGCCTGAAGCAACAGTGTCTTCACCATCACTGCCCATCTTCAATCGGGTTATCATCGATGAGATCCTTCCGTTCTTCACGTAACACATCATCGTCATCTTCCTCATCTTCCTCATTGCTGTCGGCCATAGCTTTGCTCTTCCTGAGTTTCCTTCTTTCATGTGGCTCCAATTCCTCCTCATCCTCAGATTCTTCCGCTTCCGAGTCCCAGAATTCTTTCATACACTGCCTTTGGGCATCCAATTTTGCCTTAAACTCTGCAGCTCGCGCATCCAATTTTGCCTTAAACTCTGCAGCTCGCGCGTCTAATTTTACAGCTCGCGCATCCAATTTTGCATTAAACTCTGCAGTTCGCGCGTCCAATTTTGCCATCATCATCTTGAACATCTCCGAAATGTCCAACGGCGGCGAACTCATCTCCGTTACATTGGCACCATCTTGACTCGCTGTTTCTTCTCCATCCGAACAGTCTGGCCCAATCGCAAAAACATATGTGTCGACATCAATACCCTCTTCCTCCATTGCTGCTTGTAGACGCTGTCGAAGAATTTGCTTCTGTCCTCTGCTATCCAGATTCCGGTCCTCAAGTTGCTTCTTCAACTCAGGAACGCGAATATCCTCCAAATGTCGATCTGACATCGTCACAACACACTTTCACAGACTTATTTACTTCACCAATAATTAATCCCACTTCTGACACCAATTGTAGCGAGCTTAGGGTTCGCTGGATTAATTATTTTTAATAAATAAGAGCCGTTTAATCGATTTTAAATTAATATAACACTTTATTAGTCCGTAATAACAACCGTTACTTATACCCGTACACTTAACGATTTCTTTACTTATCGCTTCCGTACTTATCGCGTCTTTTACTTCTTCACTGCTTACTTCTCACTCGAGACTTATCGCTTGCTTCACTTTCTTACTTATTATTCGTCTCCATGATCTGTGTGCGACGTATTTATACCGTTCCCTCATTCTGATTCAGCGTTTCGTTTCCGTCCGTTCCATACCCTTGAATGTTCGACTGTTCCTAGTCTCCAGTTTTCCAATACTTTATAGAATCTTCTAGTACTTTGTTTCGGACTTTCTCGAATATTCTAGTACTGATTGTCATATATGCGTCCCTATATATATATATATATATATATATATATATATATATATATATATACATATATATATATATATATATATATATATATATACATATATATATATATATATATATATATATATATATACATATATATATATATATATATATATATATATATATATATATATATATATATATATATATATATATATATATATTGTGACGCATATGACAATCAGTACTAGAATATTCTAGAAAGTCCAAAACAAAGTACTAGACTATTTTAGAAAGTACTGGAAAACTGGAGACTATGAGCAGAAGAAAATTCGAGGCTATGGAACGGAAGGAAACGAAACGCCGAATCAGAATGAGGAAACGGTATAAATACGTCGCACGCAGATCAGGAAGATAAGTAAGAAGTAAGCAGTAAGCAGTCGAAGACGCGATAAGTAAAGAAGCGAAATATCAAGTAACGGTTGTAGTTAACGGACTAGTAAAGTGTTTGCAAAGAGAATCGATGTAAAGGCTCTTATTTATTAAAATTTGGCGCAAGGCCAATAACCTTGCCCCGAAAAACAAATTATTATGGAAGATTTATCGAATTTTACTTGCTAAATAAAGCCAAGACCGGATCCCGGTTGTAGTGCTGATGATGATGATGATGATGATTTATTAAAATAAATAATCCAGCAAACTCTAACCTCGTGGGATTAATTATTGGTTAAGTAAATAAGTCTGTGAAAGTGTGTTGTGGCGATCTCAGATCGACATTTGGAGGATCTTCGCGTTCCTGAGTTGAAGAAGGAACTTGAGGACCGGAATCTGGATAGCAGAGGACAAGGGCAAATTCTTCGACAGCGTCTGCAAGCAGCAATGGAGGAAGAGCTTACTGATGTCGACGCATATGGTTTTACGATTGGGCCAGACTGTCTGGGTGGAGAAGAAACAGCGAGTCAAGATGGTGCCAATTTAACGGAGAAGAGTTCGCCACAGTTGGACATTTCGGAGATGTTCCGGATGATGATGACAAAAATGGACGCGCAAGCTGCAGATGTTAATGCAAAGTTAAATGCCCAAAATTCAAAATTCGACGCACAAGCTGCAATTCTGAATGCGAAATTGGATGCCCAAACGCAGTGGATGAAATGTAATTTTCAACACTTTGAGGAAGAAATTCAGTTAAAGATTCGAAACGAAGTAGAAAATCTGGATCTAAAAAACGAAGCTGAATTTAAGAAAGTCACCGATGAAATAACGCGAATCAAAAAGAGACTTGAGTGTGTTGAGAGAAATAAGACATCGCCTAGCAATCAACATGAATACAAAGATACAAGGATGCAACCGCCAACCTTTGATGGAACGGGACCCTTCTCCGTGATTATACGCCAGTTTGACGCCGCGGCCAACTATAATAAGTGGTCGGATGAGCAGAGTCAACATCACTAATCTTGTCACGCCGCGGGGCGGCTGCAGAATTGCTACAAACCACACCAGCAGAGAAACAAACAGATTTCCAAGCGGTAAGAGACGGCCTTGCAGCTAGGTATGGGGATAACCACATGCAGCAGGTCTACCGCATGCAACTGTGGAGCAGAACGCAGAAACCTGGAGAAAGTCTTCAACAGTTGCAGGCAGACATTGAGCGATTGGCAAACTTGTCTTATTCAAATATGACCAAGGAATTTCTGAACGAGGTAGCAATGGATGCATTTATAAATGCACTCCAAGATCGGGACTTGCAACAAGCCGTTCGTTTAGCGGGAAAGAAGACGACTAATGAAATCCTGACGTTCGCATTGGCATATGAATCTGCTAAACTGGCTACCAGGAGTACATACAGCCTCCGAGAAATGTCCGTCCAGGAATGTTCCTGCCAAAGAATCGGGCATGTACAACGGAGAACCCCGAGACGTGATATGAAGTGTTGGACATGCGGCGAAGTCGGCCACATCTCTGTTGACTGTAGGAAACGTCGACGAATGAATGAAACATCAAGTGAGAATTGTTGTTCATGCGCTAATCATAAGAGGAGACTATCAACGGACCAACCTGAGGTCAATAGCTCGGGAAACTTGTAAGGGCAGACTTTACAGGGCGAAAGTCGCCTGGTGGAATGTGCACCCCCAGCATCGTAACTGTATCACAACTCCAACGGACAACAACAGTGACAATTGACACTGGAGCAACGAGATCCATAATTCGGCCGGATGTCGTGGGCAAAATAGCCCTAATTAAAAATAGAAGATACGCTTTGTGGACTGCCACAAGAGAATGCTCTACAGTCTACGGAGAAGTCGAGAGCATAATAGTGCTGGGCAATATTTCTATCTTCCACCAATTTTTGGTTGCCGATATTACGGACGAATGCATTCTTGGAATGGGCAAAGAACACTGCGAATTGGTAACTTGGAGGTTGCTATTACACTGCAGGATGAACAATTGCGAAGGCTGAATTGTTATGTGCGTGGGGAGGATAAGATCCCAGTTCAGACTCGGCATTTGGACCAGTCTCGAGGGTGATCCCGGTGACAATCGATTTTACATCGCTGAGGCTGTACAAAATCAGCGTAAGGGGAACATCCTTGTTGGGAAAGCCCTTATCGATGCGAAGAAGCACATCGTACCCGTCAGAGTACTAAATGCGCCCAAGGAGCCGATCGCAATAAGAAAAGGAGAGGTAATCGCAGAATGTGCACCCTTGTCAATGATAAGCTCAATTCAGACAAGGGATGAGGACCATTCAATTCAACAGCCCTCTGGTGCATCCTCTGTGGTTAATAGGTTGATGTCCCAGAAAATCGGATTAACAGATAGGGAAAAGGACAGCGTTAAATCACTTCTGAACGATTTTTCTGATATTTTTGTGACAGGAAATGATAAATTCGGACGCACCGGTATAGTTAAACATCGCAATGACACGGGTGAGTCAAGATCTAGAAGGCAGCCACCTCATCGACTACCGTTGGCCACACAATCAGAAGTCGGCAACATGATTCGAGAGATGGAAGAGCAAGGAGTCATCGAGAAATCATCGAGCCCATGGGCTTCGCCGGTAGTGCTCGTCAAGAAGAAGGATGGGACAACTAGGTTTTGTGTCGACTACCGCCGGTTAAACGACGTTACGAAGAAAGACAGTTACCCACTTCGTCGAATCGACGACACACTAGATACTATTTCTGGCGTTCAGTGGTTTCAACATTGGACCTAAAAAGCGGTTACTGGCAAGTGGAAGTGAAGGAGGAGGACAAGGAGAAGACAGCGTTTACTACCGGAAACGGAATTTATCAATTCAACGTGATGCCTTTTAGATTGTGTAATGGTCCAGCAACGTTTGAACGATTAATGGAAAGTGTTCTACGGGGACTTACATGGAAGACGTGTCTTGTGTACTTGGACGATATCATCGTTGTTGGAAGGAATTTACCAGAACACATCAATAATCTGCGCTCCGTCTTCGAACGACTAGGACAGCCTAACTTAAAGTTCAATTCGAAGAAATGCGAGCTCTTCCAAAGGAGAGTAAAATTCCTGGGACACATCGTTTCATCTGCAGGAATTCAAACGGATTCTGATAAGATATATATATATTGTAGCGGGCTTAGGGTTCGCTGGATTAATTATTTTTAATAAATAAGAGCCGTTAAATCGATTTTGAATTAATGTAACACTTTATTAGTCCGTTAATGACAACCGTTACTTTTACCATACACTTAACGATTTCTTGACTTATCGCTTCCCTACTTATCGCTTGCTTACTCTGCTTCACTCTTCTTACTTCTTGATCTGCGTGCGACGTATTTATACCGTTTCCTCGTTCTGATTCGGCGTTTCGTTTCCGTCCGTTCCATAGCCTCGAATTTTCTACTGTTCACAGTCTCCAGTTTTCCAGTACTTTCTAGAATAGTTTGTTTTGGACACTAGTACCGATTGTCATATGCGTCACAATATACATGCATGTACACAATTTTTTTTTTATTATAAAGTAAAATTAAAATTAAATGGATTAATTTAATTAAATGGAGTAAAAAGGAGAAAGAAAGACAGAAAGAGAGAGAGTTCTTTCTCTCTATAAAGGTAAAAAACAGAAGGAAAGCAAAGAAGAGAAAGTGTTTAAGCCATTATATCTAAGGGGGACGTGTAGTCCTATCTTCGGCATTAAGCCACCACCAAGAAGGGCGAATAGCATGTCTATTTGATTTATCTCGTTCGCCAAATGCTGTGCTAAAACGTAAGCGGTCCACGTGGTGGGATATGTTGTTATCATGCAGTACTCTTTTGTCCCTAGCTCCACACAAAGCATGGTATATGATAGGGACTCCAAAACTGTTGTATAAGGCCTTTTTCTCTAATAGAACAAATGCTTCGGAGGTAAAAACTCCGCTTTGGAGAGTATTCTTCATCGTATGGATCGTTTGGATAGAAAGCTTCCAAGATCAACTTTTTTTCATTGTTCGTTGCTCTTGCAATGTGAAAGCGTATACTTTCAATTATGAAGTTATCTATCCTGTTTAAACCTGCCATGTTATATATATACTGCGATTCTGGCGTTCTGTAGATTCGGAGACAGGAACCCGGAGATTGTCTTTCAAATACACGAAGTTTTTCCATATAGTAAGGGGCTATGTTAAATCATACCGGGCATCCGTACACTATTATAGGTCGTATGACTGAGGTGTATGATACAATTTTGACTTTCGAGTCAAGAAGACTATTACAGAATAATTAGCTCGTCATAGCATAAGAAATCTTTGATTGCTAAAGGACGCAAACGAGTTGGCGGTATATTGGATATATTTGTGAGAGTAATCAAGTCGCGAAGATTAAGATGGGCCGGACATGTAGCGCGAATGGGCAACGATAGGACCGTGCGTAGAATTCTTGACGGTAGACCAACGGGAAGGAGACCGATAGGACGGCCGCGATGGAGATGGGAGGACAATATAAGGTTTACCCTAGCGGAGATCGGACCGGCTGGTCAACCGTGGAAGGAGAGTGCACAGGACAGGGAACGATGGCGGAGTCGAGTCGGTGAGGTCATGAACTTCCGGGTTCCTGCAGGCCAATAAATAATAATAATAACATAAGAAGTTTTAGAGAGACCCATTACTATGTGTTTATCAAAATTTAGAAACTGGTCGGGCCACATGCCCAAATATCTTACTATGTCTCTCACCGCCAAAGGCAGATCGTTTGGTCCAGTAAGGGAAAACTATTTCCAGTTTTTTTTTGTATCAGTCGACGCGGCGCTTAGGAGTGTCCTGAATATGATAGTTTCAGTTTTTTGGAACTTATTTCAGTAATTTTTGATTCTGTTGAGATCATCTTGTAAAAGTCTGTTAAAGATCTTAATTTTTCTACCCGTTCTGTACACAACTAAATCATTAGCACACGCAATACCATGAGTAAGAGAATCCACTAGATCACTAGTGCAAATGTTAAATAGGATAGGAGAATTGACTGCGCCCTGTTGTATGGCGTTTTTTTATGAAGAAAGTCTTGTTGGAAAATATGTCGCCACATTTTACGACGAATTGTTTTCCCATAACCATGTCATATACAATATATAGTATGTTTGCAGGCATACCCAGATTCGTTAGCTTATAAATAAGACCTTCTAACCAAACGGTGTCTAAAGCCTTTTCAAAGTCAACCAAACATGGCCCAGTGCACTGTCGTTTTACTTTGTTCCATTGTATATCGGAAACCAGTTTTGACGCGGCATGAATAGTGTCGTGCCGAGTCCGAAAATCAAATTGGTCATCCAGGATAATTTTGTTATCCTCGGACCAATTTTATAATAATTTACTTACTAGTTTTTCAAAAACCTTGCTGATGTTCAGGAGTAAACTAACAGGTCGAAGATTAGCTGGGTTGCTACTATCTTTTCTGCGTTTTGGAATGGGGAGGGCTACTGCTGTTTTCCAGTGCTTTGGATAATATGCATTGTTGAGCGCATTATTGAACAGTGGCGTATAAATATTTATGGCTTCCGAAGGTAAATGTTTGAGTACTGTGTTTGGTATTCCATCAATTCCAGGAGATTTCTTATTTTTAAGTGACTTAAAGTAGATGGAGAGTTCGTCCTTCGCTACAAACAAACTGCTGTCTCGATTTGCAATGGTATAATGTGCGTTATTAATGTCGCCAAAGATGGTAAAGCGTCGATTTTCGGAGCCCCAACTATTAGTTGTGTTGCGAAGTGCAATGTGGTTTTGCAGTGCTCAGTGTTCTAGATCATGATTCGGGTGAAAGGCTTCGTTCATTCTGTGAACGGCCTCGAAATAGGCACCCATAGCATTTGTTTTTTCTTGTGGATCTTCTATTACCTAGAAGTCGTCCTCAGACATAATGTTGTCAGCGGTAATACCTGCGTTTAGCAGTTTTTGACAATTCGCTGGAGACCGTGCGATTTTTAAACAGGGAATGTCATTATGATTTCTCTTTCGGAATATCTTATTTATTTGAGGGAATATATTCGAGCAGTTAGGGTTTATAGCTCGAATTTTGTTTTCCCATTTTGAGTTTAGAGCTGTTCTGCGGTTTTCACGAATCAGCTGTTGAAGGTTACGGATCAAGAATAAGTGTCCTTATTTCCGGGTTTTGTCAGTCGGTGTACTGCCGATAGAGGAGTTTGAGTCTAAATAGCAGAGAACTTTTTTGTCTATACAGAGCATCGATAGCTGCGCTTCTGTATTGGCTTGTGTAATCTTGAGACCGATATATTTTGGGAATAGAGAGCTCCATAGACTTTTTGGCAATGCTATCCATTTGCTGGTGAATATGGTACAGCCGTTGAGCAGAATGTGGAGCGGACACAGAATAGAAAAAAAAAACGAACACCCAGATATTGTTGTTTGTTTGTGATTTATTTTTATTTTATTGTTCGACACTAACATGTTTTTAATAATATTGGTTAGGTTACACATCTTCACGTTATTTCTTAGATCTAACGGATAACTTTACATGGAAAAATAAACTAAAACTTCCCCGAGTGGGAACAAAAGAACACACACAAAAACGCGCTCGATGTTACTTGTACTTCGTGGTGCACTCCTCTGATGGTAAAGACTCGACTCTAATGGCTACACACCTAGGGGTGTGCGCACTCCCGGGTGAGTTTTATTTTCCTAGAGGGAAACTGGAAGTTTCTCTTTGTGGCGGTGAATTGGAGAGGATCTCTCCGGGTCGATCTTAGCCTTTATGCTAATGATCCATTGTTCACTCATGCAACGAAGATCATGGGAAAACGAGATTGAGAAAAGGGGATGGACAATGGGCATCGTAAAGTCATGAATGCAGCTGTACAAATAGGCTGCATTGCAATTAGGAAACTGTTGCTAAGAGCAATTTAGGTACACAATGGTGATTGTGCACTGTATCTTAGCTGTCGGACAGGGTGGATTTCTTGTATGCATGTTTATATGTTTAAGAAATAGATTCTTGGCGGCAAGACGCTAGACGCGTAAATTGCTTTTGTCGATTGGACAAAAGGCTGCCGAGACTGTAGATAAACCAGGAACATATGCCGCGCAAGTGTGTGGTAGGGTACGCTGGTTGACATGGGCACCGATAGGTTTTTCAAATTTATGATTATGTATGCGAAAGAATTCTTTTCCAGAAAATGTTGATAATGCATTGATTGTATGTATGTTAATGAATTCTTTGCAGGGGATTTTAGGTGATGCATTAGGTGCATTAAATGTCCTTGATGAAGAAAACGTTTGCAGGTTTGCAAAGGGAGTTGGGATGGAATTGTGGGTGGTTCTTGCGTATGTTTAAAGAACCCCCACAGAACCATCTTACTTGGGTGGATTTCTCTTTTGATATTGCGTTCGAATCGTGACCAATGTGCTTTATTAAATGTGGCTTCAAGTCCATAGTGGTCACTATCGTATTCGACAGTCCGAAGACAATTTCGAATACTAGTATTTGTATTAAGAGTTCAACACGACTGTCTATTAGTAGAAGAACCAAGGAGAAGAAGGGGTGCTAGTGGCGTAAATTTCTAGCTTCTGTTCGATGCTGTTCACTTGCCACCATTCGAATAAAGCATTACCTACACAACGATGAACGTTGCATAAATGTACTGTTGTACATAAATATGCTTCAATGTATTATTATACATATGGAGACTACGATCTTCGATGTTCTACCAGATGAACAGCTTGTTACAGTTTCTCTATCTTCCTCGGCTCATTCTCGATGTCGATGATGATATCTTCTTCTTCCTCCCCTAGCCCTCAGACGTATTTGCGTGCTGCTGAAGACAAATGTTGTATAAATGTTTTAAATATATAGATGAGTGTGGCAAATGTTTTATATAATTGTGTGATGCCAGCGTTTTAATAAAGATGTGGCGACGTTGTATTATATTAGTGTTGTTATTATGTTATTATTAATGTTGTCCAATATTATTTGATCAGTCTAAGCCAATGGTTTCAAAAACTGAGAGCAGCGCCAGTTCTTACGGTATTGGTTTCTATATTACCGGGAGAGTAGTTATAATATGGATATAAGTTGTTACGAAATGGATGTAATGTGGGTGGCCAAATGTGCCAGAGTGTTATCTTTCCAATATTGTAGTTGTATCCTGCTCAATGTTGGGCTCCTCGATAGTATAGTGGTTAGTATACCCCCCTGTCGCGCGGGAGACCGGGGTTCGATTCCCCGTCGTAGAGCCTCTGGCGCAAGACTAATGACCTTGCCCGGAAAAAACAAATCATTATGGAAAATTTAACAAGCCTCAGGACTTGGTAAATAAGGCCAAGACCCGCTCCCAGTTGTAGTGCCGATAATGATGATGATGATCCTGCCCAATGCGGCTGCCAGTTGTTATAATTTTGTTCCTCACGAAGGAAATTGTTATGTTCGTGTGTCCGCCAATTGTTATCTTATCTAATTGTTGGATTGGAAATCCAATTGTTGATTTTAATTAATATATGTTAATTTATAGTTTTCCAGGTTCCTTGTATATTCGCGCTTTTCAAGCGGTTACGAGTTTGTGACACTCAGGCTTCCTCGAATCCTGTCCGCAGCGCCAATTTGTTATAATATTTTATAATCCTGTCACAAACGCCACCAATTTGTTACAATATATATCCCTGTTCGCAGCGCCAACTGTTACCGTATTGGTTACAGATTTGTATCATGTAATCTTGTAGCCTTCTAGCAGTCGTGTCGTTATGTATCTTCATTGACATAGATTCTTGTTACCCAGTTTTTATGTTGTTAATGTGCCGAGTGATTATGTATTAGCCAAAATTGTGGTATCGGTGTGAAAACATCTTTTGCGGTACAATCTTCGGAGAATTGCCAGTTCGGTTGCGGGACCTCAGGGTACCGTAGCAGCAGTACGTAATATGGGGAACAGCCGATATTCCCAACTATGCTCCACCGCTGGGTTTCCTCCAGCTCCACGCAACAAGTAAAAAAAGGGTCAGTTCCGACATCAAACTTTTCAGCAACCAGTAGTCTTAGCGTTTCACCACCGCCTCATAGTTATTTCAAATTAACAAAAAAAAAAAACAAAACTTAATGAAAGTCCTTCGTGGACGACTTCAACATTTATTACTTAATATTTAATAAACCCTTATTCTAGCTTAAACAAAATATTCAAAAAATTCAGCTACGTCCTCCATGGGCGGGTTTCAACTTCACACCTTTACAAAAACAGAAAAAGAAAACACTCTCTCCCTCCATCTTTCGCTATCTCGCTACTTCTCCGAAAAGAAACCCAACCTAACCGACCTTTCGAAATCAACACGATGCAGGTTCGTGCCTCGGTTCGTATTTAATTCTAAACCAAACTGTGGAATAGGTTTGTTTATGTCTCCTGTACAATTAATAATTAATGTAGAGTATTAAATAGGATTAAATGTACTTGCACAATCAATAATCAATGTAACGTGTTAAATAGGATTAAATGTTAAATGTGTTTAAATTTAAACTTTTTACTCCTTCTCGGTGGGGTAATGACGATGGGGGAGGCTATCACGTAACAGCCCCGGTAAAGGCCAACACGACGCCACAAATTCAAGCGGCGGTGCAAAAGCCACCTAGGGGGCAATCTTCAATGCTCGAGAAACTACTTAGTTTCTCCCGCTTGATTGAAGATATTCGACCTCGATATGAAAAACTAACAACCGGGGCTGAGGGGGATGCACTCCTTTTCACTGCATATGCAAGACATACCCTAGAAAATGGATTCCAAAATTAAAGTTATCCTTATAAATGTCAACTCCCTCGTTTCGCTTTCTAAGCGTATGATAGTCTCTGACTTCATAAAGGATAACCGGGCGGACGTGGTACTTGTAACCGAAACTAGGTTGCATACATGTCACCGTCCCGTATTCCCAAACTTCTCCATGATTCGAAGAGATCAAACCCTCACTGCCGGCCCCACTATCAACGGAGGTGGCACTTTTATACTGGTTAAGAGCGGGCTTCGCCATGAAGCTATTGACCTCCCACATTTTGAGTCCATAGAGGTGTCTGGGGTTGAACTGCATCTGGCTAATAAAGGTAGAGTGAATATATACTCCGTATACCACTCGCATAAAACCAATAATGGCCCCATTAATCCCGAAGATATCGGCAAACTAATAAGGTCCTCGGGGCATACACCTTTCATCATAGGCGGCGATTTTAACTTCGGACATCCCCACTGGAACAACTCTGTCTTTTGCCCAAATGGCACAAAACTGTACCAATGGTACACCGAAAGCACTTATGCCCTCAACTTAGTCGCAGCTACGGTTGGTACTCGAGGTGACTCAATTCTGGACATATTTTTTGTGTCCAAGGACTTACTTCCCCAAATCACTCCTCCTCAAGTTTCAGCGGGTGTATCTGACCACAACGCTGTGACCATGTTCATCCGCGGCTATCGAGCATCCCGGGCTCATATCAGATACATACCCGATTATGGGTGGACAAATTGAGACAACTTCAATATTACATTGAACGATAAACTCCACGAACTCTCTCTTCCCACTGACAGGAACCTAACGACGGTTGAGATAAACAACGCTGCAAAACGACTTCACGAGATTCTAGTTGAAACTTCGGAGACTCATGTCCCGTAGTACAGACTTGAAAAGACTTATCAGATTCCCCATGACGACTTCACGTTTCGTCTCATCCGGGATCGTAAAAAGCTCTGCAGAATGATATATCGTCACCGCTTTACGCAAAGGGAGTCATTATTGCGATCCATTATTCACAATATTGGTACATTGATAAAACAATCGTACGCGACGATTGGAAGACAAACTGAAGGGTATTCAGATGGACCAGAACGTTTATAAAAATGTTAAAAAGATATGTGGCACTTCTCGTATCACTGGGCCAATCATACACAATGGTGTTGTTGTTAATAACAACACCAATAAAGCAAATATCATTGGAGAGACCTTTGAAAATAATCACAAACTTACTTTCCAGGATGGCGACCCGAATACTAATGCGATCATTAGTTCAGAGGTCCACAGTAAATTGGAGGACTTCAACGAGCCAATTGTTGTCGTTAATCCAACTAACAGTGCACACTTCGATGACACACGTGATAATGGTCACGGTTTCATCGCACCAAATACCCTACAGAGCCTGGTTAAATCTCGAAACCCTAAGAAGTCACCCGGAATCGACAACATGTCATACCACTCGTTGCGAAGGCTTTCTCCGTTATTCTTTATAAAGCTCTCCATTCTGTTCAACCATGCTTACAACATGGGCTACTTTCCCCAAGCTTGGAAACACGCTATTATTTGTCCAATAGCAAAAGTTGGAAAACCAACGTATCGCCCCTCAAGCTTTCGCCCTATCTCGCTTCTCACTTGCATCAGCAAAATATATGAAAAATTCATATACGAGAAGCTAAATAACTCTATCAGTGCCAGGAACCCAATACCTGATTTCCAATTTGGATTTAGAAGAGCGCACAGCACCACTATGTCTCTCAACATCTTTCAAAACCACATCTGCGTGCGCCTCTTTAATAAGGAACCCACCATTGTGGTGAGCCTGGACATTGAATAAGTTTTTGACACGACGTGGATCGAAGGTCTCGTTTTTAAATTATTGAATACTGGCCTCAGTAGAACGCTATGTAGTATCATCTACCAGCTCGTTCGAAACAGAACATTTCAACTTCGAGTGAATGGAAAGCTTCCCCGAACTTTCCACGCCGCCGCAGGCGTACCACAGGGCTCCATTCTAGTCCCCATATTATTTAATATCTACGCCTCCGATATTCCTCGCCCTGTGGACGGGAGGGTAAACCAGATATGCTATGCGGATGACGTCCTAGTGTACACGTCATCCAAAAGCCCTAAACTCACAACAAATCGACTCAACCGTCACCTGGACGATCTGTACCAATATTACAGTCGATGGAAAATTCGGCTCAATCCATCTCAAGCAGTAGCTATAATTCTGAGTAGTAAACACTCCCAACCTACTTTTCGATATTCACAGAATATCCGAATACAAATAAGAGATACTACGATTAGACCATAGGACAGGATGAAATATCTTGGGGTCATCTATACCCCAAAAATGAATTTCATCAACCATGTGACCCACATTCTTCAAAGGGGCCTCGGTCGGTCTAAGCAACTGCACAACATCTTGAAGTGGAGTAACAAAGTTGACACCAAAGTTAAGCTCTGCTATAAGCAGCTAATCCGATCTGGAATATCGTACGCCTTTCCCATATGGTCCTGAATATCTTCGGCTCAAATGGAAAGACTTCGAGTTTACGAAAGGAAACTCCTCAGAAGATGCGCCAATCATTCTAGAAGGCCTGACGGTCGTCATTACCCCAACTCTCACCTATACGAACGCGCCTTCATTACCCCTATCGACTAGTACTTGCTACAATTAACATACAAGTACCTCGAAAGCATTCAGTCCTGCGTTCTTGACCCTTCTCTCATGATCTCTTCGGATCAGACCGCCACAATTTCTTCTTCAGTACAAAACTGAAGAAAGCTCCCTTCCCAATAACATTCCCCTCTATAATAGAGGATACCTGGACCCATCCCATAGAGTCTACTGTTAACAAACCACACACACACGGACGCATAGTACAAGGCGGCACAAACATACACACGCCGACCACAGCGTAGATCATCAGACGTCAAAGACGTTACCTGCGTTTACTACCGCAATCAAGACCTACCGGTCTTGTATGATTTCTTTCCCACCATTCCTCCATCCAAGTAGTTAGAGAACAATTGTACTAACCCTGTCCACACTATCCTTAGATACGTCCTTCCCCTTTCTTTTCAGATATCTTGAGACCGAGCCCAACATCTTTACGGATGTGGGTGATTCTGGTAATCGCAAGATGACCAGAAGCCAGAGTCAAGATGAAGGACACATTTGTCTTTGTCTCTCTAAAGTCGGCCTCTCGCCACCCCATTTTTTTTTCTTTTCAGATATCTCGAGACCGAGCCCAACATCTTCACGGATGCGGGTGATTCTGGTTATCGCAACATGACCAGAGGCCAGAGACAAGATGAAGAGGTATGTGCGCTAAGGCACGGACACCTGGTTAACTACCTTCCCACTTTTCTATTTTCCGATTGCACAAATTCATTCCCTCACAGTCCTATCCATTTATACCTTTTTTCAAACCCAATTCAATATAATACAAACAAATGCCTCATAAAACGAACCATATGTTCATTTTATCGCTCATCAACATCTTGGGGTTGGACTGGGGTTCAGGTTTGCTTAAGTTCCTAGAAGGCACAACCATGAAATGCATTTGAAGATACGCATTTCCTGATGAACGCACAGTATGAACATAAAGTTCGTACCGTGACGCAACTTTTGGGGAAAGAATACTTTACTTGAAGCTTAATGGAAATCGGGTGATTTAAGATCATTACAAGGGCATCGATTTGCTTTTTGAAAATGAGGACGATTTTCTGTTATTTTCTCATTTATCTCACCTAATAATGACGCATAATACTGCCCAGTTATCGTCTGTCCCTTTTTCAAATAGTCAATGAAGATAATACGACATGCATCCCACAGTAGCCATAACCTATCCAACTGATTTCAGCGTCTTCACCTTCTTTAGAGCCGCTTCGCGTTTAACAGCCCACTGTTTTGACTGTTCTTTCGTCTTGGGAGTGTAGTGGTGGATCCATATTTCATATACAGTTACTAATCTGCGCAGAAGCTGATCTGGGTTACGACGCATACGTTCCAAAAGTTCTCAGGTGAGAAAATGCCCATCTCACAGATACTGTTTTCATACCCAATTTATCATGCAATTCTCTTCGTATTGCTTGACAACCAAGGCAATACATATCAAAGCGGTTAGCTTACTGTCCAGCGAGGCTTTCCTGGCAGCATTGAGGAGATGTCTCACACGTTGAGGTTTCTGTCACACCGTATGGAGTGATAATGGTACCAATTTCGTTGGAGGATATCGAGAACTGCAGGATGTTTATGAGCATATAAACCAGAGAACTACCCAGGACAGGATCATGGGGGAGACCCAAGCGATCCCCCACGAAGTTGGTTCTGCTTCCGGTTGCTCAATATGAGGCAGTTGAACCGACAGATTAAGGTGGGCGCCTTATTTGTTATCAAATTAAAAGGTCCTTTGGTTTTTAGTTGTTTTACTGGATGTTTATTATTATAACTTTAGATAGATAAAACTGAAACATATTAAATTACAAAACACTTATAGCGCTTGCGATGATAGTGAAGAGCGTGTGATTCAAACCGACGCTATAACGGTTAGAATCAGTGAAAGGTAGAACCAAAGCTCAATGCATCAGGCCACTGCTGCGCGTACAAATTTGATCTCAAAACTCAAGTACACTTAACTTATGTGGAAATGCTATGTTGTTGCCGGTAACGGACGTGCTTTGATTTTTTTATTAATCTTGTGTGTACCTGCTAGAAACGCCACACCCTGGTTGTTTTTAGGAGCGACTCGTTGCATTAGGTCCCACATTCCCAGTATATCGTCCGAGAAAACAAGTCCTCAGTCGTTATCATAGAATCAGCAAAAACAATTCGCAAAAGCAATATTCGAAAGCAATATCCTGCCAGAGCAAAGAACATCAGAGGTATGTATGTCGGCATAAATTCAATTAGAAATGGCTAACGAGGGAGAGCCAAAATAATTCGAGACACAAGCGGTTGTCTGGTGACAGAAACAAAAAATATCGTGACAAGATGGAAGCAGTACTTTGAAAACCTGCTCAATGTGCGCACCCATCAACCACAAATAAACGCACCAGACGTACATATAGCCGAGCCCCATATCCCAGGGCCCTCTTTCGACGAAGTTGTAGACGCAATAAATCGATTGAAAAACAACAAGCCTCCTGGAGTCGACTGCATACCGGCAGAGCTTGTGAAGCATGGAGGAGAGGCAACCGCTCGAAAGATCCACCAACTGATTAAAACAATATGGGATAAGGAAGTCCTTCCGGAAGAATGGAAAACCTCAATAGTCGTCCCCATTTTCGAAAAAGGCGATAGATCTGGCTGCGAAAATTACAGAGGAATATCATTGCTCCCAACCACATACAAAATATTAACAAATGTCATACTGGCAAGAATCACACCGTATGAAGAAGAAATATTGGGAGACTACCAATGCGGATTCCGTCGGAACCGGTCAACAAGCGACCAGATGTTCACAATAATGCAACTGCTGGAAAAGAAGTGGGAATACGGAGACGGTTCACCAACTGTTCGTTGACTTCAAAAAAGCCTACGACTCAGTCGCAAGGCAAAAACTCTACCATATTGTAGTTGAGCTGGGGATCCCGAAAAAAGATGCTGCCCGCATTCAAATTTGCATAAACGAAAACAAAGGGCGAGTTAGAATAGAAAACCACCTCTCCGAACCATTTGAAATCCGGGACGGACTAAAATAGGGGGGTGGCCTCTCACCATGCCTTTTTAACCTTGTCCTCGAGTATGTTATCAGAAAGGTACAAGACGACAACACGCCCGGATCATCCCTCAACGGGGTCACACAAGTGCTCGCATATGCGGATGGCATCGCCGTTCTGGGCGATAATCTAGAAACTGTAAATAGAAACAGTGAAATCACCATGCAAGCAGCAGAAGAGGTGGGTCTAGAAATAAATGAAGACAAAACAAAATACATGATTACGGCGAGAGCAGGTGGACCTCAGAGAACACATATAAACGTCAGGGGCAAGATATTTGAAAATGTCAAAGAATGTAAATATCTGGGAACGATACTGATGACCAGAAACAAAATGTCGAAGGAAATTAAAAAAAGACTGCATTCCGGCAACGCTAGTTGGCACGCAGTCAGTAAATTGCTGAAATCTAAACTGCGATCACGTAACATAAGACTCCGTGTCTATAAAACCATAATCATGCCGATTGCTCTATACGGATGCGAAACATGGGCTCTCACAAAACGGGAAGAGAACAAATTCCGCGTATTCGAGAATAAAGTTTTAAGGGGTATATTTGGCGGTAACAATGGAAGCCAGTGTGTTTTATTTCCTTCTCGTTGTGAGCTGCTCGTGACGCCGACCTTCTAGTGAACAATTTGTGGGGACGAGGTAGGACTCTCCGCCCATGCCGGCACCACGACTTCATCCCCCACAATAGGACTACCCGTCCCCCTTAGATATAATGGCCTAAACTCTTACCCTTCTTTTCTTTCCTTCTGCTTTTTACCTCTATAAAATTTTAATGGGTAGCTTTGGAGGTAAATATGACGAGGAGGCAGGACAATGGAGGAAATTCCACAACCACGATTTGGGCGAGCTATACCGCAAACCTACAATAGCGAGAGTAATCAAGTCGCGAAGATTAAGATGGGGCGGACACGTAGCGCGAATGGGCGATGATAGGACCGTGCATAGAATTCTTGACGGTAAACTAACGGGAAAGAGACCGGCAGGACGGCCGCGATGGAGATGGGAGGACAAAGTTAGATTGGGCCTCGAGAGGATCGGATCGGATGTTCGAACGTGGAAGGAGAGCGCACAGGACAGGGAACAATGGCGGAGCCGAGTCGGTGAGGTCATGAACTTCCGGGTTCCTACAGGCCAATAAATAATAATCATAATAAAAAAATATTCGAGACTAAAATTCTAGTTTTTCTCCCAACAGGTTGCTTTGCACCGTCTGCTAGGTCGCTGAAGAAAGCGCAGTCCGCGATTCGGTTTTTCCTTTATTCGTTGTGGTAACACCCATCATTAATGTAAACCCATTGTGACTGATCTAGTACAATAGGACGATAAGGGATGGACTTCCGTTTCCTTGCTTGCTTCTTGTTCGAACAGTCACGGCGGGTGGACGTAAGAAAGAAATTAAAATTGTGAATGCTGATAAATTAAATAAAAATATAATTCTTAAAATGTCTTATTTCAACTTCAGTCTAGGCAATCGACTAAACTATTTTTAATACAATGAACGGTATATCATATGTTCTAAGGACTTAACGAACGACGCACAAGTATAAATGGGATCCTCTTCCCCCAGTATTTGTCCATAAAAGCAATCAATCAGATAGTATATAGCGATTCATACTATATGGTTATTTGAGATGGACAGACAATCGTTTTTCAGTCGAACTACACGACCTGAACCTCTCTGCCTAGTAATGTGTTCTAAGCAATTGCCTTTCCCAGTCCCCTCTCCCTTGTTTCAATTGATTTGCTTATTGAGTTTTAGCGCATGAAAGGATGACACCGAAAACAACAAAACGTTTGGGTTGAAGGTACAAGTTCAATACACGACAATACCATTGAAGCGATTTGGTAATAACCCTGTGTGGTTCAAATTTGCAGTGTTATAGAAAATGATGGAAGTTTAATTTTCTTTTTTTTTTCAGGAAATTTTTTTCATTGGGTTCAGACACACACGGGTTCTCATAGAAGATGCCGCCATATGACGGGACAAGTGACTGTTTATTGAATTATTCAAAATCGTCATTTAGAAGGGAGAAGAAAAAGAAATAAAATAAATGAATGTTTATTTATCATTGATAGAAACGGCCTTCAATATAGATGTTAACGCCGATTGAATTCTATTAACAAACAGCAACAACACGCTCCATTAAATAATAGAAAAAAGTGTCGCACAGATCGTTATCTACTCTATTTACTAGGCAAAGGCATTTCACCGGCACATTGGATCGGGATCTGCCTTGACTGATCGCTTCAATACATTTAAAAGCACAAAGCTTGATCTTGGGGGAATTATTGAAGGAAAATGTTTGCATAATTATTTTATTTATTTATTTATTCTTTTTTAATATGTTATTCACACTCGTATCGCCAATACGTAACCTCGTCAATAAAAAGTGAATAAAATTAAATAAAAATCAGAAAACAAATATAACAAATAATCGTTATCACCAATTTCAGTTGAAATTGTGCTTCGAATGATAAGAGCAATCAATCATAACAACTTTTGCTTTATGCTTCATACCCTCGTCAGATGGAAGCTGGCTTATGATTTGCTCTGGTTTATTGATAAACTATCTCACCTGACTGATTATCTCCATCTTGAAGTCTTGGTAAGCTGTGCTCTTCTGGGTCGTTGCTTTCCATTCTTTGGATCGTCTATTGTCAAACAAATGGATATCGTCTTTTGGCTTCATTCGCAACGAAGCAACACCAATCTTCCTCGTCGACTGTTGATTTGTTTGTTATTTTCCTGCCCAATGATATTTTCCGGTTAATTGAATTATGTTGGTTAAAATGTGGAGACTGAACGCAAACACTAGATGAATGCCGTTCGCGCGCGCACAAGTGATCAGTTTGTTAGAATGAGATACTTGAATGAACTCGTGGTGGAGTTGGGAGCAGCTGATGTGTACAACACATTACTTTATTTGTATTTTTGTGCAAGTCAATTTAATGCAAGTTCCACAGGCATTTCACATTATCCGCGGGATTAAAAAGAAAACAAAATTGGGAATGTACACTACAGATGGGAATGCAAATTAATTTAAAATAGTTAGAAAGTCACAACGATATTGAATACGGTGCTTGTTCATTTAGGCGGGGGTTGACATGCCCAAGTTAAAACTACAAATATAGAAAATATCCCCCAATGGGAATTGTTGATCATTTTGTGGATTCTATTCATTGGGGAAATTCATATTTTGGGGCACCTGGTACAATCTCTACGATGACACCACACGAGACTTTTTGAGTGGAGCCGTCAACCAATTTTCTGTTTATTTCGTTTGAGTTGTGATATGTTCGGTTATTTTCAACAAAAAAGCAGCGGTTTATAACAATCGAGTGATTTTAATTTAATTGCCATAAGTGGAATTGTTTATATTTATTCGCAAATTTCGAAAAGAAAATAGCAGTAATTTAAAGAGGGAAAACTATTTGGATCGGGAGGTTGAATTATTATGAGATTTTGAAAGGAGAATGCAGCCCCAATTGCAAAGATTCTGATTCCCTCCTAGAAGATATGTCGAAGTGGAGAAGTAGAAGTAAAAGGTCGATCCGTAGTCTAAAAAATAATGGTTATGCCCACTGATTTTAATAAAGAGTATTTTGTTTTAAAGGTTTGCATTTCAAATTGGCAACATTGTTTCTAGTGACAGTGAATTTAGCCAGCAGATTAGTGCTCACTCCGTTTTGCAAGTTTTAAGTCGAAATAACGCAATTCTATATACCTCTTATGTTTCGGGATTTGGCAACCCTAGAGTTGCAATCCGGCAATTGACAGCTCTGTCGTGAAGTTGGACATTTTTGAGGTTATACGCACTCAGAACGTTTTGACATACGAGCGCTATTTGTGTTGTTTACAGTAACTTAAAAGATTCATCTCGGCCCGAAAATGGAATTAAATCGTCAACATTTTCGTGCGATTATTTTTTACAACTTTCGGCGTGGATTAACTCAGCAACAGTGCATGGATGACCTTAATTCAATTTTTGGCGATGAAGCTCCATCAAGGACCAGTGTTTATCGATGGTATGGTGAATTCAATCGTGGTCGTAGTTCACTCCAAGATGAATTTCGTGAAGGTCGTCTAAAATCAGTTGTTGTTCCGAAAACCATTGATGCTGTGCGCGAACTGATATTGGAAGATTGTCATGTGACCTATCGTGAGATTGAGACAACCTTAGGCGTTAGTGGGACCAGCATACATTCAATATTGCATAAACATTTGACTGTCAAAAAAATTTGTTCGCGTTGAATCCCACACAATTTGTCAATCGCCCAAAAAAAGGCTCGTGCCAATTGGCCGAAAGAAATGCTCAAAAAATACGGTCGCGGTGCTTCGAAACACGTCTATGACATCGTGACAGGTGATGAATCGTGGATTTACGCGTATGAGCCCGAAAGTAAACAGCAGTCGACTGTCTGGGTGTTTCAAGATGAGCCAAATCCAACAAAAGTTGTTCGCGCACGAAGCACTTGCAAGCAAATGGTCGCCTGTTTTTTCGGAAAAACTGGACATGTCACAACCGTACCACTAGAACAACGCAGAACAGTCAATTCTGAGTGGTACACAATCATTTGTTTGCCAGTTGTCTTCCAAGAAATCAGGAAAACCAACCGCCGAAGACGGATCACTCTTCACCACGACAATGCGAGCTCTCACACATCGGCTGCGACAACTGCATTTTTGAGCACCCAAAACATCGATTTGATGGGTCATCCGCCGTATAGTCCTGACTTGGTACCGAATGACTTCTTTTTATTCCCGTACGTAAAAAACAAACTGAGAGGTCAACGTTTTTCGACACCTGAAGAAGCGGTTGCTGCATTCAGAATGCATGTGTTGGAGATACCTCAATCAGAGTGGCAAAAGTGCTTCGACAATTGGTTCAAACGCATGCAAAAGTGTATAGATCTTCATGGGGAATATTTTGAAAAACGATAAAGTGATTTTCGATGATCAATATTTGTTTTTGTTCTCTAATCCCGAAATATAAAAGGCAACCCTCGTATGTATATATATATATACATATATATATATATATATATATATATATATATATATATATATATATATATATATATATATATATATATATATATATATATATATATATATATATATATATATATATATATACATATATGTATATATATATATCTATATTTATTTTTATTTTTATTTTTTTTTTTTATATATATATACATATATAAATATTTTTTTTTCAAGAATCACGGTTCAGCTCGCGGAACTTATCATGGGTTTTGTTTATTTTACGGTCGATATAATCATCTGAACATGTTATTCAATTAATCATAAATCATTTTTGCACTGCACATACTCTAATTATTGTAATAGTATGCAACCACACGGATGTGTCTCACTCTCTCAAGGCGTATTCCCCTACATTTCCCTACTCTAGACAAAGAACACCAAACTCTTCCCCTCTATGGTACAATCACAAGCTTCTCTCCCAGCGTAATAAAAAGGAATAATGTATGGATCATCTTCTCTTGCAATCGAATTATACCTAACTACCCCAACTTCCTTGACTGTTACCTCCAATTCACGCAACTTTTCAACACCCTTTATCGCAACTATCTTACTAAAACTCAGACCAATCTCAAAAATGACCCAATAACATTCTTCCAGTTCGTCAATCATAAATGTAGATCCGACGGATACCCCATATCGCTTACCTTAAACTCTCATACCTCATCTGATCCTGTTACTATCGCCAACTTCTTCGCCACTCAATTCAAGCAACCATTCATGAATGACTCCTTTGATCCTGATCCGTCTTACTTTAACTACCTACCTAACTTATCCCCCCCCCCCCCTCCATAACTCCTTTGATCCGGCCTTAATTGAATCCAAGCTACTCGAACTCAAAGACGAATTTACACCGGGGCCTGATGGTATCCCTGCAATCCTCCTCAAAAAATTCTCATCCATTCTCTCTGCTCCCATCTCACTGATCTTTAATCTCTCACTCTCTCTAGGCGTATTCCCCCACATTTAGAAAACCTCCTTCATCACTCCCATCCCCAAGAAAGGTCCCAAAAACGATGTCGCGGACTACCGCCCCATCGCCAAACTGTCGCACTTACCTAAGATTCTCGCAAGCATTTTGTACGAAACTCTTAATTTTCGTTGCAAGCCTTTTAGCTCACCAAGGCAACATGGTTTTCTTAATGACTTAATAACCTCGTTGAATTCACTTCCTTTATAGTCTCAGCACTAGAGCACGGTTACGAGGTCGATATGGTCTGGACCGACCTCAGTAAAGCATTCGACAAAATCTCCCACAATCGAATCCTCTTCAAATTATCCGCCTTCGGCTTCGAATTCGGATTGCTGATATGGATTTTGTTAAGGGTTATATTTTGTTATTTATTATTTGTTGCTTACCTCGGTTGGCGGGCGTTCCGGGTCTTTTGGCTCGTGTCCAAGATGAAAGGCATTTTAAGTTTTTATTTATTTATTTTATTTTTAATCGGATCACAATCTTCGGCCGCTGCGATCCGACTGATCTCGAATCAAAAAAAAAAGTTTAACTGCCGTGTATTCAATATTGAAAACATTGGCGAACCTGATTTCGGTGAATTGAAGTTTATTATTTATTAGTATCCCGGTACCTCCATGGGATCCAGTAGTTCTTAGGTTTGAAATAAATGTATAATTGGGGATGGATACTCGGGAGTTGGACTTAAGCCACGTTTCTGAGAGGAGAAGGATGTCTGGGGAGAAGGTTTTAACAAACAACCGTAAGTGTTGCTTACGGATGTTGGAGTATATAGACTCTGCGTTGAGGGCGACTATAGTTAGTTCAGACATTGAGGGAAAGAATATGGGAGGTTATAAGTGAGAGAATCTGACCTTTTTTTTCGATATCCGACATATGCTTCAATATAGGAAGCATAGTTTGTAGACTCTTGATGTAGCCCATGTTGTCCAGGTTGAGCCCAATGGAGTTGGGGTTGTTTGACGTCGGTGTGTTTTGATTGTTTTTGATGACATCCGCATATGATGTTGCTGGCCTTGTAGGTTGTGGTAATGTGTTCTGCGATGTGGATGTGGTTGTTGCGGATTTGTTGGTTGTAGTTGGTTTTATTCTTCTTTGGAGAATTCTCAATTTATGAGGGCACTGGGAGAAATTGGCTGGATGTGGGCCTCCGCTGTTACAGCATGTCACAGCGATTTCCTTAGTAGTAACGGATCCATCGGGGTTTGCGGTTTGGATTTTTCCTGGTTCCATACCTTGTGGATGGACCTCACATTCTCCTGGTTGATGTTCATCAACACATCTGCCGCATCGTATATTTAGGTGGCAAGCCACCGCCAAGTGTTCCGAGCCTTGGCATCTCTTGCAATGAAGGATGCTTTGTTTATGAGGCTCCTCGATGCTGATTTTATGCGTAAACAAGTATTTAATTTGTTTGAGCTTGTTGGTGTCTTCATTTGGAGGGATTTGTATAATCCGTAGGTTCCTTAAGTTATTTTCTCGCATGTACGGATAGAAAATAGTCCAGCCTGTGGATTTTCAGCTCTGGGCAAATCCTGATGATCTCCGACGCTAGCTCTTCGTTGGTCAAACAAGACATTTCTTTCTCACATCAAAATTACATATGTTATCGCCTAGACAGGGTACATGCTAGTGGTGGAGGTGTCGCCATTGTTGTGAAAAAATGTATAGGACATTCCTTGCGTCCTTCATTGCACCTTAAGTTAATTGAGGAAATTAGTATAGATGTAACATTTAGTGACAACTCCAAGGTGAGTCTTTTTTCGGTCTATTTCCCTGGAGGAAATAGAAACATTGAGAAATCTACTTACTTTAAGCGGGATCTGCAAAAATTGTATAGACTCAACACTCGAAACAAGGTAATTATTGGTGGTGATCTAAACTGCAGACATCAGTCGTGGAATTGTCTTAGGGCAAACAGCTGGGGTAACATTTTACTAGATGTTGCTGAATCCAGCCCAAGTTTTTCCATACTTTATCCACTTCTCCCCACCTATATCCCAGCGAGTGCTAACAAGAATGTAGCGATTCTAACAGATACACACAGAATTCACAAGCAAAAATAGTGAAGAACACCGAACGAAAAATCGAATAAGAAAAATACATCAGAACCGTATACCAAGCGATAAAATAAAAATAATTCACATCAGTGGGAATATAGTCGAGTTTGGAAATCAAATTCTAAACACGGTCAGTAGCCTGGTGTGTAAGCTTAGGTAAAATTTTTTTCGTGATTCGAGCTGTCATAGCGTTAGTTCGAATCACACGACCTTCTTCACTATTATTGCAAACGCTATAAGAACCCCTCAACTCTTGATCTATATATCACTAATATTCCAAATTACTGCGCAGTACCATTAACTCTAAATGCGTTAAGTTCAGACCTCCTTCCGATCAGCCTCACAGTGAATCATACAGTAGTTGTAAATCGTACCAGTTTATACCACAACTATTCCGCCGCCAACTGGAATTGTTATAAATCATATATAAACACGAACTTGGTTCTAGGTGATACCAGCCTAAATTCTATAACCTGCAGCGAGCACATTGATATCCTACGCAACAATTTTGTTTCTGTTATCAATAGAGCGGCCGATCTTGCGATACCTAAATGTTCCACTGCTCCAGTTGATAAGGCACCGCTTCCTGAAAATATCTTACATCTGATTAGGCTACGAAACTCTGAAAGAAGAACATGGTTGCGTTATAGAATCGATTGTTTTCTAGTTAATGTTAAACTCTTAAATAATATCATTAAAAACGAAATCTCAGCATATAGGAACAAGTGTTGGAATAAACACCTTTCCTCTCTTGACAAAGCAAGCAAACCGTTCTGGAAAATATCAAAAATTATGAAACAGAGAGGGTCAAGTATTCCTCAGTTTAAAGTTCACGACAAGTTGTTTATTTCTTCAGTGGAGAAATCGAACCTACTTGCTAACACGTTTAGTAAGAACCACTCCATATCTATGCATCTAAGCGACACGTATACTGAAGCTGAAGTTGCTAACACTATCCATGTACTTTCTCAAACACCAGCTGAAAGTACTTACGCAACTAATATCAGCCAAGTTAAAGAATTGATAAAAAAATCGAAATCAAAAAAGGCTGCGGGTCTCGATAATATTAACAACAAATTAATCAAAGCACTTCCACCTGCTGCAAGTAACTATTTAACGTTCATTTTCAACGCTTGTCTTAAGAATTGTTATTTTCCGGACTGTTGGAAAACAGCAAAAGTAATACCTATTCCGAAACCCGACAAACCGAAGAACAGCCCCGAAAGCTACAGACCTATTAGTCTACTTAGCTGTCTAAGTAAGCTCTTAGAAAAAATCATTAAGGAAAGGATTGATCGTTTTGTGGAAGACAATAACATCTTACCAAACTTTCAGTTCGGTTTCCGTAGTGGTCACAGCACAATCCACCAAGTCTTGCGCATTAAAAACCACATAGCTGGTAAATTCATCGACAAGGAGTCAACGGGACTGGTTCTTCTAGACATCGAAAAAGCTTTTGATACGATATGGCACGATGCCTTGATTTATAAGCTACTAAAACTTAAGCTGCCAATACCGCTTATCAAAATTATCCAGAGCTTTCTTCGTTCGAGAAAATATGTTGTGAGTTTAGGAACCGACATATCCTCTACTCACCAAATCCACCATGGTGTACCCCAAGGCTCGGTCCTTGGTCCTATATTATTTACATTGTTTGTCGCAGATTTACCATGTCTAGGTGAAAACATTCAGGTAGCTATGTTTGCCGATGATACAGCCATTTTCTCTTCGGGTGCCTTATTCACTAATGTCTACAACTCTTTGCAAGCAGCTCTTGACAAACTAGCAGTATATTACAGGAAATGGAAAATAAAAATAAATGGTAATAAAACACAAGCTGTCTGGTTTTCGAGATGTAGGAAACACTGCTACCTACCAAATGGCACTAAACTCAGTATGTGTGCAGTTGATATTGATTGGTCCGAAGACTGTAGATATCTAGGTATTATTCTAGATAAAAAACTTATCTTTCAAAAACACATCAATACCACAATTGACAAAATAAACAAAGTCGTAAGAGTTATGTATCCATTAGTGTGTAGAAAGTCAAAGCTTAGCATCGAAAATAAAATTATAATATTTAAAACCATTTTTCAAGCGATACTCCTGTACGGGGCCCCTGTATGGTGTAACTGTGCTCGCACACACAAAATAAAATTGCAAATGTGTCAAAATAAAATATTGAAAATGTTGCTGAATTTGCCATGGCATTATTCGACACATGAACTACATGAAAACGCCAACGTTAAACCGGTAGAGTTCCTTATTGACAAAATCAATCGAAACTTCTTCGTCAATTGTTCTTTTTCTGACAATGTTCTCGTTTCCCGTCTTGCGTTATCCTAAATCAGTACATATGTACTCTGTCTATGAAAATTATATCGCGGTCATTACTATATAAAATAACCGGAAGCTCGTGCAATATTAGTCTTAAGATTCAAATAAGGGTTTTTTATTGTAGTTTTCCCTTAATTTATTATTTGTTATTCATTAAAATTGTGCTATTGTCGTTATATAGATTTAAGATTATAGTTGTAAAGGAATTGCTATCCTAAATCTCTTAAGTACTAATTGTAAAATATACCATAAATGTAATTATCTACTAAATAAAAATTGAATTGAATTGAACTCATTGTGTGCCGTCGACCGAGATTGCTCCTCTTTATATTACGATTCTAGTTTTTCCTTTAAGTCTTCCCACTTAGCGAATTTGCTATACCCAATAAGATCGTATGCAGGACCCTCTAGTCTATTTTTGACTAGCTCTAAAAATGTTTCATATATATCCGGGTCTGCCTTCTTTATGGATCTAAATAAAACATCTCCCCCGGAAATAAATTTATCTATGTCGCAGGGTTTCCCGTCAAAGGTAGGAACGATTCTGAAAACATCAGAAATACCGACAGAAAGAGCCATTTCAGGGGGTTTATTGTGTATCTGTTGTGAGTGGATTTGTTCTTCCCCCTGCCTAGCCGCCTGTCTCGTGTGGTAAGGACTCGTAATAGTGAAAATTTGAAATAATGTATGGCGAAAATTTGTTATCACTTCTTAAAAATACGGTTATGAAAAAAAAA
The DNA here is from genome assembly GCA_963931805.1 of Microdon myrmicae. Lineage (NCBI taxonomy): Eukaryota > Metazoa > Arthropoda > Insecta > Diptera > Syrphidae > Microdon > Microdon myrmicae. The sequence goes on from OZ007497.1 coordinate 88,979,700, forward strand.
GGCCTTTATGTTATTATTCAATATATATATGGAAAAGATAAATAGTTATTCTGGAATACAACAGTGTCATTCCGAACAACCGGTATGGTTTTAGAAGAAAAGGAGGATTTTTGTGAAACGTATTCTTCGACCATGAGATCAATGCTCCATGTGTGTGGTCATGGCATTTAGGGGAGATGTTGAGGTACCGAAGTACATGTGTTGATAAATGTACGCATGAATTTAGAGATGGCACTAAAGGCTGTCTCAATAGCATCGGACCACGCGTTTTGATGATGAATCATTCACAGTGTGATATGTTAGTCTATTGTCGGCTCTCGCAGAAGGACACACATAATTTGTACCCATTTTAATTCTTTCGTAACAACGTACATTAACTTTACCTGCATTTCAATTATCTGCCACTCAGCAACTTGATATTACAACAAATAACTACAAAATCTATCCCATTTTTAACATCGTATTTTTAGTTATTTTAGAAATGCTATATTATGGTTGTGACATTGAAGTTTTACTATAAGCTAATGGTATCAAATAAATTCCTATAAATCTAATTAATATAATAGTAATAAAAAGTGCAAATGCACATCCTGCTAATACAGTTGTCCATTCAAGAGCATTCACATCGTTAATAGGATGCACGTGTGTGTTTAGTCCAATCTGCAAAATGAAAAAGTCCATCAGGTGTCCGAACTGTTATTTCCTATCATATATCTCACCCAGCCACCATTTTCATTGATCCAAGGAACCAATTCATCTTCTATGACATCAGATACTCCTTGGATGAGTTTTTGTAAATATTCGGGATGTCCTTGCCGGACACAGTCAACAGCTAATCCTCCAGCGACAGCAAAGAGGGATATAATTTTGCCCCACGTTATGTCAATTCGAAAGAGATCACGTGCAACGGCATTGATAAGAATTGCGACGGTTTCGGGGGTTGAAAAATCTCCTCCAGGGGATCGACATATTTGCCTTGCTACACCTGTATAAATCCTCGGATGCATTCGCTCTAATTCATCACCTAACTGTTGGTAATTAATCAATGAGCTTGTGTTACTTGAATTGTTTAACTTACAACTGTTAACGCGGGAAAGACTTCACGCACCACTGAAATCGAGGATATACCCAAAATGCTGCGTATCCTTTGTAAGCCGAGTCTCTTGGTGAATAATCCCGATCGCCGCAGGCGTCGCTTTATATACTGACCGCACAGACATTTCCCCTAAACATTCGATAAACTAATCAGAATCTTGTTGGTTTGATTCAATTTTAAGGTATACTGAAATGTCAATCAAGAGAGTAGTGAAGCTCATGACTTACCTGGGTTATAATGTCCTGCGCAGGGATTTGTGGCGCTTTCCAGCCGATCGTATATGACAACTTTCTTGCCACAACGTCACTCACGTTACTCAACCTTCTGCGAGCTGTAGCTGCGGTATTGACCTCCAAAAGAGATGCGGAGTGCAATGTGGCGGGGAAACTGAATTTGCGGCGGTTCTGTTGTTGAAGCAAGGAAATGCGTTCACTAGGGAGTTCAATGTTGGGTATCGTCATGCCTGGATTGGGTGTATTTATTTGCGGCATGTCTGCAATACAGAGTGAAGACAATATCAATAATTCATCTGTTTTAATACTGTGATATCTACGGTGTATATCGCCGATGTCTAGCAACAGATTTCATCGCCCGTTATGGTCTGCAAGCACATTTTTCAGATGGGAAAACATGATTTTGGTTTTTAATTAACACTGCGATTGCTGAAGTAAATTAAAACTGATGCCCGCATGTTACACAAGATCACTTTCAAGTTATGCTGGTCATATATGGGTGTGCTCAAGTCGGCAATTTGAGAAACAGTAATCATAGAGAAGGCGTTGCTGTCGACGATACTACAAGTCGATTTTCGTCGCTGGTAAGTATATCTTTATTTTTAAGGGGTGGGTAAAATAATTTATCGGGAAATAAGATGTGGAGTGTCGTTTAGCCCTTTGTGATATTATGGAATATAAGTTCAAACTATAAAATTGATTTAGGGTATAACTGGAACGTGCCACATTGCGTTACTAGCTACTCATGTCCTTTGACAATAAAGTAAAAGAATTCCAAAGCGTTTTCCAATATTGTATTGCGAAAGGATATACTGTGAGCGTCAAAAAAAAATGTGTACAGCTATGAACTGCATTTTTGCAACCCTGTTAAAGCAAGGGGGTTCGATCTTTTAGTAAAATACTTATGTTATTTTTAAGGTAGTTTATTTTCAATGAATTGCCATATAAAACTTAACAGAAAATAATGAAGGAGAAATACAATAAAAAAAAAAAAAATTTTAAAGCGTCAAAAAAAGTGTACATTATTCAATTAAAGTAAAAAACTTAAAACTAGTACTTTGTCTGCTCCCCTTTCGCCTTTAAAACAGCATCAAAGCGTCTGGGCATTGACTCTACTAGCTTCCTTGTCAATTCGGTTGGGATTTTTTGCCACTCTTCAACCAGAATTGACTTTAGTGACTCTCTGTCTGAAATGTTCCTCTTTCGGATCTGCTTATCCAGATACTCCCACAAATGCTCGATGGAGTGTAAGTCTGGGGATTGCGGAGGGTGATCCAGTTGCTTAGGTGTATGGTAAAGTAACCATTCCTTGACTATTTTCGATGTGTGCTTGGGGTCGTTGTCTTGTTGGAAGACCCATGAATCACTTAAACCCAGTTTCGCAACACTACTTGGCAAATTGTCTCTTAAAACATTAAGATAATCTTCTTTTCTCATTGTACTGTCAATAAAGACGAGGTTCCCAACTCCAGCTGACGCCATACATCCCCAGACCATTACCGAACCGCCTCCGTGCTTAATTGTTGAATTTAAATTTTTTTGTTCAAATTCAGTTTTTTTCGTTCTCCATATTTTTGGTGGTTTTATTGAACCAAAAATCTCTCCTCTTCACTAAAGAGAACATTTCCCCAGAATGAAGAACTTTCTTTTTGATACTTCTTGGCAAAAAGAAGTCTTCGCTTCTGATTTTTTCCAGAAATGTATGGCTTTTTGAGAGGAACTCTTCCGTGTAGCCCTCCGCTATGGAGGGTCCGCCGAATAGTGCTCGCGCTAACGTTGACTCCAGAAGATTGGGTAATGTTTTCAGCAATCTTTACTGCACTAGACGCGGGATTTTTTCGCACTTCCCTGACAATAGCACGTTCATCACCTATGGACAGCCTTTTTGGCCTTCCGGAACGAGGTCGATCTTTTACATCCTTGAAGTTTTGAAATTTGTCCAAAATTTTTTTCACCGTGTTATGGCATCTGCCCACTGTTTTGGCTATTTCGCGGTAAGATTTTCCTTCCTTTCTTAATTTAATAATAAGTTGTCGTGTTTCTACTGCACTTTGTTTACCCATTTTGAAGTAATTTAAAAAAATAATTTAAGCAACAAGCAACTTTCGATGGAAATGAACTCAATAACACGTTTAATCAATTATGAGTTGTAAAGAAAACAAAATAAATTTAACGGTTGTTTTCCCGATAAGCGGAAAGCTGCACAGTATGTGTGGCAAGTTGTACACTTTTTTTTACGCTTTAAAACTGAAATATTTTTTTTTATTTTTTTATTGTATTTTTACTTCATTATTTTCTGTTAAGTTTTATATGGTAATTCATTGTAAATAAACTACCTTAAAAAATAACATAAGTATTTTACTAAAAGATCGAACCCCCTTGCTTTAATAGGGTTGTAAAAATGCAGTTCAATGCTGTACACTTTCTTTTGACGCTCACAGTATATTAATTATTCCAAATCTACCATTTTGAATAACATTCAGAGTGATCAGCAATTTCTAGAAATGTGCAGACATCGGTAACCAATTCCACCTGAACGGGAAGGAAGGATATCAATACAATGTGAATGGCCCACTAATAAGTTCTTTTCACCTAAGAGGCTCATAATACTTAATATTGGTAACCTGTTTATTGTCATTGTCAGTTCGGTATGGATTTATTAATTTATTAATTATCTATTGGCCTGTAGGAACCCGAAAGTTCATTACCTCACTGACTCGAGTCCGCCATCGTTCCCTGTCCTGTGCACTCCCTTTCCACGCTTGACCATCTGATCCGATCTCCTCAAGGTCAAACCTAACATTGTCCTCCCATCTCCGTCCCGGCCGTCCTACCGGAGTCTTTCCCGTTGGTCTACCCTCAAGAATTCTACGCACGGTCCTATCGTTGCCCTCCAGGTTTGACCATTCGACCCGATCTCAAGTCAAGCCTGACATTGTCCTTCCACCTCCGTCGCGGTCATCTTGTCGGCCTATTTCCCGTTGGTCTACCCTCAAGAATTCTACCCAGGTGTCCGGCCCTTCTTAATCTTCGCGACTTGATTACTCTCACTATTGTAGGTTCGCGGTATAGATCTTCCAATTCGTGGTTGTGGAGTTTCCCTCATTGTCCTGACTCCTCGTCATATTTACCGCCAAATATACCCGGAGTTTTATGTGACGTGATAGCAGTTTGGATTTCAGCAGTTTATGGACTGCATGCCAACTAGCGTTGTCGGAATGTAGTCTTTTGTAATTTTCCTTCGACATTTCGTTACTGACCGTCAGTATTGTTCCCAGGTATTTAAATACTTTGACATTTTCAAATATCTTGCCCCTGATGTTTATGTGTGTTCTCTGAGGTCCACCTGCTCTCGTCGTAATCATGTATTTCGTTTTGTCTTCATTTATTTCTAGGCCCATCACATCTGCCGCTTGCATGATGGTTTCACTGTTTTTACTTACAGTTTCTAGATTATCGCCCAAAACGGCGATGTCATCCGCATATGCGAGCACTTGTGTGACGCCGTCCAGAGATGATCCGGCCATGTTGTCGCCTTGTACCTTTCTGATGACATACTTGAGGACAAGGTTAAAAATACATGGTGAGAGGCCATCCCCGTATTTTAGTCCGTCCTGGATTTCAAATGGTTCTGAGAGGTGGTTTTCTATTCTAACTCGCCCTTTATTATCGTTCATGCAGATTTGAATGAGGGCGGCACATTTTTTCGAGATTCCCAGCTCAACTACAATATGGTGGAGTCTTTGCCTTGCGACTGAGTCGTTTTTTTTTTAAGTCAACGAACACTTGGTGAACCGTTTCCCCGTATTCCCACTCCTTTTCCAGCAGTTGTCTTATTGTGAACATTTGGTCGTTTGTTGACCGGTTCCTACGGAATCCACATTGGTAGTCTCCCATTATCTCTTCTGCGTACGGTGTGATTCTTGCCAGAATGACATTTGTTAATATTTTGTATGTGGTTGGGAGCAATGATATTCCTCTGCAGTTTTCGCAGTTAGATCTGTTGCCTTTTTTGAAAATGGTGTTGAGGTTTTCCATTCTTCCGGAGTGACTTCCTTATCCCATATTGTTTTGATGAGCTGGTGGATCTTTCGAACGGTTGCTCCTTCTCCATGCTTCACGAGCTCTGCCGGTAGGCAGTCGACTCCGGGAGCTTTGTTGTTTTTCAATCGATTTATTGCGTCTACAACTTCGTTGAAAGATGGCTCTGGGATCTGAGGCTTGGCTGTATGTACGTCTGATGCGTTTATTTGTGGTTGATGGGTGCGTACATTGAGCGGGTTTTCAAAGTACTGCTTTCATCTTGTCACGATATTTTTTGTTTCTGTGACCAGATAGCCGTTTGCTTTTCGAATTATTTTGGCTCTCCCTCGCTAGCCATTTCTACTTGAATTTATGCTGGAACACATACCTCTGATGTTCTTTGCTCTGGAATTTTCTAGGATTTTTTCGATCCGAGTCTTCCCCTATTCGCGTTTTTTTGCGTATAAAGAGTCTCATTCTATCTTTCCGAATCGTCGGGTATCTTTTTGCGTTGACTTCATCATATCTTTCTAAGTGGATCACTCTGGGACGTGTACGTTCTTCGATCTTTGCCCTGCAGTCATCGTCAAACCAAGGTTTGGACTTAATTGTTTTCTTAAATCCTATTGTTATTTCTGTGACTAGACAGCCGTTTGCGTCTTGAATTATTTTGGCTTTCCCTCGGAAGCCATTTCTAATTGAATTTATGCCGGCATACATACCTATGATGTTCTTTGCTCTGGAATTTTTTTCGATCAGAGTCTTCTCCCATTCGCCTTTTTTGCGTTTGAAGAGTCTCTTTGTTTCTTTCCGAATTATCGCGTATCTTTCTGCATTGACTTCATCATATCTTTCGAAGTGGATCACTCTGAGACGTTAACGTTCTTCGATCTTTGCTCTGCACTCATGGTCAAACCAAGGTTTGGACTTAATTGTTTTCTTAAATCCTAATACCTTTTGGGCTGTTTGTTTGATTTTGTCTCTGATCGATGTTCATTTAGTATCCACGCTATTGGCTTCCTCTTCCTCACTGCGCCCATTCTCTAGAATGTTAAGTCTATTCGTTAGTTCGTCTTGATATGCAGCCCTTTTGCGCACGTCTTTTGGTTTATCAATGTCGAACTTTTTGTTCGTCTCCCGTGACTGCCCATGTGGGTTTGTTGCGAGCCGATTCCTAACTTTGCCCACCACTAGAAGATGATCGGAGTCGCAATCTGCTCCTCTGTATGATCTCACGTCAAGGATATTCGAGTGGTGTCCTTTGACTATGAGGAAGTGGTCTATTTAGTTACGCGTTACGCCGTCGGGTGATATGCATGTGGGTTTATGGATTTGCTTCTCCTACAACATCGTGCTTTTCACTACCAGATCTTTTGACGTTGCGAATGATGAGATCCCATCAAATACTTCCTCTGGGGTCTTGTAGAACATGTCCTTTGTTCCTTTGTCGGTAGATTCTGTTGGGGCGTGTACGTTCATAAATACATAATTATACCATGGGCGCTATATTTCTAGTACCGACGTTCGGTCATTAATAAATTGTACATCTTTTACATGGAGCCTAATCTTCTCGTTTATGATGAAGCCGGTTCCGAGTTTATGTGTATCGGTACCTCCACCAGCCAGTGTAAACCCGTTGGTTTTGTTTACTTGATGTGGGGGTCAAACTTCCTGAAGCGCGGCGATGTCCATTTTATATTATTTCGCGTTTTCCACGACCGTCTGCATCGCGCCTGGTTTATATAACGTTCGAACATTCCGCGTGTCGACGCGTATATCCCGCTTTTGCCGTTTTTCCCTACGTCTACTTTTTGCCGAGTCGGTGTTTTCTCCACGATTTGTTCCCTTATGGTAGTGTCGGCACACGAGAACGCCGAACGGGCCCCCAATGCCTGCCCAAGATACGATGTGAAAATCGTTCTTGGTGATTTGAATGCAAAAATAGGTCGGGAGCCGGTTTTCAGGCACTACACAGGTTCCCATAGTTTGCATGAGAACATTAATGACAATGGACTACGAGTCATCGAATTGGCAGCATCGAAAAACTTGGTCGTTGCGAGTACCAGGTTTCCGCGTAAAGATATCCACAAAGCCACCTGGGTATCACCTGATGGAGCCACTCGCAACCAAATTGACCACGTGTTGATAGATCGCCGCCACTCCTCGAGCCTGATGACGATACGAACGTACCGATGTGCCAACTTCGACTCGGATCACTATCTTGTTGGTACAGTTTTCCGAGCGCGGATTGCCTTACGGAGACGTATTGCATCCGCGGATCAGGTTCGAATCAACACGGTTGCCTTACGCAATGAGAATACCAGCAACACCTTTGGTTATGCGTTAAGACTCGCCCTCGAAGAGCTCGACGGAGGGAGAGTGAGTCCTGGGGCCAGAATGCCGGGCGTAAAAGAGAAATGAACACGCCTTAAGAATACTGTCATTAGTACTGCCAACTTCATTCTAGGCAGTAGTCGTAGAGATCGGAACGACTGGTTTGATGATGAGTGCATACTAGCGACTGAACGTAAAAATGCTGCATACCGGGCAATGCAGCAGTCTTATAGGACGCGGGTGCGCGAGGAGAATTTCAAAGAGCTCAGAAGATCTGAAAAAAGACTTCACCGACAAAAGAAAAGTGCCTGGGAAAATCCGGTGGCGTTTCTAACAGATACACACGCAATACACAAGCAAATAATGAAGAACACCGAACGAAAATCGAATAAGAAAATGCACTAGAGACGCATACCATAGCGATAACATAACAATTCCACATCAGTTGAATGTACTTGAGTTTAAAAATCGAATTCATACAAACGTGTGTTACGTATTGGTTCAACTTTTGGTGATTCTAACTGTCATAGCGTCAGTTCGAATCACACGTTTTCACTATCATCCCAAACGCCATAAACCTTGTCTGTGAAATAGGGAAAAGTAGAGAGCGAGGTCCACACCAGGCGCGGAAGTTCTACCAAATAATCCGCAGTATGACGCGGTACACACCACGTTGCACTTACTGCAAGGATAAAGAGGGTAATCTGATCACCGATCCTGAAGGCACACTGGAGCGATGGCAAGTGCACTTCAATGAATTGCTAAATGGTCACCTCACTGAAGAATTAGAGGCTCCACCAATGCAAGATCAAGCCACCAAGCATTGAGGAAACATTAAAAGCCATTAGACAGCTCAAATCAAATAAAGCCCCTGGAGCTGATGGCATACCAGCTGAGCTGATCAAACAAGGAGGGACAAAGTTACATCAGCAATTTATGAGATCGTCGTGCACGTATGGGAGCAAGAGGAGATGCCAAAGATTGGCGTCGTGGTATAATTTGCCCCATACATAAGAAGGGAGATATCACACTGTGCAGCAATTATAGGGGTATAACAGTGTTGAGTAACGCCTATAAGATACTCTCCACCATCATTGGTCAATATCAGTGCGGCTTCATCCCAGGCAAATCAGCAATTGATCAGATATTCACCCTTAGGCAGGCGATAGAAAAATCTCTGGAATTTAAGATTCCATTATATCATCTGTTTATAGACTTTAAGGCCGCCTACGACAGCATAGCCAGGGTAGAGCTATATAATGCCATGAGAGAATTCGGTATTCCAAACAAATTGATATGACATTGTAGGTTGACCATGACCAACGTAACTAGTTAAGTAAAAATAATCATCTATAATGGACTCCGACAAGGGGACGGTTTGGCCTGCCTCCTCTTCAACCTGGCGTTGGAGAAAGCAATCCGTGACTCTGACAACAAGAGGGACTATTGTCACCAAGTCCAGCCTACGCAGATGACATCGACATAATCGGTAAAACCGAATCGGCGGTACAGGAATCCTTCACCCAGATCAAGCAGGTGGCACAAAAACTGGGACTGCACATTAATGAGGGAAAAACCAAGTACATGGTGGCAACTTCTGCGAAGAGAAGACCTAACGTTGGGTAGTGGAGCACGAATTTGAAGTAGTGCAATCCTTTAACTTCCTTGGGTCAATAATATCAGCCGATAACAATACGGAAGAAGAAATACGCGAAGGGCTGATTAAATCCAACAAAGCCTACTATGGTCTATCAAGGCGTTTTTAAATTTATCCAGAACATCCAAGCTACTAGTGTACAAGACCATGGTCTTATTTGTACTCATGCATGGATCTAAGACCTGGATGCTCAATAAAAGCCACTCTGAGCTCTTACCCGTGTTCGAGAGAAAGGTCTTAAGGAGAATTGTTGGCCCCGTATGTGACGGAGAACGATTCCGGAGGCGCTACAACCATGAGTTGTACGCAATCTACCTTGAAGCTAATGTTGTAAGAAAAATCAAGGTCGGTAGACTCCATTGGGCGGGTCACCTAGCTCGAATGAGCGGAGAGGAGCCTGCCTGGAAAGTCCTTTGTGGCAGGATGAATTGAAGGAGACAGCGCGGCAGACCATGTCTGCGATGGAGGGATGGCGTAGACCAGGGCGCCCAGAGCCTGGGAGTGCCAAACTGGATGACATCGGCTCGAAATCGGGACCGGTGGAGAGATTTGTTAAATAAGGCCAAGACCGGATCCCGGATGATGGTAGTGTAGGCTCATCACACCTACGCCAACGGGTGTTTTCGGGACATTGTTTTGTGTATATGAGGGTTGTCTCTTATGTTTCGGGATTTGGCAACCCTAGTGTTACAATCCGGCAATTGACAGCTCTGTCGTAAAGTTGGACATTTTTGAGGTTATACGCACTCAGAACGTTTTGACATACGAGCGCTATTTGTGTTGTTTACAGTAACTTAAAAGATTCATCTCGGCCCAAAAATGGAATTAAATCGTCAACATTTTCGTGCGATTAGTTTTTACAACTTTCGGCGTGGATTAACTCAGCAACAGTGCATGGATGAACTTAATTCAATTTTTGGCAATGAAGCTCCATCAAGGACCACTGTTTATCGATGGTATGGTGAATTCAATCGTGGTCGTAGTTTACTCCAAGATGAATTTCGTGAAGGTCGTCCAAAATCAGTTGTTGTTCCGAAAACCATTGATGCTGTGCGCGAACTGATATTGGAAGATCGTCATGTGACCTATCGTGAGATTGAGACAACCTTAGGCGTTAGTGGGACCAGCATACATTCAATATTGCATAAACATTTGACCGTCAAAAAAATTTGTCCGCGTTGGATCCCACACAATTTGTCAATCGCCCAAAAAAAGGCTCGTGTCAATTGGTAGAAAGAAATGCTCAAAAAATACGGTCGCGGTGCTTCGAAACACGTCTATAACATCGTGACAGGTGATGAGTCGTGGATTTACGCGTATGAGCCCGAAAGTAAACAGCAGTCGACTGTCTGGGTGTTTCAAAATGAGCCAAATCCAACAAAAGTTGCTCGCGCACGAAGCACTTCCAAGCAAATGGTCGCCTGTTTTTTCGGAAAAACTGGACATGTCGCGACCGTACCACTAGAACAACGCAGAACAGTCAATTCTGAGTGGTACACAACCATTTGTTTGCCAGTTGTCTTCCAAGAAATCAGGAAAACCAACCGCCGAAGACGGATCACTCTTCACCACGACAATGCGAGCTCTCACACATCGGCTGCGACAACCGCATTTTTGAGCACCCAAAACATCGATTTGATGGGTCATCCGCCGTATAGTCCTGACTTGGCACCGAATGACTTCTTTTTATTCCCGTACGTAAAAAACAAACTGAGAGGTCAACGTTTTTCGACACCTGAAGAAGCGGTTGCTGCATTCAGAATGCATGTGTTGGAGATACCTCAATCAGAGTGGCAAAAGTGCTTCGACAATTGGTTCAAACGCATGCAAAAGTGTATAGATCTTCATGGGGAATATTTTGAAAAACAATAAAGTGATTTTCGATGATCAATATTTGGTTTTGTTCTCTAATCCCGAAATATAAAAGGCAACCCTCGTATTTGTCATTCATTTTTGTTCCCACGAGTCTTGGGGTTTCAAATAGTCCACCATATCAGAGCCCCTCTTTGATATGGTAAGGTCTGCTTACTGCTGTGATTCGACCCGGTGTCAGAGAGGGGCCGTTATAATACAGCCGGTAATCTCCTGGCTGTACGGTGACGCGTAACACCCTGGATTAGGGGTGGTAGATCTTTGTGTGTTACTCCTCACTAGCCGGTCTGACATGGGTGGCCCTATTGGAAGCGTATGGTTCCGTCAGCATAGCCTAAGTGATTCATCGTAGTTTAAGACCATGCACCACGTCAAGGTTTCTACCAAGCGGGGGCAGTTGGGTATATAGTAAGTATAAATAGATTCTAACCAGGATGTGTCAAAATTGGAGCAGCATAAAAAATTGCTAGGACCTTTTCCATGATATTCTGGAAATTGCCTTAATATTAAAGATAAGTCTGTCAGCCTTAATTAGTCCCATCTCAATTATCAAAAATAGATATTAAAAATCTGAGTCAGTGGTTGCAACGTCAAGAGCGCCTTCTCCTTATTCCGGTCGCGATAATAGTCCCACCAGACAGACTGTGCCAGTTATAATGGATAAATTTAAGTCAAAATATTCTCTATTTCGTTCTTCTAACGGCGCGACAACGCATCGTAGCCATAAGTGCTTTAGTTCAAAATGAGCGAAATCAGTCGATTCCACTCCTATTGCCGGAATTGTGAAACTCTCAAAACATATTGTGGCGAATTTCTCGATCTTTTATACATTAATGTAACATTTGCATTGCAGTTGGAATAAATTTGAGCCAGATATCTTAATTATTCTGTGTTTTATTTAAATACAAGATTGTTAGGTACCATGAAAAACCCAGCACACATAATCCCTATTTGATTATCGTCCAGCGGACTGGGACAGATGAAAGAGTTTAACAAGTGAAGAGGAAAGAATAGGGAGAATGTCATTGAGATCAGCGGATGAACGAAGTTATTGTTCTTGGTACCGAACCGTACATTTCAGATTGAATTTAACGAAATGTCAATTAATTCTAGGAAACTAGAAATCTTGGGAAGGAATTCGTATGAGAATATAAGGTGATCCCATCTACAGTGGCTTGAGGACATAAATGCACTTCTACAAATCAAAACAGCTCTAACGCAAGGATATTTCCATATATTACAATACATTTTGTTTTCCCTATTGGCTCGTTAGCTGTCCACTGCTGACTTGCCTTTCGTCGCTACACCACAATGAACATTAAGATCAATATTGCATCTTTATATAAGATCCCTGCTGATATATTCGTATACACGACTTCCACTTCCTTATCCACTGGGACACACAGTTAAATGTCAGGCCATTCGTTGATGCCCTTTATTCAATAGCATCTACATGAAATCTGGTTTTGTAACCACGATTCATATTCGTAACACATAAGAAACCATTCGTCTTTTCAGACTACTGAAACAAGGATAAAAAAGCTGTAAGTCTGATTTAGGTGTCGCTTTTTCTGCAGCATAGACCACGAGTTCTCTTAGCCAAGCTAAACACGTGCGCATTCCTGTTGGTAATTTCATGTGGGAGCCTGCGTTGCAGGAATACATTTTCTACCTGAGTACGAGGTAGTCGAGTATCTAGCGACGTACTACAATTATTAGTCAATTTTCAGACATAAAAGGTAAATTGATTTTGTATTTGTGAACTAGGTATTCAATAAGCAGCATTAACAAAAAATCTATCGTCCGTAGAGGGCAATTGGAAGTACTTTTAAGGACCCCGTCAGTAATTTTTTGAAATTCCTTTCAGCATGTCTATAACTATGGTAAGGAATTCATTAGGAGACAAATAATGCTGTAAAATATTGCAAAGAGCCAATGTAGGATGGTAAACATAATTTGTAGAAAATTCAATTGAAAATTCAAAAATGATTGCGGCAATAGCAAGTACAACGATGCACGAATTACATCATAATTTATTGTACGTTAAAGTACCATGTTAGTCAAAGGATGGGGATTGCTTGGTGTTACCCAAGTGGACAAAGATCAGTTTCCTCTACGTGTAATACGGTTCAGATTGACATTTTTTAAGCATCTGGGTGCAGTGGTACTTTATGAACGACAGGTAGTTATTATGTTTAACTTATTAGTTGTTAGTTTAGTTGTTTAAGAATAAATAAGTAAGATTATTTCAAAAGTATTGTGAGTACCAACAGGTAAATAACAGCATGTTTCATTGTATTAACAAATTTTTAATTACTAAGTGAGCCAAAATGTTTTGCCACACAAGTCTATTTTTTAAACAGTTTTTTTTCTTCAAATTTGTAATATTTTCGTTTAATGTGGGATGGGTTCATGACAGAGGTAGGGATTTAAACGTCTGGTGGGTGTTGTCCTGTGAAAAACCCCTAGGGGTGTTACGGACCTCTTGTCTATGCCCTCGCCCAACACACCATAAGCCAAGAATTTCCCCTCTCTACCGGTAAATTGGAAATATCGTCAAATAGCTAATTTGCATAAACTACTTTATGCAAATTCTACTTGGCAGGAAAAATAATAATAAAAGGCATTGGCGACGAATTATTTATTATTATTTATTGGCCTGTACGAACCCGGAAGGTCATGACCTCACCGACTCGGCCTCGCCATCGTTCCCTGTCCTGTGCACTCTCCTTCCACGCCCGAACATCTGATCCGATCCCCTCAAGGTAAAACTTAACACTGTCCGCCCATCTCCGTCGCGGCCGTCCTACCGGTCTCTTTCCCGTTGGTCCGCCGTCAAGAATTCTACGCACGGTTCTATCGTTGCGCGTTCGCGCCACGTGTCCGGCCCATCCCAATCTTCGCGACTTGATTACTCTCACTATTGTAGGTTTGCGGTATAGCTCTTCCAATTCGTGGTTATGGAGTTTCCTCCATTGTCCTGCCTCCTCGTCATATTTACCTTCAAAGGTGCCCCTCAAAACTTTATTCTCGAATACGCGGAATTTGTTTTCTTCCCGTTTTGTGAGAGCCCATGTTTCGCATCCATATAGAACAATCGGCATGATTATGGTTCTATAGACACGGAGCTTTATGTTACGTGATAGCAGTCTGGATTTCAGCAGTTTACTGACTGCGTGCCAACTAGCGTTGACGGAATGCAGTCTCTTGTTAATTTCCTTCGACATTTCGTTACTGGCCGTCAGTATCGTTCCCAGATATTTAAATTCTTGAACTTTTTCAAATATCTTACCTCTCACGTTTATATGTGTTCTCTGAGGTCCACCTGCTCTCGCCGTAATCATGTATTTTGTTTTGTCTTCATTTATTTCTAGGCCCACCTCTTCTGCCGCTTGCATGATGATTTCACAGTTTTTACTTACAATTTCTACATTATCGCCCAAAACGGCGATGTCATCCGCATACGCGAGCTGTTGTTATTTTTCAATCGATTTATTGCGTCTACAACTTCGTTGAAAGATGGCTCTGGGATCTGAGGCTTGGCTGTATGTACGCCTGGTGCGTTTATTTGTGGTTGATGTGTGCGCACATTGAGCAGGTTTCCAAAGTACTGCCTCCATCATGTCACGATATTGTTTGTGTCCGTGACCAGATAGCCGTTTGCGTTTCGAATTATTTTGGCTCTCCCCCGCTAGCCATTTCTAATTGAATTTATGCCGACATACATACCTCTGATGTTTTTTGCTCTGGAATTTGCTAGGATTTTTTCGATCCAAGTCTTCTCCCATTCGCGTTTTTTGCGTTTGAAGAGTCTCATTGTCTCTTTCCGAATTATCGCGAATCTTTCTGCGTTGACTTCATCAGATCTTTCTAAGTGGATCACTCTGAGGCGTTTACGTTCTTCGATCTTCACCCTGCACTCAAGATCAAACCAAGGTTTGGACTTAATTAACACCTTTCGGGCTGTTTGTTTTGATTGTGTCTCTGATCGATGTTCATTTAGTATCCACGCTATTGGCTTTCTCTTCTTTACAGCGCCCATCCTCCAGAATGCTAAATCTATTCGTTAGTTCGTCTTGATATGCAGCCCTTTTGCGCACGTCTTTTAGTTTATAAATGTCGAACTTTTTGTTCGTCTCCCGTGACTGCCCATGTGGGTTTGCTGCGAGGCGACTCCTAATTTGGCCCATCACTACAAAATGATCGGAGTCGCAATCTGCTCCTCAATATGATCTTACGTCAAGGATATTCGAGTGCTGTCCTTTGACTATGAGGAAGTGGTCTATTTAGTTACGCGTTACGCCATCAGGTGATATCTATGTGGGTTTATGGATTTGCTTCAGCCTCAACATCGTGCTTTTCACTACCAGATCTTTTGCAAAATAGAAAGCTAGCAAATAATGTCGGATGTAGTCCTCTATGACACGGCCTATTATAACGGACTTTCCCATCCTTTCTATCTGAATGGCGAAGATGGCGCCATTTGCCAGTCCATATGAATGTTCTGCTACCTCTCTGTAACGTACAATGGCCTGCCTCACGTGGGAATTAGCCATGTGGTATCTTCCGTAGGGAGTTGTCGCGTTGCGGAGAGTTGTGTATACAACTCTTCGTAGGACTGTTGCGTTCCTTAGGCGTCGCTCGAACTCTATGAAGGTCCTGAGCGTCGTCTCACTTATCAGACGGTATGCTTTGCCCCCTAACCTCGTGGGCAGCCACCTAAGAAAGCTGTCTTTCTCCTCCTTCGCCAAACAGCTAAGGGTCCTTTGCAACTATATAAAAACAGTTGTACTTCAATAGCTGTGTTGAGACCCTTTTGTCCACCGAATATCCGATCTGGTCTCTTGGGTGTACCCGGTACACTTGGGGAAGATTGCTGGTTTATGGGCATATTATTAGGGAGCTACAAGGTATGGGTTTGGACAAGGGACAATTTGGCTGGTTTTGTTTCAGCTCCTACCTTGTTTTCATTTAAGGTGCACGCCGTCCACGCAGACTAGCTTCAGGAAACCAGTCGCAAGAAACGAGCAAATTTAAAGAAAAGAGTTCATTGATTGAATATCCTTGCTGTTCGGAGCAATATAAAAGCCCGCCTTAGACAGACTCCTCGATTGCATAATATCTTTGCTCCGCCGGTAGGCGCTATTGGAATGGGTTGCGACGTCGCCATGTAAGAGCATATGGCGTGTTCTTATATTTGATGCATCTACGAGAGTTCCATTTTCTCCAAAGATGTCTGGCCCGCAAGCAATTGACGCATAGCTGATTACTCATCGTGATGCCCATCCTTTCTTTAGAAACTAACTGTATGAATTCTTTTTTTTATTTTACTTTCCCTGGGCAACGCGAACCTATATAGCGCTATAGCGCCCTGGGATACTATTTTTCTCGACCGGGTTCATCAACCAAACTCCGAAAGATGCTCAAGGATTTCTCCCAGCCATTCCACGAGGCCTAGCTTAATGGGGTAGTATTTCACCGGGTGGATAAGCTTTTGGACCCCACCTACCACTCAGAACTTGTGGCCAACTGCACAACAGCAAGAGTCGTGAGTTGAACCTAGGTTTGCACAATCAAACGCAAGACACAACCTCCTTGCCAACTCAGCCTCAGATACAGACGCAATAACAATACACAAACAAATGGTGAAGAACACCGAACGAAAATCGAATAAGAAAAATGCATCAGCCGTATACCAAACAATAACATAGCAATTCCACACGAGTTGAGTGTACTTGAGTTTAGAAATCGAATTCATACACGCGGCAGTGGCCTGACGTATTAGGCATTGATTCAATATTTAATGATTCTAACCGTCATAGCGTCAGTTCGAATCACACGTTCTTCACTATCTTCGCAAACGCTATAAAGCCTTCCCATATTTTTTAGTACATAATTTTGATTTTTTCCTATATCGATTAATACATTTTTTTTTACTTGGCAAAATCGTTTCGTCCCATCAGTCTCAAAGCTAGATATTTGCGCGCAGACCCTTCCTCATCTTTTTATGGCAATTTTTTGCTTCTCTATCACTCTGCTGAACGTCTCGGACCTATTACGTCCGTTTTCACCATCCTGTGTATACCTGGGCTCACTCCCTTCTATTGTCACCGCTTCCATTCCCTTCAGTTTTACGATAATATCCTCATGGATCTTTTGGTGTCTGCAATTTGCCATATTTATCCACCATGAAGTGTGGATGAGATAGTGCATGATCGTAGTTCCCACGGATGGTTTTGTGCGTTCTGTGCAACTTTGCCCACAGCTGTTTGAGGATGTGAAGCTTTCCTTGATTCTCTGTGCGCTTGAATTCTTTTTGTGCGCTGTTATGTCTCGTTAGAGTCTTGTGTGGTTTTCGTTTGTTACGTCGCTAGCCTGTAAAGAGCCTTTTTGGGTTCGGTAATTTTGTGTAGCTCAACCATTGCTGCCATGGTCACGTGACCCTTCTGTGCATGAAAAAACACGTCGAGTTCACCAATCATAAATTAAGTAGGCTCTTCTACTGATTCTCCCGAGAGCTAAGCAATTTTGAAGCCATCTCTGCCTTGAACAGAGAATTTTCTGACCCGAGTGATGGAATTCGTTGAGATAAAGGACATCACCCGTTAAATGAATTCGTTGAGCTAAAGGACACCACCCGTGATATCATCAACATCATCATCATCGGCACTACAACTGGGATCCGGTCTTGGCCTTATTTAGCAAGTCTCTCTACCGGTATCCGGTTAGTGCAACATTAGTGCACTCCAGGAGACATCACTGTTCCTGACGCCAGCAACCCAGCCCACAACAAGATCCGTTGTTAGTGGAAGGTGCGTTCAACTCTTGTTGAACACACATTTTGGTCCTTCGAGCTGGATCCCTGATCGATGATATGAAGGACTCGTCTTCCTGCAATAGTTTTATTGCGGTCGGTCTTGATGAGTCATATGGCCATAAGATCAATTGCCATGATTCGTGATTCGGGTGCGACAAGGACATGCATACTGTTATAAAAGTAATAGTTTACGGAAACGACATTAATACCATTGGCAGGGATGTTCAAAAAACTTTGTACTACAACAAACGCTCAGTAGGAAAAGCTGGGACAGCACATAAATGGAACACGTCTTTTTCATTAGGCATGCAGAAAAATGCACAAAACTATTTATATATTTCAAAGTTGAGCTGTTATCATACCATACATAGATACGTATCCCATATAAACTGACATGATTATGTAGGCTAGTCAACACCAACGTGACAAACCAAACGAAAATGGGAACTTCAAGAGATTGATCTATAGTTTGAATGTGGTATCGAGAAACTTGTGTAAGTCCACTTAAATACCAGTTTTCGACATCCTGAGTCAAACACTAGTGGTTGTATAAAGAGATCAGTTGTAAACACTAGTACTATACATTTGCGACGTCGTGAACAAAACATCAGGGGTTGTACAAAAACACCCATTGCAAACACTAGGATTATACATTTGCAGGCGAAGAACTTAAAGACTTACCTTATTGACTGATCTTGCAATTACTACAATAAACATGGCTAGTCATAGATACGTGTCAATTGACGTACATTTACTACAATATGGACTTCTAATCCACGCTAAGATCGTACGTTAATAGTTGAAAGAGCACAGTCCTTTTTTTTTATAAAACTTTTACTTTAAATTAAGTTTGTCATCACTTTCATTTTGGCGAACGATTTTTAATACCACAACGTGATAGGGGAAGGTACCTCGCGTACGGTCATTAAATTCTGAAACAAGAAAATCGTGTACATCAAGCTACGTGCGTGGAAGGCGAACTATTTTACTTTCCGTCCACTACTTGCAGTTTGCTAAGCCTCTCATATAAATCTGGGCGAACTTAAAATATCCATCGCATTTAACCAAAGAGCTAGAAGCAATGGACATTATTTTAAGGTTATTCGTTCTTTTTGTTTACTTTGGGTTTTCCTACGGAGACGTCGGTAGTGTTTTCAAAACAGACTTTGCATTTCACCAAAATCCTGTAAGACAGCCAAGCCTGCTACCTCCATATGGGTCACCATCAACACATTCATACCAACCACCTGAGAATCGAGTTCCTGATTTTTTTCATCCTCAAGTCAGTAATCTTCAAGCAAATCATCGAAATGTTATTCCTGTAAGAAGTTATTTGCCACCTCCCATTCAAACGGATCCATCTTCGAGTTCAGCATATTTACCTCCGGAAACGGATGAACATGTCAGTTCGGTTGTTGTCTCCGATGAACCATCTCAACAAGGGTACATCTACAATTGGCACTCTAGCACAACTGAGTCGGTGTCGAGTGATATGATTCCACAATTAGGAGATGAATCTTTTATCCCCGATGTGGTCGGATCTACTGAAAAACCTTTAGTTGGCTATTCTTACTCCGCCCCGTCATATCTTCCGCCCAAAAACATTAGTGTCGATCAAGAGCGGCTACATGTGCCTGAAATGAGATGTCAAGACCAGCCTGGAGGCTATTTAAAGGCAATTGTAAAGATTGGCAGTATTCTAGAAGTTACTCCAGTTGTAGATAACGATGACAATAATGCTGGATGTGGACTAAGCCTGAAGGGAAGTTATCTGTTTGTTAATATATATGAGGACCATTTTTCGACTTGTGGAGTAAGTCGTTGCGGTAAGGAACTGTGTTTAAGAATTAGATTTCCATCCATCAGGGGCATGAGGACGGAACAGGACTTACTTCTGACACTTCATTGTAAAGTACAGAGTCGGGTTGCAATGCAAACTCACACCTTGAAGGTTGGAGTTGTAAATGGGGCGTAAGTAACACATTTGCTCACATTAAATATCTTGATCAACTTATATTAATCCCTCTAGGAGTTCTAGATCTGGAGATGTATACGCCCGAGGTGGAAGCCAAAACCAACTCCGAAGCCAGGCAGAGCTTCTCCGTAAAACAGCTTCTGGATACGTGGAACCTCTGAAGCCAAATGAGATTGTACAGTTGGGGGAGGAGTTGATCCTAAAGATTCGCGTTCGGGAGAGTGATGGTAAGCTTACCAAATATGATAACTGAGTACCTGCTGCAATCAAAGATATTCCGTTACCAAAGGATGGAAATACACTAAGCTTACGGATATCAACCTTCAACGAATTGCTCTCTCTGGGGACCTATTAGCATCAGCGAATCTAATCACCGCAAATGGCTGTGTCAATAAATCGATGCGGAGTGTATGTCTACAGCCTCCTGTTTTTGAAGAACCTTTGGGTCACCGTTTAGTATTCAAGGCGATCATGTTTCAGGGCATGCGGAATGGTGATGAAATGGTGTTGAGCGTAAAAATATCAGGTTGCTTGGAGTATGCAGACTGTCAAATAAATACCCACCACTGCGAGGAAAGTTATGTTGCCCGTCAAAAGAGAGAAAGTGGTACAGAGTTTTCTGAAGTCTCTAGAGTCTCGTATCGTGTTGGCATGGGAGAGTCTTCTGGAGAGACCGGATCTCACAAGGCAGTCAACGTCAACCCTTCGAAAAATAGAAATATAATGAATTTATGGTTTGTGGGGTGCGCAGTGGGCTTCGTTATTGTTATTTGTTTGCTGGGAATTGTGCTGAACTGTATTGTTAACCAACATGTTTAAAACATCATAAATGAATATTGATATCTTAGCTCTAAGAAGTGGTTACTTCTGTTAGGAACGGGAGAGCTTAAATTTTCTGGAATGCAGAAATGTATCCCGGTTGTGGAAAATCTGTGTTGAACCTAGGCGAGAGGGTTGTATGTTAACATCACTAAAGTTGTATGTTTCGTCGTGCTTACCATAAACACAAAAGGAAAATAAGATCACAATTTTTCGTTCATACTTCGTTGTTTTTTAATTTTTATATCAATTTTTATTTTACGGGGGTGAATCAAATATAAACAGTAATTGGACTTGTAATCTTACTTGTGCGTGTCTGTTGTTTGGTTTATGAAGAGTGGCGAAACCGGATTGGCCAGCGGTCGCGCTAGTTAATGCAATGTTCCGTGAAGTGAAACAAAAAATATACTTTTTGGTTGTTTCGGCAGACTCACCGCCACAACTCACTTTATTCCTTCTAAACAATTACACCAGACATTAACCCCAGGTATAAAGAGAAGATCACGTATGTGCATCCATTTTTTTTTTCATTTTTATATCATTTTTTATTTCTTCCTATTATTATAATTTACTTACTCGCTAGACAAAAACGATTAAACTCTAGCTTATGTTGTCTTATTTCTTAACTTATTGCTCCCTTGCGGACTCTAAGTTACATGCATACGCTTAAAGCATGAAAATTTGTCTTTCGACATTATGATTATTTTGTTTACATGCATTTTTAGGGAACTTAATTAGATACAAAGAAAATGAAAAACAGAAAAAACGTTGTTTTTGTTGTTGGTTTTACCTTATATCTAACTTAAATACTAAACTAATTTTTTTTTTTTTTTTTTACCTTAACTCTATCCTAAACCTAACATCAAGACTAAATCTTCGAAATGCTAAATCTATGTAAGCTTTCCGTTGTTTGTTGGGCTTTTTTTATTATTATTATTATTATTGCTTCCCTTTTTTTGCCAGTTTTATAAGGAAACAGGTTTTTAATTGCCACACAGCCACCAAAATCTCTAGTGTTGCTTATTCGTGTCTTTTCGGTCTTTCTGTGCTAGTGCACTACTGAGCTGCAGGCGCTCTTCATCTGTGTGCGCGACCTCTCGATTATAACATATTCGTTTATCTATACCCGATCGACGCACGTGATAAATCAACGCTATAGCAGATTCATTTTGTATGAGACCGTTCATGTCAAGACTAAGGAATGCTTCTGGTGGAATAAAGCCATTGCGACGTACCCCCTTATAATACATATTGTATGGGTAATATGCACCAAAAATTAAATCGTTCGGCGAGCCCAGTGATCTCGAAAGATGCCCTCGGATCAGCTTGATCATAAAGTTATCCTATCTGTTTATATTGGCCCCACTGTACAGCGCTTCATTGGGATAGTATTTTTTGTGATCGGATTCAGGAGTCCGATGTAAGTTGAGACACGTCCTGAGGCATTGCCTCTCAAAAATCCGAATCTTTTCCATTTAGCTAGGTTCCACATTAAACCACACTGGACATCCATATATGATCATCGGTCTGATGAGAGCTGTGGCGTCTCTAACAGATACACACACAATTCACAAGCAAAATAGTGAAGAACACCGAACGAAAATCGAATAAGAAAATACATCAGAGTCGTATACCATAGCGATAACAAAATAATTCACATCAGTGGAGTATACTTGAGTTTAAAAATTGAATTTTAAACTCGGCCAGTAGTCTGATGGGTAACGCTTAGGTTCAATTTTTTGTGATTCTAACTGTCATAGCGTCAGTTCGAATCACACGTTCTTCACTATCATTTCAAACGCTATAGAGCCATGTAGCATATAACTTTAACTCTGCTGTCAAGTTGACTACTATGAAACAGTCTTCTTGTCATAGCATAAGTTTTCTTTGCCCTAGCCAGCGCAGCCTCCACATGTTTGTTAAAATATAGATACTGATCCAGCCAGACGCCTAAGTATTTGACTGCATTTTTGGTTTCCAGCGTTTGTTGGTGTTGTCCCATAATGGCCAGCTTTCGCCAGTTTTTCCTGGTATCTCTGGTAGCTTCAGTCAGTGGTGTTCTAAAGAGGATAGTCTCACACTTCTGGATATTGATTTTGAGTTTCCAGTTGTCGCAGTATCGCTGAACATCATTGAAATCCCCTTGTAATAGTCCGTTAATGATTTCAATTTTTGGTGCTGTTCTATATATTATCAGATCGTCTACATACGCAATAGCCTGATGAAGAGACCTTACCAAATCGCTAGTGTAAATATTAAAAAGGCTCGGAGATAACACCGCTCCCTGTTGCAGACCATTTTTGTATTTTGTAATTAATGTCAGAGGTAACTTTGCCACTTTTGACGACGAATTTCCTTTCATTCAACATGTCGTATAGTATATACAGTAGTGGTTTATGAATGTCTAGTCTCATTAGCTTGTAGTATAACCCTTCTAGTCAAACGGTGTCGAAGGCCCTCTCCAAGTCAATCAAACAGGCCCCTGTGCACTGTTTCAGACTTCTATTCCACTGAATGTCTGAAACCAGTTTAGCTGCGGCGTGTGTGGTTTCATGACCAGCTTTAAAACCAAACTGGTTATTTGGAATAATATTATTGTCCTAAGCCCATTTAAGTAGAGCCTTGTTTAGAACCTTTTCGAATACTTTAGTGATACTCGGTAACAAACTGATCGATCGCAGATTTTTTGGGTTTGTTCTGTCTTTCCCTTTTTTTGGTAACGGTTAGATGATGGCCGTTTTCCAACGTACTGGATAGTGTGCGTTGTTCAGCGCATTGTTGAACAAGACTGCATATATGTCAATTGCGATTGGAGGAAGATGTTTGAGTACGATATTGAGTACTCCATCGATTCCAACTGATTTTTTGTTTCCTAATGATGCAAAGACGCCATGGGTGTGATCAAAAGGCTGTTGGCGCTTCCGACAGTGATCTCGGCGTTTGCCGTATTTTCATTACTGAATTCGATAAAACCATGGTTTTCAGATCGCCACTGTGAAATGTCATTTCGAAGATGACGATAATTCAATAAAACCTTATCCTCCAAGTCATGGTTGCGGCGAATTACTACATTTGTCTTGTACAGTTCTTGAAAGACGGCCCCTACAACATTCACTTTTTCCGAGGGATCTTCAAACACAAAAACTTCATCATTTAAGAGGGCGTTGTTTGTTCGTGGTATTTGGAGACGCTGAATCTCGTTTCCATTACTCCGTCTAAATATTTTATAAATTTGCGGAAACATACTAGGGTTGTTCGATTTTACCACCCAAACTTTGTTGTTCCAATACAAATTTGGTGATAGCCTTCAGCGATATTATCTCCTGGTCGTACCTATCAATAAATCATCTGTAGTGTAGTTTTAGTTGAGACAGAAGTCTACTTTTTTTTTCTGTGGAGAGCGTTGATTGCGGCGTTTCCGTACATGATCATAGTTTGTTTTATGGTTTCGTCCATTTTTTGTATGTATTTGTCGATGTCATCAATGGATATGTTTCTGTTGGTAAGAGGGTTAATATCTTTTAAGAGAATTTCTCTTGTTAAGGTTCTCGTGAAACGCGTCCATCGCATACCCCCAAAGTTATAGGGTTATGGTATCATACATTCACCGAGTTCCACAACTTCGCTTGATGTTTTTATCACGATTGATAATGCACAATGGTCGCTGTTATACTCCATTGTGCGTAGGCAGTTTATATTGTATGTGTATGTTTAAGTCGTGTGTCAATAAGCATAATATCTAGGAACCATCCCCATCTGGGGAAAGAAGGATATTCTGTAGCTAGCAAGTCAGCCTTTTATTCAATGTGATGTTGACAGCAGAGTTAAAGTTATATGCTGCATGGCTCTATAGCGTTTGAAATGATAGTGAAGAACGTGTGATTCGAACTGACGCTATGACAGTTAGAATCACAAAAAATTGAACCTAAGCGTTACCCATCAGACTACTGGCCGAGTTTAAAATTCAATTTTTAAACTCAAGTATACTCCACTGATGTGAATTATTTTGTTATCGCTATGGTATACGACTCTGATGTATTTTCTTATTCGATTTTCGTTCGGTGTTCTTCACTATTTTGCTTGTGAATTGTGTGTGTATCTGTTAGAGACGCCACAGCTCTCATCAGACCGATGATCATATATGGATGTCCAGTGTGGTTTAATGTGGAACCTAGCTAAATGGAAAAGATTCGGATTTTTGAGAGGCAATGCCTCAGGACGTGTCTCAACTTACATCGGACTCCTGAATCCGATCACAAAAAATACTATCCCAATGAAGCGCTGTACAGTGGGGCCAATATAAACAGATAGGATAACTTTATGATCAAGCTGATCCGAGGGCATCTTTCGAGATCACTGGGCTCGCCGAACGATTTAATTTTTGGTGCATATTACCCATACAATATGTATTATAAGGGGGTACGTCGCAATGGCTTTATTCCACCAGAAGCATTCCTTAGTCTTGACATGAACGGTCTCATACAAAATGAATCTGCTATAGCGTTGATTTATCACGTGCGTCGATCGGGTATAGATAAACGAATATGTTATAATCGAGAGGTCGCGCACACAGATGAAGAGCGCCTGCAGCTCAGTAGTGCACTAGCACAGAAAGACCGAAAAGACACGAATAAGCAACACTAGAGATTTTGGTGGCTGTGTGGCAATTAAAAACCTGTTTCCTTATAAAACTGGCAAAAAAAGGGAAGCAATAATAATAATAATAATAAAAAAAGCCCAACAAACAACGGAAAGCTTACATAGATTTAGCATTTCGAAGATTTAGTCTTGATGTTAGGTTTAGGATAGAGTTAAGGTAAAAAAAAAAAAAAAAAATTAGTTTAGTATTTAAGTTAGATATAAGGTAAAACCAACAACAAAAACAACGTTTTTTCTGTTTTTCATTTTCTTTGTATCTAATTAAGTTCCCTAAAAATGCATGTAAACAAAATAATCATAATGTCGAAAGACAAATTTTCATGCTTTAAGCGTATGCATGTAACTTAGAGTCCGCAAGGGAGCAATAAGTTAAGAAATAAGACAACATAAGCTAGAGTTTAATCGTTTTTGTCTAGCGAGTAAGTAAATTATAATAATAGGAAGAAATAAAAAATGATATAAAAATGAAAAAAAAAAATGGATGCACATACGTGATCTTCTCTTTATACCTGGGGTTAATGTCTGGTGTAATTGTTTAGAAGGAATAAAGTGAGTTGTGGCGGTGAGTCTGCCGAAACAACCAAAAAGTATATTTTTTGTTTCACTTCACGGAACATTGCATTAACTAGCGCGACCGCTGGCCAATCCGGTTTCGCCACTCTTCATAAACCAAACAACAGACACGCACAAGTAAGATTACAAGTCCAATTACTGTTTATATTTGATTCACCCCCGTAAAATAAAAATTGATATAAAAATTAAAAAACAACGAAGTATGAACGAAAAATTGTGATCTTATTTTCCTTTTGTGTTTATGGTAAGCACGACGAAACATACAACTTTAGTGATGTTAACATACAACCCTCTCGCCTAGGTTCAACACAGATTTTCCACAACCGGGATACATTTCTGCATTCCAGAAAATTTAAGCTCTCCCGTTCCTAACAGAAGTAACCACTTCTTAGAGCTAAGATATCAATATTCATTTATGAGGTTTTAAACATGTTGGTTAACAATACAGTTCAGCACAATTCCCAGCAAACAAATAACAATAACGAAGCCCACTGCGCACCCCACAAACCATAAATTCATTATATTTCTATTTTTCGAAGGGTTGACGTTGACTGCCTTGTGAGATCCGGTCTCTCCAGAAGACTCTCCCATGCCAACACGATACGAGACTCTAGAGACTTCAGAAAACTCTGTACCACTTTCTCTCTTTTGACGGGCAACATAACTTTCCTCGCAGTGGTGGGTATTTATTTGACAGTCTGCATACTCCAAGCAACCTGATATTTTTACGCTCAACACCATTTCATCACCGTTCCGCATGCCCTGAAACATGATCGCCTTGAATGCTAAACGGTGACCCAAAGGTTCTTCAAAAACAGGAGGCTGTAGACATACACTCCGCATCGATTTATTGACACAGCCATTTGCGGTGATTAGATTCGCTGATGCTAATAGGTCCCCAGAGAGAGCAATTCATTGAAGGTTGATATCCGTAAGCTTAGTGTATTTCCAGCCTTTGGTAAAGGAATATCTTTGATTGCAGCAGGTACCCAGTTATCATATTTGGTAAGCTTACCATCACTCTCCCGAACGCGAATCTTTAGGATCAACTCCTCCCCCAACTGTACAATCTCATTTGGCTTCAGAGGTTCCACGTATCCAGAAGCTGTTTTACGGAGAAGCTCTGCCTGGCTTCGGAGTTGGTTTTGGCTTCCACCTCGGGCGTATACATCTCCAGATCTAGAACTCCTAGAGGGATTAATATAAGTTGATCAAGATATTTAATGTGAGCAAAGGTGTTACGTACGCCTCATTTACAACTCCAACCTTCAAGGTGTGAGTTTGCATTGCAACCCGACTCTGTACTTTACAATGAAGTGTCAGAAGTAAGTCCCTTGAATACTAAACGGTGACCCAAAGGTTCTTCAAAAACAGGAGGCTGTAGACATACACTTCGCATCGATTTATTGACACAGCCATTTGCGGTGATTAGATTCGCCGATTTCTTGAAGAGTAAGTTTGATGAGTGTGTTATCTCAAGAAATGGGCCAGTCGGTTGGCCGCCTCGTGCGTGCGATTTAACGCCTCTAGACTATTTTCTTTGGAGCTACGTCAAGTCATTGGTCTATGCCAACAAGCCGACGACGTTGGAAGAGCTCAGAGCCAACATTGAACGCGAAATAGCGGCCGTTTCGGCCGAGATGTGTGGCCGAGTCATTGAAAATTGGGTCCAACGAGTCGACCGCTGCAAACGTGCCCGCGGTGGCCATATGAACGAAGTCGAGTTCCATTCATAAATGTTTTGATTGTACTTCAAGCCGATAATAAAGTTTTTGAAATAACTCAAATGGTTTGCGTTTTATTAAAAAAAAAGTTGTCAAGTCCCTATTGAAAAACCCGATAGAAAAATAAAAATAAATTTTAAGAAGAAATGTCTTATTTATTAGGTCGGAAATTTTTCAGCCCATCTTCATATTTAATTACGCCGCGAAAATTGAAGAATAGTCTATTAGTCAAATTCGGATTACCGCGTATGCGTTAATACAATTAAAGAAAGAAGAAGCAAACAGGGGGCTCAAGAACAACCGCCAACAACCAAAAGAGCAGAGAAGTCGATCGAGAAGCGGCTCGACGACGTCACGTAAGTCGGTTTAAAGTATTAAAATATTAATTGGAATCAATTTACTTAACAATTTTCACATGTCGGCTTAAAATATTAATTGTTAAAATCATTTACATAACATCCCGTAAATTGAATTTCTTGAGTATTTTCAAAAGAGCCGAAATGCCACAAAGCGCCTTTAACTGCAGCGATAACATTTAATGAATATTCAGAAGTTTTAAGAAAGAATATTGATTCACAATTTAGTATCGAATTATTCAAGCTATCGGTCTGGCTGCATGCATTAGTTAGGATGTAGATACATACTTTTTATTTCTCCTAAGACGTTATAGCCGATCTCATTTACTCCCCACCCGACATCAATTGAATGTATGAATTACGAGCCAACGATAAGATCATTCCCAAGGCCTTCACCATAACAGCGCCTCCCACTTTGCGCGATCATCGAATCTTTAAATGTAATTCCCTCTAACGTCGGTAAGACATCACCTCCTATGTGTGTAACTGTTGAACCTGCTTGTTAAAGACAAACCACATTGAATTATCATCGAAATATAGCAAAACGCATGTCGTCTCCGATGTACGATGATAATTTGTTGGATATAACATGTACACAAACCAATGAATGGGGCAGAGCCTCAAATAGGCTCCAAACTACAGCCAGTGGAATCCCTCACTTCACTGATTGGTATCTCAGGCATTCGGTATTTGGTAGCCATTCGTTTCATTTGTTTCTTATACATTCATCTGAGCATTCGTAGCTGGATACTTTTCACGGGGTTGCAAGCTCAAATAGATACATACTACTGTCTAATATCGTAGCTGTCGAAATGGTCAAAATGCCCTCGGTCTGGTAAACTGAATTGATATCTGTCTACCACTTGATGTTTTTGTGTGTTCGCGCTACTCCAAGTACCTTGATTTTATTACAGTAGTAGAACGGAGACGAGGAGAAAATCCAGACGCAACACTTTGTTCCCAGAGGGCTTAGTACGCTGCATTGAATTTGGCCTGCCAATGGTGCCCTCATTGGCATTCATTCCACGGCTAACCATTATCGTGACTAGACTTCCGACGACGCACGTCACACCACAAGGTAATATGCATTTCATTAGGTATTAGTAATTTACACGTAGTGCAGTGAAGCGCCAAGTGTTGTGGTGTGCCGACCGACCTTTCGAGCCCCCTCACTTTTGAAGGATGGTAACTTGTTCGAATATTATCACACAGCCTTTTAATTAGTGTTAAAGGAGTGTAAAAGAAATCCTTGTAATTAGCAGGGCAACGTTCGGCTAAGAATGCGCAAAGTACAAAGTGATCATGCAGTTAGTGCGTGACCGACGGTCGGACGACGGCCCTTATACGAAGTGGTGGTTGCATAAAAGCGGATAAGGTGTTCATTAGTTGCGTTATAATCACTGCGCAAAAAAAAAAGAAGAAAGACACAATACTGAAATCACGCACATCGATATGAATGTTCGAGAAGTCGTGAAGGGCATTATACATGCACTTCCATAGGCATCCACACATTTAAGGATATGTAAAAGAAAACATGCGGAGCGATTCCTTATAAGGGCTAAGAGTTCCTTTACAGTAAAGAGTGAAGAAAAGTGCACAGGCTTGCGGAACACTCAGAAACAAAGTCGGGTCTTCCAATTATAAACAGTATCGGGCGCCGACTTTGTAGTACTTCTTATATAATTGATTTCATAAAAAGAAGGAATCCCAAGGGCTTAAGACTTGCCGCTTGGGTTTGAAGAACTTTGTAAAGGAAAGAAAGTGTGTTCAAAGTTTCCGCTTGTAGGCACAAAGCTTCATATGGATTTCAACAACTCAATTTGATGAAACATTGCAGAGGTTGGAGGAGCATCAGGATTAGGGCCTGTTCTGTGTATAAAGACGAGTGGAAATAAATAATATCTGCACGTACAGTAATTATGTACACAAATCAAAGCTTACACACTTATAATAAATACAGTGCCGTGAACAATTATCAAACGTAAGTTTTCAGTCTTCTTGGAATGGGTAATAAACTTTTATGGCTAGTTTTGTGACAAAATATTGTCAACCGACATCAACTCAGGGAAATCTTTTCAATGGCTTAATTGCTAATTTTCTGAAAAAAAAACCCAAATTTCGTCTGTGAAAATGTATAAACTCAGGCCTTTCTTTTCGATCTCTGGCTTAGTTGTAAAGCATGGCTTGGTATAACAAAAGCTCTTAAAAAACAGTGTAGACATTCTGGGGTGATAAGAAACAGATTTTTGTTTTACGCAGTGAATTATTTTAAAGTTCTAAATGTGCCACGTGGGAAACAATTAATGAATAATTAACATCTCGTGCCTTCACATGTATATCCATAAACAAGAAATAAAAAATAGACATATTGATTTCTCGTTGTTTCTCTTCCCTGGTGTTGCTGATGAATTTACCAAACGATGATATTCCATGAATGTCCATAAAACCAGATGTAAAATTCTTATTTCTTATTTATTCACAGGATTATTTATTAACTATATTTCTTGATTCACTTATGAATTTAACAAACGATTGCAATAAGTCTATTTTTTATTTCTTGTTTATGCACAGGATTGTTTATTAACTATATTTCTTGTTTCACTTATGAATTTGACAAACTATTACAATTAGTCTATTTTTTTTTAGTTATCGAATTCAATCAATGCCCGGAGACCGAACCGCACACGCACACGACTTAATTGAACAAGAAGGAAATCTCGTGTCGTTCTTTTTCATATCGTTTTTTGTTTCGCTTCCATGATTGTTATTTCAAGGAAGCGGAATTGGCTAATAGGGGGCTGGGCTATGGTTGATAGTAGACTATGGCTAATAGAGAGAATATGGCTATGTGCAATGTGATTGTGGTTTTTAAATAGGGGTTTTATTTTATTTAAATTATTTAACTATTGTATGTGGGAATATTCTATTGTAATGGGAAAGTGATGATTTGGAGGGAAGGGAAAGGATATACATGTGAAGACAAGAGATATTAATTATTCGAGGGGGGGGGGGGGGGGCGATAATTAAATGAACTTAATTATATAACTGGGCTCCTCGATAGTATAGTGGCTAGTATACCCGCCTGTCACGTGGGAGACCGGGGTTCGATTCCCCGCCGGGGAGCCCTCTGGCGCAAAACTAATGACCTTGCCCGAAAAAAAAAAACATTATGGAAAAATTAACAAGCCTCGGGGCTTGCTACATAAGGCCAAGGCCGGTTCCCGGTTGTAGTGCCGATGATGATGATGAATTATATAACAGTACCCAAAATAAGTTAATCCATTTAAAAAAAAATACTTAACTGAAGGGGATGATAATAAACATCCCAAGAAAAATTAAAAAAGAAGATTTTTAACATATAAACAAATTTAAAAATCGGTTATATGCAGAATTAAGAACGATAAGAAGCTTTAGATTTATATATACATTTAAAATTATTATCAAAATACTTAGGAAAGGCTTTCACCATCATCATCATCGGCACCACAACCGGTCTTAGCCTTATTTAACAAGTCTCTCCGCCGGTTCCGATTTCGAGTCGATGTCGTCCAGTTTGGCACTCCCAGGCTCTGGGCTTCCTGGTCTACCCCATCCCCCCATCGCAGACAAAGTCTGCCGCGCTGTCTCCTTCCATACATTCTGCCACAAAGGACTTTCCGGGCGGGCTCTTCTTTGCTCATTCGAGCTAGGTGTCCCGCCCACCAGAATCTACCGAGCTTGATTTTTCTTACAACATTAGCTTCAAGGTAGATCGCGTACAACTCATGGTTGTAGTGTCTCCGGAATCGGCCTCTCCCACACACGGGGTCAACAATTCTCCTTAGGACCTTCCTCTCGAACGCGGCTAAGAGTTCAGAGTGCCTTTTATTGAGTACCCAGGTCTCGGATAAATACATGAGTACTGGTAAGACCATGATCTTATATTGTAACAGCTTGCATGTTCTGGATAAATTTCGGAATTTAAAGAGTCTTGATAGACCATAGTAGGCTTTGTTGGATTTGATCAGCCGTTTGCGTATTTCTTCATCCATATTGTTATCAGCTGATACTATTGACCCAAGGAAGTTAAAGGATCGCACTATTTCAAAACTGTGCTCTGCTATCCTGATAGTTTGACCAACGTTGGGTCTTCTCTTCGCAGAGTTGCCACCATGTACTTAGTTTTCCCCTCATTATTATGCTGTCCCAGTTTTTGTGACGCCTGCTCGATCTGGTTGAAGGAGTTCTGTACAGCCGAATCGGATCTACCGATGATGCTAATGTCATCTGCGTAGGCAAGTATCTGGCTAGACTTGGTCGTATACAAAGTCGTATCAATTTGTTTGGAATATCGAACTCCCTCATTGCATTATATAGTTCTACCCTGTCTATGCTGTCGTAGGCGGCCTTAAAGTCTACGAATAGATGATATAATGGAATCTTAAATTCCAGACATTTTTCCATCGCCTGCCTAAGGATGAATATTTGATCAATCGCTGATTTGCCTGGGACGAAGCCACACTGATATTGACCAATGATGACTTTAGCGTATCTTATAAGCGACACTCAGGAATGTTATACCCCTATAGTTGTTGCACAGTGTGATATCTCCCTTCTTCTGTATGCGGAAAATTATACCACGACGCCAATCTTCCGGCATCTGCTCTTGCTCCCATACGTGCTCCACGATCTCATGAATTGCGCGATGTTACGCTGTCCCTCCTTGTTTGATCAGCTCAGCTGGTATGCCCTCAGCTCCGGGGGATTTATTTGATTTGAGCTGTCTTATGGCTTTTAATGTTTCCTCAATGCTTGGTGACTGCAGCATTTGGTCTTGATTTTGCATTGGTGGAGCTTCCTCCGAGAGAGTGAGACAAACAATACTACACTCCCTCACAGGTAGTAGAACTTTCTGGGCATTTGTGAAGAACATCAAAAACACGGTCTCTTCATCCATTTCTTCGCTAATAGTCGATGACTGTTCAGTCACTAGTTCAATAGAGAAAGCGAATCTACTTGCTGCACATTTTGCAGTCAACTCAACGCAGCCTGATACCACATCAGTTCCGCCTCAACTTGAGTATAAGCAACATACCACGAGCCAGATTCTCTTCTGAACGCGTACTGTTGCTTGGGCACTCAAGGAGCTAAACGCAAATAAATCCGCTGGTCCGAATGGCATTCCCTCAATTCTCTTGAAGAGATGTTCCTCTTCACTCTCTAAACCACTGCGGCCTTTGTTCCATTTGTTTTATTCTATTGGCCGTTACCCAAATAGATGGACGTTAGCGAACATTCAATCAATTCCTAAAAAGGGCGACAATCTTAACGACCATAGCACTAAAATCTATTCTCTCGAAGATAATGGAATCACTGATTAACCGTCAACTTTTGAAATATCTGGAATCAAATTATCTCGTCAATGACCACCAATATGGCTTTCGAACCCACAGGTCCACATGAGATTTGATGGCGTGTTTTACCGAAAAGTGGAGCCATTTCATTCACTACTTCGGAGAAAGCAAGGTTGTTGTATGGGTAAGGTATGTGTGCCGTCGTTGGCATGGGTTCTAAACCTATCTCACGCCGTTGCCCCGTTGGACTTCACCGCTGTGGGGTAAGGATTCCGGTATCGACTCGTTATCGCTGGAGCTGAAGGTCGAATTGTGGAATGCACTGCCGTGGATTTTGTTCTAAGTTTAAAACCTTTTACTTCTGTAAACGATCGCTGCTCCGAGACACACTGACTTTACTGAGCGTCTTGTCGATGGGCTTTTCTATATCACTATATTCGGTCTATCGTAATGCAATGTCATAACACATCATTAATAAAGGGGGATCGACTGATGAAGAAGCAGCAAAAGGACAGACGTCCGGGAATTCTAATGGTGAGCAATGCACTTCCCGATTGTAGTCAATTCGAAAGAGTCGAATGAGATTAAAACACACTTTCATTCCTTTTACAGAACACCTCGTTGCTATACTTGTTTTTATTTCGTATTAATGTCAAAATAATTCACAAAGGCGGACACTGTGTTTAACTCTGATTAAGTAACGTCAACATTGTATTTCAAATAGTTGTTACTATATTTACAAAAAATAGTCACTGATACATTAGACACAGCTCTTCAATTTACTTATTTTTAGTTAGTATAGTTGTTAACATGGGCTCCTCGATAGTATAGTGGTTAGTATACCCACCTGTCACGTGGGAGACCGGGGTTCGATTCCCCGTCGGGGAGCCCTTGGCGCAAGACTAATGACCTTGCCCGGAAAAAAACAAATCATTATGTCAAATTTAACAAGCCTCAGGACTTGCTAAATAAGGCCAAGACCGGTTCCCGGTTGTAGTGCCGATGATGATGATGATGATAGTTGTTAACATATTTAAAAAAGACAGTCACTGATAAATTAAACACTGCTTTTCAATTTACTCGTCCACCGATGGTTGTTGGGCTCAGACTGACCGAATTTATTTAACGTGTAGGCCCGACTTGCCTCCACGGAATCCGTATCGCGATTAATTATTTCCACCGAAACGACAGAATACCAAACTTCCATCCATCGCTTCGGCGACCAATATGGGATGATTCTCCACATTGGTCACAGGAAAAGGGCGCGGAACACGCACACGATGACCGAATCGTTGTTCATGCAGTGTGTCGCCCAGCATGCGAACCATGGACATGAAATTGAATAAACAACTTAGAAGAGCTTTCGCAGCTTGGACAGTCATCCTGAAAAGGGTATCTGTTTGTTTATATTAAGCTACACTACGTACAACATGTATGCCGTTATGCTGTGCAGGTAGGTAAACTGAAATCACCACCGAAAGGGTTGCGACTGAGCAGTATGGTTTATAGGGGGACGTTGGATGTTTATGCAATTGGTACATCCATACACATCGTTTCGTTGATAACCAGGAATAGTTCCTTACATCCACTGCCGATCGATTCAGCGACCGCGATGCTTGGAACAACAAGAAAAGAAAAAGTATCTCCTGGATGTGTGTGCGGCCACACTCAACTGTGTGTTGATGATGCGACCGTATTTCTTACTTAAGAAGATGATGCGCTTGGTGCATTTATGCTTTTAGGTACTTCGATGGCGCCACACGATGACGCCGCAATATATGAATGAGGTTTTTCTTTCAGGGAGTTTCCGAAGATGCATTGAATGCATCTTGTGGGGAAATCTCGTGAGGGTACAAATGTCTGCTTGTAATTGCAGTGGGTAAATTTGCTATGGTTACCTTCCAGGTAAATAATGGTGCTCAAATTGGAATTGCCCTAATACTCTTTTAATGCCGTCTTTTACAAGATTTAAGTGCTCCAGGTGGGAGTCTGTGGTGGTTCTATAATACATTCCCAAAGAACCGCCCATCCTCTTAAATTAACCACCTTCCTCTTTCCATGCAAAGCCATAGTACTTACCTGCAATTAGAGGCAGCGTAAGCTCCCCTGCAGCATCATACCTGAAAGGAAAACCTACCCGACGGCATCCATACATCCTGAACTTTTCTGGTTCATATTCCATGAACCAGTTCATCTCCTATCGGCTCAGCCTGTCTTCAATTACGATAAACAAACGCTGGCCAGCGTATTGTTGACATAGCTGTAGCCGATATTCATTCCACAGTTCACAATTGTATATCGCGCCTATACCCTTAGGTCCGCGACAGTTGCGATAATTCCCCGTTATCGGCTATCAACCGATCATGAATTTGGGCATGGATATGATCATTGTTTAGTATACCCGCCTGTCACGCGGGAGACCGGGGTTCGATTCCCCGTCGGGGAGCCTCTGGCACAAGACTAATGACCTTGCCCAGAAAAAACAAATCATTATGGAAAATTTAACAAGCCTAAGGACTTGCTAAATAAGTCCAATACTGGTTCCCGGTTGTAGTGCCGATGATGATGATGACGATGATGATCATTGTTTAGGTAACCTTACCCATGTCATGCCTATGATGACCGCCTGAAAACCTAAATTAAACATACAGTATCTCACTGTGTTTCTGGCGCAAGACTAATGGCCTTGCCCGGAAAAAACAACCCATTATGAAAATTTAACAAGCCTCAGGACTTGCTAAATAAGGCCAAGACCGGTTCCCGGTTGTAGTGCCGATGATGATGATGATGATCTCACTGTGTTCGTTTTACTTACCCGCATATTAATCTAAACATACAGCCATCCAGCCTGATCCTTTGCCGCCGTCGACGAGGTTTCCGCTGACATGTCAACAAAATAATTTGCCTCCTTGTGCACCGGAGCCATACGGCTAGATTAGATATTGCCTACATCGGTGTTTCCAAGGAATCTTAGGCAAATACCATGACGACCCTTTTGCATCATAGGCACATCATGTACATCATGTGTGCCACCATTTGATCTGTGAAATATCGTTTTTGTTTACTTTGAAGCAAAAATTTATTTCGATCCCTGGCATACATCATCAACGACGTATGGGTACATCGCCACAGACCCCGATGATTGTACGTTTATTTAATCAGGTGTCCGACGATCATCGTCCTCATCGCAGGGCATCGTACTTCTCCTATACGGACACATATAGAATCCTCCCCTATCGATGAAATTCGCGGCCATTGAATCTGATGGATGTGAGTCGCATCGTTGAGTCAGATGTCAATCTCCATAGCGGACGGTCGTGCCTTACAACATTAATCTAACCAGAGAGAGTGAAGTAATTTCCATGAGCGTGTAAAAGGCGCGTGCAGTCGGATTGTCCGTGTTAAGAAGTATTTGTTTCACAGTTGTGAATACAAGTGATCCGATTGGATCTTGATTCGCGATAATAAGAATAACTTAGAACGCAGTTTTCTCCCTTTCTCGAAACTCGTGCAAAAGGTGATATCGAAATCCAGCCAAAGAACCATCACTGGAGGTGTGATAAGTAATTCCTACGAAGTGGTTGTTATTAATAAAATAGGCAGTCCTTGTTAAACCTACAAATAGACATTGCTAAACGTACAAATAGACGTTGTTAAACCTACAATTAAGATGATCTTGTAATTGAAAGTGTACTATTTAATATAAAATCATTGCAAATAAAAGTACCTTTATAACGTAAAGTAAAGAAAAGAACTGATCATGTGTTTTTATTTTCTTCTATTTGCTCTTGTGTTTGAGTGTTTCGAACTTAGTAACTTCGGTGGTGGATTTTACTGAATTAGCATCCGTGTCGACGCGCAAGTAAAATACCCCCACAAGTCTATGGATCATAAATGAGGAGGTAAGCAGTGGCGTTCGACAGAGCCGCCACAGTTGCACTGGATATCTGGAAGGCCTTCGACAGAGTTTGGAATCCAGCCCTTTTATCAAAATTACATTCATAACGACTGGACAAATCACGGATCCAATGGATAAGAGATTATATTTTTAGCCGTCAATCCAAGTAGTTCTAGATGGTGTCAAATCTGTTTCCCATCAAATTAATGTGGGTCTTCCCCAAGGTTCTGTACTCTCACCTACTCTCTTCCTCATATTTATAAATGATCTCTTGTCTATTACCCACAACCCAATCCACTCGTTTGCCGATGATAGCACATTGAGTTTCTCATACTCATACGAACATTCCCGGCCAAACTCTTCGAACGTCAACACAATCAGCAGGTTATGCTTAATACACTGAATTCCGACCTTAACAAGATATTTCAATGAGGATTATCTAACCAAGTGGGGTTTAATGCCTTAAAAACTCAGTGCTGTCTACCGTCGTCAAATACCAACCCCAAAGTAAATATACTGCCAATGAACGGCACTTCCATCGACGAAGCTAAGAAACTATTAATCCTCGGCACTCGAATTAATTTTACTCTTAATTGGAATGACCACATATTTGAAGCTGCGAAAAGTGCGGCCAAATGTATGGGGTTTCTTAAGAGATGCAAAAGATAATTCACCCCGTCCAACCTGGCCACTATTTACAAGGCGTATATTCGTCCAAAAATGGAGTTTAAATCCCATATTTGGTCAGACGCACCCAAAACTACACTACATGTGCTTGACAGGATGCAAAAACGAGCAGTGAAACTTATTGGGACCCAGCCGTGAGTCGATCAATTCCGTCGTTAGAACATAGGCGCAACGTATCGTGCCTATCTCTTTTCTATAGCTATTATCACGGTCGTTGCTCAACAGAACTTGCTGAATGTGTTCCGCCTGCTCAGACATTTCCCCCCGATACCCGTTATTCTGAGAATGCACATCAATTCACGTTGAAAGTAAGCTTCAGGTGCACAAATAAATATAGAGAGTCATTCTTCAGCCGAACCACACGAATTTGGAATACTCTACCTTATCATGTGTTTCCTCGTCATTGTAATATCCAGGGGTTTAAGAACAATGTACATCGATACCTCCTTTCTTTATCCCCACCCTCTTCATCCGCTCCCACTGTGCTCTGAAATTTAATGGTACCTCAAAATTCCCTTTAGTGTGCATGTTTCTGTAAAAAAAAAAGGAAAAAAAAAACAATTTCACGCTGCCCTAAAACACTTAACTGGAAAATAATCCGATCTATCAGCTGAATATTTAGGTTCGAGTACCTTTACATGAGTTATCGGAAGCTTGCTATTTTTCAAACAAGTTAAATGACAGAACATACGATACCAATACCCGTCTGTGTACCTTTCTATAAATTGATCGAAGTGTTCTCATTCATTCATTAGTAACCTGCTCGTCGGATAAGTTATAAAATACTTCTTAAAACTTTCATTAACAGATCAACATGAACAGTGCGAGTGAAAGCAAAAAAATGAGACCGGCTTTTAAATAGTGATCGAAATATATAGTGTAATACACAAAGTTGACCTTGCGACCAGGGTCCTTGTGCTCAATACGTGTTTCTGCAAAAGAACCTATACAGCTAAAATCATAAATCAGTGTGGCAAACTACCAAAGTGGTAACGTAAGTTGTTCACTCAGGGGAACACACAAACGTGATTTATTGGTTACTGAGCGATCTGGTTAACTCGTTGCATATGCACAACCCAATATCAAAAGATCTTAAAAAGAAACCCGTGCACTGAAGCAATGCTCTGTAATGCATACCAATCAGCTTGCAAACCGATACATGAAATCAAAACGTGGTGAATTGACTTTAGTCCCATTCGGCGATTAAGAGAGGGCAGACAATTCGATTCGGATTGTAGAAGAATGAACTGATTGTTCTTTTTTAGAGTTATGGCAAGCTAAAGAATTTGATTCAGGACGATTCTAACGGCTTTGGTTTCAAATACAAATCTAAATGGATACTGAGCGCGATAAAAACAAACGGAAGAGATCTTGTAATATTTTCCGAGTGATAAGTAATGTTACTTTTTATGTTATCTGTTCAGTAAGGAAAATGATTACCTTGGTAAAAGCTTTAAGTTTAAGTTTGCAATTATATTGCGTACTAAAAAGTGGCATCTTTTGCCGTCCATCCTTTATTCTAATGTAAAGAAATGACTTTACATAGAACCAGTATTTCTTTTAACTGAACTTTTTTCTCTAAACTACGCCACTTTCGAAGCTTTGCACCAAGCGTTAGAATTTTCTTAAGAGACCATTGAAAAAGCAAGGGAAATATAGAAAACTACAAAGGAGTTGCTTCTCTTTGTCCGACAAGTTTTCGTCTTGGGAAAAACATAACAAAATTGCCAGCATCATTGGTTGGTTTTTTTGGTGTCTGATGGTAGTCTGCTGTGCTTTCTGTATTAATTCGATTTCCGCATTTTTATTGACATCGTTTTTCTTATTTTTTTTTAATACTGTTAATACCAATATTTCTTCGCTGTGTTGTGGCATGCTGCTCCTGGACTATTATAATGTATTAAATTGATGGACTCAAACTACTGATACCGTAACTGAAAGCCTGGTTAACATTAGTTGTAGAATTCAGTTATTTTATTTCTTACCTATATTTCAATGAGTGTATGAGTATAATGAACCTACCCACGATTACTTTGTGTTGGGGTTGTACTTAGCGCAAGCTGTGGATGAGATGTATGTCGGTTGATTGGCTGGAGCACTACTGCGACGAGCCGACTGGTTGTACTTAGCACGAAATAACACGAACTGTAGATGAAATGGACGAATCCGTCTGTCAGTTGGTTGGCTGAAGCACTGCTGTGAATCACCCGAGCGGACAACCAACAGGATTTGTTATCAAATTACCTCAATTTGCTTGCGCTTACTCCTTTGTGGTTCTTGAATGGAACTCCGATCTTTATTTACTTAGACACAACAAATTTACGAGATTGAACCGACAACAATTTACCGACGAAGATCTCTTTTTAATTACTCCTCACATTTAATTTGAACTTGGTTATTATCATCGCGAATGATCGACGTACTCCGGCAACTTTTCTTACTCCTTTGTTTGCTTTTCGATCAATTGCCGCTCCTCCACCTGCCCTCTACTATCCCGCAAATTTCAGGTCATTCCAGTCAAGAGCTGTACTGTTGTATTGTTCTCTTGATCCCGCCACAGTATGTCTTGTGTCACAACTAAACCTTATCGACATTGAGGTCGGAGGTTGTGACATAAGCTAACAGTAGAGTAGAGAGTTATCTCATCAAGCATGAACACACTCATCACCTACTAGTTGCAACATGCTACATTCTCCCCGGCCCAGAATGGAGTTCTCAATATTCCCTTCTGGAATGGCATGTGTTGTGTGGGGCGGAAGGGTGAGAGTTTTGTGTTGATTAGTTTAGTTTAGTGAGGGCAGAACCCCTGTTTATTTGGCTTGATTCAAGCATTATAAATGATCGGACGGACTAACTTAATGTCTAGAGTATTAAAAGGAAAAAGAAGAAAAAAAAAAGACAAAGAAAAGAAAAGAAGACTGGGCGAATGGGGTGGTATGAGGCTGGGTGAGGGTGAGTGTATGTAGGTGTGGCATTTGTGACATTTGTGAGCTAGCGTCAGTGAACGGTATAAGTGCGGGCTGTTAGGGGGTGGGGTTAGAGAGCAGGGGAGGTAAGGTTGTTTAGTGTTTAGTGTGAGGGCAGGACCCTCATTTATTTAGCTTAATGCAAGCTTCCATTAACTTAAATTAAATTAATATAAAAAGTCTTACAGACTATCTTAAAACTAGAGTAAGAAGGAGAAAAAAAGAACAAAACCAGGAAGGTGAAGGTGACTGTGCGATGGGGGAGGTAGGAGGCTAGGGAGGAGCAAGTGTATGTGCGAATTTAGGACGGGTTTATTCTGAGACGTCGTTTAAGAGTGGGGGTGGAGATGTTGAAATCGAAGGAGGCGGGGAAAGAGTTGGCCTGTCGTAGCATACGCGAGATGTGTTCGTTAGCGCCATAAGAAGTGTGATGAGCAGGCACGTACAACAGTCGTGGGTTACGTACGTTACGGGGGTTTGTATGCAATGTTAAAGTGGAGGGCAAGCTTGGGTAATTGATTGAGCCAGACAGAAGGCGACGGGCATAGATGATATCGGCATGGATTCTGCGCTCTTCAAGTGTGTTTAGATTGATTAGACGGAGCCGGCTTGTGTATGGTGGTAAAATCAGCCGATTTTCCCAGTTTAGTCCCCGGAGGGCGAAGCGCAAGAAACGACGTTGAACTCCCTCAATTCTGGGAATGTGAGTCACTTGATACGGGGACCAGATCTGACTAGCGTATTCGAGAAGAGCGCGTGACGTTTCACAAAGCCAAGGGCGACGTTGGCCTTAAGGATTATGTTGTCAATATCTGTGGTAAAATTGAGCTCATTGTCACATAGGATGCCCAGGTCGTGAATCGATTTATCCGATGTAGTCGATTACCGGCGCTTATTCGTAAAAGTGAACAAAAACTGAAGAAACACTGGTTTGGAAGACACCATCATACAAACAAATCAACTGTGAAACATTTTAACCAAAAATCCATACCTGCAAATACATTTGGAGGTTACTCGAAGTTGAAAATCATTATAAACAGACTTGAAGTGAACGCCATCACTGACGTTCACAGTGTTATCAACAAATCAGTTATAATTACTTTCCGTTTCACTTTAGGTTATCTATCTGCGTTTTGTTATTGCAATCATGGTTTCATTGATGTCTGAAGATATGTCAAAGTTGTTTAGCATGATGCAATCAGAGTTCGAGAAACAGACGGCGATTATTACAAAGTCTGTTTCTGAGAAAGTTTCTGAAACCATAATATTGAAAATAGATGAAAAAATAAAACCACTACTCGAAGAAAATAAAAACTTAAAATTGGACATAGAAACTCTAAACTCAAAAATAAACCATCTAGAAAATGTAAACAGAAAAAAATAATATAATACTCCACGGTCTCGAAGAGACTGAAAACAACCCTACAGGGCTTTTCAAATTAGTTGCGGAAATGTTGTTGTTGTTGTTGAATAACGCATTTATTGTACAATAATTTAACAAATGTTGACTTAGGACTAAAATGCTAAATCCTATTTTACAATCTTTTCTTATTCTTAAAATAATTTACTGGCTCTACAAGAGC
This sequence comes from Microdon myrmicae, assembly GCA_963931805.1. NCBI lineage: Eukaryota > Metazoa > Arthropoda > Insecta > Diptera > Syrphidae > Microdon > Microdon myrmicae. The sequence continues at coordinate 89,022,305 of OZ007497.1, forward strand.
ACTCTAAATTATACGATAAAATTTTGTGTAATGCCTTTCGACGTACAATAATATTTTTATATTTTTATATTTTTATATATTTTCTATTACCCGAATATTTTAGAAGACGAAGTTCTCTCTCTGTATTGTTTTTTTCTTTTTTTAAATAATATAAGGTAAAAAAGTTTACAAAAAAAAATTAATAACAAAAAAACAAAAAATGTTAACATAAAGAAATTTTAAAACCAAAAGGAATCTAAATGAAAAATGGAAATGAAAAGGAAGAATAAATAAATATGAAAAGGGAAATGAGGAATGGGAAGGGAAGGCGTAGCGTCTGAAGATCTTACTAGATTTGGGGATATTAAATCTTTTCTTCATTGTCAATCCACCACCAGTTGGGATGGGATCGGTCATTTAGATTAGATTTATCTCGATCGCCTATTGCCATGCTAAATCGCAAGTGAACTGCAGCATTTGATATATCACTGTTATAAAGAATCCGTTTGTCCCTAGCACCACGAAAAGCGTGGTAAATAATAGGGACTCCGTGCTTGTTTTGGATAAGACCTTTTCTATCCATTAGAGGGAACGCTTCTGGTGGAATAAACCCATTTTTGAGTGTATTTTCCGGATACATGTCATTGGGGTAGTATGCTCCCGAGATAAGATTATTTTCGCTGCACATTGCCCTTGCAGTGTGACCACGAATAATTTTGATAATGAAATTGTCTATCCTATTCAGTCCTGATTTGTCATACGGTGTCTTATTAGGATAGAATTTCCTGTATTGAGACTCAGGTGTTCTATGTAACCCGAGGCAGGAACGCAAGCACTGCCTCTCGAACATGCGAAACTTTTCCATGTAGAATGGGGAAACGTTGAACCATACCGGGCAACCATACACTAATATTGGACGAATAAATGCCGAGTAGGAAATTATTTTAACTTTGTGATCTAGGAGACTATTTCGAAACAGACTTCTTGTCATTGCATATGCACTTTTAGCTGCGGATAGGGCAGCTGCTATGTGCTTATCAAAGTATAGGTATTGGTCGATCCAGATACCAAGATACCTGACAACAGTTTTCATTTGCAGCGGAAGATTATTGCTTCCTACAATATATATTGCATATGCAATAGCATGATTAAGAGACCCAACTAGATCACTAGTATAAATATTGAAGAGAATGGGAGAATTCACGGCTCCCTGCTGTAACCCATTTTTAATATAGAAAGTTTTATTGGAGATTTTGTCCCCACATTTTACCACAAATTGCTTATCCATTATCATATCGTAAATTATGTATAACAGATATTCGGGCAAACCTAGATTTGATAGCTTATATACAAGTCCTTCTAACCATACTGTATAGAAGGCCTTTTCAAAGTCAACCAAACATACGCCTGTGCATTGTCGTTTTGCCTTGTTCCACTGTATATCGGAAACAAGTTTTGTAGCTGCATGAACTGTGTCGTGCCCCGCTCTAAAGCCAAACTGGTTGTTCGGAATGATGTCGTTTTCATCACACCAGTTTATCAATGCCTTATTTATGATTTCCTCGAATATTTTGCTAATGTTTGGAAGCAGACTAATCGAGCGAAGGTTAGCGGGATTCCTCCTGTCCTTGCCCTTTTTGGGGATGGGATGGACTACTGCTATTTTCCAACGTCTTGGAATTATTTAGAACGTTATTGAACAAGGTAGTGTAAATTTTCACCACTTCCGGAGGCAGATGTTTAAGAACTGTATTCGGAATACCATCTATTCCAGAGGATTTCTTGTTTTGAATGGATCTAAGAATGTCCATGAGTTCATTCTTATTCACAAATATATTTGTGTGCAAATTTCTAAGCGGCGCATCCGCTCTATTGTTTTCACTGAAGATGGTGAAACTTTTGTTTTCGCAATGCCAACTTTGCCGTTCATTGTGCAGCGGAAGATGGTTTTGGATAGCTCTGTTTTCGATATCGAGGTTAGAATGAATGGATTCATTCACTTTGTGTACTGCCTCGAAACAGGCGCCAATAGAGTTCGCTTTCTCTTGCGGATCCTCGACGACTATTAGTTCTTCGTTGGAGTTGATGTGTTCCGGGGTGAGTCCTGCGTTCAGCAATATTTGACAATTCTCGGGAGTCCTCGGGACTCGAAGGCAGGGAATGTCATTATGATATTTTCTTCTAAATACTTTATTTATTTGCGGAAACATATTCCCACCACTGGTTTTAATGGAGAGAATTTTACGTTTCCATTCTTCATTAATTACTGATCTGTAGTTGTCACGGATCAGCTTTTGAGCGTTTTTAATCAATGACTAATTGTCTTTATTTCTTGGCTATAAGGATCGCTGAACTGTCTGTAGAGTAGTTTCAGCTGGGAGAGCAGAGCGCTTTTTTGTCTATACAGGGCATCAATAGTTGAGTTTCTGTATCTATTAAAATGCTCCTCCATGTGAGCTGCTTTTGGAATGGAACGGTCCATTGTTTTGATGACAATGTTGTCCATCGTTGAGAGATAATGGTCTATTTCCTCATTTCGAAGGTTTCTATTAGTTGGAAGGTCTATGCCATTAGAGCATAGTTCTCTTTTTATTATGCGATCAAATCGCGACCAATGTGCTTTTCGGAAAACGAACGAATGTATCTGGTCGTACTGTTCAAGTATTGCGTGTTCGTTTGGAACATGTAAAACGGAACCGAGGCCGTAATGGTCACTATCATACCCGATTGTGCGAAGGCAATTTCGAGTATTTAGGCCCGTGTCTAATAATTGTAGTCTCTCGTCCATCATAAGTAAGTCCAGAAAGGAGTTTCCTCTTGGATAAGATGGTGTACTTGTAGCGTTCTAGTTTATATTCTGTTGCATTTGCTTGCCACCAGTTGAATAGTGCATTACCTTTTGTGTTCGGCGTGATATCACCCCAGGCACTGTGTTTGGAGTTGAAATCTCCCGCCAGACCAAAATAATTGTTTTCCGAGTCTAACTTGAGATTACGAAAAAGGGTATCCAGTTCGCTGATAAATTGCGAACACTGAGGAGCTTCAGGTGCATACACGGGTACCACGTATAGATGTCTTTAACTTTTCAAAGGTATATCTATAATGCAAGCTTCCAGCAACTGAAATTTGTGTACAGCTGTGCTCTAAACGACCTTGTGGTGAACGCCTTTCTTAATTAGGACAGCAACTCCACCTCCTTGCGTGGCGTGTGGACGATCTCGTCTAATGACTTTATAGCTTTTGTAGCCCAATTTGTGCCTATGGTTTAGCTTGGTTTCGCTAGCTAGAAGCACATCGGGGCGTTCGGCTTCAAGCAGGTTACCGAGATTATCCCTCCTTTCCACGTGGATTAGTGAATTCACATTCACAGCAATAATTTTTAGTGTTAAATTAGTTGGATAGTTAGTTATTTGTGGTATGTTGGGTTGTCTGAGAACAAGGAAGAATAAATAATATCTATTCGGGCCACTTGTTCAGTCAGTTTTTTTTTCAAATCCAGCAATCTGTCCTTGTATGGCTAACAGGATTTCTCTTATGTCTGATTTTGCCCCTAGAGTGGGCGCTTTTATGACGTTGCGTGAAAGTTCCGCCGCCGTTGCATTAATTGCATTACTAGCCATTTGAGAAAATTATATACTAGGTGCGGCGATTTTGTGACATTACTTCCCTGTGCCGCGAAGTTTGAGTTTAATGGACTGCCGGCAATTTGAGCGAATGATACACTAGGTACAACGAAGTTATTAAGAGAACGAACCTTCATTCATTTCTCTTCTTCAAGTTGTTTTTTTCTTAAATTCCAACTTGGCTTTTAGTTGTTGGAATTTCGGACAACCTCTAATGTTGGCCGGGTGACCTGTATTTTTGCACAGGACGCAAGATAGTTTGCTCCTATCCTGAACCTATTCTTTACCTAAGGGGCATTCTCCTACAGTATGATTGTTTTGGCACTTTACACATCTAAATTCCATACAGCAGTTAGATGCAACGTGGCCGAATCATTGGCACCGCATGCACTGCAACACACGGTCAACTTTCCTTATTTTTTCCCAAATTATTGTTTGGTGGAAAATAACTCTAATATTCCTAAGTGCATCGACTTTGCTGTTGGGACTTAGAGAGACAATGAAGAACGACAACTTACGGTTGCGACTTCGGGAGAGAGAAGTGGAGAATGGCTTCACATTAGTAAATTTTAAACTGTCATTTTCGACAGTTTGTAGTTCCGAGAGGAGTTCTTCGGAGAAAAAAGAAGGATCAACTCCTTTAAGTAACATGGAGAGAGTTTTCTCCGATTTAGGTCTCACTGCTTGTTTCCCTTAGAGCAGATTTAATTTTATGATATTTATCTAAACTATCACATAAAAAACTTATTTTATTGTTGCTTACATTTTTCGTTTTGAAATTTCTGTATGTTAACTTACCCAACTTAATTACGTCCTTAGCATCCATAAAGCTAACTATGATGGGAGGCACTTTCTCCTTCTTATTGGCTGCTGTTGTTGTTTCTGCTCTTGCTGTTGAGTGTTGCTGTCTGATGGGGCTTCTTTAATTTGTCGCCCCAAATCGTTCTTCTTTTTGGAGAGCTCCTCTTTCTTTTTATATAATTCCGCAATAAATTGAGCACGTTCGATATCTATGTCACTCATTTCTCTATTGCTGGTTTGGCGGTCTTCTGTTGCCAGTTCTTTGAATTTATTCCCTTCTTCGGAATAATGTGGCATATCAGGAGTGGTCATTCCTTCTATGAAAGTTTTTACCTTAGAGTTGGCTTTATGCCATTTGGCAAGGAGGTTTGGCTGGGCTTTGGGCCTCCTCTTTGAAATCACTTTTAGCACAGCTTTTCTTTTTTCCATTATTATTAATTTTCACCGTTAGATCTAATGTTTTATTTGTGAAGCAACATGCAGGGACATCTGCTTTCACACGCATACACACTAACACACACCGTTTTTTTGTTGATCGTTCGGTATGTACACGGCGGTAGACACGCCAGTACACACTTTTGTTTCCTCTTTGAGGGCTACACACACACACCCGTGTACGCGACGAGTATAAATGAACCGAAGTAAATATGACACTGGAGTTCAGTTTTGGATTTTGGTTTTTTTTTTTCGCACTTCACTGGACTGTTTCCACATTTATTATGTTTTGTTTGTTTGATTTGCAGTTTCTTTGTTTTGACTTTCTTGTTTTTTTATTTTTTTTATTTTGGTCGACTAAATCAAATAATATATCTTCATTTTGCTTTGACTGTTTTATCGATGGCATTTATTTATAAATAGTTTTTGTGTTTTAAACGCTCTCGGACTCACAAAAATAACTTTTTAATTTCACTCAATAAGCGAATTGCAAACAAGTCCGAACTCGGTCACTGTGTCACTCATACTCCTATGTTAGCTGTTCAGTAAGGAGTATGATTACCTTGGTAAAAACTTTAACTTTAAGTTTGAAATTATATTGCGTACTAAAAAGTGTCATCTTTTGCCTTCCATCCTTTATTCAAATGTAAAAAAATTATTTTACATAGAACCAGTATTTCTTTTCAACTGAACTTTTTTCTCTAAACTACGCCACTTTTGAAGGTTTGCACCAAGCGTTAGAATTTTCTTAAGAGACCATTGAAAAAGCGAGGGAAATATAGAAAACTACAAAGGAGTTGCTTCTCTTTGTCCGACAAGTTTTCGTCTTGGGAATAACATAACAAAATTGCCAGCATCGGTTGGTTGGTTTTTTTGGTGCCTGATGATAGTCTGCTGTGCTTTCTGTATTAATTAGATTTCCGCATTTTCATTGACATCGTTTTTCTTATTTTTTTTAAATACTGTTAATACCAATATTTCTTCGCTGTGTTGTGGCATGCTGCTCGTGGACTATTATAATGTATTAATTTAATGGACTCAAACTACTGATACCGTAAATGAAAGCCTGATTAACATTACTTGTAGAATTCAGTTATTTTATTTCTTACCTATATTTCAATGAGTGTATGAGAATAATGAACCTACCCACGGTTACTTTGTGTTGGAGTTGTACTTAACGCAAGGTGTGGATGAGATGTATGTCGGTTGGTTAGCTGGAGCACTGCTGCGAATCACCCGAACGGACAACCAACAGGATTTGTTATCAAATTGCCTCAATTTCCTTGCGCTTACTCCTTTGTGGTTCTTGAATGGAACTCCGATCTTTATTTATTTAGACACAACAAATTTACAAGATTGAACCGACAACAATTTACCGACGAAGATCTCTTTTTAATTACTCCTCACATTTAATATGAACTTGGTTATTATCATCGCAAATGATCGACGTGCTCCGGCAACTTTTCTTACTCCTTTGTTTGATTTTCGATCAATTGCCGCTCCTCCACCTGCCTTCTACTATCCCGCAAATTTCAGGTCATTCCAGTCAAGAGCTGTACTGTTGTATTGTTCTCTTGATCCCGCCCCAGTATGTCTTGGGTCACAACTAAACCTTATCGATATTGAGGTCGGAGGTTGTGACACAAGCTAACAGTAGAGTAGAGAGTTATCTCATCAAGCATGAACACACTCATCACCTACTAGTTGCAACGTGCTACATTCTCCCCGGCCCAGAATGGAGTTCTGGAATGGAATGTGTTGTGAGGGGCGGAAGGGTGAGAGTTTTGTGTTGATTAGTTTAGTTTAGTGAGGGCAGAACCCCCGTTTATTTGGCTTAATTCAAGCATTATAAATGTTCGTGCGGACTAACTTAATGTCTAGAGTATTAAAAAGAAAAAGAAGAAAGAAAAAAATAAAAGACAAAGAAAAGAAAAGAAGACTGGGCGAATGGGGTGGTACGAGGCTGGGTGAGGGTGAGTGTATGTAGGTGTGGCACTTGTGACATTTGTGAGCCAGTGTCAGTGAACGGTATAAGTGCGGGCTGTTAGGGGGTGGGGTTAGAGAGCAGGGGGGGTAAGGTTAAAGTTGAGGGTGGGGTTGAAATAGTGTAGTGGGGGGGGGCGTTGGCTTGTGGGGGGCAACTAATTTGAGAGCGGTAGAGAAGAGGTAAGATTGGGGGGCGAGGGTTAGGGCGGGTATGTTAAGAGACGGCGGTTGAGAGTGGAAGTCGAGAGGTTGAAGTCAAAGGAGGTACGATATTCTGTTCAAGGCAGTTGTTTTAGCACCAAATCGAAAAGCTATCAATATCAGATTGGAGAAGTGAGGAGTCTATGGGAGACCGGATTGTCTAGAAAAGTTTGGTATCATCCGCGTTAAACGAGATACAGGAGTGATTGATACAAGAGCCTATAGCGTTTTTAATCATAGTGAAGAACGTGTGATTCGAACTGACGCTGTGACAGTTAGAATCAACAAAAATTGAACCGAAGCGTAACACATTAGGCTACTGGCCGATTTTAGAATTCGATTTTTAAATTCAAGTATATTCCACTGATGTGAATTGTTTTGTTATCGCTATGGTATACGGCTCTGATGTATTTTCTTATTCGATTTTCATTCGGTGTTCTTCACTATTTGCTTGTGGTATTGTGTGTGTATCTGTTAGAGACGCTACAAGCCTATGTCGCCAATGGTTACAATAAAAGGGAGGGGGCCGAGATGACGCCCTGGGGAACCCCTGCACTTGGAAAAAAGGGGCCTATATAGCGAGCTGCTAATTATAGAGTCGAGTCGGTGATTACTCTCTGAGTTGCTACTGTGTAGCGTGTTAGTGTGAAGTTTGGTGTGCCGTGTTCTGGAACTAGAGGATTTGCTAGGGACATCATGGAAGCGGTACAGTTACAGCGGCTCGGGGTGTAGTTCAAACATCCCCAAGGTTTTAAGTTGGTTGAGAATCAGGACTTCTTCGGACTAACTGGAGATTTTGTGGAAACTAATTGGTGCTTTATTTTGAGTTATGATTGATTTATAATTCTCCACTTTGGTGCCAACGTCGCCACTGGAGTTGCGATTTATAAGTCCGACCTCTTGGATTCGTAGAAGCTTCAAACATTTTGGAGGAGGTCGCTCGGTATCAACAATCATGGACAGTAGACGTTTCGGGCCATTACCACCTCCTAATATGACTCGATCACGGCTGTCATTATTTTTTTCTTCAATCGTGACTACGTCCAATGTATGAACCTTGTTTAGTGCGACTTGTTTATTGTTTGAGAAATTCCACGGTGACTTCTCACAAGGGGTCTCAACAGATCTAACACGCTTTAAAGAATCGTCTCCCCGCTTGCTGTAGTCTAGAACAACAGGATCCGGTCGGTAGGGATTTCTTGAAGGCAGTAAGGTTGCATCGGTTGTGGGTGTTGGAAGATAACAAGGAGACGGCAGTTGCTTGCAGTGGAACACTCTTCCTTCGCTGGGGAGGTGGTTCTGGATCTATAGGCAACGCGTGGGGTGACTAGTGAAGCAGGCTATATGTGGCGGTTCCGCCAAACCCCACGGTCCACTTACCTGAAAAAACCGCCATAACTACTACCCAACTCCCTTAAGTTAGCTAATGCAACAGCATTAGTACCTGTAAATGCTTCACGCATTATATAGATCAAATCTATAATCTTAAAATCCCTGTAAAGAAAACTTACCTTTTCATGCATCTCTTCGCATACAATTTTCCGTAAGATTTCTTTCTTTGCTTATCTTGTATTCTAAACCAATTCGGTACCAGACAAATTTCTGTAAACAAAATGATTCGGATTGCATTCAATGTAACCGTCATGACAGGGACCATAAATATTGCGCTGTCTATTTTCCCAGCCGGGTCATGTGTACAACAAATACCTTTCATATACATTGGCTGGCGACCTTTTTCTCATCAATAAACAACCCAAACAGCTGCATATAATTAGCGCAATAGACGCTGAAACCAAATTCTCCAGCATTTCCTAATGCCAACATGAACCCGGTTTCTACTGCAGCCAGAGATGCCATAAACATCCAATTTGCTTTTAGCACCTTTTTTCTCCCAACGTCGATAATAGCGACGACGCATCGCGTAAACAATGACCCGCATTACCAACGGCGCATTTGGTCTTTTCTCCCTTTTGTCTTTATCGCCTGTCTGCTTCGTTTACCCATCGCCCTCGAGCACGTGTAAACCACACAGATTTGAACGATCGCAGACATACCACCAAGAGAGACTTTACGTTTCTCTGGTGGTAGGTAAAAACGATATCCTTATCGGAGAGGATATCTACCACGACACCATAAACTCACCCCAAGAAGCGAATCATCGCCGCACGAGATGATTATCGCCGCACGGTGGAAAGGCGCAGATACCCGGAGTCATTGGTGTAGTGGATTTTATTCGCCATACATTATGTCGAGCGGTGTTTTGTCGATTCGTTTTTATTTGAGCCAAACGATTTCAGAAGAATTAAACTCATAAATCCAACGATATGAACTTGTATTTAATTTATCATTTCCACTCGGGTGTTCGATCGAAAGTGAAACAAAATAAAAATTAATTAAGAACTGTGTGCGTTTTACTTCCTTTCCTGTTGTGGACGTTGTATCGTGAAGTCCTGTTTGTGCTTTTCCTCTTGTGTCTGGCGAAACAATGGAGTGTTTGTGCGGACGAGGTAGAACTCTCGCCCGTGCGGCGTCTCGAGTTCGTACCCACACATATAGTATTCTGCTTCTTGTCGTTGTGTGGCGTTATTAATTTTGTTTTCAATCGTGTTTATGTCCAATGTGTCAACGCTGTTTAGTGCGATTTGTTGACTCTAAGGGAAATTCTACGGTGAATCACACAAAGAAGGGCCTCAACGGATCTAGCACGCTTTAAAGGATCATTTCCTTGCTTGATGTGACGGGAACGATGTTGATTGGTATATGTTTAAGATGTGGCAGCGATCATTTTACCAAAACTGAACTTCGCGTGTTTCTTAAGGTCGTCATCATTGTTGGTTGAGTTGATTGTGGTTTGCTTTATACCTTCTTCTGGTATTGACACAATAGTTGGAATGATTATTTCTTTGTTTGTTGTAACATTTTCTTTATCATCATCTTCGTAAACGTCATTATCGTCGAGTAGATTATTTAAGAATGTCACACGTGATATTGTGACCATGGATAAACGTTGTTTGGCCATCGACTGACGCAGAGCCAAGCTCAAATAGCGACAACGTAATTTGGATACAACACCTGGACCATATTACAGCTCCTCGGCGGAGTCAGAATCCAGCTCGTTATTAACAGTAATTTCACTTATTTCTTGAACAGTGACAATTTTCTTTTTATTATTATGATTAGTCGCCTCACTTGGGAAGGACAGTGTCGAAGCAGCAGATAGCGTTTGTTGAATTCTGATTAATACGGAATTTATTATTTATTTTGTGGTTTTGATGGGACGATACTAGGTTCGTGTTACCCGCGGAATGATTTTTAAGAAGTTTCGACGAAGACAATGGAGCCTGAGACGCAGACGGCGACGGGTTGAACAATATTCTAACCGGTGTGTTATATATTTATTTTTATACAACACTTACCTACTGCTGCGGCTTCTGGCTTGGTTAAGCCCGTGAGTAGGAGGCTTCCGACTAGTAGAGTCCGTACTAGTTTGTCCCGACTGGAGGCGTAAAAGGTGTGCCCAACTACCTTGATGAGTCCCCAATGAGCCGACGGTGTCAATTCAGCTGCTTAGGCTGTCTGCTTGTAATTGTTGTTTTGCTGGCTTCCGGCTGCTTGAGCCCGTGGGTAGGCGGCTTCCGACTCGTAGAGTCCGTGCTTCATGACTTGCGGTGCGTTAAGCCTGTGTGCTTTGCTACGACTAGTGTAAACAGTACACCCCTTGTGCCATCGGATTCTTATTGAATTTTACCTCCAACGGAACTCCCTATTTATACCCAAAATCCAAATCAAAACGTTCATACCTTCCCACGGGTCATTGCTGACTTTCAGACAGCCACCCGACACTAGTCCCAGTCGAAGGCCATGCCAACCACGATGGGAACTGCAACGCCGCAATTTTGCCGCCAGTCATCCTAAAGCGGCAACCTGACGTCTACTCTGGCTGTAGTTCCACCCCAAGGCTATGGCAAAAATTTCGATTCACGCTGATGCGAATCTGATTTGCCCATACCAAATAGCATACATGTGCCTGGGTGAAATTACCTCGAAGGTCATGGCGTGTTAGATGATTATCAAGTTTATTCGAATTTGAAGATTTACGTAGCTGCAATTTGCATGCTAACACATGGTATGGACATGATTGATACGTGGGAATTGCAGAATTGCAATTTTAGGGATGAGAATGGGAAACGCATGCATCTCAAGGTGATGGGAATTTGATTTGCCTATGGCAAATAGCGTGCAACATTAGATGCGTTGCAATTTTAGATATGTTTCAAGTTGCATTGTGAGAATTTTGCGTACAGCAATTTGCATGGAATGCTATATGTTTGAACATATGCGTGTATGATACATGTTATATGTATGTAGATATTAAGGATTATTGGAATTTTTCGTACAGCATACATGCGTATACATGTCATGTGTACGCGAATATTAGAGTCTGGGAGTTTTTAAATATTAGAGTAATGAATGTTATATCAGGGTATTGGAATTCTGCATATAACAGGCGCGTTCACAATGTCGCAACGCTTTTTCTTCAATACACCTTTACGCGAATTCGAGATACCATTCGAGTTATTCGGCGAGAACACCTTTGAATCAATATCTTTTCCACTGACTGTAGTAGTACCGGTAGTATAAATAACGCCAAGGCAGGTTAAGCTGTCATTTTCGTATCCGGACCCGTATAAACTAATCCTCACTAAACTAATCATCACTAGGTATCTGCCAATTTGCAATTAGTTTCATGTTTCAATTGCATTTGCTCCCAGCTCAGAACTTTTGGAGCGCATGCGTCGCATTTTGCACAGATTGGTAACTGTAGATGAAACATGGATATACCACTACAGTCCTGAGCTGAAAGAACAGTCAAAACATTAGATTGTTAAAAGCAAACGGGTTCCAAAGAAGGCAAAGACGGTGAAATCAGCTGGAAAGGTTATGGCTACTGTGTTTTGGGATGCACGTGATATTATCTTCATTGACTATTTGAAAAAGGGACAGACGATAACTGGACAGTACTATTCGTCATTATTAGGTCAGCTAAACGAGAAAATCGGATGCCCTCGGATATTCGCTCTATACAATAATTTATGTTTATACGTCCTGTGTTATGTGTATGTTAAAAGCATAATCTAAAAACTGCATCATTGAACATTGACTTCACGTTAAAAAGTGAGTATTGAACTGAGATAAAATGTCATGTACCCATTTGAAAAACTTAAAACACGAGTTTTAAGGCAACAAATTTCTTGTCTTCACCTTCCTATATTAGCGACAAGAAAAAAGAGCGACAGATGCTTTCACTTGCCGACTTTGATTATACTTTTTTTTAATTACTTTTTAGTTATTTGCGTTTGTTGATCTCACAGCCGATCGAAACACACGCCAGTTATACGTTGGCCCCAATTGATGTGCAATTAGTGCGAAGTAATAGGGAACATTACGATATTCGTTGCACCTTAAGCCATAATGCCGGTTAATGAACTGACTAATGGTGTATCTTTTTTATTCTTAGTCTGTTCCCTCACTTACTCGGTTGTTAATGATCATTGGGACTTGTAGCGTTAGCCCAATATGACATTATACCATTAAAATAAATGATGATTTAGCGGTGATGGGCTCTTAGCTTTTTGTTTTTGTTAATTTACGTTGAAATATGTGGCCTATATAATTATATAATTAACGCAAGGCTAATAACCTTGCCCGGAAAAACAAATTATTATGGAAAATTTAACAAGCCCAGGGACTTGCTAAATAAGGCCAAGACCAGATCCCGGCTGTAGTGCCGATGATGATGATATAATTATATAAATCGTAGGTTCATTTATTTTACTTAATGTGTGCTTTGTTGACTCACAAGTCAACCTGACGATGAATAGCAGGCCAATATGTTTTAAGGCAAAAATGTTTTAACGAATCACCCATAAGCCCTTAACGCCCCCAGGGGGCATTATGATTGGAGACACAAATGATTCATTACCATTAAAGTGTTGATGAGCTCTAAAAATAGCCACCTGTGACTATGCGGTCAAATGTAGCGTAATCACACTATCAGGTTTAAATTCCATCACGCATAAAAAATGTTTCACACAACTGAGACGCAAATTGTTTGAGATACCTGTACACAATAATTCTGCCTGTCATTAGGTAAAATATGGGAGTGGGGTTACCAGCTGTTTGAAAACAATAATAGTGTGAAATTGGTTGCAGTTGAATTGGACCAGCCAGTAGTCGTTACATATCACATAACGTTGTTAATAAAAGTACTTTTAAAATTTATAAGCTCGCCATCTTTAAATATTTATTAAATAAATTTTCAGTATTTTTTCTATCTCATATATTTCATATATAGGGTGGCCTAATTCAGACGAACACTTGTTTGACACTTGGCTTGCCCTGTATATGGGTAGAATTTGTATGCATATAAAATATATTTTATTTGATATTGATATTAAGAATTACATTATAAAAAAAAAGGAAGAAAAACATCGATCACTCTGTGTTTATAAAAATGGTAGTAGAGTTTAATAAATGATTTGGAAATGAGTGGTCTATAAAAACATCTAGTTCAGTTTTGATATTCAGTAGTTGCCCTTTTTTTACACGAATACAATTTTGAGATTCGATTTTTTTCTGCAAACACAGAAAATAGTATTAATCAGTAAGTTAAATCTCTTTGTTCACTTTTACGTTATAGTTTTATGGCTATTTGGAAAACAGAAGACTTTCCAAAATATAAACAAAATGCTTATACTTTTTCCATTCAAAACTATTGGAGGACTGTGGGTATAGAACTACTCATAGTTCCACCACTGCAAATATAACTCACTCTCTTAATCAGAAACACAATTGCCCGCTGTGCGCGTGAATTTCGCTCGCTATTTCTACAGCTTGTTCGAAACTTCAAGAGTGGCGTCGTTCAAAGCCGCCACAATACCGTCAACGGAAGAAATGGGTAAAAGGACCTCTAAACGGTGTATCGTATGGGCATCAACGTTTCTTAAGAGAAAAATTGTTTTCTCATGTAAAATTGGCAATGTACCATTTTATTTATTGACGAATTGTAGCAGTTATCATACTAAATGTGAAGTCAGCGGGATTTTTCACTGATTCTCTTAAGTGTTAGGCAACCATGCATTCAATAAAAGTCGCTGAACTGAGTGATTCTGCTCGTTCAGCTGAGGTATACTACTCATTGAATGTACCGTGTTACCTTAATAATTCACCTATGGACTTATTGTGTAACGTTTTTTACTACCGGCGGGAGTATTTCCGTACTACTTAAGAATATGAAGTGCCTCCTACCGGTGGTGGGAGGAACCGATTTGAATGCACTTGAAACTAAGAATCTCTTGAGTAGCCTTTTTATACCTGAGAATTATGAAAGAAAATTGAAGCGACTCTTTGGAAGGTTCTCTGCGAGTGAATTTTTATTTTCCCGTACGGGCTATTTCTATAACTTTTCCTTACTCTATCTGATTTTAAACTTTATTTGATTGCAAGGCCAAGCATATATATACATATATATATATTTTTTTTTTACACAAACGCGCGCACAAACGGGGATTTTGGAGTACCCAGTGTCAGAGCACAGTGCGCGCGGAAGGAGAGGAAGTGGATAAGGAAAGGATTGATGTATATTGGCCTTAAATGCCTGGACATTACAACGACGAGGAAACACATGATCAGGTAGAGTATTCCACATTCGTGTTGTTCGGCTAAAGAATGACTCTCTATCTCGCGTGAAGTTGACTTGCAACGTGAACTGGTGCGCATTCTCAGTTTGACGGGTATCACGGGAAAATTTCGGAGAAGGCGGAACACATTCAGCAGGTTCTGTTGAGTAACGACCGTGATAATACCTATAGAACAGAGATATGTATGATACATTGCGCCTATGTTCTAACGAGGGAATTGATCGACCCACAGCTGAGCCCCGAAAAATTTCACTGCTCGTTTCTGCATCCTATCGAACACGTGTAGTGCAGTTTTGGATGCGCCTAACCAAATATGGGAGTTGAACTCCATTTTGGGACGACTATAAGCCTTGTAAATAGTGGCTACGTTGGATGGAGTGAAGTATCTTTTGCATGTCTTAAGGAACTTCATGCATTTGGCCGCAGTTTTCGCAGCTTCAACAATGTGGTGTGGTCGCTCCAATTAAGAGTCGAATTAATTCCAGTGACGAGGATTGATAGCTCCTTGGCTTCGTCGATGCAAGTGCCATTCATTGACAATATATTTACTTTGGGTTCACCTTTGATGACAGGAGACAGCACTGAGTTTTTAAGACATTGAACTCTACTCCGTTAGATAATCCCCATTGATATATCTTGTTGTGGTCGGAATTCGGTGTATTAAGCATAATCTGCTGATTGGTATCGGTTCGTAGAATTTGGCCGGGAATGTTCGTATGAGTATGAGAAACTCAATGTGCTATCATCGGCAAACGAGTGGATTTGTTTGTGTGGAATGGACAAGAGATCATTTATAAAGATGGGGAAGAGAGTAGGTGAAAATACTGAACCTTGGGGAACACCTGCATTACATTTATGGGAGACAGATTTGACCCCATCAAGAACCACTTGGATTGAACGGCCAGAAAGATAGTCTCTTATCCATTGGATCCGGGGATTGTCCACCCCACCGGAATGCAATTTTGACAAAAGGGCTGGGTGCCAAACTTGTTTCGAAAGTTGACGGTTAATCAGTAAATCCATTAGTCATAGTCATATGAAACACTCGTCTTCCTCTTTCTTACACCAACACGGGCACAAAAGGGGATTTTTGAGTATCATTAAATCTCAAAGCACAGTGCGAGCGGACGGTGGGAAGTGGATAAGGAAAGTCTTCCTGCATTTATCTTATTGTAGCACTCTCTTTCGAGCGACGGAAATCTCCGTGTTTGAATTATGATACCGGATCAGCAAGCGATAGTGGAGTCAGCAACCATTCAGGAAGTAAGAAGAGCCTATGGGGTAGGACGTATGTGTACCGTCGTTGGCACGGGTTCTACTCCTATCCCACGAAGTGTTACCCCGGAGATTGTCACCATGTGGGGTAAAAATTTCGGTTTCGGCTTTGTTATTAATGGAGCTGAAGATCGAATTGTGGAATGCACTGCCGTGGATGCTGTTCTACAGTTTGAAACATTTTACTTCTGCAAACAATCACTGCTTCAAGACACACTGATTTTACTGGGCATCTTGTCGCTGGGCTTTTCTATATCACTATAATCGCGCCTATCGTAATGCAATGAAACGACGCATCATTAAGAATGGCGGATCAACTGACGAAGAGGTAGAAAAAGGATAGACGTCAAGGAATTTCAATGGCGAGCAACGCGCTTCCCGATTGTGGTCAGTCCAAAACTAGTCGAATGAGATTAAAACACATTTTTCATTCCTTTCAACACAACACATCGTTTCAATATTGTTTTATTCCAGGATAATTAACAGTCATTAAAATAAATTCACAATAAAAATAAAAGAAACAATACACAGCAAATGCGTCATCAAACGCACAACAATACGCGTCGCCACTCAACTCGACGTTTTACGTGGAGGACACGACCTGCCTCCACGGAATCTGTTTTGAGATTAATTTATTCTTTCGAAACGACAGAATACCAAATTCCATCGTTTCGACGACCACTAGGGGACGATTCTCCACATTGGTAACAGGAAAAGGGCGCGAAACACACACACGATGACCAGTTCGGTCGCTCGTGATGTGTGTCCATGAGTCTGCGAACCATGGATCCACCCTTCAATAGAGGGTAAATTACTAGAAGTGGTTGCAGCTGGTGCAAACCATCATATAGACAGGAATTTGGAATGTGTATACGATCGGCACTGTGTACAGCATCTATGCTGGTCGTGCACATATCGCTGGCATCTTCAAATGGTCGATCTGTCGTGTGCGGTATTTCCCTTTATGCAACAATCCCTTTGGTCGCCAGGTGTGAGTTATGCTTTGCTTATCGATCGGTTTAGCGACCGATGTGCTTGCAGCAAAAGGGAAAAGAACGAATATCTCCTGCTTGCGTGCTGTACAATTCGACAGGGAATATGGGCGCCGATATAATTTGAGTTTATATCGGTTGCTTGGCGTTGCGACTGAATTGCTTTTTAGGCACATGATGTGTTTCATGCGCTCATGCCCTTGGGGAAAATGTCTGTCACTATGACTTGCCATGCACGTGTGTGGAAAAATCTTTGTTATTTATGTGCATGGACCAGTTCAGGGAATTTTGTCGGTTACGTGGTGTCGTACCCGAATTGAATTTCAGGAACATGCTGCGTTGTATGCAAGCATGCCTCCAGGGGAAATGTTTATTGATGCCAATGCAATTGTATTGGCGAAAAACTATGGTTTTTCAACTTATTAAATGGAAAACTAAGCAGTGGCGTTTGGTGGAAACGCCACAAGCCGCCTGAAGGATCAAAATGTCAAAGGTTCCGGGACTGGCCGGTATACGAAGCGCGGTATTGAAAAACATCATGTTGACGCAGCCAGAAATGTTCAGTACAATTCATATCAAGTCCATAAAAGAAGGGAATTTCCCAAAATGCCAGGACGAATAGACGCTAGTCCTGACACCAAACGATTACAATCTCATCTGTTTGCTGATCATAGCTGGGAAGGTATTGGAGGCCCTCATTCTCTCGACACTGGAGCAACACGAGGGTGGCCGAAAAATTTCCGACCTAATAAAGATACAATATTCCTGAGGAAAAACAGACACAAGGAACGAAAAGGGTATGAGTTTTTCCGTACTGTACACTTCCACACAATTTTCACACTACGGCGCGGATCCCATATACGAGGGTGGGCTGAAAAGTTTCCGACCTAACAAAGATACACGACATTTTTTCTTAAAATGTACTTTTATTTTTCTACATAGTCTCCTTGTAACCCTACACACTTCTTCCAGCGATGCTGCCATGTCTCTAACCCGCCCAAATAGTACTGGGCGTTTTTCTCTGCAAAATAGCTGTTCACGAAGGTGATTGCCTCCTCATTCGACGAAAATCTTTGTCCTCCGAGCGCAATTTGTAGATTAGGGAACAAAAAGATCTCGCTTGGGGCTAGATCTGGTGAGTAAGGCGGATGGTCAAGCAGTTCAAACTGTAATTCGTGGGTTTTCGCTATGGCAACCGCTGATGTGTGAGACGGTGCGTTGTTTTGGTGAAACAGGAATTCCTTGTTCTTCAAATCTGGCCGTTTTTCCGCAATTTCTGCCTTCAGTTGGTCAAGTAATGATGCGTAGTATGCTCTTGTAATGGTTTTTCCTTTTTGAAGATAATCGATTAGATAACTCCACGACTATCCCAAAAAAACAGTTGCCATCATTTTCCCAGGCGAAAAAACAGTTTTTATGTTTTTTTGAGCTGATTTCCCCTTTGCAGTCGACAGTTTTGACTCTATTTTTGTTTCTGGCGTATAATGGTCTATCCAAGTTTCATCGACAGTAATTAATCGGCGACAAAACTTGGATTTATTGCGCCTAAACTGCACCAACAGAGCGTTGAAAATGTTCATTCGAATACGTTTTTGGACTAACGTGAGCAAACGCGGCACCCAACGCGAGGACAGGTTTCTCATGGCTAAATCTTGATTTAATATGTGACAAACACGTTCACGTTTTCATAGATTCTGCTATCTCTCTCACTTTAATTCGGCGGTGGTCTAGCACCATTTGGCGAAGCTTAGCGATATTATCGTCAGTTGTTGCATTTTTTGGACGTCCCGAACCTTCATCGTCTCTCAAGCTCTCACGGCCACGTTTAAATTCAGCTGCCCAAAATTGCACGATGCTAAATGATGGTGCAAAGTCCCCATACACAGGGTCCAACTCATCTTTGATTTGAGTAAGCGTATTGCCTTTCAAAGACAAAAATTTAATAACAGCTCGATACTCAACTCACTCAAATAAAAACTTCGCATCCAAAAGGGCTGAAATTGTGGTGGGTAACTGTCAAAAGATGCACAACTACATTCACTAGCTTTTATTAACAAGTGCTGCTATATTCATGTTGAGGTCGGAAACTTTTCAGCTCACCCTCGTATTAAACCACAAGTTTTGGAAGAATTAAGATACTTATTTCTTAGATCGGAAATGGTCTGACTAACGGGTTCAATGGCAATGGAAATAAATACAAGCGCTACCGTTATTCAAGTTCAAGTCAAAAGATGCACACTACATTCACTAGCTCTTATTGACGAGTGCTGCTGTCTTCATGTTCAGGTAGGAAACTTTTCAGACGTATACGGAGCAAGGGGGAGGACATATGTAGTACGGTTTCAGGCGAAAAAGAAGTAGTACACAATCGCCTACAGTGCGCTAGCGATATCTAGATGGCATAGTGGTACGAGGCAGTACTACGCAATCATTAAACTGGACGCCAATAATGCAGATTACTCAGCGGGTTGGAAACACACAATGAATGCGCTACATCATTTGGGATGTTGTGGGGGTTGCGAGGTATGTGTGCTGGCAAGGGCACTGGTTCGCTCCTACCCCCAATGATTGTTCGCCCGAACACTGTCCACCAAACACAAGGAAAAATAAAACACACTGAATACGTTGTAAGGTCCCTTTATTGTTCTCCGTCTCCCTGTCTATCTTTGCAAATTCACCATGTAAAAGAAAATCTCTGTGTAAATATAACACTTGACGTATACAACAATTGAATCATTGATATTGGTGCCAGCACATACACCTAGTACACTCTGCCGGCGTTCTTAACAAGTCTATTATTTCGCAGGATTACAATAAGCCAATTACGTTGCAGGATGACAATAAGTCGGTTATCTCACAGGACCACAATAAGTCAATTATTTTGCAGGATTACAATAAGTCAGTTATTTTACACCTCCAAGGCAGACCAACGTATTAGAAAATACGACACCCCCGTATGTGTGCGCACATCAGTTGTTAAAACTCGACTGATCGGTTAAAGGCAAGAAAAAGTTCATCGCGTAGTGGCAGTGGAGTCATAGCTAAATAATCTCACTGCCACTTACTTGGAACTTGAAAGGGATTGCTGTGCTTGCTTGGGAATTCAGTTCCAGCGAATCCTCGCCGTATAAGCTGAGTTGGATTCGTTGGTTGTGTATACCGGGAAATTGGTTTCGGCGGCATAGTCAAGTATGATCAAGGGTCTTGATCGCTGTGATCCTTTCGGGGAAAATTAGCTGTCGCTTGGTTGCAAGCGAGAAGTACAGTTTAAGGAGGAAGTGAACCGAAGTGGTTTTTGGGGAAAATGCATACAGTCTGATTGTAGGGGATTGATGTGGTTTTACATCTTTTAGGCAGAATAGGAACCGAAATGGTTTTCGGGGGAAATAGAAATTGCTTGGGCGATAGATAGAGAAGTAACCGAAGCAATTTCGGGGAAATGTATGCGGCTCGGTGTAGTTGGTGGTGATGATTAATGTTCCGTTGTAAGTTTGAATATGCATTTTATTACAGCATATGGATTTCCGGGGAATTTAAGATTGCTTGGTCGCAAGGAAGGAAAATAACTTAAATAGAGAATTGAGCGTAGCGGTTTTGGGAAAAATTATATGTGGGGTGATGTAATTGAGGGAGATGATTTAGAACGTGTTCTATTGAATTGTATTCTGTTGGAAGTTTTGGGAAATGCCTTTTATTGCGGATTGGGAGATGGATTCTTGCAAGTTCGGGATGGACGCGCTTGGAGGTTTTGCATGGTTGCGAATGTGTGTATTGCAGGTTTTGAATGGGGAGTTGGGTTGAGGTGACGCCCTGTTAGCGGTCAAGATTGGTTGGCATTGTGGGTTGGTTCTCCATGTGGTATAGAGAACCCTCACAATGTTACACAATTAACAATGTTAATTCCCACCCACCCCCCCTTTTAAATCAATTAATTAGGCTTCGCGTCCTTATCCCTTAATATACACATATCATACACAAAAACAACATTGTCCTACAGTTTGTTTAAATCACCAGAAAAATTTGGAGTTTTCTCCTTGAACGACACCACTTTCATAGTTTAAGGAGGTAACACCTTCTTAACTTTTGTGATCAAATAGCGATTGTGGGGGAGAAAGAGTACAAACAACAACAATGGTCATTTCTTTTCCTCCGGGAGGATGGCACAACGAAATTTAAAAGATTCCAGGGTGGCCTAAATTAAAACCGTCACAATAATCAAAGAACAGAGGAATATCAACAACATGAACAAGAAAAACCATAAACTCAACACCACGAAGTGCTCTAAACTTTTTATGTTTAATGATCGAAACCGTCTGCCTAATAACTGGCGCTATAGTATTCCTTTACACGCTTGTTCTCTTTCGATCGCTTGTTAAGACACTTCAAAAGTGGCGTCGTCTAGAGAGAAATCTTTGAAGCTGGCATCATCATCATCATCATCGGCACTACAACCGAGATCTGCTCTTGGTCTTATTTAACAAGTCTAAGGCTTGTCAAATTTTCCATAATAATTTGTTTTTCCGGGCAAGGTTATTAGCCTTGCCTTATTAGCCTTGAAGCTGGCATAGTTCTGTGGGGTTGGTTTATACTAGTGCACCTGCACGGCGAGGATTCAGCAAACACCCACTAACTATCACTGGAAACTGTTCGCCAATGAAGAACGGAACGAATAAAAGAAACGCTGAAGTTGATGTGTTGATTTAATGTTTGTTTTATTTCTGCATATATTATGAGGACAGCACTACGTGTATTCAAACTCTGTTTGTAGTTCTTAAAATATATTATTTTGCTATATCACTTTCTCTCTTAATATTGTTAATAACATAACCGTGATATTTTGTAAAACCAATATAACCACACAGCTTCTTTGTAACAACTCTTCTGCACTGAAACGTCTTATTTGCATCTTTCACAAAATCTATCTATCTAAGTTAATTATACAATTTTTATCGAACAGCAAATGTATTCAACTTCAGTAACACCAGGTAGATTCCACTACGTTAACATACGTAAAACTGTGCCGTCTCCTTAACAGAAAAACAAGACCGTCTCGTTAATAGATGTAAACCTTGACTCGCGACTCGGCTGAGTCCTACTGTGATTGAAATTCGATTTGTAAACACGCGTGTATATGCGACAAGGGTTGAAAGATGTCCCTTCTTGGTTCGATGTTAGAACTCGACTCCGTGATTGCTAGAATCAGACTCCTCGATCAATCTAGATGTTGTTTCGCGCGGATATCTCTATTCGAGATTGCACACATACAGGGAGCGAGGCTGTACATGGGAAGAACAGTATTTCACATATAGACTGAAGTCGAATAAAGAAAAGCGACAGCAAAAACTGACTAAATCATATTTGAATTCGACTTGGGTCAGCTGTGCAAATAGATGGTCGCTCGTATAGCGGCCGAAAAAATATGTCTAAAATAGCAATTCGTTGATGCTGGGTTAGATTTCTGGGTATAATGTCAACAGAACGCTATTTCGAGGTTCATGCGCTAAGATACGCGTTTGTTTGTCTTAGCTAATGGTATATGGGTTTGTAGCGATTCCGCCAAACCCTACGGCCCTCTTACCTGAAAAACCCCCATAACTGCAACCCTACTTCCTTAAGTTCGCTAATGCAATCACATTAGCACCTTAAATCATCATCATCATCGGCACTACAATCAGGAACCGGTCTTGGCCTTATTTAGCAAGTCCTGAGGCTTGTTAAATTTTCCATAATGATTTATTTTTTCTGGGCAAGGTCATTAGTCTTGCGCCAGGGGCTCCCCGACGGGGAATCGAACCCCGGTCTCCCGGGTGACAGGCGGGTATACTAACCACTATACTATCGAGGAGCCCAACATTGAGCAGGATACAACTACAATATTGGAAAGATAATACTCTGGCACATTTGGCCATCCACATTACATCCATTTCGTAACAACTTATATCCATATTATAACTACTCTCCCGGTAATATAGAAACCAATACGCATTAAATAGAGCAAATTTACAATCTAAAAGTCCCTGTAAAGAATCCTTACCTTTCATGCATCTCTTCGCATACAAATTCCCTGTAAGAATTCTTTCCTAACTTATCAGGAATCCCAAACTCACCAGGTGCATTTCCCCCTAGACGAATTCCTGAGAACAAAAGGATTTGGTTTGCATACAATGTAACCATCATAACATGGACAAAAACAAATATACGCATCTTGCCTCTTAAGGCATCAATTAAATCCCACAGCATAGGCAAATGCAAATAGGAATTGAATACGTACCTGTACCAGCGATGCCATAAACACCATTTCCCGGTAAACAAGCTAAAACCAATTAGCACAATGTTCATGATGCATTGCGGCTGTCAATACAGCTGCTATGCATATTGTAGACAACGATCATCAACGGTCCCTTTGTCTCACATATGCCATGGCTTTGATCCATAAAAGAACCACTGTACACACATACATGTGTACCGTGACGATCTTCTTTATGAGATCTGTTTGGTTACTCCAAAGAGAGACTTTACGTCTCTCTTGGAATAGAAAAATGCACCCCCTAATTAAGAGAGCCAGTTTCACTGGCCGAATTTCTTTCGATAGCGAATGAATCTCGGTGAGTCTTATTACATCCGCCGACCACCACGGTCGTGCTACCTCCCGCTCTCCGTCGCGCGGCGGAGAAGCATAGAAATATCGAAGTTGTGTTTCATCTAGCATAAAATGTATAAAAATCAATTTAATATTAAATATAAGTTCTAAGTAAAGAAATAAAAAGTCGGTGATCACCTATCAATTCGTGCGTTTCATCTTATTCTCATGTGCTGCAGTTTCCTGGGTGTTCGTATCATCGTCCGAATGTTTTTTTTCTCGGTGAACCCTTTAGCGACGTTGCTCAGTGTGGGTCCAGGTGAACAGTTTTCTTTCAGTGTTTGGCGGAACGTTTTTGGAACCTTAGTGACAGACAGTTCATGGGACGAAGTAGAACCCCGTTTCGTACGCCGGCACAACGACTTCGCTCCCCACAGGTTGTTTAGGAAAACTATACCGTGGGACCTGATCTGGTGATCGGAATGATTACACAATGACGGTTGTGTATTTATCCACGTCCATTGTGCATTGCATCCATACCGAGTCAAGGGTCGGATTCCAGTGTGAATATTTACACTGGCAAAGAATTCAGCCCCTGGCAGCTAGGCGCGAGTTGCGCTATGCTTTATATTGGCGAACAAAACATGGGACGTGACCATTGCTAGATTGATTGTTTAAGGAATAATATATCGTAGGGCATGATGAATGGAAATCTGGCTTGCAGATGTGCCAGCAAACAAATAGCCCAGAATGCCTTTAATGGACCAACGGATTGTTAGGCAAAGACACGCAGAAGAATTGGTGTGTGTTTGGTGGTATGTGGTCGACTTTAGGTACCGATCGTTTCATGAAGGATGAACCGGAATGGTGTTAATTGATGCCCTGGCAAGATGGTAATCTTGCCGTGGATTTATATTTCAGGTGGCGAACGAAAATATTTGCTTATAGGCATGCTTGCTGAGGTTTAACTTACAGGTGCAAGATACTGACGTGCAGCTTACGCTGCTCGATTGCAGGTAAGTACAATAGCTTTGGTTGAGAAAGGGAAATTGGTCTAAAACGATGGGTTGTTCTTCGGGAATGATTAAAGAACCCCCACAGTTTCCATAAATTATTGCCAATCGGTATACAATCTCTGACCAAGAAGTGGTTTACCATTGTGATTTACATCACCTAACAAATATTAACATTAGTTACGTCGACCTATTTCTTTTAACCTTACCCTCGTAACTTCGGTAACCTTCCTTTATACTATTTTCACCAATATCGAACTCAATGACCGATTTCCCGAATATTGTGCAAACTCAACAATTTAAAGAGAATACTTGATTTCTATCACTCACCTCTCATCAAAAATATTAATTCTGTTCCGCACAACTATTTCGAACCCCTTCGGCTAAGAATTTTGGTAAGTTTGACGTAAGACTTTAAATACGATTTTTGTAAAAGGTAGAAGTGTATATATAGCTCATGTGGATCACTAAATAAATAAATGGTTCCTTCAACATGGTACAGCATCCACATACTCTTACAGTACTCAATGGAAGCTGATAAAAATTACTCTAGTACTTGTTAACATAGTAAATATTTGGAATGATTTCAAAATATTAGTGAACACGATCACGTATTGTTTGTTGTGATATCGATGGTTGAGATATGAGTGCGAAGCTTTGCCTTTAATATTCCGACAACAATTATCTTCGAGGTGCATGAGAGTTTCGATGCCCATTTGTATATTCGTATTGTGTAGGACACATGTATCGTCGATCCCGAGTTGAGTTGAAGACAGAACATGAGTTGAGAAGTTTGCATAGTTTCATGAAATTTGAAAATTAGAAAACTACGTGAAACTGATTGTATTCTAATGTGACACAGATACCATTGAAAGTAAAACTGAACAATTGGTTCGTTACGAAACTTTTAAGAAGTATAATTGTTAAAAACTATAAACTGTTGTTTATCTATATATTCAATAGTCTCTATTTTGTATGACTAACAATCGCATCGAACTTTATTTCATTAAAGCCCAATATTAATCAAACTGTCTGGCTTGCTTTGTTTATGAGTGATTAGTATTTGTTTATCCAGTTGGGTATGTGTCAACCAATCTCCTAGGGGCAAAGAAACAATCATTCATTTCGCACACTGACAGTAAACACAAGTGCAAGGTAGATGTTGGCTCATCGGTTGCATAAGGCAGAACTGTGAAATTGAAACTAATTCACATTCTAAGCGTCTAGCCAAATGCTTCCTCAATTGCTTCGGATATAATTGGTTGGGTTTGAATCTTCATAGTCTTACTTTTTAATACTAATGTAAATGATAAATTGTTTAATTGTTTAATTTGGATACTCAAATTCCCACATTGACAATGGAGTCAGAAATATTAATTTATGGATTCCTATATGTTCAAAGGCTATATATTCAGTTGAAGCTGTTTGTGTTATTTGGGGAGAAAATCAGCCACCGGGGCTTGTTGACTTTTCAATTCTAGGCTACTTGGGTCGATCTAAAAATATTCGCATTTGAATTGGCGACCGACTTTTTTACATTTCTTTTTTAATTTTTCATTCTTTTTTTAATTTCATTTAGGTCTGTGCCCGTTTCTTAATACGTGTGTCATTTCTTTAACTCCACCAAAAAATATTATACGTCGAACTTGTTATGTTTAAAGTCGACAGACGTCGTGCTCCTTGCGACCGAGGGAAGAGCATTGTGCCACTGAGCTTTTTGAAAAAAAAAAACTGAAAACGGTTCTTATTATTTCATTTTATTATTTCGGCCGTATGGTTGGACATTTTTCGCAATAATTCCCTTATCTTATCTTTGTTTTTCCATAAATACACACGTAAGTTAGCTTAGCCCAACCATATTTGAGCATTTGCTACGGCTGCTCGTGGGAATCGCTTAGATGCATGGTCTCGTGTATTGATATTGCTTGGTACCTATCATCAGCGATGGTTTCCGGTGCTTTTGACATTGCGCCTGGGAATCGTAAAGATTCGTGGTTTCAATTATTTGGATGGTGGATAGGATATGATGGTATAAGGTTATGGGAGTGTATATGGGATTTATTGATGGTTGGGTTTTTCTGGAGCAGTTCAAACTCTTCAATAACTTGCGAAGTCTTTAAAATACACTTCCTCACGATAACCTCCTCGTTTGAGCTGTTTGTTATTTCCCCCATGCCATATTACATATTGGGAAACAAAAAGAAGTCACAGAAAACCTGGACGGGTGGAACACGGTTGGTGTGACAGTAATTCGTGGAGCAGTTCTAGCTATTTTGGTATTTAGAGTGGTATCCGCTTGTACAATTCCATAAGCCGTGCTTCCTCGTTTTGATCGAGGGAAGACCGTGGAACGTATTTTAATAAAAACGCGGATAAACAGTATTTAACATAAAGACTGATTTTATTTAATACTATAAACAACAAACAAACATTTAACGTACCCAACAGAACGTCCGCACACGTCTGTGGTTTTTATTTCTCTTTAAGACACACATGCTTCCTTGTCGGAAGTCAAATTCTAACTGAAAACATTTTCTATTTCATCCTGTATGAACGAAATTCATCTGTTACCCTTAGTTACGTCTTGTTAACAGAAAACTATTGCAAACTATCCCAGCTGCTTATGTATTTTGGCTAACGGTAATTGTGTCAGCCGGGAGACCGGGGTTCGATTCCCCGTCGGGGAGCCCCTGGCGCAAGACTAATGACCTTGACCAGACAAAATAAATCATTATGGAAAATTTAACAAGCCTCTGGACTTGCTAAATAAGGCCAAGACCGGTTCCCGGTTGTAGTGCCGATGATGATGATGATGATAATTGTGTGTAATGTTGTTATGTAAAGGATAGTTTCAAATTGATTTTGTATGTGCATATTATGTAGATATTTGAAGTTAAGGGTTTGAAATGTATTTCTAATGTAATGGATATGTGGAAATGTGGATATTGATTGAATTATGGATATTGATTGAATTTAATTGTTATTTATTACTGATTAAGAAATGTATTAAAATGAAAAGGGATTTTCTCAATATGCAAATATATTGATACTATGGAATTGGATTGATATGCAAATGTAGGAACTATGTAAATTGAATTGATGAGAAATTGATTTGAAGATATTGAAGGATAATAAAGTGT
The DNA here is from genome assembly GCA_963931805.1 of Microdon myrmicae. Taxonomy (NCBI): domain Eukaryota; kingdom Metazoa; phylum Arthropoda; class Insecta; order Diptera; family Syrphidae; genus Microdon; species Microdon myrmicae. The sequence goes on from OZ007497.1 coordinate 89,050,030, forward strand.
ATAAATGTATATTTTGGGAAATTATGTTGAAATGGATATCTTTAGGGTTGAGGTTTGGATTATTGGAAGACAGTAGGATTGCGGAGTACTACATCCCACCCTTCTTTGAGAAAGAAAATTATTCTTGAAGAGGATAATTTTCTTTGCACGAGGTGACGCGAAGAGAAATTTGAGACCATTTTGTCTCTTTATTTAATACTAGATTGTTATTGCAGATGATTTCGTTCATTTACAATATTCCTTAAGATAATCTAGTCCTAGTACGAGGGTTGCCTCTTATGTTTCGGGATTTGGCAACCCTAGCGTTGCAATCCGGCAATTGACAGCTCTGTCGTAAAGTTGGACATTTTTGAGGTTATACGCACTCAGAACGTTTTGACATACGAGCGCTATTTGTGTTGTTTACAGTAACTTAAAAGATTCATCTCGGCCCAAAAATGGAATTAAATCGTCAACATGTTTGTGCGATTATTTTTTACAACTTTCGGCGTGGATTAACTCAGCAACAGTGCATGGATGAACTTAATTCAATTTTTGGCGATGAAGCCCCATCAAGGACCAGTGTTTATCGATGGTATGGTGAATTCAATCGTGGTCGTAGTTCACTCCAAGATTAATTTCGTGAAGGTCGTCCAAAATCAGTTGTTGTTCCGAAAACCATTGATGCTGTGCGCGAACTGATATTGGAAGATCGTCATGTGACCTATCGTGAGATTGAGACAACCTTAGGCGTTAGTGGGACCAGCATACATTTAATATTGCATACACATTTGACCGTCAAAAAAATTTGTCCGCGTTGGATCCCACACAATTTGTCAATCGCCAAAAAAAAGCTCGTGTCAATTGGTCGAAAGAAATGCTCAAAAAATACGGTCGCGGTGCTTCGAAACACGTCTATGACATCGTGACAGGTGATGAATCGTGGATTTACGCGTATGAGCCCGAAAGTAAACAGCAGTCGACTGTCTGGGTGTTTCAAGATGAGCCAAATCCAACAAAAGTTGTTCGCGCACGAAGCACTTCCAAGCGGTTGCTGCATTCAGAATGCATGTGTTGGAGATACCTCAATCAGAGTGGCAAAAGTGCTTCGACAATTGGTTCAAACGCATGCGAAAGTGTATAGATCTTCATGGGGAATATTTTGAAAAACAATAAAGTGATTTTCGATGATCAATATTTGTTTTTGTAACATTTTTTTTTCAATTGTTAATTAAATTTTGTTATTTTGATAAGTTTCCTATTCTACTAAGTTTGATTTACAATTTTGCAAATATGTTTCCTATTCTACTACGTTTAATATAAAAATTTTACAAATAAGTTTTTTATTCTAATAAGTTTAAAAAAAATTTTACAAATAAGTTTTTTTTTTCTAATAAATTTAAAATAAACTTTTACAAATAAGTTTTTTTTCTAATAAGTTTAAAATAAACTGTTACAAATAAGTTTTTTCCTTCTAGGATATATTAAAACTATTTACGGCCAATTTTAATTTTTCTTTACAATTTTCAAATGAATATTCTTACTTTTTTTTAAAAATATTTTAACTCTTTTCTTGCCTTGCGTTCTCTCTCTCTCTCTCTCTCTCTCTCTCTCTTCCTCTCTCTCTTCCTTCCCACCCTTCTTCGAGAAAGAAAATTATTCTTGAAGAGGATAATTTTCTTTGCACTAGGTGAAGCGAAAAGAAATTTGAGACCGTTTTGTCTCATTTTAATTTTTTCTTTAAATTTGTGGAAAATTCTCCATACTCGTGTGGGTGCTAATTTTAAAATGATTGTTAAAAATAGGTTAAAGAATAAAAGGAAGCGAATAGTTAAGACAATCGAATACCTCAAGTAGACAACTAGAAAATGATTGTTAATGTGGGGGCACGATTTCCCTATTTGATTTTCTCGTTGTCCTATTATTTTAGGTTTACTGTAGTTATATCTGCTGTCTATAATATTTAGGGTTTGGATATATAAAATATTATTTGTTTTGTGTTCTGCGGAAACATTATATTTATCAGTCTTACTTGCTGTTTGAGCCTTTGTTTGTTCAGTCTTACTTGCTGTTGGAACTTTTAGTTCTTCAGTCTTATTTGCTGTAGGGACATTTAGTTCTTCAGTCTTATTTGCTGTTGGAACATTTAGGTTTTCAGTCTTACTTGCTGTTGGAACATTTAGTTCTTCAGTCTTACTTGCTGTAGGAACCTTTAGTTCTTCAGTCTTATTTGCTGCTGAAACATTTTGTTCTTCAGTCTTTGCTGCTGAAATGATTTTTTCTTCAGTCTTTGCTGCTGAAATATCTTTTTCTTCTAACTGTGTTGCTGAAATATCTTCTTTTTCAATCTTAGCTGCTGAAATATCTTTTTCTTCAGTCTTTGCTGCTGAAATATATTTTTCTTCTATCTGTGCTGCCTTTTTCTTCAGTCTTAGCTGCTGAAATATCTTCTTCTTCAGTCTTAGCTGTTGAAGTATTTTCATAAATTTTATTTTTATAATATTTATTGTCTTCGGTGTTTTGATTCGAATCTAACTGAGGATCTGGGCAAGTGGATCGTGATTCACATACTGACTCATTACGGATTAGGCTCGGTGCCCCGTTCATAGAGCTGTATGGCTTTCCTCGATGCTCACTATTATTGCCCGAGGACAATGACTCCCTTTCCTCTGTATGACTCGAACGAATACTATAAATTGAAAAATTAGTGTGGTGTTCAGCATGATTCTTTTGGCGTCAGACCTCATTTTCCGACTCTTGTACCAATTTGGTATTTGAGAATCGAACATTTTGATTATCGTGTTGCCTCGTAGTATTTGCAGGTCTTAAATTTTCACCAAAACGATTGTTCGTAGTTGCAGAGTTATCTTTAAATGGGTTCCGCGCTACACCTTGATGGTAATTCGGAAATGATGACCCATTCCTAGATATCCTCAATCTACATTCGTTTTGTGTGTGATTATTTTTCCCACAGTAGCTACACACGATGTTCTGTATTTCCCTTTTTATGGGTTGCCTATTAGGAAAACTCGGGATTTGCATATTCCGATAGCATTTTTCCTGCGAGTGACCTAGCTTACCACAAGTTTGGCATATCATTCTATTGAAATTAGGGCTATTTGAAAATCTATTAAGAGTTTGTGAAGAGTTGTTTATACGTGCAGCGTGAGCTTCCGCATGTGCAATGGATTGCTTTAAATTCGTCCCCCCATGGACTTTAGCAATTATTTTGAGTTGATCATCTCTCAAGCCGTCCTCAAATATCTCTACCGCTAGTTTGGTATTTTCTGCTATTAGAAAAGTCCTAACGACCTCGTCACTAGTTATGACACATGTAGCGCTGTTTAAATTTCTCAGAGCTGTTCCGACTATGTCTCCGAATTCTCGAATGCTTTCTCTAAACTTTTGTTTCAAGGAAATCAACTCGTTATGGGCCGTAGAACGAGACTGTTCTTCCCTATATTCTGACTCTAATATTTCTTTTAATGTTTCCCAAGTCGTTATGGTACGATATTGAATCAAATCGAAGGCAGGGCCATCTAATTAATTTTTAACTAACTCAAGGAATATAGTGAATATATTTTGGTCAGCGTCTTTTATGGAATTAAATAAAGTATCTCCGCCTGAAGTAAATTTATTTAATTCCGACGGCTTTCCATTGAAACTTGGAACGATTTTAAAGACATCTGAAATCCCTATGGTGAGAGACATTTTGAGCGAATCCTGATCTAGAAGTGAATTTTCCTTTAAATTGATTTTAACTTCCCTCTGCCTTGCTGCCTGGGGTGAATCCTGAACTAACGATTTCTCAGAAGAAATTTCTTGTAAACGCCTAGCTGCCTGTCTCGTAAAATAGTATCGCGAAAATTTGGGACTGTATAGCAAAAAGAAAAGTGGGTGAAAAGAGTACTAAAGAATCGAGAAATTTTTTTTTTCACAAATTTTCCAAAAAATTTTGTTTATTTTGGATCTTATATTAAAATTTATTAATAATATATTTTTGTTTTTGTTTTTGTTTTATAAGAGAGAGAAAAGAATCTACGTTTAAAGTTAATTGTTGTCAATTGTTAATGATTGTTAATGTTATACTAATTATTTAAAAGAAATTATATTGAAATTGTTCTAATAAATAATTTAAATTGTCTTAATACCTAATGACATTTTTTTTTTTTTTATATTGTTTCTTATTTTTATTTAATAATTTTCTATTGCTTACTATTGGTTTTTTTTTTGATTGAAGTATTGTAGAATTTTGTTGTTTGTGGGTTATAAGTCCCTTTTTTTCTCTCTCTTCTTTTTGTTATTGCCAGGTAGGCTTCCCTCCCTAGAGTTGAATTACCCTGGTCTTTGCTGCATACTTTCTTATTATTTAAAAAAATCTCTTTTTTTTGTCTTTCACTTATTGTCCAAAGAAATTGGTTTTGTTTTTTTTCACTTATTGTTTTCTTCAATTTAAAAAAAAAATTTTTTTCTTCTTTTGTCCAAAAATTTTATTTCGTTTTTTTTTTTATTTTGTCCAAAGAATTAATTTTTATTTTTGTTAAAAATGTTCACATTTTTTTTTCTTATTTTGTCCAAAGAATTATTTTTATTTTTTTTTAAATATTTTTCTTTTCCATTTTTTTTTTTCACATACCACCAAATGTCGTTTATTTTCTGTTTTTTTTTTTCACTTTCTTTTATTTTTGAAAAGTTTATTTCTCTTTTTTCACTTTATTTAAATTTTGAATGTTTTTTTTTCCACCAAATGTTATGTTTCTTGTTTTGTTCTTTTTTTTTCCACTTAAAAAAATTTTTCTTTTTCACCAAATGTTTCTTGTTTTGTTCTCTTTTTTTTTCACTTTCTTTTATTTTTTGAAAAGTTTATTTCGTTTTTTTTCACTTTATTTAAATTTTGAAAATTTTTTCACAAACAATGTTGTGAACATCCATCGGTTGGATTTCACCGCTGCCACCAAATGTACAATTCCAAACGCCGTGCTTCCTCGTTTTGATCGAGGGAAGAGCGTGGAACGTATTTTAATAAAAACGCGGATAAACAATATTTAACACAAAGACTGATTTTATTTAATACTATAAACAACAAACAAACATTTAACGTACCCAACAGAACGTCCGCACACGTCTGTGGTTTTTATTTCTCTTTAAGACACACATGCTTCCTTGTCGGAAGTCAAATTCTAACTGAAAACATTTTCTAGTTCATCCTGTATGAACGAAATTCATCTGTTACCCTTAGTTACATCTTGTTAACAGAAAACTATTGCAAACTATCCCAGCTGCTTATGTATTTTGGCTAACGGTAATTGTGTGAAATGTTGTTATGTAAAGGACAGTTTCAAATTGATATTGTATGTGCATATTATGTAGATATTTCAAGTTAAAGGTTTAAAATGTATTTCTAATGTAATGGATATGTGAAAATGTGGATATTGATTGAATTATGGATATTGATTTAATTTAATTGTTATTTATTACTGATTAAGAAATGTATTAAAATGAAAAGGGATTTTCTCAATATGCAAATATATTGATACTATGGAATTGGATTGATATGCAAATGTAGGAACTATGTAAATTGAATTGATGGGAAATTGATTTAGGATTAAAAAGGTATTAAAGGATAATAAAGTGTATAAATGTATATTTTGGAAAATTATGTTGAAATGGATATGTTTAGGGTTGAGGTTTGGATTATTGGAAGACAGTAGGACTGCGGAGTACTACACGCTTGTTGTCAGCAATCGTGGTATGAATCAGACTGATGCCTTTTCTATAATAGGTTGTGGAAAAGGACAACTTTCGCTAGATGGTTACTATGCGACATGTGTTAAAAAAATAGCAGGTGTGTTCAAAAACTAGTATACCCGTCTGTCACGTGGGAGACCGGGGTTCGATTCCCCGTCGGGGAGCCTCTAGCGCAAGACTAATGAACTTGCCCGGAAGAAAAAAAACAAATCATTATGGAAAATTTAACAAGCCTCAGGACTTGCTAAATAAGGCCAAGACCGGTTCCCGGTTGTAGTGCCGATAATGATGATGTGTTCAAAAACTAACAAGAAGTTTGTTTTCCTTAAGGAATTTTCCATCAACAGAAATTCAATTCATAAATTGAACCCTACACATTTTTCAAAGTAATATGCATTCGATATAATACCTTCGTGCCAGTACGTTTTTCGGGATTTGAAGCTTCCCAAATTTCATTTTTAAGTAAGACCTTCAACTTCTTCCTTTTTCATATCATCATTGGGACAAAACGTCGTCCTTTCATAATTCTTTTTATTTTTAAGAACAAAAAAGTCACACGGAGCCATTCTCGCGAATATGTGGGCCGTGGTAAGCTTACAGTTTTGTTTTTGGCCAAGATTTCACGAACACGCAATGAAGTATCTGTTCGAAATGTTGGTACAAATTGTGTAGCCCCACGTTTCATGCCCAAAACATCCGACATAATTTAATGACTTGAGCCAATTGATTGACAACATCATCATTGCGATGTGGAATTCGTTCATAAGCATTTCTTCCACCTTTGTTATATGTTCATCGGTTTTTGAAGTTTTGGGGCATTTGGGGCTCTTGTCGTTTTTAAGCTTTTCACGTGGTTCTTGGAAGCACTTTTACCAATAAATCCTTGTTTCACTCATAGCAATATTTAATATATGTTAAACAGTGACATATTTTATTCCATTTTTATAGTAAAATTCTTCTTTCCCGACCGTCTTCACTGAAGGTTTTATTCGGACGCATTCGAACCAATTTCATGACATTATTGATATGCCAACATCATTAGCGAGTTCTATTGCCTATTATTAATAACCTTTTCTTCCGCTTTTATCGCTATTATCATTCACTGTGCTGTACTGGTACTTCAAGGAAACTCGTCATCTTTAAAACGTTATTATATTTTATTCCATTCTTATAGCAAAATTGTTCGATCCCGAACATCTTCACTGATGGTTTTATCCGGAATCATCTGACAACAACCGTCTTGATAAACAATTTCTATTTAACTTTTAAATTTAGCCTTTATCAATTTAACTTTTATCAAGTTAACTTTTATCACTTTAACCACATTAGACGGTCCAAAAAAAAAAATCGATTTTTTTATTGCTAAAATCGTTAGTATATGTATATATATTCAGAAATATGCTCAAACATCTTCAATGCGAAATTTGAAGTTCTTTATACATTACGGATGTGAAACCAAGTGCGTTACACTTCACCGCAATCGCGGAGATTTTTTCGACATCCGTTTTTCTTGATATCTGATTTTTTTCAAATGGCGTGCAGTGTGACTCGAAAAATAATTGTTTGAAAACTACAAACGGGAGTTTTTATTGTTTTGGCTCAAGTAGCGATTCCTAGTAGACTAATTTTATCTGTAAAGTAATCACCTCTGTTAACTCACTACAAAAGGCGTCATTCAAAAATAGGATTGTGTTGCAGATGAACTGACTGGCGCTCATGTCTTCAGCTGCTAACGCTGACAGCGCCGGCAACTATGAAGGCATTTCTCATCAAAGCGTCCATTGGGCAAAATTCAACTCAGAACACGAGAAGCTGTTGTCATCCAAAATAGAAGTGTATACTGAGCTCGAGTATTTCTATTACAATTCTCTCATATTCCTCACCGATCACCCATCAAGCAAATTCCATCCTTGGCGCTCACCCAACTCACCTAGCTTGCCCGTCCTTACTCATCCATCACAATCTCCTAGCCGACCCAAGCTTAGAAACGGACTCACCCCTAAACCCACCAATAAATCAGTTTCCTTTAAGCCTAATCCCAACCATTGTGCAATCCTAAACAAAACCCCTGGATCCAAGCCCAATGCCTCCATGTCTAACTCTCTTCCTCATTTCGATCTCAAAACAGGAGAAAATATTTCGAAACTTCATCAGCTCCAACTCTCCTAACCCTAACCCTAAAATATCTTCCCTTACCAGATCCTTCCACTCAGCGGCCCATATGAGAACATCCCCATCTCCTCGTATTTCAACTTCTTCTTACCCTACCTCAATTTCAAATTCCACTTGTCCAATTTTCGACCCGTTCCTTCCCCCAGTGGTAAAAATCACTCGGCAAATTCCTAACTCGTCTGATTGCCGCAACACGCTCTTTAAATCGAGATATAAAAACACATGAAAATATTCGTCTCTTCCTGGCCTGTTATGTAATTAAATACCCCTTATAATAATTAACATCTCTTGTCTGCACATGTATATCCCTCCCTTCCCCAATACCCAAAACATCGCTTTCCCATTACAATAGAATATTCCCATATACAATAGTTAAATAATTAAAATAAATTAAAACCCCTATTGAAAAAGCACAATCATACTGAACATAGCCATATTCTTCCTATTAGCCATAGTCTCCCTATTAAGGATAGTCTCCCTATTAGCCATAGTCTTCCTAATTCCGTTTCCTCAAAATAACAATGGTGGAAGCGGAACAAAAAAGGATATTACAAAGAACGACACGAGATTTCCTTCTTGTTCAGTTAGCTGTGAAAGCGTGCGGTTCGGGTAGATTCAAAATAGCCAGAAAGTTATTTAAAATAGCCAGAAAATTAAGAAAAAAAAAAAGAAATAAAAGAAATAAGTGTTGAATTATTTTATAAACTCAATGCTATGTGTTGAATTATTTTATAAAAACTATGCTAATCGACGGCTGCGTGCGAATAAAAATTTGTGTGTGAATTCCTCAGCGTGTTTTATTGAAATCAAGAAGTGTAATTAAATAAAATAATAGTAATAAATACTAATGAAAAGCAATAATTTGAGTGTATCGTTAATCGAAATATTGTTTGTTCCGCCTTCCTCGCGCAAGCAAACTATTAAAAAGGAAAAACAAAAATCAACAATTTAACGAGTCAAGACCACGCAGCGGTAACAAAAATAATAAATAATTGTTAAATTACCGTTAATAGGCCTATCTCCATGACAAACCGGACACAATCTGTTTCGAGGGGAAAACCAAAACCAGCGTTATGGTCTCTATTCAACAAGAAGGCTTACCCACTGACGTCCACAGCCTTCGTAAACTTTTCATCAAATTTCATGCAATTCTGAACTTACCAGCACATAAAGTGTGTAAGGATCTCCGGGCTTTCGGTCAATACATCCACTCCTTGAGCTTAAATCTTCAACCAATAGAGCTGAGCGTAATACATTTTTTCGATACTGAAGTGTCACCATATCTTTCTCCCATCATAGCCCCTCACAACCTCCCTCTTACCTTCTAGTACCAGAATGTAAGAGGTCTCCGTTTTAAGTGTGAGTGCAGATGATACACTGTCTCCCTTTGGAAATTTACGCCCTAACTGAAACCAACCTGATACCCAGTATCAACAAATTAAAGATATTTCCCCCCTCCTTTACTGTATATCTCGACCATTGACTCCCCCTGCCGTGGGGTGCTCATAGCCATTCAAAGTAACCTTGACTCAACCGTCGTCGTTATCTCTTCCTCGCCCAAGCTCGATTACGTCTCTGTTAAAATAAAATTATACAGCAAATCAATATATGTCATCTGCTTCTACAGTCTGCCATATCAGCCCTCTGAAGCATACGAACTAGCAATTAAAGCTATCGACCACATAATCGAGATAGGCAACTCTCGGGATGACGTCGTTGTTTTTGGCAAATTTAATCTCCCACACCTACAATGTACTCTGTCAGAGGATCCTACATCACTACCCCATCCATTGCCAGGGAATGCCTCTTCATCGACCACCTAACTGATTCAAGCCTATATCAAGTTAGTAATATCGTAAATCACCTAGCCAGAGAACTAGACCTTATTTTCACGGGGGACCCTACTAATTCCTCAATTCAATGCACTCTACGATGACCTTTACCATAAACACCTAGCAAAAGCTCAAGCGAACCTAATAAATGACCGAAAAACGTTTTTCCAATTTATCAATCATCAACTTATATCCGATGATTATCCCACCTCCCTCTCATATAACTTGGAAACCTCAACGGATTCACATGTGATTGAGAACCTCTTTGCCTCATTTTTCAGGCAATCCTTAACTGACGGCTCTTTCGTTGCCTACCTCACCTATTTGAATTACTTACCGAATTTCTCCCTCTCTCAATTTATTGATCCACCCACGATAGAAAACAAACTAACCCGTCTCAAATACGAATTCAACCCAAGGTTAGAGAAGGCTAGGACAGTCGATTGATCCTGACCGAAGACGGTGGATGAAAAGGATGCCAGCGTGAATTCTTCGCTCTTCTAGAGTGGTGAGGTTAAATAGTTTGAGACGATTTGTGTAAGGGGGCAGGGAGAGGGTATTCTCCCAACACAGTCCTCGGAGGCAAAACGCAAGAACCGTCGTTGAATGCTTTTAATTCTGCGGATATGGGATACTTGATATATGGACCAAACCTGGCTACCATATTCAATAAGAGGGCGAACGAAAGTAATGTAGAGCTCTCGCGTCACATAAAGGTTAGAAAATTCCTTAGACCAGCGTTTCACAAAACCGAGGGCTGTATTGGCCTTGAGAATCATGTCGTCAATACACATATTTAGAAGTTTAGCTGACTATCACATAAGATGTCGAGATCTCGAATCGAGTTAACAGAGTATAAAGCTTGGTTGAATAAGAGATAGGAGCGGGGAGGGGGAGGGGTGCGCTTCCGTGAAAACGTAATTGATTGACATTTGTTGACATTAAGCTCCAGACAATACTCTTGGCACCATAACGAAAAGTTGTCAAGGTGTGTCTGGAGAAGGAAAGAATCAAGGGGAGAACGAATAGTTTTGAAGAACTTGGTATCGTCGGCATAAAGGGAGATGCAGGAATGCTTGATAATCATATCGATATCATTTATTGCTAATATGAACAAAAGGGGCCCTAAATGACTCCACTTTTGGAATAATAGGATCGCAATAATGGTTCCCTTTGCGTAAAGCGGTGACGATATTTCATTCTGCCGAGCATTTTAGGCTCCCAGATGGGACGAAATATGAAGTCGTCATGGGGAATCTGATAAGTCTTTTCAAGTTTGTACTTCGGGACCTGAGTCTCCAAAGTTTTTCTCCAAGTAAGTCTTTGGACACAAAAAAGATGTCCGAAATAGAGTTGCCCCGCGTACTAACCGTAGGTGAGAATATTTATAAATTGAGGGCTTGAGAGGGTTCGATGTAACATTGGTACAATTTTGTGCCATTTGGGCAAGAGACAGAGTTGTTCCAGTCTGGAGTTAAAATCGCCGCTTATGATGAAGGGTGTATGACTCGGAGACCTTATTAATTTGCCAATATGTTCGGGATTAATGGGGCCATTATTGGTTTTATCCGAGTGGTATACGGAGTATATATGGTATTCACTCTACCATTATTAATTAAATGCCGTTGAGCGCCGGAGATTTCTATGGACTCAAAATATCTATTAACTAGTATACAGGTGCCACCTCCGTTGATGGTAGGGCCGCCAGTGAGGGTTCGATCTCTACGACATGGCGACATGGTTAGTAACCTAGTTTCGGTTACAAGAACCATCTCCGCCCGGTTATTATTGATGAAGTCAGAGACTATCACACGCTTTGATAGCGAATCAAGGGAGTTGTCATTTATAAGGATAACTTTAATTTTGGAATCCATTTTAGAGTGCATGTCTTACATATGCCGTGAAAAGGAGTGCATCCCTCTCAGCCTCGGTTGTTAGTTTCTCATATCGCGGTCGAATATCCTCAGCCAAGCGGGAGAGACTAAGTATTGGGCTGTACCGCTTGAAATGTCCAAGTTTATAGTAAACATGTAAAAGCCAATATTATATTTCCGTATATTTTTATTCAATCAAAATAGGATCTGTTAGCATCTATGACATTCTCCCAAGGTGACACAAGGCCAAATATTCCTTTTTCGTAGAAGTGTGGGGAAGAAGTATTGCGACATTGGCACTGGTTAACTTCCTCCTTCATCATATATATATTCTCGAATAAAACAGTCAATCACGAATGATCGCCGAGGGAAGCAGCATACATCAATCACAGGTGAGAATGAAACACTGGGAGACACGTTATAAGGTTCCTTTTATTTTCAAAAAAACATTTAAAATACTTCATCCGTTCTAATCCACAAATTTGATGTATAAAATCGGTCTTTCACATTTCCGTATTATTGAATCTTTTGTTACCTCTTCAATTTCCCGGACTCGGTTTCGCATATCCTTGGGCACATTCACTTTTTACTATATTTCAATTTCGACCGTGAAAAGAACTGACACTTCCAAATCAACAAAACACAACACTTGTCTTGCCTTTCTCAAGTTATGGATCACGAAAAGGAGGACAATCTGGTTCGGGACATAGAATAAAGGACTCTGGGACTGATGCGCCCCCGTGGCGCCACGGGGAGCAGAAGAAATGAAAACCGACCAGCGTGTCTGGGTGTTAAAATACGACTCCAAAGGTATATTATTATATACATATAACGCATCTCCGCGGTTTGCGGAGTGCGGGAGATAAACCTACCGTCACGAGCGGTGGTTGGGATGAGACTCCGCGATCGTCATCTCATGCAGAGATGATTGCGGTAAGAAAAAAAGGAAGAGAGAGAAAAACTTTTCTCTTAAGGGTGTGACCACTAAGAAAATGCGATCTTTTTGGTGCAGTGGTATATGTGCGCGATCGAACAGATTCAATGTTGTTGCACGTGTTCGAAAGCAGGCAGGCGGCAAGGACAATAGGGAAAAATGACCAAATGCGCCGTTGGTAATGCGGGTCATGGTTTACACGATGCCTCGTCGCTATTTTCGACGTTGGGAGAAAAAGGTGCTAAAAGCAAATTGGATGTTTATGGCATCTCTGGCTGCAGTAGAAATCAGGTTCATATTTGCATTAGGAAATGCTGGAGAATTTGGTTTCGGCGTCTATTGCGCTAATTATATGCAGCTGCTTGGGTTGTTTATTGATAAGACAAACAAACAAGGTTGCCAGGCAATATGTATGAAAAGGTACACGACGCGGCTGGGAAAATAGACGGCGCAGTATTTATGGTCCCTGTCATAAAGGTTACAAATGTATGTAAATCTAATTATTTGTTTACCGGAATTCCTCTAAGGAAATTTGACTGGCGACGTAGATGCCGAAATTGATTAGAAATTCCTGGTAAGTTAATAAAGAAATCGTAAGGAGCAATGGTATGCAAAGAGAATGCATGAAGGTAAGTTTTCTTTACAGGGACTTAAAGATCATAGATTTGATCTCTTAAATGCGTGCAGCATTTTTAGGTACTAATACTGTTGCATTAGCAAACTAAAGGGAGTTGGGTAGTAGTTATGGGGGTTTTTCAGGTAAGTAGACCGTAGGGTTTGGCGGAACAGCTACAGAAGTGCTAACTTTTTGAGGCAATGAAATTTTCAAGGGCTTTTATGACCTCTGCTCGGTTCCGGAAGACCTTCTGCCGGCAAAATGAATCCAGATTGCGTAAAATGTCAGGAGAGTACGGTGGATGCGGATGTACGCCGAAAGGCATGAGAAAAATGATAATGTATAGTTTAGAGTGCTTGCAAAGAGCCAGTAAGTTAATGTAAGAATGATATTTGTAAAATAGAAGTTAACATTTAGTCTTAAGTAAAATATGTAATTAATTTGTTAAATAAATGCGGATATAAACAAACAAACGGTGGATGCGGAAGAATTTCAAATCCCAACTGCAACAGTTTTTGCACCGTTACTTGTGAGGTACGAGGTCTAGCATTGTCATGCAAAAGGATCGGGCCATACGTATTGACAAATGCAGGTTGCTTTTCAGTCAATTTGGTCCTTTCGATGTCCACCAAATTGTCATCATAAACTTTTTTGGGTGACGATTTGGCTTGGGGGTATGTTTTGGTTTTTCACCCGCATCCAACCACTGCGGCGGTCTTTTACGGTTATCATACAGAATCCACTTTTCGTGTCACATCACAGGTGAAATCCGCTGAAAAACGGGTCAGTTTGGTTTCTTAATCTAAGCCACGCGCAGATTTCCAGGCGCTGTCGTTTTTGGGACTCGTTCAGTTGATGGGATACCCACATATTGAGTTTCTTTACCTTTCCTATGAGGAAAGGTATCGAGTTATTGTCATAGGGGATACTCCCATGCTTTGTGCAATCTCCCACACCGATTTTGTTGGGTCCGCATCCACCGTTGCTATTAAAACATCGTCGTCAACTAACGTTTCCGGTTTCCCAAGTGGTTCATTTTCGATGCTGAAATCTCCCGAACAGAACTTTCCAAACCAACGTCGTATAGTGCGGTCGTTTACCGCTACATCCTCAAATGTGTCATTAATGGTTTTCATGGCCAATGACGCATTATGTCCCATTTTAAATTCATAAAGGAAGAGGGTTCGAATTTGAACTGCATGATAAACAATTCCGAGAAAAAAAAACTGTAACGAACCCTAAAATTCTCACACGTCAAGCACTCGTACCACTTTACTTTATAAAAAAAAAAAAGAAAATTTAACGTTCTGGCACAGATGTTCGTTCGAGAACTTCGCACACTTTGACTGAGCGGAAATCGGACATGCGGTTTCATGCGGAACTATCGCGTATAGAGACGATAGTCAAGCACGTGTGATTCGAACTGACGCTATGACATGACGGTTAGAATTACTAACAATGTAACCAATGCTCAACACATCAGGCCACTGCCGCATGTACGAATTCGATATCGAAACTCAAGTACACTCGACTGATGTGGAATTGCCATGTTATTTCTTGGTATACGGCTGATGCATTCGTTTATTCGATTTTTGTTAGGTGTTCTTCACTATTTGCTTGTGTATTGTGTGTGTATCTGTTAGAAACGTTACAGCACAACCCAATAGTTTCTCAAGCATTGGAGATTGCCCCCTTGGAAGCTTTTGTACCGCCAGTTGGATTTGTGGCATTGTGTTGCCCTGTACGGCGATTCGCTTAGGGACTTGAATACGTTTTTGTATGAGAGATGTTAGGAAATTTCTCATATTCTTTGTTCGTGATTCTTGAAGCATATCGCCGAATGGTAAATCTATTTTGAGTGAAATTTTCTGACTTGGCTGTTTGTTTACCTCGAGTCTCCTTGGATTTTTGAACTAGCTCTTTATATTGACGACAGTTCCTATAACTGGCGGGATGTCCTTTGTTGCCGAAGTTGCAGCAAGTTGGCAACGTTATTTCATCCTGCACATTTGTTGGGGGATCATATTGCTGAGTTTTTTCACAGTGGACGCGACGGCGGTTTATGTTGCAGTTTCGGAAGGCATGCCCGTAATGTTGGCAACGTCTGCATTGGGGTATTTCATTGTTATGAAATACCTTGAACACAACTAGTTGATGCATGATTGGAAGCGACTTTGCCCGTATTATGGAATCTATGTTGGTCGCTGGGGCAAGGTGAAGTTCCTATATGTTCACCTTGCTGTATTTTTCTGGTCTTCATTTTCAGGATGGTCCTCGACTTTTCGTTGGCTGGATTGAATGGCACCTCCTTGGCCTTGACGTTTTCGTTGACCTTGTGGTAGGTCTCCCCAATTGTAGGTTACGATTTAGTTTAGAGGTGGGCTTAAGGTCTTTGCCTTGAATTTGGAAATCCCTAGTCGGTTCATATCACCGACGGAATCATTCAGATTAAGGTCTCGTGCAAAGAGTTGCTGTTTCTTCTTAGAGACAGGTGCGCGGACCTAGACCACTGACTGCCCAGTGTTCGAAACGCAAGCGGCCTTTGGTTTTGGTTCATTTACCGGAGTTGCTCTCGATAGGCAAGACTTCGGCTACTTAAAAACTACTTAAAAAATGTGCAATGCTTCTGTGAATCGTTGATAAAAGTTTGCAAAGTTTCCAGAAAAGCAGGAGAGAACCAACATTTAAACAAGAATTAATTAAGAATAAATAATGAAGTATTAAAAATAGTCTTGATATAAACGTAAAAATAAGGGATTCCTCTTTCCCCAGACAGACGTCATAATAATCTGAATTCGTCTTTAGCAAATATAAGTGAATCTTACAGTGTTTGATTAAAGTTTGGTTTTAGCAATAAGTGTCCTTCGCCTTGCACGACTAACCATCACCAATCAACTGATTTATAAAACAAATTGGACAAATAACTTGTAAAAAAAAAGCTTGAAATACGAGGTTTGTTTAGTAACTAAGTAACTTTTAAATGGGTTTTTTGAACAAATGCTATCGCTATTCTTACTCTTACCCTTTCAACTTTGTAGAAGCAATTTCGTCCGGATCAGTGTGTTGTTTTAATTGGTTTTCTAGAAAATGGATCCGTATTTTATTTGCTGGAACATACCCTCATAAAAGTTCACTAGAACTACACTTAAACATGTTCAAATAATATTTTGATACACTTTTTCTTTTTTTTTACACTAACGTGCGCACAAAAGGGTATTTTGAAGTACCCTTAAATGTCAGAGCACAGTGCAAGTGGATGGAGAGGTAGTGGACAAGGAAAGGAGTTGTCGATGTATATCGGTCTTCAATGTCTGAACATCACAACGGCCAGGAAACACATGATCAAGCAGCACATTCCACATTCGTGTGGTCCGGCTAAAGAATGACCCTCTATGTTTATTTTTGGGCCTGGAGTTGACTTTCAATGTGAACTGATGCGCATTCACAGATTGAAGGGTATTGCGGGAAAATGTCTGAAGGGGCGGAACACATTCAGCAAGTTCAGTTGAGCAACGACCGTGATAATACCAACACAAAAGAGATAGGCATGATACGTTGCGCCTATGTTCTAACGACGGAATTGCTTGACTCACGGCTGGGTCCCAATAAGTTACACTGCTCGCTTTTGCATCCTGTCGAGCACGTGTAGTGCAGTTTTGGAGGCGCCTGACCAAATATGGGAGTTGAACTCCATTTTTGAACGAATATACACCTTGTAAATAGTGGCCAGGTTGGACGGAGTGAAGTATCTTTTGCATCTCTTAAGGATCCCCATGCATTTGGCCGCACTTTTCGCAGTTTCAAATATGTATGGCAATATATCAATTAAGAGTCGAATTAATTCGAGTGACGAGGATTTATAGTTTCTTAGCTTCGTCGATGAAAGTGCCGTTCATCGATAGTATATTTACTTTGGGGTTCGTCTTTGACGACAAGAGGCAGTACTGAGTTTTTAAGGCATTGAATTCTACTCGGTTAGATAATCCCCACTGATATATCTTGTTGAGGTCTGAATTCAATGTATCAAGCATAAGTTGCTGGTTGGTAGTGACGTTCGAAGAGTTTGGACGGGAGTGTTCGTATGAGTATGAGAAACTCAACGTGCTATCATCAGCAACTGAATGAATTGGGTTCTATGTAATTGACAAGAGATCATTTATAAAGATCAGGAAGAGAGTGGGTGAGAGTACAGATTTGACACCATCAAGAACCACTTGAATTGAACGGCCAGAAAGATAGTCTCTTATCCATTGGATCAGGCAATTGTTCACTCCATAGGAATGTAATTTGGACAAAAGGGCTGGATGCCAAACTCTCTCGAAGGCTTTTAAAATATCCAATGCGACTACCTTGCTTTCGCCCAGGTAGTGGATGAAATGGCTCCACTTTTCAGTAAGGTACGCCATCAGATCTCCTGTGGACCTGTTACTACGAAAGCCATATTGGCGGTCATAACTGATTACATTACCTTCGAGGGAATAAAAGTTAGTGCTATGGGTCGATAAGAAGAAAGTGATGATTTGTCGCCCTTTTTGGGAATTGGCTGAATATTTGATGACTTGCATCTATTTGGGAAACGGCCAATAGAATAAGACAAATGGAAGAGTTTTCGCAGTGGCTTAGCGAGGGAAGAGAAACATCTCTTCAAGAGGATTGGGGGAATGCCATCCGGACCAGCGGATTTGTGTGCGTTTAGCTCTTTGAGTGTGCGGGCAACAGTACGCGTTCGGAAGCGAATCTGGCTCATGGTGTGCTGCTTATGCTCAAGTTGAGGTGGAACTGATGTGGTATCAGGCAGCGTTTAGTTGGCTGCAAAATGTGCAGCAAGTAGATTCGCCTTCTCTATTGCACTCGCGACTGGTCTATCATCGACTATACGCGATGGAATGGATGAAGAGACTGAGTTTTGAATGCTTTTCGCGAATGCCCAGAAGCTTTTACTATCTGTGGGAGAATATACATAGTATTTTTGTCTCAGTCTCGGGTCATGGATGAACTTGGCGGTTCTAGCTCTCTTAAATCTTTTCCGGTTTTTCTCAGGTTTGTTTGATTTATACAACCGGAAGCTCAACTCTTTATCCTTAACTGCTTCTCTGCACCCGGAATCGAACCACATACTTCTCTTGGGTTTGATACTCTTTACCCTGTGTGGAATGAAGGTTCGCATGCCAAGTAAAATCGCGTCCGTCAATGTGTCCGCTATAGAGTCAACACCGTTGTTGAGGAAAAATAACGATGGGAGGTGAGAAAAAGGTCCAGTGTGTTGGCGAATTGACCATATATGTCTGATACCCGTGATGGCTCATTGACGAGTTGGCTTAAATTATTTGAATCAGCAAAGAGCTGGACATATTGACCTTCAGGCGTTGTGTGTCCGGAGTGACGAAACCAGTCAGAGTTATGCACATTAAAATCACCCGCAATAACGATTCCAGTGTGCGGATATATGGTCAAGATCTTATCGATAGAATCAGATAGAGCATCAAATTCGTTAAAGGACGTGTTTCTATCCAAATTTGGGCTTCTATACAGAAAGCAGTAATGTATGATATGCCTACGAACGTGAAGTTTTAGCCACGAGAAATGAAATTCTGGATTGGAGCAGAGCCCATATTGTGGCGGAAGCTGATAAGCAATATCACGTCGTATGCATGTAGCTAGACCACGATGTGGAAAGATACAGACACTAAGTTATAACAAGCTATAGTAAAATCAGAAATATCTGCATCAGTTATTACCTGAGTCCCGCCAAGTGCAAGGATTGCTGGTTTTTGGTTACATACATGGGCAGACACAGAGGAGAAATTGCATTTTAGGCCACGAATGTTACACAGATCGACGTGAAATTCCCGTTCCATTGAAATGGCTCTACACAGAGAACCAATACCGCCTCGGGCAAGGATGCAAGTCGGGACCACCAATAGATAAGCGAAAGCAACCACTACAGGTGTTATGCCCCTGTAGTAGGTGCCGCACTAGATCCGTGCCGAAATCCAGGGCGCATCCCTTCCCTGACGAACATTATGCCACTCAGACACCAAAAACTCTCCAAAGATTATAAATCAATCGCAAACAGAGATGCGAAAAAAAGGAAAACAGACACACGGGGTGGCATGAGTAGAGGGTTTTCCCGCACTGCACATCACTCGCGTGTATATCCTCGCACTTTTCACAGCACTAAGACGAGTGTGTGGAGATCCATTTATTTGCCTAGAATCGCACAGATAACTTTGCACTGCACTCGGACGCGTCTGTGAAGATTCCTTTGTTTGTTTAGGATCCCACAGTAAAACTTGTCGCGCGAACCGATAGTGCGATTGGGTATCTTGTGTATATTTAAGATTCCCAAAACGAATTCCACAATTGATCCGATGGTACGGATCACGAGGCAGAAGCGCACGTGCTTTCTCGGGAGGTCTTAAATCGACTCATCAACTCTGATTTCTTTTTTAATCTACTTTGTATGAAAGGCACCCACCTCACCGACAGTTTCTTTATTCAAATGTTCGTGTAAAATATTAAAATTACATAAAAATGTCAGTGATAAGTATATTATGACTAGAAGATGTGGTCACTACGAACATCCTGGCAGCATTTTGGTCTAATATCGTTTCTTCATCTCATTCCTATCTCATTTTAAATAACCTCCATTCCACTTTTATAATTCACAAACTAAACTCGATTTAATTAAGGCAGGTTGCAATGGAATTGCGAATATTTCTCTATTTAGTTCCTACAAGATCCTATTGCGTTCGTACTTTCGTAATATGTTTCAAAATACGTTTCGTTTGTTTTACAATTTACAGTTTGATGATATAAAGTGCGTGACAAATGTCTCAATGATGCCTTGTTCCGACGCTGTCGAAAAATTTACACTTTTTTTTTGCCGCCCGGAGAAAATCTGTTTTATAGATAAGATGAACTGAGGAAAAACGTGGCAGCAATTGAAGCGCTCTTTCTTATGAAAGTCACTGATTTGTCAAACAGACTTCGTAGACCAACTGCCAGTTAAATGTTCTACTGTTTAGCAACGAGAACGACACATTTTCACGAAAATTATTAGCAAATCTTAGAATTTTAGACAATGCGTTGTAAATACCTTACTGCTTTTAGCATCTATTTTAAAAAAATTATTACCGCCATTAAATTACATCAATGTGGTTGGTTCTTGAAAATATATCGGTAGCCTACTTCATACGTGCATACCTGACTTTATAGAATGCAAAAATGTCAGATAACTTCACTAAGTTCCTCTAGCAGAGAGCATTCCCCTTCTAATCCCGAATCAGATTTGAAAAGAATGCAGGTAGCTATCTGCTAAACACCTTCCCTTCATCACGTATTTGATTTGAAGACAAAAGCACAACACTACAAATCTTTTAAAACTGCATTCAATTTTGAATTTTGAAACGGCTACATAGTATTTGTGTATCAAACGTTAGAATATCAGCAATCTATTGTTGTAAAAAGTCAGACTTACCTACAAAACCAAATTTGTTGTATAGATAATATGACAGGGTTTAAAGGGCTGGGAGGTGCCGCGTTTTTTAATGATATCTAACCGCACAACTTCCTAGAGTGCCTTTCAAAATGGCAAAAACTTAACAAAAAAGTTGTCAGGGTTTGGGCAATAATTAGGTTTTGCATCAATTTTCCGCACGTCGCACAAATTGATTTAGTGAATCCATGCTTTTCGTCACGCTGTCACGTTCATCGAATATTAGAAAAATTACAGAGCTATCGGTTAGCTCATTTGTTTATCTTTTTGTACTCGTATGGTTTTGTCGATTGTTGGATATCGATGAATTCCGAATACACATCCGCCGGAAAAAGGTTTCGAACACAACTAACTGTGGGAACGCGCACTTATAACAGCTTCTAAGCTGGCTGACTCGCGAGACACTGCACTCGAGTATCTAGATACGAACGCCAATAAGTTAGCCGAAAAGAAATTTGAAATCGCGTTACGGGAACTTGTTGTAGAATGTGTTTGTGTTGTACACGTTGTGCCTGATTGTGTGAAGGGTACAGTGACGAAAATTCAATAAACACACTTGAGTTTAGTTCAAATTCTTCGTGCGATTGTTATTCTTACAACGTATCCAACTAAACTCTGTACACTGCACAAGTATTAGCAAAATAATTACTGAAAATTTAACTATATTAATTAACTGAGTTTAATTTACGTCTATTCAAAAGAAATTAAACCTCAAATGTTAGGATACTATAAAATAAAGGGATACTTTTTTCAATAGGGACATAACAATTTTGTATTTAAATAAAACACAGGGCAATTGAGATATATACTTGAAATTTATTCCAAGTGTAATACACATGTTACATTTGAGTATAGACGACCTTTACGCAAAATTCTCCACAATGTGGTTTGAGAAGTTCCGAATCCCTGTGAACGTCGTAGAATCTTTGGATGTTTTTTATTTAAATGGGTTGATGTGTTTCCGCCGAACACAATGTGAAGTAAAAGACATTTTTTTTTACTTATTTTTATTACTTTTCTTTCTTTTGCATTGGCGGTTGAGCTGTTGTTTTAGACTAACTTCCCACAGGAAGAAATTCAACCCTTGGTTGTTCTGTCCATGTGGCTGAACATATGCCGAAGACCGTCGTCATAGTGCAAACATTCGTCAGGATCACATGAAAGCGGACGGTCGTTCTTTGCGATCAACAAGTGTCGAACGCAACTTCCACCAACAATTGGATCTTGTAAGTGGGCCGTGGGGATGACGTCAGGTACAATGGTGTCTCCTGGCGTGCAATGGTGTTATTTGTCGTTCTGTAACAACCTTAAAAGTAATGCTGTGAAAGGGGAAAAGAATACCTAGGTCGATTGTGCAGCAATCCCAGGAATAATCCTCCTTCTTGACAAAAGAACTCGTTGATGCTAGTTTTGTTATTGTTCAAATACGTTTATTTATATGATTAGTTGGATGTTGTATCGATTCAATCTGATTGCGACCTGTGTCGCCCGAATAGCAAACAAAGAAGCATGAATTATTAATTTCTCCCTTGACAACCAAAATTATTCGTTTCTGTCAGCTAGTTGCTGACATTTGTTATTTTGTTGCTAAGGGTAGCATTCAGTTGCGAATTCGCTGGTTGTATCTGTTGAGGTTCTTTAAGGCACCCGAAGAACCTCCCATCGGCCTAACCCAACTCCCCTTTTCCCTAACTGCAAATTTCATTACCTACCATAAGCAGCTTACCCCAAGATGAGCAGTCAAGCTTCCCTGCAACAATACTTACCACATTAGCCGTGGCAAAATCATCTAGAACGATTACCGTTTGCTATTTTGCTATCGCATTAGCATCTATAGAAATTCACCAGGGGCATGCTTGCATACAAACCATCATGTTCTAAAATCCAAATCGGTTTTCCCCATCGTGTAACCGAGATAAATATCCGAACATGTCAATACGCATGGCTGAGGAGCATTTCCCCCATATTCGGTACGTCATGCTTACCCTTGCCTTATAGGCAGACCCATCGGCCGATCGCCCTATCGACAGCAGACAGCATAGCCATCGCTGGCTACTCACAAGCGATCGAGTGTTATTTAAAGTAAACACACACTCGATCCATCGACCTATGAGACGTTACATTTCGAATAGAATCAAAATGACGCTTCACACTATGGCAAAAGTGTAAACAAACACTGCCTCCATGCTCACCAGATTCCACTCGGTAATCTTATATTGCACCCATATCCTGGAGTTCGCAACACTTGCGACCAATTCCTTACCAACCGATCATGGAATTTGGGCATAGATATGATCATTGTTTAGACAATCTTACCCATGCCATGCCCTATGATGACCCACCAGCAAATCAAAGCAAACACACAGTACCTCACTGCGTTTGTTTTATTTACTAACCGCTGGTCCATGGTTCCCCTGGGTGAGACGTTTGCTTGCACATCTGCAGGTCAAATCCCCCGCCACCATGAACAATTTCCCGCCTTGTCCTACAGAACCATTCGGCTAAAGCAAACACAACCCAAATCTCCGGTTGAACTAGCATCTCCAGTACATCGCATCATTAGACCCTTCAAATAGCGTTTTTGTTTACTTTGAAGCAAAAACATATTTCGTTCTCAGACGTGGATCATCAACGATTTATGACCACAATGCATGCAGCCAAATATGTTCGTACATTTGTTTGATCAGGTGTCGGCGATCATCGTCTGTATTGCAGGCAAAGGGGGCATTGTACGCGTCCCTATGCAGCTTTCGGGAAATCCTCCCATTGAACCCTTTCCTCGATCACCATTGGCCGCCAAGCTGATCCGTTTCGCTCCTCCCATATCGATGTGATCCAGCACCGTTGAATCTGACGGATGTGAATTGCATCGATGAGTCAGATTTCAACCCACGAAGGCATCACACGAGTCGAGTGTTCACCGCGCCCAAGTTGTCATACGCGAGTCCAGTAATTATTAAATTTCTATTCAGAGTTAACGCTTATGTCCAAAACAATTCGGTTACATTCTAGTGAATGTTAAGTGGTTATCTTATTAAGACGAACGTTTAAATGTTCCCTCAAAAACAGCATTGTATTAGACTGTAGTCATCGTTAAATTGGCGACTAATACATCGAAGTAACAATTAAAAAAATAATAAAAGAACATTCAACAGAACAACAACATCTGTGTTTTCATTTGACATTTTTCTGTAGTGCGCAGTCTCCAGGAACTCGAGTGCGGAGGTCGGTGTTCGTTGACTCAATTTTCGTTGATAATTTCCTGTGAACAATCCGTGGTGTTTTTGCTCAACCTGCGTCCGTGCCGACTTCGCGTAGCAAAACCCACCACATTTCTAGTGCGAATCCGCAACAGTTTAAAAAAAAAAAAAGGAATATAAAAGTAGGTGAGTAACACGTTAAGTGTGAACGGGTAAACGGTGTTTACGTGTGAGGGCGAGAACATTGTGAGTGCGTGTGTAAGTCCGCAATCTATTTGTCCTTCGCGCAATAAAAAAAAAGTGAGAACACCTGGTCCATAATATGGACGTAGATCAAATGGATGCGAAAATGGTGTTTCGGAGAAAGCAAAATACAGACCCAAATCTAAAAGCTAAACGTCATAAAGCTAAAAAAAACAAGTATACAGTCACGTTGAGTGGTAGCAGCGACGGCGAAGAAAACGCCCATTGTTGGCAATGCAATTCCCCAGCACACAAGCACTCAGCAGAACGATCGCCTGTAAAACCGCTCAAGGGGGAAAAGCACTCAGCACAACGAACAGCTGTGGGCCGATTGCAGAAAACCACTCGGGATAAAGCGAGTGAGACAGAAGCATCGAGCGAAAGTGAGGGCAACTGCGGGCTATAAAAGGCGAGTGCGACGATGAAGCAGGAGGTGACGTGATCTGCGTTTACTACCGCACTCAAGACCTACCGGTCTTGTACGATTTCTTTCCCACCATCCCACCATACCCCCATCCAAGTAGTTAGAGAACAATTGAACTAACCCTGTCTACACTATCCTTAGATACGTCCTTCCCCTTTCTTTTCAGATATCTTGACACCAAGCCTAACATCTTCACGGATGTGGGTGATTCTGGTTATCGCAAGATGACCAGAAGCCAGAGACAAGATGGAGGACATAATTGTCCTTGTCTCCCTAAAGTCGGCTTCTCGCCTCCCCCATTTTTTTTTTTTTTTTTAAGCAGGAGGTACGTTGCGAAGGTTTTCTGCTTTATTTTTTATAAAGCTCTCCATTCTGCTCAACCATGCCTACAACATGGGGTACTTTCCCCAAACTTGGAAGCATGCTATTGCTTGTCCAATAGCAAAAGATGGGAAACCAACGTATCACCCCCCAAACTTTCATTCTATTTCGCTTCTCACCTGCATCAGCAAAATATATGAAAAATGCATATACGAGAAGCTAAATAACTTTATCAGTGCCAGAAATCTAATACCTGATTTCCGATTTGGATTCAGAAGAGCGCACAGCACCACTATGGCTTCCAACATATTTCAAAACCACGTCTGCGTGCGGCTCTTTAATAAGGAACCCACCATTGCGGTCAGCCTGGACATTGAATAAGTTTTTGACACGACGTGGATCGAAGGTCTCATTTTGAAATCATTGAATACTGGCTTCAGTAGAACGCTGAATAGTATCATCTTCCAGTTCGTTTTAAATAGAATCTTCCAAGTTAGAGTGAATGGAAAGCTTTCCCGAACTTTCAACGCCGCTGCAGGTGTACCACAGAGTTTCAGCTAGGCCCCATCTTATTTAATATGTACACCTCAGATATTACTCGCCCTATGGACGGGAGAGTAAACCAGATATGCTATGCGGATGACGTCCTAGTATACACGCCATCCAAAAGCCCTAAACTCGCAACAAATCGACTCAACCGTCACCTAGACGAACTGTATCAGTATTACAGTCGATGGAAAATCCGACTTAACCCATCCAAAGCAGTAGCTATCATTCTGAGTAGTAAACACACCCAACTTACTCCTCGATATTCACAGAATATTCCCATACAAATAGGAGGAACTACGATTAGGCCACAGGACAGGATGACATATCTTGAGGTCATCTATACCCCGAAAATTAATTTCACCAAACATGTGAACCACATTCTTCAAAGGGGCCTCGGTCGGTCTAAGCAACTCCACAACATCTTGAAGTGGAGCTACACAGTTGACACCAAAGTTAAGCGTCTCTGCTATAAGCAGCTAATTCGATCTGGAATATCGAACGCCTTTCCCATCATCATCGTCATCATCGCCACTACAACCGGGAACCGATCTTGACGTTATTTAGCAAGTCCTGGGGCTTGTTAAATTTTTCCATAATGATTTGTTTTTTTTTTCAGACAAGGTCATTAGTCTTGTGCCAGAGGCTCCCCGACGGGGAATCGAACCCCGATCTCCCACGTGACAGGCTGGTATACTAACCACAATACTATCGAGGAGCCGAACGTCTTTCCCATATGGTCCTGCATATCTTCGGCCCAAATGGAAAGACTTCAAGTTTTCGAACGAAAACTCCTCAGAAGATGCATCAATCACTTTAGAAGGCCTGACGGTCGCCATTACCCGTACTCTCACCTATATGAAGGTACCTAGATTGTCCCTATCGACGAGTACTTGCTACAATTAGCATATAAGTACCTCGAAAGCATTCAGAACAGGGAGAACCTACTTGTACGGGAGTCTTGCGTTCTTGACCCTTCTCTCATGATATCTTCGGATCAGACCACCACAATTTCTTCTTCAGTACAAAACTGAAGAAAAAACGCTTCCCAACAATATTCCCCTCTATAATAGAGGATTCCTGGACCCATCCCGTAGGGTATACTGCTAAGATACCACACGCTCACACGCACAGTACAAGACAGCACAAACATACACACACACCGACCAAAGCGCAGCTCATCAGACACCAAAAACGTGATCTGCGTACACTACCGCGCTCAAGGCCTACCGGTTTTGTACGATTTCTTTCCCACCATCCCTCCATCCAAGTAGTTAGAGAATACCTGAACTAACTCTCTCCACACTATCCTTAGGTACCCCCCCCCCCCCCCCCTTCTTTTCCACCTCGCGGATGTGGGTGATTCTGCTTATCCCAAGATGACCAGAAGCCAGAGACAAGATGAAGGACACATCTGTCCTTGTCTCGCCACAGTCGGCTTCTCGCCACCCATTTTTTTTTTTTTTTTTTTGGAGCAGGGGGAGTTGTCACAGGAACTCCTACCCAACAGACTTGTCAAGAATAATCTAATAATAATAGGAAATAATAAATAGAAAGAATAATCTAATAATAATAGGAAATAATAAATAGGGAAATAGTCTAATTGGGTTGTTTTTGAGTCGCGTTTCCACTTTTGGTCGGTTGGGGATCTGTACTGGGCAAGACTCAAACGCCCGTTTCATCCAGAGAAGAGTTCGGCTCTGGAGGTACAATCCCTCAAATTAAGGATGCATCGTTGGCCCGCCAGTGCCGAAAAATACAGTCCACTAAAGGCAAAAACTGTTGGGACGTCGCTGGAGAAAGCGCCGTCGCGATTTCGGTTTTTTCCTTTTTTCGTTTCAGCAACACCCATGGTGCCCAGTACTCAGGGGCTGGAAACCAATTCCAAGAACTAGCTGTCAGCGAAACAAATGCAGACGCCTGCAATCAGGTCGACGTCCTTAACAGACTCATTCATGAGATTGGCCTTAAAAAACAAAAAAAAAACACAAGCAAATGGAACAAGTTCTTAAACTAAAAAACAATCTGAACCAGAATGAGCGGAAAGGGACAATGGTACAACAACAACAGCAAGGACAAAGACAACAACAACCCAAGAAAGTACCTCCTATCTACATCATTTACGTGTTGTCAAGTTGAGTGAGTTGACATGCAAAACTTTTAAAACAAAACGTATAAATAATTTTAAGATAAGTTTAACATGTGATGATGCAGAAGGTTATTGCAAAATTAAATCACCACTGGGTAAATCGAAAAGCGAGTACTACACGTACATCCCTAAATCGGAGGAAATTGTCTCCATGCTTCTCAAAGGAGTTGATCCATCCTTTACTCCCGAAGAGGTGCTCGGAGAACTAAAAAGCTTCGAAAACGATACCTTAAAATTTACAGGTGTGAAACCATTTTCTACAACAAATTCTAGAAATCGCAACCGCAAGTTGCTTTTCTTTATTGTGTTGTGTCGCTAAACCCCAAGTAAAATTGATGGACTTAGATATATTAAATACATTAGTCACCAAACAATAAGTTGGGAGGAAATAAAGAAGATCGCCCACGTATTGCAATGTATGTGCTGTCAACGCTTCGGCCATGTGGCATCGAATTGCAATATAGATTTCAGATTCGTCAAATGTTTAAATAAGCATGTCAGCGGGGAATGGCCATTGGGCAAAGAACAGCTCCCGGATAGAAATAAACTATCCTGTGGCCTCTGTTACAATACAGATTACCGTGCTAACTTTAGAGGTTGCCCTGTGGGAGTTTCTCTAAATTACACGGAGAACCACCCACCATTCCCGGCCAATCCCACCCAATTTCAAACCAACCCCATTCCCCCCTACTTACCTGTTCACCTGCAAAGCATGTTACGTCCAAGGGAGCATAGCTAAACTCATTTCCCATGCGGACAACGCATAAAAGAATTTAGCTTCCCTTTTTCGCCATACGGCAAATCTTGTACATGTCGATTAGTGACAACCAAATCCAGCCGGACGAAGTTGTCGCATCATTGCAGAACCGCTTGGGAAAATTATCAGAACATTCGATCGAATCACACGATAATATTTCTTTAGCGTTACTTGGCCTTTTCCCAGTTCCTCCATTCGCTGGGGATCAAACATCTCTTTACCCAGGTGAATAGGGTAAAACACATTTTCCTCTCCTCTGCATTTCTTCCTTGCTATAGCCATGCGCCTCGGGGATAATCACCACACCACACTACCCCAGTGTGAAACACCTCGGAGGCCGCATTACCACACGCACACTAAGCCAGACCAACCCGAGTTATTGCGCTCCGCGCCTTGTGTTTTTTGTCCGCTCTGCGCACATCGGCGCGCAACGAATGTGCCAGCGCTTGTTCAACCGTTCGAGTAGCGACACGTGACCGAGTCACATCGCCGCGTTAAAGTATATAGCGTGTGTTTCGAATTCATCTATTTAAATAAGGATACCTGTGAACAGACTTGAGCTGCAAGTAAAATACGAATCAAAAATAAAGGAAACCTTAAGTAAATAGATATATAAAAAAAATAAGGAACTTCAACAATAAACCAGGAACTACTCGTGTTTTTCGTCAACTGTGGATTTTATTTTACTTTTCTCTTGGTGAAAATATCGTTGATCCAGTGTCGGGGGATAAAGAAGCAAACTGAAGAAGAGAAACGAATAGAAACTCTCTCTTATAACAACTTCGTGGCATCAAGTGTGTCATACGCTCAAATGGCAGGTGGAGTAAAAAATGCACCAATCTTAGAACAATCACCCAATATCATTAAAACGCCTGCTCCGGAGGCGCAAACTGATATAAAAGCAATATTACTGTCCATACAAGGACAGTTTGCTGCGTTTGATAAAAAAATTTGAAAAGATCGAAAAAAAAAAACTGACGGAACAAGTGGCCCGAACGGACGTTATCTATTCGACCCTGTTTCCAAATGAACCCGCACTTTAATCATAACGTTCACTGTGGCTAAATTCACCCTAAAAATTATTGCTGTGAATGTTAATTCACTAATCCGCATGGAAAGATGGTATAATCTGAGTAATCTGCTGGAGGCTGAACGCCCAGATGTGCTTTTGGCTAGCGAAACTAAGCTAAATCAAAGGCATAAATTGGGCTACCCAAATTATAAAGTAATTAGACGAGATCGTCCAAATTCCACTCAGGGGGGGCGAGGTCGCTGTCTTAGTTCAAAATGGTCTACAACACAAAGTCGTTTACAGTACATGTGTACAAACTCCAGGTGCTAGAAGCCTGCATTATAGATATTGCTCTGAAAAGTCATATGTGATCCCTGGTTATGCTCCCGAAGCTCCACAGAGTATACAGTTTATCAATAAACTTGATACCCTTTTCCAAAGTCTCAAGTTAGACTCGGAAAATAATTATTTCTTTATGGCGGGAGATTTCAACTCAAGGCACAGTGCTTGGGGTACCCTTATCACAAACACAAGAAGCAATGCATTGATCGACTGGTGGCAAACAAACGCCATCGAACATAAGCTAGAATTATACGCTCCGAGTACACCGTCTTATACAAGAAGAAATTACTTCTTGGACGAACTGTTGCTGGACGAGCGAATACAATTATTAGATACGGATCTAACTACTCGAAATTGTCTTCGTGCAATCGAGTACGATAGCGATCATTATGGACTTGGTGCTGTAATACATGTCCCAAACGAACACTCACGACTTGAACAGTATAAACAGATACATTTGTGGGGGTTCTTAAAGCTCACCTGAAGAACCCCCCATATTCGCAACCCATATTTGCATCTCAATCTCCCCGCATCGAAGCATTTCCTTTCACAAGGACATTCTCCATGCATCAACGCATCAATAAAATTTTCCTAAAGGAATTCACCAGCATCCATAATTCTTATGCATCTTCCTAGAAGAATTCCTTAAAGGTCAAACATTATGCCTGAAAGAAAACAATTCGGTTACAGTACCAAGTAACCATATAATCGGGGAATCTTATCTTAGCGTCGGCTATTCCCAGCCTCACCATGTGTACAACAATTTCCCCTACATACACATTGGCTGGCGACTCTTTTGTCCAACGACAAAGCAACTCCAAGCAGCTTATTGACACAGCTGCAGACAATTACCGCGATAGCCGCTGAAACCAAATTCTTTAGGACGCATCATGTGCAAATAAAAGAACGCTGTTCTTCCGCAGGCATTCAGGCGATACGATAAACAATCCAAATTGTTTGAGATATCCCAAATGCATTTCCCATTTAATGAGTTGCAGATTATTTATTTAGCTGGCCCTAATTACAGACCGATGCCTTAGGTCCCTTCTCCCTATGTTCTTTTTCCCTCCTTGTAGGTTTCGTTTATCCTTTGCTGAAATGCATCGATAAACACGGTGATGTGTACGATCACATACACACACCACTCCATAAAGGGATCGCCGTCCATGGGT
The DNA here is from genome assembly GCA_963931805.1 of Microdon myrmicae. Taxonomy (NCBI): domain Eukaryota; kingdom Metazoa; phylum Arthropoda; class Insecta; order Diptera; family Syrphidae; genus Microdon; species Microdon myrmicae. The sequence goes on from OZ007497.1 coordinate 89,080,849, forward strand.
CACACCCAGCAAGGAAACAACGCATTTCCTTAGTGGCGACGCCCTAAAGGTCGGTTCTTTTCCCCCTACCCATGGCGCGCCGTGGACGCGTATACATCCCAAAGTCGTGTTTTAAGTGTCAAAGACGAATCGCGTTCCGAAATCTGACCGTTTCCAACATCAGTCTTTGAAATAGTTTATGTATATTAAACTGTGTTTATATGAGTAAACCCAAATTACAGTGTGCACTGACTGAAATCCGCTAAACTCTATGTACAAATAATCCAACCAAACAAACAACATTTTAAACAGTGTTAATAAAATAAATAAGTGAACATTTAATAAATAGAACAATAAATTCAAATATACACAAAGACAATATCGCCCCGTGATTTGGAGCTCGATTCTTGGTGAACCTTTTGCAGCGTTGCTCAGTGTTGTATCCAGTGAACTCTTTAGTGATGATGGGAGTAGAAGTGAACCCGTGCCGTACGCCGGCACACACACTTCTTCCCCTCACATTCTTTTAATTTCGGAAATTTCGACACCGGTCGCGCTTTGATCGGATAAGAAAAAAAGAATTACGCCCCAATGGAATAGATCCACCAACTGACAGAAATCTTAATAATGACGAAATTGATCATTATTTTTCGACGATGAACAACATTGTTACTATTGTATTAGTATTGATTTTGATCTATACCAAAAGTTTCTCTCACGAAGAGCCATACAAACCGATACAGAAACTCAACGATTGACGATCTGTATAGGCAAAAGAATATTCTGCCCTATAAGTTAAAACTGCTCTACAGACTGTTCAGCGATCCAAATAGCCAAGAAATAAAGACAATTAAGTCATTAATTAAAAATCTGCAAAAACTGATCCGTGACAATTATAGATCAGTAATTAATGAACACTGGAACAACAGAATTCAAGCCAATAAAGCTTGTGGACCGAATATGTTCCCACAAATAAATAAAGTCTTTCGAAGGAAAGATTATAATGACATCTCATATCTGCGAGTTCCGCGGACTCCCAAAAATTGTCAAACTCTGCTGTACGCAGGACTTACCCTGAAACACATCAACTCTAACGAAGAGTTCATAATAGTCGAGGATCCGAAAGACAAAGCGAACTCAATTGGTGCTTGTTTCGAAGCAGTGTATAGATTGAACGAATCAAGTCATACCAACCTTGACCTGGAGAATAGGATTAGAGAGCCTCCAAAAACACATTTCGCTACGCAATGAACTTAACAATTGGCATCTCTTCAGTCGAAGTTTCACTATATTTAGTGAAAATAATAAAGCGGATTCCGGACTTAGAAATCTAAACACTAGCATATTTGTACACAAGGATGAACTGACGGACATTGTTAGATCCATTAAGAACAAAAAATCTTCTAGAATAGATAATATCCAAACATTGTTCTATAGCATTTACCTCTTGAAGTAGTGAAGTTTTACACTATATTGTTCAATAACGCTCTAAATAATGCATATTATCCAACCCTATGAAAATCTGCAGTTCTCCATCCCATCCCCGAAAAGGGCATGGACAGGAGCAATCCAGCCAATCTTCGCCCGATTAGTTTGCTTCCGAACATCAGCAAGGTATTCGAGAAAATTATAAATAAAGCATTATCTAACTGATGTGAGGAAAATGGTATTATTCCGAACAACCAGTTTGGTTTCCGATCGCAACATGACACAGTTCATGCTGGAACAAGGCGAGGCGACAATGCACAGGGGCGTCTTTGGTTGATTTTGAAAATGCTTTCGACACCTTATGGTTAGGAGAGCTTGTATATAAGTTATCAAATCTAGGTATGCCCGAATATTTATTATACATTATCTACGATATGATAATTGGTAAAAAATTTGTGGTGAAATGTGGAGATATGAACTCTAACAAGACCTTCCACATCAAAAACGCATTCTTACAACAGGGAGCAGTGAATTCTCCCCTTTTATTTAACATTTACACTAGTGGGTTATCTCAACCATGCCCTTGCGTACGTCGCCGATATTGTGGTGTATAGATCTGGAAAAAAGATTGATGTCGTCAACAGACTTCTGCAAGCTGATTTCAACAAAATCAGACGTTTTTGCGACGACCGGAAATTAAAAATATAAAATACATTTCCAAAAAACAAAGAATATCCTTTTCAGAACACTCGTGTGCAGTGCATTAAAACGGAATTGGAAAAAATTTTCCATTGCAGCAAGTAATAATCTTTCTCTACAAGTAAAACCTGGTATCTGGCTTGATCAGTACCTATACTTTGATTAGGATATAGCAGCTGCCCTTTCTGCAACTAAAAACGCATACACTATGACAAGAAGTCTATTCCGTAGTAACCTTTTGGACTCCAAGTCAAACTAATTTCATACTCGGCATTCATTCGACGCCCCGCTTGGTAGAAACCTTGACGTGGTGCGGGGACTTTAACTAGAATGAATCACTCAGGCTATGCTGACGGTAGGGCCACCCATGTCTGACAGGCTAGTGAGGAGTAACACACAAAGATCTACCACCCCTAATCCAAGATGTTACGTGTCACCGTGCCCATTGGATGGTTTTCAGCCAGGGGTATACCGGCTGTATTATAACGGCGCCTCTCTGACACCGGGTCGAATCAGAACAGTAAGCAGACCTTACCATATCAAAGAGGCGCTCTGATATGGCGAACTATTTGAAACCCCAGAGTGATCCATACAACTCACTACAGGATGAGGTATCCTTTCCGCCAAGGAACTTTACTCACCTTTTTCAGCACTCGTGCCCACAGACACGTGTCTCCATAGTCAGTAACCATACCTGAAACAAAAGGTTATAGGACATACAACGACGTTGAACCCGATATCAGAAAGCAAGGAACTAAACGTTCAAAAGCTCCCAATATCGAGTTCAACGCATCCATACATTGTATTCAACCCAAATCCAAAAGGCAGAAAAGCGTCGCATCTAAGCAAATGCGCCATGCAGGATAGCGTAGCATGTAAATCACTCACCCATCCTAAGCATCAACGCGATGTTTCCCATGAAATACCATTGTCGATAAATAAACCGAACAACGGATGCCTACTCTGGTAGCTAATAGCAATTAGCACCTAAATCCCTAGCATGACCCTAACGCTAAAGGCACACTTGTGCAAACAAAGCAGATCGTTGCGCTGCCGATTAGCAGTCATGCCGCCATAAACTCTTAACACTACCCGCGGTAGATATTTATGAGTGGAAGTACAAACAGAGCATTACATCCCACAGTCCTTTGTACCCATCTGAATAGCATGAGAACCTTTGCTTCTCAGACCAGATGTGCGGTATAAACAAATCCTAAGGAAAAGATCAGAGAATAAGCGGCGGCATCTGATCGTAAGACAAAGGGACGAGATTCCGATAACCAACAGCTAATGGTGTTGGTGATTATGAGGAAAGATTTCTCCTTTTCAGATACTATGGGAAATTCTGCTTTTGAATGCAATGGGAAATGTATGCTGTTAACAGATACTATGGAAAAGTCTGTTAGCAGATATGATGGGAAGTTCTGTGCAGAGATGCGCTGGGAATATTTCCCTTGCCGGTGGGGAATTGGAATGGGGTCTATATCGAACAGTCGAATCGAGGAGTCGACATAGAGAACCCGAAGGAAGAGGTATGCAAAAGCGCGATTATTGGATGACGATAAGTTTGTGTCGGTCGAGTGTGTACCTTGTGAATCGCGATGTGTAATTTAGAAACGGGAATAATATAACAGAACTTCAGTACCAAAAGTTAAAATTCGCGGGCAGACATTGTGTTGATAGATATCGAGTTTCACATACATTAAAGTGAGTAAAATCAAAGAATTCCCAAAGGATTTTCGTGTGCATTTTCAATATTACTGTATAACGTAACGTCCAAGACAAAAGTTATATTCAAAGCCGATGTAATTGATTTGCTCAAAACAAACAAAAAAGAAAAATAATAAAAAAGACGTTTGTAAAAAAACAACTTCTCAGTGTTTCATTGGTGTCCGCGTTCCAGTGTGATTCTTTCCTTCTTGCGAACAATGTTCGGCGGAACACTGCACCGATTATAGACAGGTAAAAACCGCCAAAATCCCATTAAATAAATGATCAATATACAAAAAAACAATATCACGAAAAACCCGGTAGGCGTAGGTGTGATGAGCCGACACTACCATAAGGGAACAAATCATCAAGAAAACACCGACTCGGCAAAAAGAAGACGTAGGGAAAAACGGAAAAAGCAGGATATACGCGTCGGCACGTGGAATGTTCGAACGTTATGTAAACCAGGCGCGATACAAGCGGTCGTAGAAAACATGAAACAATATAAAATGGACATCGTCGCGCTTCAGGAAGTCCGACTCCCACATCAAGTAATCGAAACCAAGTGGTTTACACTGCCGGGTAGAGGTACCGATATACATAACCTCGGAACCGCCTTCATCATCAGCAAGAAGATTACGCCCCATGTAAAAGATGTGGAATTTATTAATGACCGAATGTCTGTGCTAAAAATAAAGGGCCCATGGTACAATTATGTATTTATAAACGTACACGCCCCAACAGAATCTACGGACGAAGAAACGAAGGACACGTTCTACGAGACCCTAGAGGTAGTATTTGATGGGATCTCATCATTCGATGTTAAAATCCTCCTCGGGGACCTCAATGCGAAAATTGGAAAGGAAGATATCTTCCAACCAACTATAGGTAAAGAAAGTCTACACGACGTTTCAAATAATAATGGAATTCGAATTATTACGTTCGCAGCGTCAAATGATCTGGTAGTGAAAAGCACGATGTTCAAGCACAAGTAAATTCATAAAGCCACATGTATATCACACGACGGCGTAACACGTAACCAAATAGACCACTTTCTCATAGACAAAAGACATCACTCGAATATCCTTGACGTAAGAACATATAGAGGAGCAGGTTGCGACTCCGATCATCTTCTAGTTATGGGCAAAATCAGGAGTCGCCTCACACATGGGCAGTCGCGGGAGACGAGCAAAAAGTTCGACATTGATAAACTAAAAGACCTGCGCAAAAGCGCTGAATATCAAGAGGAACTAACGAATAGATTTAACATTCTAGAGCATGGGAGCAGTGAGGAAGAGGAAGCTAATAGTGTGGACACTAAATGGACATCGATCAGAGACAAAATCAAACAAACAGCCCAAAAGGTATTAGGATTTAAGAAAACAATTAAATCCAAACCTTGGTTTGACGATGAGTGCAGGGCAAAGATTGAAGAACGTAAACGTCTCAGAGTGATCCACTTAGAAAGATATGATGAAGTTAACGCAGAAAGATACGCGTCGACAATGAGACTTTTAAAACGCGAAGAAACGCGAATGGGAGAAGACTCGGATCGAAAAAATCCTAGAAAATCCTAGAGCAAAGAACATCAGAGGTACGTATGCCGCCATAAATTCAATTAGAAATGGCTACCGAGGGAGAGCCAAAATAATTCGAGACGCAAACGGCTGTCTGATCACAGAAACAAACAATATTGTGACAAGATGGAAGCAGTACTTTGAAAACCTGTTCAATGTACGCACCCATCAACCACAAATAAACGCACCAGATGTACATACAGCCGAGCCCCAGATCCCAGAGCCCTCTTTCAACGAAATTGTAGACGCAATAAATCGGTTGAAAAACAACAAAGCTCCCGGAGTCGACTGCATACCGGCAGAGCTTGTGAAGCATGGAGGAGAGGCAACCGCTTGAAAGATCCACCAACTCATCAAAACAATATGGGATAAGGAAGTCACTCCGGAAGAATGGAAAACCTCAATTGTCATCCCCATCTTCAAAAAAGGCGACAGATCTGACTGCGAAAACTGCAAAGGAATATCACTGCTCCCAATCCCATACAAAATACTAACAACTGTCATACTGGCGAGAATGACACCATACGCAGAAGAAGTACTGGGAGACTAGCAGTGCGGATTCCGTAGGAACCGGTCAACAAGCGACCAAATGTTCACAATAAGGCAACTACTGGAAAAGAAGTGGGAATACGGAGACACGGTTCACCAACTGTTCGTTGACTTCAAAAAAGCCTACGACTCAGTCGCAAGGCACAGACTCTACCATATTGTAGTTGAGCTGGGAATCCCGAAACAATATGCCGCCCTCATTCAAATTTGCATGAACGAAAACAAAGGATCAGTTAGAATAGAAAACTACCTCTCAGAACCATTTGAAATCCGGGACGGACTAAAAGAGGGAGATGGTCTATCATCGTGTCTTTTTAACCTTGTGCTTGAGTATGTCATCAGAAAGATACAAGAGGACAACATTGCCGGAACATCCCTGAACGGGGTCACACAAGTGCTCGCAGATGCGGATGACACCGCCGTTTTGGGTGATGATCTAGGAACTGTTCATAAAAACTGTAAAATCATCATGCAAGCGGCAGAAGAGGTGGGAATAGAAATAAATGAAGACTAAACCAAATACATGATTACGGGGAGAGCAAGTGGAACTCAGGGAACACATATAAACGTCAGAGGCAAGATATTTGAAAAAGATAAAGAATTTAAATATCTGGGAACGACACTGACGACCAGTAACGAAATGTCGAAGGAAATTAATAAAAGACTGCATTACGGCAACACTAGTTGGCACGCAGTCAGTAAACTGCTGAAATCCAGACTGCTATCCCGTAACATAAAGCTCCATGTCTATAGAACCATAATCATGCCGATTGTTCTATACGGATGCGAAACATGGGGTCTCACCAAACGGGAAGAAAACAAATTCCGCGTATTCGAGAATAAAGTTTTGAGGTGTATGTTTGGAGGTAACTATGACGAGGAGGCAGGACAATGGAGGAAACTCTACAACCACGAATTGGAAGAGCTATACCGCAAACCTACAATAGTGAGAGTAATCAAGTCGCGAAGATTAAGATAGGCTGGACACGTGGCGCGAATGGGCAACGATAGAACCGTGCGTAGAATTCTTGACGGCGGACCAACGGGAAAGAGACCGGTAGGACGGCCGCGACGGAGATGGGAGGACAATATTAAGTTCTACCTTGGGGGGATCGGATCAGATGGTCGGGCGTGGAAGGAGAGTGCACAGGACAGGGAACGATGGCGGAGTCGAGTCTGTGAGGTCATGAGCTTCCGGGTTCCTACAGGCCAATAAATAATAATAATAATAATAGCATCCATTCGACCATTACTGGGGTATGATTGACCAGTATGGTATAACATATCCCCTTTCTACATGGAAAAGTTTCGGGGCCGTGTTCGGCACATCAACTCGTACCCCACAAGATACCTTGGAATCTGGCTTGATCAGTATCTTTACTTTGATAAGCATATAGCAGCTGCTCTTACAGTTGGTAAAAACGGGTTTGCAATGACACGAAGACTCTTCCGTAGTGGTCTGCTGGACCCCAAGTTGAAAATAATTTCATACTCAGCATTCATCCGACCAATATTGGTGTACGACTGCCCGGCATGGTACAACATTCCCGATTTTACATGGAGAAGTTTCGGGTGTTCAATAGGCAGTATCTGTGTTCCTGCCTCGGAATATACAGGACCCCAGAGTCACAATATAAGAAATACTATCCCAATAAAGTCCTGTATGAGAAATCAGGACTAAACAGAATAGATAACTTCGTTATCAAGATTATTCGTGGCCACACAACAGGGGCAATGTGCAGTGAAAGTGAGCTCATTTCGGGATCATCCTATCCCAATAATAAGCATCTGGAGGCAGGCGGGTTATGAAACCACACATGCCGCAGCTAAACTGGTCTCTGACATACAATGGAATAAATGTAGGAACCAATGCACAGGTGCCTGTCTGATCGACTTGGAAAAAGCCATTGATACCGTCTGGATCTAAGGGTTGTATTACAAACTGGTCAGACATGGCATACATAAGCCTTTACTATATGTAGTTTATGATATGTTGAAGGACAAGAGGTTCGTGGTCAAAAATGGTAATGTGACCTCTAATAAAACGTATAATATCAAGAATGGCTTGCAACAGGGAGCGGTACTTTCTGTGCTTCTTCTTAACAGTTACATTAGCGACTTATTAGATGCACTCCCGCAGGTTATTGCGTACGCAGACGATATCATAATTTACGGAGCAGCTCCGAAAGTTGAGATCATAAATAGTTTAAAACAGCGAGACTTCAACAACGTGCAGCGCTATTGCGATGACTGGAAACTTAAGATCAACTTCCAGAAACTTCCTATTTAGAACCCCATTATATAAAGCCACGAACGACACAAGAAAAAACTAGGGAAAACTAGTTATCGTGGGACCGCATAGACATAAACTGGAAACCAAGAGTTTAGTTAAATACCTGGGCAACTGGCTTGATCAATATCTGTATTTCAACAGACATGTAGAGGCTGCTTTGGTCAAAGCGAGGAAAACTTTTGCTATGACAAGGAGTCTATTTCACAGTAGCCAACTTGACAGCAGGGTAAAAGTCATATGCTACATGACGCTAATCAGGCCAGCACTCATATATGGTTGTTCAGTATGGTTTAACATAGGTCCAAATTTGATGGAAAAGACTCGGGTATTCGAAAGTAAGTGTCTCAGAACTTGTCTCAGATTATATCGAACACCGGAATCGGGCTACAATGAGACTTTATATAATGAAGCCTGCATAAATAGGGTGGATAATTTTATGATTAAATTAATCAGAGGACATATTGCGAGAGCAATAAACTCGTCCAATGACTTAATTTTCGGGGCTTATTATCCAAATACCCTGTACTATGGAAACGTGCGTCGCATCGGTTTTGTTCCACCAGAGGCGTTCCTTGATTTAGACATGGAAGGGCTTATACAGGATAGATCCGGAATTCCGCTGCAGAATTGAGAGTGTTAAATGAAACGCCAACCTAGAGGACTGTGCAAAATGATTGAACGAACCGCTTCAGGCTGCATCTTTATCATCTAATGAAGTACCCCTTTTTGTTTTCCCTTTTGCTCTTTGTTTTTATACAAGGTGGCGCAAAATTGATCATCCAATTTTGTTTTTGAATTACTTTTTGACTAAATAAAAAAAAAAGATTTTGAGTGAAGGAAATCTTTATTTGGACCTTTAGAATTTTTTCTGTTAAGCGGAAAAGATGATATCCGTCAAGTGGCTGCCGCCAATGTTGGTATACATTTGTACTCGTGTTATCGCGTTTTCCATGACTTTCCACAAGATTTCCGGTGATAACTGTTATAATTCTTGTCGAATATTCCCCTTAAGGGCTGCGATTGTCTGAGGCTTGTAGGCAGAAACACGCGACTTCAAGTAGCTCCAAAGAAAGAAGTCTGGGGTGGTTAAATCGGGCGATCTTGCTGGCCATGCCAAATCGCCAAAACGAGAGATTACGCGACTAAGAAACGCTTCCTTCACAATATCCATTGTGGCTCGTGCTGTGTGTGTGGTTGAACCGTCTTGTTGAAACCACATGTTCACCAAGCCACGCTTTTCACAATCCGGCAGTAAGAAGTCGTTTATCATGGCCCTGTAGCGTTCGCCAGTATTGCCGATGTCCTCAAAAATACGGCCCAATCACTCCTCTCGCGCGAACGCCGCACCATACAGTGGCTTTGAGTGGATGTAATGGCTCTTCGTGCATCATACGCGGATTTTCTTCGCCTCAGAAACGAAGATTTTTCTTATTGACGTAACCGCTTAAGTGGAAATGCGACTCGTTGCTCAAGTTCTTTTCCGACACAAAATTGTCCTCTTTGTTGCTGAGATAAATGATGGCTTGACAGTAATTCACACGCTGACCGTCAGTCCCGTTATTGACTGATGCACTGCATTAACTGATGCAGTGTTTGCACTTTGTACGGGAACATGTGTAAGTCTTTCACTAAAATTCGCTGTAGTGATGCCCAATTGCGTGGCTCGTCGTCTGGTTGATGTTTCTTCGCTCTCAGCGACATCGACAAGCACGGCCGCGATATTCTCGGCCGAACGACCAGTCCGGTGGCGACCACGCCCTGCATGGTTTCCTGTGGTTCCAGTCTGTTCGAGTCGAGTAGCTAAGTGCCGGAATGTTTGCCCAGTTGGCACGACACGATTAGGAAAATGGCATCCAAATTCATGCCGGCTTAACACCACCGACCGGTTATTGGTCAAAAAATCGACACAATTATTCCTTGCTCTTGCGGAGTATAGTGCTCCATTGCTCATCTGTTTGTATACTATAGCTGTCTAGTTCACAAATGTCAAATATGATTGACGAACGACGTCATTTGCAAAAATTATAACATTTTCGTGATTAATTTTGCGCCACCTTGTATGTTCTATTGAAATCTCGGACTACGTTTCTGGTAATCCACCAAATAATTGTGTTTATGTTAAAATAAACTTTTTGTAATCGGCCCTGTGTGTGTTCTAAGTTACGAGTGAGCAGCTCTTATTCTGCTGCTCACGAATATATTTTCAGCCACCTGCTGTTTGCCGATCGTCCGAATGATGCTCCATCCCTTATAATCCGTTCACCATGAATCGTTTTGCAGATGATTCTCAAGTGCGTAGTTAAAGTAAACATGGGTGAGTTGCCATTTAAGTTTATAAGATGTTTTTTCGAGAGTGTGAAGTCAGTTTCAGTTTAGTGAAGATAGAGTTCAGACGTGTTTGCATGTTAAGTATACTAGCGCCAACAAGTCATACAACCGATCAAGCGGAAGTTAGTTTTCCTTGTATTGCGCTTTGGACGCGTATTATGATTGAAAGCACAACTTTCCAGTACCGGTTACGATTTAATTAGTTACTTTCTATACCAGTGAACTCGACCAACCAAAGGGGCAATAACGCGTGTTACCGTGACCACTGCGTGTTGCGAAGTTGGTCATTTTACTCCTTCCAGATCTCGAGAACTGGTTCCCCTTAAGTTTAGGTCCTCCGAAGTGCGTCGACTGGAATTTCTCAGGTAAATCGGAATTTCAGGTTTCATTGGCGACGGCTGAGTTGGAAGGTTCTCTTTCTGTTGCCTTTTTAAATTTAATTTGGCACTCTTGACAGTACAACCCCGATTTTGATCATCATCATGGTGAGTGTCTCGGATTTTCTTGCAACTTTCCATCTTTGTTTCCTCCAGAGTGATGTCTTGTCCTGAGAGAGTCCTGATCCAGCGTCACCTGTGATTCAGACCGCTACCAACTGGCGACACCTAACACCCCTATACATGTTGTGTGCGAAGTCACGGATGCTAAACCTACGACAACGGTCAGACATCACTGACGTCATGTGACATCAACCTCGTCTAGCGCTGCTTCTCGATCTAGTTAAGTTGTCTGCCACCAACACATTGCCCATTCCCGTTTAACAGAGAGCATTCAACGACACTTCTTACGTTTTGTCCTCCGTGGGCTGAGATGGGAAAACCCTCTGCCTTTGCCCCCCTATTCAAACCACCGCGAAGTCATAACTTACAAACACTAAAAGAACGCCGTATTCCATCTGTTATTATCTTCATCCTCCGTCTACTCTCGAGATCGAATCTTCTCCATCGTAACCCCTTCAACACCAACCCCCAACATTTACGGAGTCCTCGCATTTTCTATTTACCCGCACACAGCACCTCATACGGCTCTAATGAGCTCTAAATATAAGGTAATTAACCTAGAATTTAAGCGTTTTTTTATCTAGCATGTAATTTAGAAACTTAGAAGATAAAAATAAAATTTAAAAAAAATGTTTAAAAAAATGGCTCTAATGAGCCCATCTCCAGAATGCTGCGAAATTCGAACACAAAATTCTGCGAAGAGAAGACCTAACATTGGTCAAACTATCCTTTAACTACCTTAGGTCAATACTATCAGACGATAACAATATAGAAGAAGAAATACGCGAACGGCTGACCAAATCCAACAAAGCCTACTAGGGTCTGTGGGGTTAATTGCTGGTGGGGGTGCCTACACGGGCACTGGTTCAACAAAATTCCACCGAGTGAAGATTATTATACCGTTGGTCCACGACGTTACAATCGCATTGAAAACAACGCTCCGCTTCTTTTCCTTAGTTTTATTAACAGTATAGTGGTTACATTTACAAGTGTATTTAACTTAAAAACTAATTCCATATATTTTTGATTCAGTCAAAAGGCTTAACTAATTTGTACACAGAGTCCATTTGTTCGTTAAATAATAAGTTCCGATTCAAGCACACATTTACAAATATTTTAACTGAGTTCGTTCGATTTCGCCAGCAGATGAAACTCGACTCAGTTACGATCACGACCGACCCCGGTGGTGGTTAAATTTCGACTCATTGAACTGACTCGTGCAGAGTCGTTCCTTGGTTAGGGGGTGGGTTTTTGGCCTTCGAGAGAAACGTGAAGTTTCTCTTGTGGCTACCAGGGGGGGAGGATCCCTCTGCATTGCTCTTGGCGGGATTATATCGCTTGTCCCTGTTGCCAGGTCATGGGTGAACGAAAACGAGAAAAAGGAAATGAGACAAAGGGCATCAAGGTGGAGTGCATGCAGCTGCGCAACTAGTTTGCCTGCCATTAGGGCAGCTTGTGCTACAAGCAAATAAGATACTTGCACAACGATGATTGTGCACGGTATCGATGCCGGTGGAAGGGGTCAAATTCTTTGTGTGCCTGTTTACATGTTAGAGAATTCGATACTTGGCGGCTAGACGCGAGATGCGTGAACTGCTTTTTTCGGTTGGACAAACGTTGGTGTGACTGTAGACCAGTCCAAAAAATGTGCTGCGCACGTGCGTGGCAGAGTATGCTGGCTGACAGGGGCGCCGATCAGGTTTCCTAACTAATGATGCTGCTTGTATGTTAAAGTTTCGTTTTCAGGGATACTGATGAATTAAATGCATGAAATGATGTGGTGCCTGGCAAAGGGGGTTGGGGTTGGAATTGGTGTGAAATTGTGGTTGGAATTGTGGTTGGTTCTCAGCGCGATATTAGAGAACCCCCACAGGCCCATCAAGGCTCCTTAACTCCTGAAATTTATCCAGAACATCCAAGCTACTACTGTACAGGACCATGGTCTTACCAGTACTCATGTATGGATCCGAGACCTGGGTGCTCAATAAAAGGCACGCTGAACTCTTAGCCGCGTTCGAGAGGAAGGTTTTAAGGAGAATTGTTGGCCCTGTATGTGAGGGAGGACGATTCCGGAGACGCTACAACCATGAGTTGTACGTGATCTACCTTGAAGCTAATGTTGTAAGAAAAATCAAACTCGGTAGACTCCGGCGGGCGGGATACCTAGCTCGAATGAGCGAAGAGGAGCCTGCCCGGAAAGTCCTCTACGGCAGGATGTATGGAAGGAGATAGCATGGCAGACTTTGTCTGTGATGGAGGGATTGATTGATTGATTGATTGAAGGCGGAACCCCCATTTTTATTTAGCTTAATGCAAGCTTAAAATTAACTTAACATAAAACCTTAAGACATTATTCAATTATTCAATCGAAAAAAAGGAGAAGAAAACCAGGATGCCCAGAGCCTGGGAGCGCCAAACTGGATGACATCGGCTCAAAATTGGAACAGGTGGAGAGACTTGCTAAATAAGGCCAATAAGGGACCCCGGTTGTAGCCAATGACGATGATGATTAACACAAGGTCAACCTCTTTCATGTTTAACCTTAGCATTTCCTTAAGCTCCATCTCCTAATTATGCCCTTCTAACTCCTAATTCCTCCTCTCCATACCTCGACCAGATTCTCTTATAAACCTCATTTTCCTCGTCTTACCCACGGTTTTTCGTTATCTTTTCGCTGTTTATCCTTCAGCCATCATGAATTGAAAATTGAGAAAATTGAAATCGTTTACTTTTTCTTTTCCTTTCTTCGCCTCTCTTGAGCCAAGCTAGTCATGTTACTTATAAGTTTTATATTATATGAATTTAGGGCTTGTACTAAGCTAACAAATGGGGCACTTACTTCACTAAATTAAATTACCGTCTACCTCGTGCAGCGATTTTTGTCCACCTAATTAAGTTTGAATTAAGTTTTTCCCCTTCTACATTACACTTTAGTATTAAGTTGGTTGCTAAGTTGTGATAAATAGTTTGTATTAAATTAAATATATCAGGGTTCTACAATCACCAAGTTAAATAAAAATATCCAACCACTCTATTAACCAAACTCCAAAAGATACCCAAGGATTTCTCCCATGACCATTTCTCGGAGTTTATAGCTGAATGGGGTTGATGTTTGGCCCAACTTACCACTCAGTCGTCAGTCCCGCTAACGACGAGTTCGCCCTAACAGTGTGTGTATTCTAAAGCCCTAGTTACAGGGTAAATCGATCTTCTTTATGGTTTTGCACCGAGAAGGACGTGAAATGGCACCTGGCTTCTAGATGCCACTAGACACTTACGCCCGCTGTGAAAGGCCAGAGAAGAAAGTAAAAGTTTGATCGAGAGTGATAGTCGAGTATCTGGAAATTGTTGTTAGTCATATGGAGCTGGGTGGTATATTCCCGCTGAACATTTCAGTCCTCTTAATGAAGGTTAGTAAGAGATAGAAGAGATACTTCTGGACATTTTAGATCAAATTCAAGCTAAACTTAACTGGGATAAATAATAAATATTCTAGTCACCTTTCAGAATCAAATCCCTTCATCGCAACTAAAAGATTCAATGAGCTTGGCTCAAGACTATTTGATAAAACTAAGGCAAACTACTCAGTATTGGTAAATCAGTGATTTCATTACTACAAATTGAAAACTTTAATAAGCGAATGAACGTAAATTTGGTTCACCTTCCTCTTCATTTCATTAACCTTTTGAGATTACCTTGGCCAAACAATTCGACCTGAATAGTAAATTACTTCGCGCTTGTCTAACATTCACCAGCTACGTGCTGGGATAATTATCTCTTCACGATTCAAAAGTTTTCGCTCTCATGTAATTGCCCATGAGTCGATTAGTTCATTTCCCACCTACACTTTGCTTACCTCACCTGAGAGTTTTGTAATCGATTATTTTTTTCAACTGCAGGAAACACGCGCGGTTACTCTGTGAATACGGTGTTCTCATTCGCAGGCTAATCTTTATAGATAATATCGATAGGCTCCACATTTTCATTTCCGTTTAATCAACAATATTAAATTTAGTTGACCTCCGGTTTTTATAGGTCATCAATGAACCCAACATTAATTTATGGCATTGCAACGCTTTGCTTCGATTCTTTAGGTGGCTGTGAATCACTCTGTCGTCAGACCAAGGGCTATCCCTTTTTTGGGTTCGTACCATCAGCAGAAATGAAAATGCGAAATACTATTACGAAAAAAAAGAAATATGAACGCAACAAATAAAAAAAAATGCAAATACAAGAGATTTCTTGTGCGAAGCAAGCAACAAGTGCAGAGCACAGTAAGCGACACGACATTATTCTCAAAGATTAATTTTGTTTTTATAATATAACCGTATGTATTTTGTTCTATAATTTAACCCTACGTACGAAACAGAAAAAAGGATTGATGTGAAAAAACCTAGTTAAGGATATTATTATAGGAAATTTAAGTAAGGATTATAATAAGAAAATGGCATATTGCCTGCTTCTTGTATATAATTTTTTTTTCCAATTTGTCGTTTACATGTTCGCAGCTTATCCGTGTTTAGCTCTATGACCAAGAACTACATCTTTACAGTATGCAAACACTGATGTATTTACTAAATCAGAGAATATAGACAAAATTTTATTACACTAACGCACACACAAAAGGGGATTTTGGAGTCCCTTAAATGTCAGAATGAGCGGAAGGGGGGGAAGTGGTTAAGGAAAGGACGTATCGATGTACATTGGTCTTAAATGCCTGGACATTACAACAACGAGGAAATAATTGATTAGGTATGTTATATTCCTACACCGTGCTTCCTCGTCACGACCGAGGGAAGAGCGTGGAATGTATTTTATATAATTAATTTTCACTTATTTGAATAAAAAAAACTGTTCTTAATTTCACGGAACACAAGACGTCCGCACACGTCTGTGTTTATTTTATTCTTTTCTTTTTATGCCTACAAATTTAAATCACGACCTTCCTGGTCGGAAGTCTAATTCTTACTCCTCTCTCAATCAAAACTATTCCAAAAAATTCTTCCTTTTCTTATTTACGATTTCGCATGAACGAAATCAATCTGTTACCCCTAGTTACCTACGTGGGGGTGATTCTTGTTAACAGAAAACTATTGCAAACTATCGCAGCTGCTTATGTATTTTGGATAACGGTAATTGTGTGAAATGTTGTTATGTAAAGGATAGGTTGAAATTTGGTTGAAATGTATATGTTAGGGTTGATGTTTGGATTATGAGAAGACAGTAGGGCTGCGGAGTACTACATCCCACCCTTCTTCGAGAAAGAAAATTATTCTTGAAGAGGATAATTTTCTTTGTACTAGGTGAAGCGAAAACAAATTTGAGACCATTTTGTCTCTTTATTTAATACTAACAATAATTTCGTTCATTTACAATCTTCCTTAAGATAACCTAGTCCTGATAAATTTTTTTCATTGTTAACTAAATTTTGTTATTTTAATAAGTTTCCTATTCTACTAAGTTTAATTTACAATTTTACAAATAAGTTTCCTATTCTAATAATTTTTATTTACAATTTTCAAATAAATTTTCTTCTTCTAAAATATTTTAACACTATTTATAGTTCTTTAAGATTAAAAAAAAATGTTTTCCTTTCTTTCTCTTTTTTTTTTTTTTTTTTTTTTTTCTTTAAATTTGCTACTGTTTGAATTGCGGTTTTATTACTCATTTATTCATATATACATATTTGGATAATAAAAGAAAAGCAATTTGTTTCGTTTTAATTTTTTCTTTAAATTTGTGGAAAATTCTCCATACTCTTTTTGATTCTATTTTTAAGATGATTGTTTTAAATTGGATAATGAATAAGAAGAAGAGAATACTTAAGACAATCGAATATTTTAAGTGGACAACTGGAAAATGATTGTTAATGTGAGGATAAGACTTCCCTATTTGATTTTCTCGTAGTCCTATTATTTTAGGTTTAATTTTGTGCTTATACCTGTTGTCTAGAATATTTAGTGTTTGGATATATAAATTATTTTTAGTTTTGTGTTCTGCTGAAACATTATATTCATCAGTCTTACTTGCTTTTGGAACATTTAGGTTTTCAGTCTTACTTGCTGTTGGAACATTTAGTTCTTCAGTCTTACTTGCTGTAGGAACCTTTAGTTCTTCAGTCTTATTTGCTGCTGAAACATTTTGTTCTTCAGTCTTTGCTGCTGAAATATTTTTATTCGGTATAGAATTTATAGAATTTCTATTTTGATTAGATTTAATGGGTTTTATGTTTTTATTTTCGTTGGAATCTAACTGAGGGTCTGGGTAGGAGGATCGTGATTCACATACTGACTCATTACGGATTAGGCTCGGTGCCCCGTTCATAGAGCTGTATGGCTTTCCTCGATGCTCACTATTATTACACGAGGGCAATGACTCCCTTTCCTCTTTTTTTTTTTTTTTTTTATTAGACTTCTCTCGGGAGAGGAGAACCTATAGCGCCGAGTGGGCGCCCCGAGATGCCATGAAATAACTGTTGCAGTTCTTTTTTAACAGTTGCGGGTTGTAACGTTCCGGGAACACTCGCGTGGGAAGGGAGTTCCACAGCTTCCCCGCTCTGGAGCGGAAGGAGTTCTGATGTGGGGATGTTCGCGCCGTCGGGAGATGAAACACAAACGGGTGCGATCCGTCGGATTGTCTTGTGGAGCGCATATAAGCTGAATTGCGCGGAACAATGCCACGAATCTCCAAAGAACAGCACCGATCAGGCGGATCGCTCGTCTCTGTATGCTCTCAAGTAGGTCGAGGGTATGTTTAGGAGCCGAGCTCCAAACATGAGAGCAATATTCGAGCGCGGGTCTAATTTGGGATTTATATAGGGGAAGAAGTTGGGCCGGAGTAAAATATTTCTTGGCTCTAAAAAGATAACTCCGTTTTCCTGAGGCTGATCTGGCGAAACAAGCGTACTATCATCCGCAAAACTGAACACTTTGTTATCCGTTTTCTCCAAATTCATTTATGTGAAGCAAGAACAAGGTTGGAGTCAAAATAGAACCTTGGGGCACCCCCGAATTAACAGGATACAGATCCGAACACTCGCCGTCCACAACAACCCGGATCGATCGATTCTCGAGGAAACTTCTCGTCCAGTCGCAAAGCTGTTGGGAAAGTCCATATGAACGAAGTTTGCTCAGCAATGCCCCGTGCCAGACGCGGTCAAAAGCCTTGGAAATATCCAATACGACCGCCCTTGACTCACCATGCCGTTCAATCGCAGATGTCCATATATCGGTTATAAGTGTCAAAAGGTCTCCTGTGGACCCCCTGCCACGGAATCAGTATTGACGATCATTCAGGAGTCCGTTGCACTCCAAATACTTAACCAACTCTGTATTGATGACTTTTTCCATTACCTTACATTACATTACTTCTCTGTATGATTCAAATGAATATTAAAAATTGAAAATTTTGCGCGGTGTTCAGTATAATTATTTTGGCGTCAGGCCTCATTTTCCGATTCTTGTACCAATTTTGTACTTGTAAATCGAACATTTTGGTTGTCGTGTTGCCTCGTAGTATTTCCAGGTCTTAAATTTTCACCAAAACGATTATCTGTAGTTGTAGAGTTATCTTTATATGGGTTTCGCGTTACTCCTTGATGGTAGTTCGGAAATGACGATGAATTCCTAGATAGACTTAATCTACACTCGTTCTGTGTGTGATTATTTTTCCCACATGGGTCGCCTATTCGGAAAACTCGGGATTTGCATATTTCGATAGCATTTTTCCTGCGAGTGACCTGGCTTACCACAAGTATGACATATCATTCTATTGAAATTAGGGGACCTATTTGAAAATCTATTAAGTGAGGTGCTGTCTATACGTGCAGCGTGAGCTTCCGCATGTGCAATCGATTGCTTTAAATTCGTCCCTCCATGGACTTTAGCAATTATTTTGAGTTGATCATCTCTCAAACCGTCCTCAAATATCTCTACCGCTAGTTTGGTATTTTCTGCTATTAGAAAAGTCCTAACGACTTCGTCACTAGTTATGGCACATGCAGCGGAGTTCAAATTTCTCAGAGCTGTCCCGACTCCGTCTCCGAATTCTCGAATGGTTTCTCTAAACTGTTGTTTCAAGGAAATCAACTCGTTATGTGCCGTAGAACGAGATTGTTCTTCCTTATATTCTGACTCTAATATTTCTTTTAATGTTTCCCAAGTGGTTATGGTACGATATTGAATCAAATCAAAGGCAGGGCCATCTAACTCAAGAAATGTAGTGAATATATTTTGGTCAGCGTCTTTTATAGAATTAAATAAAATATCTCCGCCTGAAATAAATTTATTTAATTCCGGCGGCTTTCCACTGAAAATCGGAACGATTTTAAAAACATCTGAAATCCCAACTGTGAGAGACATTTTGAGCGAATCCTGAACTAACGAATGCTGAGGTGGATTTTCCTGTGAACTGATTTTAACTTCCCTCTGCCTAGCTGCCTGTCTAGTAAAATAATGTCGCGAAATTTTGGGACTTATATAGTAAAAATGGGGTGAGTGAAAAGAGTACAAAAGAATTGAGAAATTTTTTTTTTCACAAATTTTCCAAACATTTTGTTTATTTTGGATCTTATCTTAAAATTTATTAATAATAATTTTGTTTTTGTTTTTGTTTTGTAAGAGAGAGAAAGGAACCATCGTTTTAAAATTAATAATAATACATTTTTTTATTTTTCATATTTTAAATAAAGAAAATTTAAAATTTCTATTTTATAAAAAGAACGGTTTTAAATTAACAATTTTATGATATTACTTATTTTCATTAAATTTCAAAATCTTTTTTTTTTTGTTTTTTTTTTTTTTTAACTTACTGTTGCTTATAAAACGTTGATTTAGTTGATTGTAGCTTTTTTTTTCTTAAAGATGTGTTGTTGAACTTTGTTGATTGTAGTAGTTTTTTTTTTTTTTAAATTTTCACTTCTTGTTTGTTTTCTTGTTTTGTTTTGTTCAAAATCTTTCTCTTTCTCCCCTTTTTTTTCTATTTTTTAAAAATTTTCACTTCTTATTTGTTTTCTTGTTTTTGTTTTTTTTTCACCTTTTGTTTTGTTCAAAATTGTTCTCTTTTTTTTCTATTAGAAAGGACTGATTGTTCTTTGGCTTCGTCGATGAAAGTGCCGTTCATCCACAGTGTATTTACTTTGGGGTTCACCTTTGACGACTGGAGACAGCATTGAGTTTTTGAGGCATTGAACTATACTCGGTTAGATAATCTCCATTGATATATTGTGGGATTGTATATTTATGTTGTCGTGTAGGTGCCACAGGGGCACAGGTTCACTACGACTTCCCAACTTAATTTTTATTATCCATAGACGCATAAAATAAAAGTCTGTAGCACAGCACTTATTAGAAACATAAAAGATAGTTCGGCTGTATTAATTGAAATTGTCACTTAGGCTTAACGTCCGTATATAATTTTGAATAACGTTGTAGAACTGCAACACTTAGTAAAACATAAAAGATAGTTCGGCTGTATTAAATGAAATTGACACTTAGGCTGAAGGTCCGAACATCACCGTGGTAAAACTTCGACTCAGTTTCTCGTTATTTAACGTGGAGGCCCGACTTGCCTGCACGGAATCCAGAACGCGATTGATTTGCCACCGAAGCGACAGAATTACCAAAAATTCCATCCATCGCTTCAGTGACCATATATGGTATCATTCACGCATTTGGTCCAGCAAGAATGGGGTGAAACACACACACGATGATCGTCTCTGCAGCTCATGGCGTGTGTGTGTCCACAAACATGCGGACCGTGGATCGATCAAACCTACAAGGTTGCAGCTGGTGCAAGTATCTCATCATAGGGGTTGAAGTGTTTGCATGATCAGCGACTGTGTAAAGTATTTATGCTGATCGTGCACATATTGGTGGCATCTCCACGTAGTCGAATTCTCGATGGTAATTTTCCATTTTGGGAACTCGACTTCCTTGGGCGATCAGCCATATACCTTCATGTATTTGTCGTTCGGGTGACCGATCGATGTAGGCAAGTATGCAAAAGGAAAAGCTAAAAAATTTCCTGCATGTGTGCGGCTGGCGCGTAGGGGTATATCTCATTGATATAGTTCGGGCAATGTTGGTTGCTAGATGGTGCAACCAAATTGCCTCTATGTGTGGAAGATACCTGTTACATGATGGAAATCGAACCGAGACATGTTCAATGGATTGGTTCGGTTCATGTTGGTTGCGTGGTGATGCAACCAAATTGCCCATAAGAAACATGCCTGTTTGGTGTTGATGGATTTAGCATCAGCAAAATATGGTGATATTATGCGTTTTAAGGCTTTATGGTTCAACTATAAACAGGTAAGTACTTGCTTTCGATGTTTTTGGATGCCCTAGGTGGGAGTTTTAACATGTTAGTGGGAAGATAATTGGTGGCGTTCAAGGGAACCGCCACATTATCTTGTTGAGGTCGGAATAGAGTGTATTAAGAATAACCTGCTGATTGGTATTGACTTTCGAAGAGTTTGCTTGGGAATGTTCGTATAAGTATGAGAAACTCAATGTGTTATCATCAGCAAACATATGGATTGGGTTTTGGGTATTGGACAAGAGATTATTTATAAAGATGAGGAACAGAGTGGGTGAGAGTACAGAACCTTGGGGAACACCTGCATTAATTTGAAGGGAGGCTGATTTGACACCATCAACAACCACTTGGATTGAATGGCCAGAAAGATAGTCTCTTATCCATTGGATCAGGGAATTGTCCATTCCATATAAATGTAGTTTTGATAAAAGATCTGGATGCCAAACGACCAGAAAGATAGTGTCTTATCCATTGGATCAGGGAATTGTACATTCCATATAAATGTAGTTTTGATAAAAGATCTGGATGCCAAACGACCAGAAAGATAGTGTCTTATCCATTGGATCAGGGAATTGTCCACTCCATATGAATGTAATTTTTACAAAAGGTCTGGATACCAACCTCTGTCGAACACTTTTGAGATATTCAGTGCAACAAACTTGCTTTCTCCGAAGTAGTGGATGGAATGCCTCCACTTTTCGGTAAGGTATGCCATCAAATCTCCTGTGGACCGGTTGCTACGAATGCCATATTGGCGGTCATTGACGGGGTCATTTAATTCCAGATATAAAAAAAAGTTTACGGTTGATAAGTTATTCCATTACCTTCCAGAAAATAGAAGTTAGTGCTATGGGCCGATAAGAAGAGAGGAATGATTTGTCGCCCTTTTTGGGAATTGGCTGAATGTTCACCGACTTCTACCTATTTGGGGAACGGCCAGTAGAATAACACAAATGAAAGAGTTTCCGCAGTGGTTTAGCGAGTGAAGAGGAACATCTCTTCAAGAGAATTGGAGGAATGCCATCCGGACAAGTGGATTTGTTTGCGTTTAGCTCCTTGAGTGCGTGGGCAACAGTACGCGCTCGGAAGCGTATCCGGTTCATGGTGTGCTGCTTATGCTCAAGTTGAGGTGAAACTGATGTGGTATGGTTACGTCAAACCCCACTGTCTACCCACCCGAAGAACCCCCATAACTACAACCCAGCTCTCATAAGTTTCAGCTAATGCAATCGCATTAGCAGCTGTAAATGCTTCACGCAAAAAATTTATCAAATGTATTTAGCTAAAAGCTCCTGGAAGGGAATTCTTACCTTCATTCATTTATTCGAATTCAAAATTCTCTATAAGAATTTTGTTCGAAACATCATAAATCCCAATCCCAATTCGGCACCTTCCGTTGCCAGGCAAATCCCAATTTTACATACGCATTTTCGCTAGTCGGATTCCTGAAAACTAAACAATTTGGTTTACATATAATGTAACCACCATAACAGGGATCATAAACATTGCGTCGCCTATTCCCAGCCTTACCATGTGTATAATAAATTCCTTTACATACACATTGGCTGGCGACCTATACCCGAGGGACAAAAGCAAATATACGCATCTTGCGTCTTAAGGCATAAATGAAATCCTACAGCATAGGCAAATGCAAATAGGAACGGTATACTTACCCTTGGCAGAGACGCCATAAACACCAATTCCCCGTAAATAAGCTAATACCAATTAGCACCGTGTGCATGCTGCATTGCGGCTTTCATTACAGCTGCAATGCACATCTAAGACAATGATATATACGATCTCTTTGTCCTACATATTTCTGGATCTGCTTCTCATGACCTAGCGGCATGAACAACCAGAAACCCAATTAGGACCCAATGGGATTTGACTTGTTTACTTAGGCGAACTCACATCTCAGTGATGCACATTATTCCCTTTCTTCGTTTTCAGATTCGTTCTCATGGCTTTGCCCCATGAAAGAACCAATGTGCACACATACATGTGTATCTCTATGATCTTCTCTATGAGATCAGGTTACCTACCCCCAAAGAGAGACTTCACGTTTCTGTTGGGATGGAAAATGCATCCTTAAATTCAGAGAGCCAGTACCACTTGCCGAATCTCCTTTGCCAGCGAATTAATATCGCCGAATCCTATTACATCCACCGACCGAGCAGGTCGTGACCACTCCCGCTCCCCGCTGCGCGCGGGGACGCGATCATCATAAAGCAGAGGAGAGTAAGCGCGTTACCGAGCGAAAAGTAATTTTTCTTGTGCAGCCAGTATAAGGCCTTTCAAGTAGAGTACATTGTCTTAAATTCTTTTGTGCATACGTTTCATCATCAGTGTAATTAAAATCAATATACTGTAACCTAAATAAATACCAAAAAAGAACCTATCTACAATAAAAATAAAATAATAAACATAAAAATCATGCAGTGTTTTACTTTTCCTCTCACCTTTGGTGGACGGTGCGTTGTCGAGGTTCGTGTTTGTGCATTCCTTTTAGTGAAGTGACGATTCGGTTTGACGGAACCTTGTCCGACCAGCGGATTGTTAGTGGGACGAAGTAGAACTCGCGCCCATGCCGGTGCCACGACTTCGTACCCCCACAGTATCAGGCAGCGTTGAGTTTGCCGCAAAATGTACAGCAAGTAGATTCGCTTCTTCTATTGCACTGATGACCCGTCTGTCATCGACTATTAGCGATGGAATAGATGAAGAGACCGAGTTATGAATGTTTTTCACAAATGCCCAGAAGTTTCTTCTACCCGTAGGAGAGTTTTTTTTTTTTTTTTTTTTTTTATTAGACTTATCTCGGGAAAGTCGAACCTATAGCGTCGAGTGGGCGCCCCGAGATGCCATCAAATAACTGTTGCAGTTCTTTTTGAACAGTTGCAGGTTGTAACGCTCCGGGAACACTCGCGTGGGAAGGGAGTTCCATAGCTTCCACGCTCTGTAACGGAACGAGTTCTGATACAGGGATGTTCGCGCCGTCGGGAGATGAACCACAAACGGGTGCGATCCGTCGGATTGTCTTGTGGAGCGGACATAAACCGAATTACGTGGAACAATATCAAGAATCTCCGAAGAACACCACCCGTGATAATATCTGTAAAACAGACAGAGGTCGGCCACGCGCCTTCGATGTGATAGCGACTGTAGTCCTAACGTCAGCGCCGAGTCCCCGATCAGGCGGATCGCTCGTCTCTGTATGCTCTCAAGTAGGTCGAGGGTATGTTTAGGAGTCGAGCTCCAAACATGAGAGCAATATTCGAGCGCGGGTCTAATTTGAGATTTATATAGGAGAAGAAGTTGGGCCGGAGTAAAATATTTCTTGGGTCTAAAAAGATAACTCAGTTTTCCTGAGGCTGATCTGGCGATACCCGATTCGTGTTTATGCCATGATACATTCCCACAGACCGTGACGCCGAGCAATTTCAAACTTTCCCCAGCCTCGAGGGCCCGGCCATTCATCATCAGCTGTGGAACCGATGATTCAGTTTTCTTTGTGAATGTTGTATACTGGGTCTTCGTTGCGTTGAAGTCGACAAGGTTGGCCTTTCCCCACTGCAGGACTTTATCCAGATCCAGATCCTGATTCAGAGAGTCAATCTGTCTACATCTCAGCTGGTGCGACGTTGATGCACCAATCGGCCGATCACTCGAAAAGGAGGAAACAAGCGTACTATCATCCGCAAAACTGAACACTTTGTTATCCGTTGTCTCCAACAAATCATTTATGTGAAGCAAGAACAAGGTTGGAGCCAAAATAGAACCCTGGGGCACCCCCGAATTAACAGGATACAGATCCGAACACTCGCCGTCCACAACAACCCGGATCGATCGATTCTCGAGGAAGCTCCTCGTCCAGTCGCAAAGCTGGTCGGAAAGTCCATATGAACGAAGTTTGCTCAGCAATGCCCCGTGCCAGACGCGGTCAAAAGCCTTGGAGATATCCAATGCGACCGCCCTTGACTCACCATGCCGTTCAATCGCAGATGTCCATATATCGGTTATAAGTGTCAAAAGGTCTCCTGTGGACCGCCTGCCACGGAATCCGTATTGACGATCATTCAGAAGACCGTTGCACTCCAAATACTTAACCAACTCTGTATTGATGACTTTTTCCATTACCTTAGATAAAATAGACAGTAATGCTATCGGACGGTAATTTTGTGGGAGACACTTTTTTCCCGTCTTTGGGATTGGCTGAACTCGAGCGATTTTCCAGCAGGCAGGAAACGTCCTCCGTGCATAAGATAAGCGGAAGAGTCTGCCAAGAACCGGCGATAGTTCTGGAGCACAGTTCTTAAGGACTATTGCTGGTATTCCGTCCGGGCCGGTTGCCTTCCTACAATCCAGTTCACGTAGAATGCGTTGAATAGTGCGCGGACGAAATCTCACATCCCGCATGGAAGACTGTACCGGCGCGATCACAGGTGGCTCCAAAAGGCCGGGGTCGAGGTTTGAGTTCGCGGAAAATAAATTCGCGAACACATTAGCTTTATCCTTTGGATTCGTGACTAACGTCCCGCTGTCTGTCACCAACGGGGGGAAAGAGGAGGAAGCAAAGTTACTGCTGACAGCCTTTGCCATTGACCAGAAGGAGCGCGAACCAGTTGGGCACCGAAGGAGCCTATTGATCACCCTGTCGTTGTGAGCCTTCTTCGCGGTATCAATCTCCTGGTTGCACGCGTTTCTGATTCTAACAAAATTCGTTCTGTTAACATCGGTGGGATTGGAGCGCCATTGCTTAAAAGCTCTATTTTTTGCCGCTGTAATCAGCTCACATTTTTTGTCAAACCAAGGTTTTTCAGACGAACATCGTTTGATGGAATGCGGAATATACATCTCCATCCCCAGGAGAATAATCTCTGATACCGACTCCGCGCATGCGTTAACATCGGAATTTCCGAAGCACACCTCCGACCATGGAAAGGATGCGAAGAAATCTCGCATATCGTCCCAGTTAGCAGCCCCATACTTCCATACATGGCGAAGCTGCCTAGGCCGGTTATTCGCTTGGTATGCAAGTGCTTGCGCGACAGATACCAAGCAGTGATCTGAGTTTCCCGGTGGCGCAGAAACCTCTACGGTATAAATACTCGGTTCGGATGTCAAAAACAGATCCAGGGTGTTCGCATAATCGCCTCGGGCATCCGCCATTCGCGTTGGCTCCCCCACGAGTTGAGTCAAGTTGTGGCTTACAGCAAACATCTCCGCCAGCCTCCCAGCCTCGTCGGTTCTATTAGAATGTAACAACCAGTCGGAATTGTGCACATTAAAATCGCCAAGGACAATAATTTCAGAAGCTGGGTGGTTGATCTGTATCCAGTCGACGGTATATGAAAGATGTTCGGAAAATGTCGCCGGTCGATCGTCATTCGGGGAGCGATAAAGACAACAAAGAAATTTAACGGAATTCCTCAGCACGACCCTCAACCATATGATGTCCATATTATTGGGTTCCAACGCCTCCATCCTCTGACAGGCCAGATCAGACCGTGCAAAGACGCAGACTCCGCCCTTAAAACGGAATCTCGAATGTAAGTCGTATCCTGAGCAACGAAGATATGTCGAATCAGTTGACGAATCGACCTGGGTCTCAGTTAGGGCAAGGATATCAGGTTTCGTTGTTTGCAAATATTGGTGGACGGCGTTTACATTAGTATTGGTGAAACCGATGCCCCTGATGTTACAAAATGCCGTCACCAGTCGAGCGTGGGCCGACCCTCGAGAGCGAGCCCGGTTATGCGATGACGAACCTCTCAAAGTTCCATTATTTATCATGATATCTGCATGATGTTCCCCCTGACATAGTCCCCCCCGGAGATCCGAATGGGAGACTAGTTTACCTCCGGAATTCTTTATATGAGAAGACACCATCATGACTTATCC
The DNA here is from genome assembly GCA_963931805.1 of Microdon myrmicae. Classification (NCBI taxonomy): domain Eukaryota; kingdom Metazoa; phylum Arthropoda; class Insecta; order Diptera; family Syrphidae; genus Microdon; species Microdon myrmicae. The sequence continues at coordinate 89,108,130 of OZ007497.1, forward strand.
CCGTGTCAGTCCGGGCCATCAGCCACACATCCGAAACACCGTCGAAGATTTCTCTCGGCGATATCGCGGAATGTACAGCGTGACGGGGTGGTATCTCACCTTGGGGCCGACTACCACCTAACCAACCTTTTCTCGAACCGGTCCATCAGCCAAGCTCCGAAAGATGGCCAGGGATTTCTCCCGACCATTTCACGGAGCCTAAAGCTTGATGGGGTGGTATTTCACCGGGCGCACAGGGCGTTGGGACCCCGGCTACCACTCGGCCTTTAGTCGCCTCTTACGACAAGCTGGCCTAGCTGTGAGTATATTCTAACGCCCTACTCACAGGGCAGAGTGTAGTATTTTTTGTCTCACTCTCTGGTCATGCAAGAGCTTGGCGCGTTGAATATACGCATTGCAGTCATTTCTAGCTCTCATTAATCTTTTCCGGTTTTCCTCAGCATTGTTTGATTTATACAACCGGAAGCTCAGCTCTTTAGCCGTAATGGCTTCTCTGCACCCGGAATTGAACGACATATTTCTCTTGGATTTGATACTCTTTACCCTGTGTAGAATGAAGGTTCGCATGCCAAACAGAACCGTGTCCATCGATGTGTCCGCTATACAGCCAACATCATTACTAAGAAAACATAACGACCAATTTAACTTCCCAAAAATTCGGTTAGACCTTCCCTGTCGGCTTTCTCATAAACCGTATTGTTCTTTAGCGTGTTTTTTCGTTAGTGTTGCTGTTGGTTAGAGCAAATTTAGCTGACACGGCACAGGGATCTGAAGTGTCTAAGGACGAAGAAACTTCAATTGTGTATTTGTTTGGGTGAGAAACAGGTCGAGTGTGTTGGCGAGTGACCATGTATAGCCGGTACCACAGTTGGTTCATTGACGAATTGAGTTAAATTATTTGACTCAGCAAAGAGCTGGACATATTGACCTTCAGGCGTTGTGTGTCCGGAGTGGCGAAGCTGTGGCGTTTCTAACAGGTACACACACAATATGCAAGCAAATAGTGAAGAACACCGAAAAGAAATTCGAATGAGCAAAGAATCGGAGCCGTATACCATAGCAATAACATAACGATTCCACATCAGTTCAGTGTACTTGAGTTTAGAAATCGAATTCGTACAAGCAGCAGTGGCCTGATGTGTTGAGCATTGGTTCAATTTTTAGTGATTCTAACTGTCATAGCGTCAGTTCGAATCACACGTTCTTCACTATCATCGCAAACGCTATAAAGCCACTGAGAGTTATGCACATTGATATCACCCCCAATAACGATTTCAGTGTGCGGATATAGTGTCAAAATCTTATCGATAGAATTAGATAGAGGATCAAATTCGTTAAAGGATGCTTTTCTAACCAAGTTTGGGCTTCTATAAAGAAAGCAGTAATGTATGCCTACGAGGGTGAAGTTTAAGCCACGAGAAATGAAATTCTGGATCGGAACAGAGCCCATATTGTGGCAGAAACTGACAAGCAATATCACTTCGTATGTATGTAGCTAGACCACGATGCGGAAAGAACAAAGGCGCTAACTTATAACCGGGTATATAAAATCACAAATATCTGCGTCATTACCTGAGTCTCGCTATGTGCAAGGATTGCTGGTTTCTGGTTAGAAACGTGGGCAGACACAGAGGAGAAATTGCATTTTAGGCCGCGAATGTTACACAGATCGGCGTGAAATTCCGGTTCCATTGAAATGGCCCGATACAGAAAACCAATACCCCCTGAGAAAAGGGTGCAAGTTGGACCCGCCGATAGATAAGCGAAAGCTACCACCACAGGTGTTATGTCCTTGTAGTAGGTGCCCCACTAGATTCCTATCGAAATCCAGGTGACATTGTGGGTAGTTTTTACCTTGGCATCAGCAAGGATGCAGGTTGCATAAAAACACCACAGATTGTTCTCTAAAATTAAAGAAAACAAAACACACTGGCGTGGTAGCTGAAAATACATTTATTGTTCACTGGTGACTTTTACTATTTGTCGAATAAGGGTTATCAAACTTCTAATTGAAACACGTGTGGCCCATAAGAATACAAATTTTAACCGAAAACGGTGTTGGAATAACTTTAGTCTATCCCGGCACATCAATATTAATTAATTAATTGTTTCTCCGCGCGCGGTGCTTTTCTTAATTCACTTGTCTTAGACACGAAAATGAAAGTTTAGACTTGGCACTGAAGGTAAAATTAACTTCATCAGCGCACGCAACTCCATTCCGACTTGACACCGCTAAAACTCGACTTCACTCATTGGGTGGAACAAAAAAAACTACGAGATGCAACGACCTCGGCACGTCTGTCTAGTTAGGCGGATAAGATTTGACTCCCTATGATGCAACTCACATCCATCCGTGCGATGGCCGCGAATTGCATAGATAAGGGAGGATTATATATGTGGCGTATAGGACAAGTACAATGCCCCGCGATGAGGACCATGATCGGTGGACACCTGATCAAACAGAACATCGTTGGTGATGTATCCCAGAGATCGAAATAGTTTTCTTGTTTCAAAGTAAACAAAAACGATATTTCACAGATCAATAGTGTATATGATGATGATGATACACAGATGATGTATATGATGTGCCTATGATACAAAAGGGGTCGTCATGATATTTGCCTAAGATTCCTTGGAAACACCGATGTAGACAATGTCCAATCTAGTCATATGGCTCCGGTGCACAAGGAGGCAAATTATTTTGTTGACATAAGTCAACAGGGACCTCGTCGACGGCGGCAAAGGGTCAGGCTGGATGGCTATATGTTTAATTTAGGTTTTCAGGCGGGTCATCATATGCATGGTATGGGTAAGGTTACCTAAATAATGATCTTTTCCATGCCAAAATTCCAGGATCGGTTGATAACCGATGAAAGGGAATTGTCGCAAGTGTTGGGGACCTAAGGGTATAGGCGCGATATTCACTCATGAACCGTAACAAGAATACCGGCTACAGCTATGTCAACAATTACGCTGGCCAGCGTGTATTTATCTTTTATAATTGCTGACTAGCTGAGCCGATTGTCTGGCACGGTGCATGTATGAATGAAATAATTTGTTTGGAGTGCATGGTTGATAAGATTTAACTTTCAGGTGAAAGAGAATGAAGGGTAGCTTACGCTGCCCCAAAACTGCAGGTAGGTAAAGTGGGTTGGAAAGTGGTTAATTTAAGAGGATGGGCGGTTCTTTGGGAATGTATTAAAGAACCGGCACAACATCCCTTTCGTGACGAGTATTACACCACTCAAAACAACCAATCGAGGGTGTCGATGCCTGAGGCACGCAACAGAGGTGCAAAAAAGAGGAAAAACACACACGAGGAAAGGAAAGGGTATGAGTTTTTCCACACTACACACTACACACTTCCACACAATTTTCACACTACGGCGCGAATCATATATATCAGTGCACTATACTCGGACGTGTTTGTGGTGATCCGTTTGTTTACTTCGGATCCCACAGAAGACTTGACGAACGAACCGATTGTGCAATTAGAGTATCTTGTGTTTACTTAAGATACCCTAAACGGATTACACAATTGATCCGATGGTACGGATCAGGAGGCAGAAGTGTACGTGCTGACTCGTCGGCGGTTAGTTAGCAACTTGTCGTTAGAATATATTCACAGCTAGGCCAAGTTCGGAATTCTCATAGGAAAGTTTGAACGCTGAGCAAAACTTCGAAAGTAGCATCGTTCAAAGAAAACCCTTTGCTTAATGAAGATGGTCTAATTCAGAACCGTCACGAAGCAGATTCATCGAGATGAGTCAAAAACAATAAAACTCGGCCCTGGATATCTAAACCTGTCCTGTGAGTAGGGTGCTAGAATATACTCACAGCTAGGTCGGGTTGTCGTAAAAAGCAACTGAATGCCGACTGTTAGGTGGGGTCCCTACGCCCTGTCACCCGGCGAAATACCATCCCATTAAACTATAGACTCAATGTAATGTTCGGGAGGAATCCCTGGCCAACTTTCGAAGCTTGTTCGATGGACCGGTTCGAGAAGAAGCTGGAACACAGCTGAGATGGGATAACTTAAGGTTGGCTGGCAAGAACACTGCTGCGATGAGAAAAATTGATATGGTGCATTGAATTATGAATGCTAGAGAATTCTTTTACAGGGACTTGGAATGATACGAGGGTCGCCTCTTATGTTTCGGGATTTGGCAACCCTAGCGTTGCAATCCGGCAATTGACAGCTCTGTCGTAAAGTTGGACATTTTTGAGGTTATACGCACTCAGAACGTTTTGACATACGAGCGCTATTTGTGTTGTTTACAGTAACTTAAAAGATTCATCTCGGCCCAAAAATGAAATTAAATCGTCAACATTTTCGTGCGATTATTTTTTACAACTTTCGGCGTGGATTAACTCAGCAACAGTGCATGGATGAACTTAATTCAATTTTTGGCGATGAAGCTCCATCAAGGACCGGTGTTTATCGATGGTATGGTGAATTCAATCGTGGTCGTAGTTCACTCCAAGATGAATTTCGTGAAGGTCGTCCAAAATCTGTTGTTGTTCCGAAAACCATTGATGCTGTGCGCGAACTGATATTGGAAGATCGTCATGTGACCTATCGTGAGATTGAGACAACCTTAGGCGTTAGTGGGACCAGCATACATTCAATATTGCATAAACATTTGACCGTCAAAAAAATTTGTTCGCGTTAGATCCCACACAATTTGTCAATCGCCCAAAAAAAGGCTCGTGTCAATTGGTCGAAAGAAATGCTCAAAAAAATACGGTCGCGGTGCTTCGAAACACGTCTATGACATCGTGACAGGTGATGAATCGTGGACTTACGCGTATAAGCCCGAAAGTAAACAGCAGTCGACTATCTGGGTGTTTCAAGATAAGCCAAATCCAACAAAAGTTGTTCGCGCACGAAGCACTTCCAAGCAAATGGTCGCCTGTTTTTTCGGAAAAACTGGACATGTCGCAACCGTACCACTAGAACAACGCAGAACAGTCAATTCTGAGTGGTACACAACCATTTGTTTGCCAGTTGTATTCCAAGAAATCAGGAAAACCAACCGCCGAAGATGGATCACTCTTCACCACGACAATGCGAGCTCTCACACATCGGCTGCGACAACTTCATTTTTGAGCACCCAAAACATCGATTTGATGGGTCATCCGCCGTATAGTCCTGACTTGGCACCGAATGACTTCTTTTTATTCCCGTACGTAAAAAACAAACTGAGAGGTCAACGTTTTTTGAGACCTGAAGAAGCGGTTGCTGCATTCAGAATGCATGTGTTGGAGATACCTCAATCAGAGTGGCAAAAGTGCTTCGACAATTGGTTCAAACGCATGCAAAAGTGTATAGATCTTCATGGGGAATATTTTGAAAAACAATAAAGTGATTTTCGATGATCAATATTTGTTTTTGTTCTTTAATCCCGAAATATAAAAGGCAGCCCTCGTACCTTAATGAAAGAAATATCCTTGGTGAAGGGGATTTTTGCAGGTAACTGCAAATTTGCTAAGGGTGTTTGGGTTTGAAATTGTGGGTGGTTCTTGCGTCAAGTTAAAGAACCCCCACAATCTCACAAAAATCGTCCCAGTTAGCAGCCTCATGCCTTCATACATGGCAAAGCTGCCTAGGTCGGTTATTTCTTTGAAATGGAAGTGTATGCGCAACTGATACCGAGAAGTGATCTGGGTTTCCTAGCGGTGTAGTTGCTTCCACGATATAAATATCCGAAACTAGTTTATCCCCGGAATTCTTTATCTCAGTTGGTACCCTCATGACTTATCTCCATTTCAGTCCAGACCATCAGCCATACATCCGAAACATAGTCAAAAATTTCTCCCGACGATATCGCGGAATGTGCAGCGTGATGGGGTGGTATCTTACCTTGGGTCCGACTTACCACCTAACCCAACATTGTCTCGAACCGGTCCATCAGCCAAGCTCCGAAAGGTGCCCAGGGATTTCTCCCGATCATTTCACGGACCCCATGGGTTGATAGGGTGATATTTCACCGGGCCTCAGGGCGTTAGGACCCCACCTAGCACTCAGCCGTTAGTCGTCTCTTACGACAAGCCGGCCTAGCTGTGAGTATATTCTAACGTCCTACTCACATGGTATTATAAAAACATATTTGTGCGAGGAAATTATAGTCTTTTTTGTTTTTAGATAGCTTTTTATAAAAACACAATAAGTAAAAATTCGTTATCAACCGCCACTGTTTGTGGTATATTGCTGATACTTTGAACTACAAGTTTTTATATATCAAATATACAAGTATAAAGTGCGCGATAAATTACCTTTTATTATGCTTTTGAATTGAACGTGTTTTTTTTCTTCTTTTTTGTTTTTTAATCCGCATTGTACACTCGTATATCTAGTACACTGCACCGTAAATGTGAAAGGACCTTCTCTTCATTAATTAAAGCCTTAACCCCTTTTTCTCGTGGATTAATATGTCTCGCGTCAGAAACAAAACATGATATTAAAAGACAGAAACCACAATCTCTCAAAAATATCTCACATAGTTCTTTTGGGTTGTCGTATGAAGTAGACATCAACCCGTGTTTTGTATCAATGTAATTGATTAGGTGGAATCGTTCGGTGACAAGTGTCTCGGAATAATCCTCCACGTTAATAACGATAACTCATCGTCATCCATATGTATGTCTGCAGTCGGACCTGGCTGAGCGATGTCCGGTGGATAAGTGCAAGGGAAATATCTTCATGACTGCAAGTCCTCATGAATTTCAAATGCAATCGTGGGACATGATTGGTTTCTGATTGCGAAAGCAAGAAAATTTATTGCGTTCTTTGAACTCCTCTGCGAGTTTACTTAACGCTATCGACGTTGAGCTGGACTACCCCCCAACCAGATGTCCGTACATGGATGTGGTTATTGAAATGTAATGACGTGGAAAGACCTTTCGGAGTCAATTTTTAAAGCGTCATATTTGTAGACATCTGGATGAATTCAATTATAATCAAGTCATTGCTTACAAGACTTACAAGGTTCTACTTTATAATTTTCGGATGTATTTCGTTGGCGTTGCATTAAAATCAAATTATGGTAATACATTATTATTACTATTGACTTTAATTTTTTTCTATCCGACACAATCAGTGTAGTATTAACAATTAATACGGTTAATCGGGGAGACAGCGATTAAATAGAGAATCGTGACTGTATACGCTGTACTACTTTATCATCGTTTAGTTACGTGCTTTTGGGTAAACAGACCAAGCAACCATGCTACACAATCTGCCTTCTCTTGGATTCAAGTCAAGCAATGAAGATTCATCTTCTCAACAAAGTCTAATTTTTACACACTGTGTTTATTTGCCCAATAATCAATTTTTACATTACGTTCTACAGCAAACTTATAATTTTAGTGGTACAATTGCTCACATGTATATATTACACATTTTTCAAACATAACTGAATGTGTGAATAACTATTTGAGTATTATAGGTTTTAATATTAACAGTTTTCCTGGAAAAGGTCGGAAAACCAGGATTTTGAATTTCTAATTTAATCTAATCTAATACCTAACTGAACTCTAACTTAATCTATCTTAACCTAATTAATATTATATTAAGTTAAATATTGTAGTAAAAAAATAAAAAATTGTACACATAACTTATCGCTAGACCTTACATTGAAAGCCCATCATTAATGTAAGCCCATTGTGACTGATCTAGTACAATAGGACGATAATGGATAGACTTCCGGTTCCTTGCCTTCTTCTTGTTCGAGCAGTCACGACGGGTGGACGTAAGAAAGAAATTAAAATTGTGAATGTCGATAATTTAAATAAAAACATAATTCTTAAAACATCAGGTGTGGTGTTTACAACCACAAAGTAAGTTAAACAATTTCAGCGGATCATCAAACATAATCGGATCAAAATGATGTCCGATAGACCCGGGAAGAACGAGATGACGGAAGCCCTGCACGAGGTAGGGATAGATGTCCCGACACAACCACGATTGGCCGGATCCGGACAATATAGAATTATATATATATTCTGAGGTTGAAAATAAAGGCGAAGAAACTTCCGGAACTTTAGGTGTGTTCACAACTTCTGGTGGAGCACTCTTTTCTGACGGGGCGTCCACTTCGGGTGGAGCCCATACTTCTGGCAAAGCGCTCGCTTCTGACGATGCACCGACTTCTGACCTAGCTGCTCAGCAGATGGTTGGCGGACGATCAACTTCTGACGCAACCTCTGGGAGCATTTCTGATGATGCTGAGGAACGAGAACTCGCTCGATCGGAGAAAAGGGAACGCATTCGGAAACTGCAGAGGGGGCTGCAAGATATGGAGCCGGTTCCAGTGACTACAAAAAAGATGGACTTCAACGACATTGGGAATGCAGTCCCTTTGTTCTCCGGCGACGTCAATTATAGCATTCGTAAGTGGGTAGCAGACTACGAGGATGTGGCCCAGTCGTTCTGAGGGGTGGTTTCCTATCCTAACTCGCCCTTTATTTTCGTTCATGCAGATTTGAATGAGGACAGCATATTTTTTTGGGACTCGCAACTCAACCTCAACACCCATAATATGGTAAAGTATTTGCCTTTCGACTTTTTCGAAGTCAATGAAAAGTTGGTGAATCGTCTCTCCGTATTCCCAATTCTTTTTCAAGAATTGCCTTACTGTGAACAATTGGTCGCTCGTTGACCGATTCCTACGGAATCCGCATTGGTAGTCTCCCAGAATTTCTTCTGCGTATGGTATGATTCTCGCCAGTACATCCGTAGTTTTCGCAGTCAGATCTGTCGCCTTTATTGAAAATGGGAACGACTATTGAGGTTTTCCATTCCTCCGAAGGGACTTTGTGACGGTTCCACGAACCGCACAAATCACCATAGGCTGAGATACCTGCGTTCCACCAAGGAACATACTCACCTATGACTAGACTTCACGTGCCCACAGACACGCGCCCCCAAAGTCCACATTTTCACCTGACCAAAGGTGACATCCATATCGGTGTCAACAATCCCACGTATCCAGAGATACGTGGCCCCAAGTCCCGAGCAATTTCCCTACGCCCGCACGGCGATTGAAGGACACGACCCAATATAGAATTTGTATACCAATCCATTAACTGGATAAACACAAGTGGTTGGCACAGCTACGCCAGTTGTCGACACACATCAAATCCCCGGCGATAAGCAAATTTCCGTAAAACAATCCGCTGGCTAAACCTTTGACCCTACTACAGTGCACTTCGCCTAAACAAAGGTCATTGCGGAGAAACTGCAATAAACTAAAACGCTGTTCCCATAGGGAAAAGCAAATACAATTATCAAAACGAACGATAATTACCACGATCCCAGGATCGCCAGGAATAAACCACACACCGAACGTATACAAAATCAATTCAACAGAAGGCGTGAAAATTCTGGCAATCCTAGGAATACCTACGGCCACACAGGCAGCAACCCCAGCGTCTGTGTGTGTGCATACGCACATGTGGCCTGCGACGAAACGGAAAACCGCAGGACTGAAAAAAGAGTCCGATCTTCCCTGGTGGAGAGATTCTTGATTAAGAGAAAATCGAAAAAGAGAACATTCGGATGAGTAGAATTTTCCCCAAAAAGAAAATTTTAACTCAGTCGACAGGAAGTGGTGAGAAGGATAACAAGTGCACGCGTTGTTAGAAGCCGTTAATTTTTGTGACGATCGAGTGTTCGCTTCGTAAATCAGTGTGTAATTTAGAAACGGAAATAATTCAACGGGACATCAATTCTAAAATTATTTTATTGGTTAATAAACAAAAAGGAAAACAATAAATAAAATTATTTTCAAATTCGTGTGATTGATTAATAAACAAAAAGGAAAACAATAAATAAAATTTGAAAACAACTCCGTGTATCATTTTTGTGAACGGTGTTCGGCGGAACACCTCAGCCATACGACGTACAAAAAAATCCGCTAAAACTTCCTTAACCCATATTGTTTTAATCAGTTGGTGGATCTTTCGTGCGGTTGCCTCTCCTCCATGCTATATAATCTCTACCGGTATGCAGTCGTTTCCGGGAGCCTTGTTGTTTTTCAATCGATTTACTGCGTCTATAACTTCGTTGAAAGATGGAGATGGATCCCAGAGGTCTGAGGCTCGGCTGTATGTACGTCTGGTGCGTTTATTTATGGTTGATGTGCACGCACATTAAGCAAGTTTTCACAGTACTGCTTATATCTTGTGACGATATTGTTTGTTTCTGTAACCAGGCGGCCGTTTGGGTGTCAAATTAATTGGCTTTACCTCAGTCATTATCATCATCAGCACTACAATTGGGCATGCTCCTCTGCGCTCATTCGAGCTAGGTGTCCCGCCCACCTGAGTCTACCGAGCTTGATTTTTTTTACAACATTAGCTTCTAAGTAGATTGCGTATAACTCATGGTTGTAGCGTCTCCGAAATCTTCCTCCCTCACATACGGGGCCAACAATTCTCCTTAAGACCTTCCTCTCGAACGCGGCTAAGAGTTCAGAGTGCCTTTTATTGAGCACCCATGTCTCGGATCCATACATGAGTACTGATAACATCATGGTCTTGTACAGTAGTAGCTTGTATGTTCTGGATAAATTTCGGGATTTAAAGAGCCTTGATAGACCATAGTACGCTTTGTTGGATTTGACCAGCCGTTCGCGTATTTCTTCTTCCATATTGTTATCGGCTGATACTATTGACACAAGGTAGTTAAAGGATTGCACTACTTCAAATTCGTGCTTCACTACCCCGATAGTTTGACCAACGTTAGGTGTTCTCTTCGCAGAAGTTGCCACCATGTACTTAGTTTTCCCCTCATTAATGTGCAGTCCCAGTTTTTGTGCCGCTTGCTCGATCTGGGTGAAGGAGTCCTGCACAGCCGATTCGGTTCTACCGATGATGTCCATGTCATCTGCGTAGGCAAGTATCTGGCTGGACTTGGTGATAATAGTCCCTCTAGTTGTGACGCCAGAGTCACGGATTGCTTTATCCAATGCCAGGTTGAAGAGGACGCAGGCCAGATCGTCCCCTTGTCGCAGTCCAATAAAGATGTTTATTGGTTTGGACAGCAATCCCGCTATTTTTACTTGACTAATTACGTTGGTCATGGTCAACCTACAAAGTCGTATCAATTTGTTTGGATTTTTTTTTTTTAATTAGACTTCTCTCGGGGGAGGCGAACCTATAGCACCGAGCGGGCGCCCCGAGATGCCATCAAATAACTGTTGCAGTTCTTTTTGAACAGTTGCAGGTTGTAACGCTCCGGGAACACTCGCGTGGGAAGGCAGTTCCACAGCTTCCACGCTCTGTAACGGAACGAGTTCTGATACAGGGATGATCGCGCCGTCGGGAGATGAACCACAAACGGGTGCGATCCGTCGGATTGTCTTGTGGAGCGCATATAAACCGAATTGCGTGGAACAATGTCAAGAATCTCCGAAGAACACCACCCGTGATAATATCTGTAAAACAGACAGAGGTCGACTACGTGCCTTCGATGTGATAGCGACTGTAGTCCCGACGTCAGCGCCAAGTCCCCGATCAGGCGTATCGCTCGTCTCTGTACGCCCTCAAGTAGGTCGAGGGTATGTTTAGGAGCCGAGCTTCAAACACGAAGTCAGTGAGGTCATAAACTTCTGGGTTTTTATAGGCCAATAAATAGTAATAGTATAGTAGTAGTATTTGGCCGGCTTGAAAAAATATTTTATTCCATTTCTCCCAGGAAAGCCGAACCTTTAGCGCCGGGTCCGCGCCCTGAGCTGCTATTTTTCTTTTCTCGACCGAGTCCATCAGCCAAACTCCGAAATTTGGGCAAACATTTTTCCCAAACGCTTCTCGAAGCCTATAGCTTAATGGAGTGGTATTCCACGTGGCGACTGGGCTTGGGGACCTTACCTACTACTCAGCGTTTTTTCGATATACCTAATTTATATTTTGATATATCGTTAATTTATAATTCCTGCGATATACAATTGGACTTCTCTATCTTCATTTTTTTTTTCTTGTTTATGCTCGACTTTGTGAATTGTCACAAAGCCGTTTGCTGCGACAGATAATGATGTTTCAGCTATTGTTTTACGACGAGCAGAAATTGTAACAATTGAATATACTGAGTCAACTTATTAATTAATTTTTCTTATTAGTTTATTTTACTTTATTACTTTATTTATATACGCTTATTTTTGAAATTCCATATTTTTTCGCTCTATTTAAATTTGCAAACCAACTCATTATCAATTTAACAATTTACTAACATTTGTTATTAATTTACGAGGGCAGTTTGATAAGTGAGTGAGTTTTTGAATAAAAGATAATCTTATCGGCAAATAAGCATTTTATTTCTCAACAAAGCCTCTCTCCGAGATTTGGTAGCCCAAGTAGGTTACCTGGCGCTGGCCGATGGCACATTTTTCGGCGTTGATGGGCAGACCGGCTCATCGGAGGGTGGTTAGCAGTTCGAAGAGCCCGAAGGGCGTTGTGACTGCCGTTTTCGATACCTTCCTCGGCGATTGGCACCTGGTAGAATGTAGGTCCACCGTCGAGAAGGTTGTTCCGTGGATCTCCTGGAGCAAGTCCTCGATGACTGGGAATCGCCTGTTACTCGCCAGGAGCCTTCTGGTTTGCGGACAATGTGGAGTGGGCTTGCCCATTGGCTGGAGGAAGGCCGAACGATGCCCTTCTCAACGAGGTCCGCGAAGGTTGCTTTGGCGGCATCGCGCTTGTCACCGCTCAGTCTGCGCGGGCGTTCGAAGACCGACGGGCCTGTGATGCAGATGGTGTGCCTTATCTTTAGTACGGGGATCTGGACGGGGCCGGCGTTGGGGGTGAAAACATCACAGAATTCCTCGAGTAATTCCGTGTATTGTTGTGCTGTTTGGTTGTTAGCGAACGGGCCGGCGATAATGGAGACTAAGTGCAGTGCTGCTGGGCGATGGTTCCGCGCGACGCACAGTGGGACGACCCATAGCAATAAATGAAAAAATCAACAGTTTTAGCGGAACTTTTTAGTGATTGGAAAGGCATCATAAATATATATATTTTATAAATCCAAAGAAATCATTTGGAATTGTGATTTGGTACAAACGTTACAGAGCGGTAAACTTTGACTAAGTAAATTTTTTTCGCAATCTTGAAATACAAGTGCTTTTTGATATAAATTAAATTTATTGTCAGTTTTAATTATACGTATAAATAAAAACTACATCATGATAAATAATAGTGATCAAGGTATGGAAAATCATATTTAATATATAGAAAAATGTGTTTGTTTCGTATTTTTATGTATTGTGACGTTTGAAGTGCAAGTCTAATTGGAAAATTTAAAATTTTGTGATTTTTGTGTTTAGCTAAGATTTTTTAAAAAACATCAAAAAGCGTCTTTGAGATTTTTGATGTTTTGTGATGTTCTATGTGCCTATTGATCATATCCGTAAGCAAAATTTTGCGCAAATTTGCGTTTCTGCATTTTTTTTGACGTTTTTGTAGGCTTAACTCCATCAATCAAAAACGGTGACCTTTTCCAAAGATGGATTGAGAGTGAGAAGCCAGTGAAGATAATTGCTGTTGCTGAAAAATTAAGTGAATTACTGGATCTAGAAGTCTCCTCAAAAACCGAATAAGACGTTACCTCTGCAACAAACGCTAGCATTGTATTTAGATTTGGATTTGTCTAAGAGAAAATACGCTCTTCTACGATCTGTTGTAAATGGCCTTCACAAAGACTGTTTTCCCAGTTACTATAGCCATTAATAATTAACATACATAGGCACATATTTGTTATTTCAAATTAATTTATTATACCTATACATAATTCCTTTATATTAATGTTTTGAAGTTTATTAAACTATAAATTTGTTAACATACTTAAATTTTTAAATAAAGTTTGAAAAAACATGCGCAAGCTTAGAAAATAAATGTTGAGTTAAAAATAAAGTTCGCTGCTCAACTCTTTTTTTTATAAGAAGCTGGACAGGCCATTTTTGCAGGTTGATACGTTTTTTTTTTAGGTCGTTGCATAGATATCAAATGTAAAAAGAGATTAAATGCAAAATATTCATATTTTAGTTACTAAAACCAGAGATATTAATTTTGCCGTTTTTCCCATAGACTCGTCCCACTGTGCGACGCCCCGTGAATGAGTGGGTCGATCAGACTTTTGTTCTTGATGTCGACCATAAATCCGTGTTTCGCCAGGAAGTCCGCCCCCAGTATAGCGTGGTGGACGTCGGCAATCATAAAATCGCATTCGAGGCGCCGCTCCGTCGCAAACCCAGATCCAGTGTGCGTCGTTGGTGTCCGTACGTGGATACTGGCGTCGAGTTGGCTGCGTACAGGATTCGTTCCTGTCTCCGGAGGTTTTTATACCACCGGGATAACAGCGAAACAACCGAGCCCGTGTTGACCAGGAGCTTGGTCTGGGAGAGCCGGTCGTGTAGGGGCAGGCGAGGTTCGTCATGGGGGCCCACCTCCGTCACCTCGCGAAAGCGCAGGGTGGCGTACAGGTGCGTCGACGCCGAATTCCCGGTGGTACCAGCACCATTGCGCCTGAGTTCCGGTTTCGTATCTGTCGTATGTTCTGGGTGCTGGCCTTGGTCTCAGGTGACTTTGCTGTCGTCGCCTGTTGCGGTTATCTGAGTTGGGTGGCTGACGGTTGAGCGCTAGTTGCGTGATGGCTGCTTCCAATGCGCCAATCCGCTGGGCGAGTGTGTCCTAGGGCCTTTTCCTGTCGCCGACCGCCATGATGTCCTCAAGGGGATTGTCGACGAGCTCGTCCGCCGCGGAGATTAGGTCTTGTTTGATTTGGGTCTTAAAGATCCTCAGGGTGTTTTGGGCGTTTTGGAGTAGGAGTGATTTCCATTTTACCAGCAGCGCTCCCTCGTCGATCTGTGTTAAATTGATGAGTTAGTTTGTAAATTTAAAAGAAAAAGATAATTTCCAAATTAAAAGGAGATTGAAAGATACAATTTTATTCAGTACGTAAAGGTTACATTTATGTGTAAAGTTACATTTTATTATTTTTTCTTACATAGAATTACTTAATTGTAAGTACTACCTGATGAATGGGGTCCGCCTTTGTTGTTGCCTATAGAGTATTAAATCAAATTCTGCTTAGTCGGTTGGTAACAGAGGAGGAAGTGTTTCCATGGGCACAACTTAACTTAGAACAACCCGTTGTCTTTATTAAAACTCCTAGTTTTTATTTAGGAATTATTGTTTCTTTAATTCTATCCATGGGCACAACTTGAACTTATTAATTTCTAGTATATATAACCGCCGCCAGCTTCCGATGCCCGTTCTGGACGATATCTCACAAACAACTCTCGTTTTTGTCTTCTTCTCCTCGAACAAAAACTCTCTCCTACGATCGTGCAGATTGAAGGATACATTCTTTTGTTTGCATTATCCCTTTTGTCACCCGCCATTCATTTTTCCATATTTTCCCGGATTGGGATCAAAAAGAGAGAAAATCAAAAAGGGTGCAATCAACAAAGGATCTTGGGGATGAGCATTTTTGATCCTCGATGTTGGTGGGCGATAAAACGAACATGTGGTTCGTTTTATGGCGCAAGTTGCTATTTTTCCAATTGGTTTCGGAATTTTGTGCAAACAAATTTTTAGAGGATCATAAATTTGCCGACGGGCATTTTATGATTCTCAACAAATTTGTTTGAGAGTGGGTCATTTGGTCCACACGTTTGCATCCAGGGAATTTTACGTGTAGGTGAACCAAATGCACATTTGTGAGACAATTGAAACTTTAGTTCAATTTGTTTAAGATTGGATTTAATATTTATTTGGGGATATGTGCAAAATGTATGAGGGCAATGCTAAGGCTTGCAGAGCACCTAAGCCTTTAGGTGGATGGTGTTGCGTGGCTCAAAAGGGGTAAGTATTAAAAGTGGAAGGTTTTGCTTATAACAAGTATTTTTCTTTATTATTTTATTTGTGTTTTGTTATTCTTGACGGTTATTTTTTCTTTTAAATATTCATTTAAATGGGTTTTTTGATCTCCTCATACCTTGGTAATTCCAATTTCTTTTATTGCTATTATTAAAGTGGGTTTTGGTTGGATTATATTTTTGGCTTCTTCGTTTATTTTTTCACTTAAATTTTTTACAAATCTTTTTATTCAGTAATTTTATTCTTTTTATTAGATTTATCTTTTAATCATATTTTTATTAAATATAAGTGCTCTAAATGCCTTACGACGAATCCAATGTATTGTCATTTTTCTTGTTTATTAATATTTCTGAGTTTAACCCAATCACTGTCGGCTACGATATATCTCGTAGTTTATATTAAGAACATAGATTGATTGCAATTTGTCACAGAATATGTTTATGGCTGTTTGAGTTAGAAATTATTAGTAAAGATGAAATTTTATGTAATAACTGTTTATTCCAAAACATATTTAATATCACGATTTATTATCAGAATAACAATAAATAATTGAATTTTGTAAACATTCTTGTTTTCTTCAAAACAGAATATTAGCACCCAGCGCAAGACACTGTAAACTTCTTCGCAGTAAATGAGTTACGGTGTCGTCTTTAAAAGTCTTATGACAAATGAAGTTGTGGGGCTTTTCAGGGCCCGAAGAGCCAGGCATCGCTCGATCCCCACCTTTCCAGGCGAACGACTTACCTCTCGGTCGAACCTCAGCAAGGTCGCGTAACCTTGCTACGGCATTTACTCCCAGCCTAATCGCCGGAATTATTACGGTTACCCAATCGGATACCTGTTTTGAATTTCTGTTAGGCAGCTTACCTATTCTGTAGGGGTTTTCCTTCCAAACCCCTTTTTCTCCAGCATCACCACTGAAAACATTAAACCCACGGCAAAGCTTATCACCTTGCCGTGGCATCGAAAACTCACCCTCGGCCAGACATTATTTTCTGAAAAAACATTAAATCCACGGCAAAGTTTATCACCTTGCCGTGGCATCGAATATTCACCCCCGAGGTGTACATTATTTCCTAAAAAAAACATTAAGTCCACGGCAAAGCTTATCACCTTGCCGTGGCATCGAAAATTCACCCCCGAGGCGTATATTATCTCCTAAATAAAAAGCATAAGTCCACGGCAAAATCATCACATTGCCATGGCATCTGAAATCCTATCTTTAGGCATACATTCTGCCAGGGCATCTCGTTTCCATAGCCTTAAGCTATGGAAACAACAATCAACAAGAGTTCCTTGTGACTCGTTGTATTTGTTTACCCTCGGCATAACATGCATGCGGCTATTTGCCCCTATTGATTTGCTACCGCCGACAAGGTTTCTGCTGACGCAAACCAAACATGTCCCTGATTACCAGCAATCGCTGGCTTCCAATTATCGATCCCCACGTCCAGAGACAGTAATCAAGCAACGAGCAAGATGCAGCCAGAAAATGTTTACTTTTAACATCTGGCAATGGCTGCACCCTATGTTCGTTGCAATGTTTAATCATCGGCAACCGAAATGATGATTTATGGCCTTCCATTAGGATGACCAAATCATCGGTTTCGGGTTTTCACACCCCACATGCTAGTGTTTACTTTCTTAGAAAATGCACTAGCGATGTACCTCCATCCACCACGGTCGCCGAACGATCGTATGCATGGCATACCCACACATGCGTAATGTATGACTACCCCGTCCGGTCCAATCACGATTAACTACTTCAAGTTAATCGTGTAACTCCGCCTCCTTTTCAGTTTCTTTTGAGGGTTTTCCGTTTCTTTGGTGAGCTCTAGTCACCAGTCAGATTGCATCTCGAGTCGAGTGTTGTCCCTTGATGACGTTGTGCGGTGTAATACCTTGTGGTTTTTTAAAAGACGCTGGGCAGTAGGATAACAAAACAAATAGTTATTCAGATTTAATCCGATGAAGTCGTTCGATAATTTACACGTTTTTGTCGTTTAATCGCGTATGTAGACCAACGCAAATTCCTTCAGAATCGCGTTTTTCAGTGTTTGTGTATCGTGACCCTTTTTCACCACGATTAAAGGAAAACAATAAAAAGAAAAATTACAAAACAATCGTTCCTGAGTTTCCTTTCGTTGTTGGACTAACCTTCCTGTGTCGCCAGTCGAATTCTCTTGTTGAAACAGCGGTGGTGTTTTCGTTGTACCTGCGTCCGTGCCGACGCCCTAATAGAAATACCCACATTGGTGACCACGACCAGTGGACATACGCCTTCACCTGACTTTTAACCGCTTAACGCTCGAATATTGTGCCGTTCCGTCCTTTTAAAAACCAGTGACTTTCTCGGTGTCGGTGACTTTTCCAACCAACCTTCGGATATAATCCAATGTTGTTGACTCTTGTGTGCTCGCGCCACCCTTTTTGAACCTTGTCAAAACAAGTGAGGAGCTATAAACAAAACCTAATCCATTAAATCAAAACTCAGTGCCAAAAAAGACATTTTAAGGGTGAGAAGAACCTCAACCCAACTTTAGCCCGACGAACAACAACATCCAAGCAACCCCACCTCTAACCACCTGCGGACATCGATAGACAGACGACGCCCCAGCATCCAGCACTTCTACCAGCAACTATTCCACAGTTAAACTGCAAGTATCCTTCCTTTGTTTCCCACGTTTTACTTAACAGATTTAAACTACGATTCAAAATAAATTAAAGTCGATTCCCTGTGTATCAATTCATTTCAAATCTATAGCTTAGTAACTTAGTATAGTGCCGAGACATTTTTCTTATGTGAATAATTAATTGTAACTGTTTCGGATATCTCAAAGTATACTTCACATCATTGTTACTCTACATTATCCGTTTTTGTTTCCTTTTCTTTATATAAATATCATTGTTATACATAATTACCAAAGAAAATTTTACACCTTCATTTAAATTGTGTACAAAAATCAACGTTATTTCAAATAGTTGTTTCTACTAACATCCTTCTGATGAAAACAAATGTATCGCTTTTTCGCAGCTTAGCTATAAGAGGAAACCCATTACAAAATTAAGAGCTAGGCGATAATAACAACCTTCACTACTACTCAAAGTGGGAATAAACTCGGAAATTAACACAAGAATCATCTGACTTAATTATAAATATATGATTGTTAAACCAACGTGCCTGGATTTTATTTAACAGCAAGTTATCAATTTTTCTCCTTCCTGCCAAGCATACTTTTTCTCTTTTGTCATTCCCACCTAATGCGCGCTCCATCTGAGCCGCATAGTTTAAAAACCAAACAACTAGTGTTGTCCCAGCAATAACCATATATGAAACATAGTAAATGCTCGAATATCAATTTTTTTTTTGGAAGAAAAACACAAATCATAACTGAAAGTGAGAAATTTAAATGTAAGAGACATCGTTGAATCTTTAAATGATCAACTGAATTTATACGAATTAACTTAGCTTAGATCACTGAAAATAACTCACTACTTTTAAGAGTATTCAAGTATAGAAAATATAATAAGATTATACTTGAAAAATGTATACTTTCGTCCTTAAATAAATAGATTTTTTTTTCTCTTTCACAAACTAAAGAACATAAAACACATAGCACTTTTGAGCTCATTTTCGAATAAACGATAAGCACGCATATTACCATTGAGCACATAATCGGAGTAGGATTAGATCACTATTTTAACAAGTATTGTTACGTTCCCAATAAACTTTTGTAAACCCCTTCAGGGTACTAAGGCACAAACTACTATATTGGCAATATATGCTCCTTTAACGTAACTACTACCACAACTCCTAACTTCTCTTTTTATGTTAAAAAAAAAAAAAGACTGAAATTAAGAGGAAACAAATACGTAGGTCAGAAATTCACACACATACACTGGTGATTACAATATTTATAACTTTTCCTCACTGTGGTTTTGTTTTCCTTTCGAACCTTTTTATTTTATTTAAAAGAAAACGGAGTACACAATTAGTAGTACACAATACTCGGATCGAAAATAACACGAAGTACTACTTACATTCGCGTCTTAAGGAACTCCACTCGACTTGGCACAATTCTCCTTTGACTCGGCTCCTTCAATCCCTTTCTTTTCATCACAATTTGGCCCCTCATAACCTTAGTTGGCCCCTTATCCCCACTCCATTCAATTCTTTTGACTCATTGGCCTTTTTCCCCAACTCCTCGCGTCCTCTTTTGACTCTTTTACTTGGCCTCCTTTCACCTTTCTTCGCGTCTTCTTACGCCTTTAGCTCCAGTTTCGCGTCATATAACCTACAATGGTCAACACCCGAAACACCATGGCCAGAAAGGCTCAGGAACAATCCGAGCCTCTTGAATTCCACGACGCCTCCAGCGTCGATTTCCCTGCTGAGCAAGTCGATGCTGACCAAGACTTGCCGGCGCAATCTACCCCTCTGGCACCACTGGTTGCCCCCAGTGTCGTTAACCGACCCCAACCTTCCAACGCTCCCCCAACCTCTTCTAGCACCCCTAGTGCCGGCCAATTGGTGGATTCTGGCATCATCATGCCCACATCTCGCGCCGGCACCTCACAACAAACCCAAAGACCTTCAGAGTCCCAAGAATTCCACGATGCTCCCAGCCTCGGGAATGGGACTCGTCACCCTAATATAGGACTTCCCCCCTTCGATGAGGAGGACCCAGACCTTTGGTTTGCAGTGGCAGACCGCATCTTCCAGGCCTCAGCCTTGCACGACGAACAACTTCGTGCAGTTGAGCTGTTGAAAGTGCTTGACCGCACTCAACGACCGCATGTTGCACACATAATAAGGTCGGCCGGCCGCAACCCATATAGCAACATGCGTGAAGCTCTGCTAGAAGCATTGGATGAGCCTGGAAGCGCGCGGCAACAACGTTTAGCCGCCGTAACCAACCTTTCTGGGATGAGACCATCTCTCTTCCTGACCCATTTACGCTCTATAGCTGGGACCAGGATTGGGGACGACCTAATAAAGCCTCACTTTTTGAGGTGTCTTCCCCAGCATGCCCGTTCGGCACTTATAGCCCAACCCAATCAGAGTTTGGGCTATTTATCCAAATTTGCGGACGCAATTATGGAAAGCTCAGATCAGTATTCTGAGCCTCCAGCGTACCAGGTAGCGGCGGTTTCTCAACACGCCGCCCAGCCTGCACGGCACCCTCGTCTGCCTTTCTCAGCCCATGAATTGGTCTCAACTCCCCATCCTCCTCAAACCCAATTACCTTTTAGAGGGCCCGCCTCAACCAATTTCCCTCAGGGGAATCCAGTGGCAGGCCCCAACCCTAACCAAAGAAATTCGCCCACACAACTAACTCCTGCTGACCTCCGGGCGCTCCAAACCTCACTCCTCCGCGAGATAACTCAATTGCGTGCGGAGGTGAGGAACAATCCTCGAAGCGCCCAGAATCGAGCCATGCCGAGCCGTCCTCTCAATCGGCAGAATTTCTACCAAAATGCCCCTCAGAGGGCCTATATCCCTCAAAATGCCCCACAGAGGGCCAATCCCACCCAAAACGGCCCTCACCGGGCCAATTCCCAGCGAGCTCCGGCTCGACCTCCCCGTAACGGCAATACTAATAGGCAGAACATACCTGATAATGCCGTTACTCTGCCTTGGTGCGCCAATCACCAGCGATATGGTGATCGCGCATTCAATTGCAAAGCGCCTTGTGGTTGGACGCAACCTTCCACCAACCAGAGGCGCTCTTTAAACTAATTTTGCCGACCGACACCCTCGCGCAATCGGCCGGCACCCCTACGATAAGTCGCTTAACCATCCGGGATTCGAAACTGAATATCGCTTTTACTGTCGACACCGGCGCCGATATTTCAGTCCTCCCGCGATCGTTTGCTCCGCGTAACCGCGTGCCAGCCGCACTTAAATTGTCAGCTGCAAATAATACGCCGATACTTACGTACGGACGTAAAAAGCTGACACTTCAATTGGGTCTTTGTCGTCCGATCACTTGGCGTTTCGTCATTGCGGACGTGAATGAACCCCTGATAGGTTCCGACCTATTAGGTGCACATAATCTGTTGGTCGATTCGACCCATAACAGACTAGTGGCTCCAACCGCACCCCCCTTGCCCATGACGGCATCACCAGCGGCAACTTCAGGGGCCACAGAGTGCATAGACCCATTCCAGGTTATGGTACAGGAATTTGTGAGTACAACAATTCCTCTACCTAACCAACGCCGACATAAAGCCACGGTGTTTCATCATATAGAAACACGTGGTCCCCCGGTGAGCCAGCGTCCACGTCGACTGGCTCCGGAAAAATTACGTGCGGCGCGCGCGGAGTTCGAGCATATGATCGAACTAGGTATCTGCCAACCGTCGGACAGTCCCTGGGCAAGCCCACTCCACTTAGTGAAGAAACGTTCTGGTGAGTGGCGCCCATGTGGCGATTACAGGCTGTTGAACGCAGCAACTGTCCCGGACAGATACCCAATTGCACACCTCTACGATTTTTCGTACAAGTTACGAGGGTGCAATGTCTTCACTACCCTGGATCTCACCAGGGCATACCATCAAATTCCGGTGGCACCAGAAGACATCCCCAAGACCGCAGTCATTACACCTTTCGGACTCTTCGAGTTCAAAGTGATGACTTTCGGCCTCAGGAATGCCGCACAGACATTCCAGCGTTATATCGACACGGCTTTACGTGGTCTTAATTGCTGCCATGCTTACCTTGATGACATTCTCATCGCCTCCAAAGACCACGCCGAACATAAATGCCACTTACGTCGGGTCCTAGAGCGCCTCCGTGAATTCGGTCTTGTCATCAACCCAGATAAGTGTCAATACGCCAAGGAGCAAATCACCTATCTGGGTTATGTCGTTGACAACCAGGGCATTCGCCCACTTCCAGACCGTGTGGAGGCCCTCATGAAGTATCCCCGGCCTACTAACGTGAGTGAGCTTCGTCGATTTCTGGGCATGCTTAACTTTTATCGTCCAACCCTGAAGAATGCTGCCCAGATTCAAGCTCCGCTCAATGAATTTTTAAAAGGAGCTAAGCGCAATGATAAGCGCCCCATTAATTGGACAGAAGTCTCAGATCGAGCATTCCAACTGTCCAAAGAACAATTGGCAAATGCCACCTTACTCCGATACCCTCTCGAGGGAGCGGCACTTTCTATCCAATGCGACGCATCGGATACCGCAATCGGAGCCGTCCTTGAACAGGACATTGAAGGCCGACCGGAACCACTTGGTTTCTTTTCAAGGAAACTGAGTCCCACTGAGCGACGTTACAGCGCCTACGACCGTGAATTGCTCGCGATCTACAGCGCTGTTAAGTACTTCCGTCATATGATAGAAGGTCGCTCACTCTCCATCTTAACAGACCATAGGCCATTGGTCTATGCGTTCCGGAAGAAGTCGGGAAATGCCTCCCCCCGACAAGAGCGTCAATTAGACCTCATTGGGCAATATTCCACGGAGATAAGGCATATCTCCGGTAAACAGAATGTCACGGCGGACGCCCTTTCTCGAATCGATACGATTCATTTGCGTACCGCCTTGAATAACACAGACCTTGCCCTAGCTCAAGAGGAGGACGAACAGCTCAAGTCCCTCCTAACTGCCGATACGGCACTAGAGCTTAAGAAAATTACCCTTCGCGACCCTTTGGGTGAAATCTGGTGTGATGTCTCCACTGGAACCGCTAGACCTTACATTCCCGAGAAACTTCGTAAGGGCGTGTTCCAGGTTTACCACAACCCTGCCCACCCCAGCGGCCGAGCAACAGCCGCTGCTGTCCGTCGCAAATTTATTTGGCCCCGGATGAACAAAGACCTCACCGGTTGGGCCCGTGCTTGTCTCCAGTGCCAGCGCTGCAAGATAGCGCGACATAATGTACTGGAGCCAGCGCAATTCAAGCTTCCCACGGCACGCTTCGCCCATGTCCACATAGACATAGTGGGACCGCTTACTCCATCAAGAGGATTTTCTTATATCCTCACTATGATGGATCGCTGCACGCGATGGCCAGAGGCGACACCTCTCCGGGCAGTTACTGCCGAATCAGTCGCCAAGGCCTTTTATTCAACTTGGGTCACACGCTTCGGTGTACCAACCACCATAACTTCGGACCGAGGTCCACAATTTGAGGCGACAATTTTTAGGCAGCTAACAAATCTTCTTGGCTGCCAAAGAAGTCGTACCACCGCCTACCACCCGCAATCAAATGGGATGATAGAGCGCTGGCATAGATCTCTTAAAGCCTCACTCATGTGTCATAATGACACACAATGGTTTGACGCCCTCCCAACCGTCCTCCTCGGCCTGAGGACAAGTATTAAGGAGGACCTAGGTGCTTCGGCAGCAGAGCTTACCTATGGTACCAACCTCCTTCTTCCAGGAGAACTTTTCCTGAATGGCGAAACACCGCGTGACCAACTTCGCGAATTGGGACATCTCCGTGACCTGCTACGTAAGGTTAGGGCAACCCCGGTAACCAGGCACGGCTCCAAAAAACTTTTCGTCCACCCTGAACTGCACAGCTGCACGCACGTCTTTGTCAGGGTGGATAAGGTCAAAAAACCCCTCGACCCACCTTATGATGGCCCATTCAAAGTCTTCCGCCGCATCAGTGACCGCGTCTTCGAGATCGACATTAGAGGCAAGCGATCCACGGTCAGCGTCGAAAGGCTTAAGCCCTGTTTTCTGGAAGCTTCCGCTCCAGAATCATCTCCATCTCCAAATACCACTCCTACACCACCGGCACAACCTCCCCGTACTCGCGCTCAAACGCGCGCCCATAACCAACTTACCACCCCCTAACCTGCCTTATCTCTTTCGTGACTACGTCACTGGGGAGGGAGTGATGTGGGGCTTTTCAGGGCCCGAAGAGCCAGGCATCGCTCGATCCCCACCTTTCCAGGCGAACGACTTACCTCTCGGTCGAACCTCAGCAAGGTCGCGTAACCTTGCTACGGCATTTACTCCCAGCCTAATCGCCGGAATTATTACGGTTACCCAATCGGATACCTGTTTTGAATTTCTGTTAGGCAGCTTACCTATTCTGTAGGGGTTTTCCTTCCAAACCCCTTTTTCTCCAGCATCACCACTGAAAACATTAAACCCACGGCAAAGCTTATCACCTTGCCGTGGCATCGAAAACTCACCCTCGGCCAGACATTATTTTCTGAAAAAACATTAAATCCACGGCAAAGTTTATCACCTTGCCGTGGCATCGAATATTCACCCCCGAGGTGTACATTATTTCCTAAAAAAAACATTAAGTCCACGGCAAAGCTTATCACCTTGCCGTGGCATCGAAAATTCACCCCCGAGGCGTATATTATCTCCTAAATAAAAAGCATAAGTCCACGGCAAAATCATCACATTGCCATGGCATCTGAAATCCTATCTTTAGGCATACATTCTGCCAGGGCATCTCGTTTCCATAGCCTTAAGCTATGGAAACAACAATCAACAAGAGTTCCTTGTGACTCGTTGTATTTGTTTACCCTCGGCATAACATGCATGCGGCTATTTGCCCCTATTGATTTGCTACCGCCGACAAGGTTTCTGCTGACGCAAACCAAACATGTCCCTGATTACCAGCAATCGCTGGCTTCCAATTATCGATCCCCACGTCCAGAGACAGTAATCAAGCAACGAGCAAGATGCAGCCAGAAAATGTTTACTTTTAACATCTGGCAATGGCTGCACCCTATGTTCGTTGCAATGTTTAATCATCGGCAACCGAAATGATGATTTATGGCCTTCCATTAGGATGACCAAATCATCGGTTTCGGGTTTTCACACCCCACATGCTAGTGTTTACTTTCTTAGAAAATGCACTAGCGATGTACCTCCATCCACCACGGTCGCCGAACGATCGTATGCATGGCATACCCACACATGCGTAATGTATGACTACCCCGTCCGGTCCAATCACGATTAACTACTTCAAGTTAATCGTGTAACTCCGCCTCCTTTTCAGTTTCTTTTGAGGGTTTTCCGTTTCTTTGGTGAGCTCTAGTCACCAGTCAGATTGCATCTCGAGTCGAGTGTTGTCCCTTGATGACGTTGTGCGGTGTAATACCTTGTGGTTTTTTAAAAGACGCTGGGCAGTAGGATAACAAAACAAATAGTTATTCAGATTTAATCCGATGAAGTCGTTCGATAATTTACACGTTTTTGTCGTTTAATCGCGTATGTAGACCAACGCAAATTCCTTCAGAATCGCGTTTTTCAGTGTTTGTGTATCGTGACCCTTTTTCACCACGATTAAAGGAAAACAATAAAAAGAAAAATTACAAAACAATCGTTCCTGAGTTTCCTTTCGTTGTTGGACTAACCTTCCTGTGTCGCCAGTCGAATTCTCTTGTTGAAACAGCGGTGGTGTTTTCGTTGTACCTGCGTCCGTGCCGACGCCCTAATAGAAATACCCACAAAGTCATATTCTACTTTTTCTTCTGTCACAGGTTCGAGAGAAAAAATCCATTATTTTTACATTTATTTCAAGACCGCATTATACTTCTTTCGTATAAGCTCTGATTCCTATTGACGAAAAACGCGATCAAGGGATTTTAACAAATCCATTAATGTCAATTTCTTATCACTAGGGAAGTTTTGTAACAATAAAAGAGATGATAATTGTTTGGTGTTAATACCTGACTATAAGGTAAATAAGTTAAAATTCTCCACACCAAGGTTCTAGAGCAGTGGTCGGCAACCTATGACCTACGGGTCACCGAGTGACCCATTTACTAATTTCAAGTGGCCCACTTTAGTTCGAAAAAAAGGTATAATATATAAAAATAAATTATAAAACATATACATGAAACGAATATGTTGAGAATAAAACAAAATTGAAATGTCGTATTCCAACGCCGTGCTTCCTCGACGCGACCGAGGGAAGAGCGTGGAACGTATTTTAATAAAAACGCGGATAAACAATATTTAATACAAAAACTGATTTTATTTAATACTATAAACAACAAACAAACATTTAAAGTAACTAACAGAACGTCCGCACAGGTCTGTGGTTTTTTTAATTTATTTCCTTTATTTTTATTTATCCAAATTTATTTTGTACTATTTTAAACGCGACCTTCCTTGTTGGAAGTCTAATTCTAACTGAAAACATTTTCTAGTTCATCCTGTATGAACGAAATTCATCTGTTACCCTTAGTTACGTCTTGTTAACAGAAATCTATTACAAACTATCGCAGCTGCTTATGTATTTTGGCTAACGGTAATTGTGTGTAATGTTGTTATGTAAAGGATAGTTTCAAATTGATTTTGTATGTGCATATTATGTAGATATTTGAAGTTAAGGGTTTAAAATGTATTTCTAATGTAATGGATGGCGCAAGACTAATGACCTTGCCCGGAAAAAACAAATCATTATGGAAAATTTAACAAGCCTCAGGACTTGCTAAATAAGGTCAAGACCGGTTCCCGGTTGTAGTGCCGATTATGATGATGATGATGAATGTAATGGATATGTGGAAATGTGGATATTGATTGAATTATGGATATTGAGTGAATTTAATTGTTATTTATTACTGATTAAGAAATGTATTAAAATGAAAAGGGATTTTCTCAATATGCAAATATATTGATACTATGGAATTGGATTGATATGCAAATGTAGGAACTATGTAAATTGAATTGATGGGAAATTGATTTAGGATTAAAAAGATATTAAAGGATAATAAAGTGTATAAATGTATATTTTGGGAAATTATGTTGAAATGGATATGTTTAGGGTTGAGGTTTGGATTATTGGAAGACAGTAGGACTGCGGAGTACTACAGAAAATAGATACCTTGTTTTTGCGCGCAACTCAATTTCGTCCCTTGCGTCTCCACCCTAACAACATCCGCCGCGCGCTAGAGTAATGGCGGAGACGTAAGGACCAAAATTGGAGCGGCGTGTATCGTTCTCTCAGTTGTAGCATATGGTCAGTAGCGGAGCGACGCAGTTACGCGTCTAAATAATTATCAAGCAGTTACTTAAGTGAAATAATTGTTATTATTTTAAAAAATATATTACCATGAACAAACAAATAGCAAAAAAGAGGTTATTTCAAGATGTGCGGAGAGAAAAATATGGATGTATCGAAAATGCTGACAAATTGGTATGTACTTTATGTACAGATGTAATTACCGCCAGGACTTTCAGTATTGAGCGACACTTTTCTTGAAAACATAAAGATGTAAGTGAACTGACAAATGAAGATAAATCTGAATACATTACTAAACGTGTATTAATTTTTGGAGAACAGAATAAATTCTTAAAGAGTTTTGTTACTGCTACAATCACGCTGCATCTGCCAGCTTTGTATCAACGGAAAACCATTTACAGACGGCGAGTTTTTGAAAAACGCATTCATAAATTGTTCCGAACACTTATTTAACGACTTCACAAATAAAAAACAAATAATTGAAATAATCAAAGAAATGCCACTCAGCTAGAACAGTTCAGCGTAGCATTGAAGATATGGCCAAAAATATTGACGAACAGGTCAAAAATGATTTGTTATCTAGGGACATAATTAGCATTGCACTTGATAAAAGTACTGATATAAATAGTATGGGTAGGCTTGCAATTATTATTAGATTTGCATCAATAAATAATTCGAAAGTCAACGAAGAACTGTGCGTTCTTGCTTCAATGAATGACACGACCAAAGGCACTGATATTTTTCATCAAGTACAAGAGTTTACAAATTTCAAAAAGGGGGAAAGTATTGGATTTAAAAAGTAAATTGTTTTCAATACCATCTGATGGTGCTCCAAGTGTGAGAGGAAATAATGTTGGATTTGTAAAACTAATGGAAAATGAACTTGGCCGCTCAATTTTATCGTTTCATTGTATCATATATGAAGAAAATTTATTTGCAAAGGCTTCTACGCAGCAAATTAAAAATGTAATAAAAAAGGTTAAGATCGTAAACAAGTTAATAGCACGATCAGCATTAATTCAAAGCTTTTTTGGAGGAAATTGAACCGAAATATGGAGATTTGCTGTTACATTCTGTAATACGATGGTTCAGTCTAAGCAAAGTTCTTAATAGATTTGTAGAGTGCTTTGATCATATACAAATATTTCTTCACGAAATCGGTGCAAATGATCTCGAACTCAATGATAAACAATGGCTTTTAAGACTTTTGTTCTTAACAGACATAATGAATCAATTTAATGATTTCAACGTACGACTCCAAGGAAATAACCATACAATTTTGAAAATGTATGAGGAATGGAAGGGTTTTACATCGAAATTAATATTATTTGACACATAAAAACTAAAAAACTTATTTTCTTTCCTTTGTTAAAAAAGGAATATGACACAGATAATATCGATGAAAGCAATCTAAATATTGTAGGGAGCTGGATTAATTATTTTTAATAAATAAGAGCCGTTAAATCGATTTTGACTTAATGTAACACTTTATTAGTCCGTTAATAACAACCGTTACTTTTACCGTACACTTAACGATTTCTTGACTTATCGCTTCCGTACTTATCGCGTCTTTAATTCTTACTTATTTCCCTGATCTGCGTGCGACATATTTATACCGTTTCCTCATTCTGATTCGGCGTTTCGTTTCCGCCCGTTCCATAGCCTCGAATTTTCTACTGCCCATCGTCTCCAGTTTTCCAGTACTTTATAGAATATTCTAGTACTTTGTTTTGGAGTTTCTGGAATATACTAGTACTGATTATCATATCCGTCACACTACCCTCCGCCTAGATTACTTCGTTCCGGACTAAGTTCACTGGTCTTCTGGGTTAACAAAAAGTCGCCAGTCGGTCACGATGTACCACTTTCATCTTGGCGTTCTGAATCCTATAGACAGCGTCGTTAATTCTTGTGAGAATCTTATACGGTCCTTCCCAATGTTGCTGCAACTTCGGAGCCCTTCCTTTTTGATTAGCCGATCTATAGCTCATGAGAAAGGTTTGTACATATTTGTCCCAATCGCGTTGGTGATCACTAACGACCTTCGATAAATGCTCTTTCATTGTTCGGTTGAACCTTTCGACCATTCCGTCTGACTGCGGATGTAAAGGTGTGGTCCTGGTTTTCCTTACGCCCAATGCCGCACAGATGCCTTAAAATATCTTTGATTCGAAGTTTCGGCCCTGATCGGAATGAACCTCACAGGGAACTCCATATCTGCTGATCCAATTATTGATACGCTGCTTAATGACGGTTGTTGCTACTTGGTTTGGGGTTGGAAGGACTCGCAATTCGCTCGAGAGGGGCACCCACGTCGTACTGCTTCATAGCACTCCTTGGTTTTGTAGTTGGTCCTTTGGTCGCAGTGCAAGTTGTGCACTTCCTACACCAAGACTCGACGCCATTTCTCATGTGAAGCCATTAGAACCGAGATCGTAATTTTGAAAGTGTCTTTTCAACTCCCAGATGTCCACCGGAGGCCCCATCGAGCATTTCTGTTATTACATCCTTCACTTTTGATGGTGGGACTAGACTCTGCATTCGATGGGATTTTCCGTTCGCGGCTTCCCATTTACGCTTTAGAATTCCATCTTCCATCAGCGAGGAATTCCGTTGTACCCAATTTGACTTAAATGTTCCACTCTTGTCGGAAATATTGTTCCAAGTTGGTCGCTCGTTCTTCTCTTTGTGTTCCAGGATTAGCCATATATCTTCATCCTGACGTTGAGCTGCGCATATAGCACCACTCGTCCACCCATCTAGTACTTCTACTCGTACATTTCGCAGGTCGTACGCCTTATGTTTTAAACGATCAATTTCTACTTCCGAATCCTGAAGGCGACGACGCTTTAGGGTCAACATTTCAGCTTGTCTTTCTGCTAGATCAGTTGATAAGCGATTGTTCTCCTCAATGACCTTTTCTCGGCTGGTCTTCAGAGCAGTTGTCTGTTGATGCAAAGATTAACATTCGGTCGTGGTGCTGTCCAAGTCTGAATCACGCCGAAGGCTTCTCTTGTGATTAGCGCATGAACAACAATTCTCAATTGATGTTTCATTCATTCGTCGACGTTTCATACAGTCAACAGAGATATGGCCGACTTCGCCGCATGTTCAACACTTCATATCGGGTCTTGGGATTGTCCGTTGTACATGCCCGATTCTTTGGCAGGAACATTTCTGGACGGACGTTCCTCGGACTCCATATGTACTCCTGGTAGCCAGTTTAGCAGATTCATATGCCAATGCGAACGCCAGTATTTCATTAGTTGTCTTCTCTCCTGCCAAACGAACGGCCTGTTGCAAGTCCCGATCTTGGAGTGCGTTTATAAATGTATCCATTGCTACCTCGTTCAGAAATTCCTTAGTCATATTTGAATAAGACAAGTTTGCCAATCGCTCAATGTCTGCCTGCAACTGTTGAAGATTTTCTCCGGGTTTCTGCATTCTGCTCCGTAGTTGCATGCGGTAGACCTGCTGCATGTGGTTGTCTCCATACCTAGCTTCAAGGCCGTGTCTTACAGCTTGGGAATTTATTTGCTTCTCTGCTGGTATGGTTTGTAGCAATTCTGCAGCCGCCCCGCGGAGTGACAAGATTAGTCATGTTGACTTTTGCTCATCCGAACACTTATTATAATTGGCCGCGGCGTCAAACTGACGTATAAATATGGAGAAGGGTCCCGTTCCATCGAAGGTTGGCGGTTGCATCCATGTCTCTTTGTAGTCATGTTGATTGCTAGGCGATGTCTTATTTCTCTCAACACACTCAAGTCTCTTTTTGATTCGCGTTATTTCATCGGTGACTTTCTTAAATTCAGCTTCGTTTTTTAGATCCAGATTTTCTACTCCGTTTCGAATTTTTAACTGAATTTCTTCCTCAAATTGTTGAAAATTACATTTCATCCACTGCGTTTGGGGATCCAGTTTCGCATTCAGATCTGCAGCTTGTGCGTGTAATTTTGAATTTTGGGCATTTAACTTTGCATTAACATCTGCAGCTTGCGCGTCCATTTTTGTCATCATCATCCGGAACATCTCCGAAATGTCCAACTGTGGCGAGCCCTTCTCCGTTACATTGGCACCATCTTGAGTCGCTGTTTCTTCTCCATCCGGGCAGTTTGGCCCAATCGTAAAAACATATGTGTCGACATCAATACCCTCTTCCTCCATTGCTGCTTGCAGACGCTGTCGAGGAATTTGCTTCTGTCTTCTGCTATCCAGATTCCGGTCCTGAAGTTCCTTCTTCAACTCAGGAACGCGAAGATCCTCCAAATGTCGATCTGACATCGTCACAACACACTTTCACAGACTTATTTACTTAACCAATAATTAATCCCACTTCTGACACCAATTGTAGCAAGCTTATGATTCGCTGGATTAATTATTTTTAATAAATAAGAGCCGTTAAATCGATTTTGAATTAATATAACACTTTATTAGTCCGTTAATAACAACCGTTACTTTTACCGTACACTTAACGATTTCTTGACTTATCGCTTCCGTACTTATCGCGTATTTTACTGCTTATTTCTTACTTCTTAGTTACTTCCTGATCTGCGTGCGAAGTATTTATAGCATTTCCTCATTCTGATTCGGCGTTTCGTTTCCGTCCGTTCAATAGCCTCGAATTTTCTACTGTTTTGGTGTTGTGGGGGTTGTTCCTCAGGAAGCGCGTTTTCTTGTCCTGAAAAGGACGTTTGATCTCTTTATGGATTGCTCCTGGAACAACACACTTCAGCAAGGGGTCGTTGCCGTGCTTCCTCTGGCCCAGAGGGAAGAGCAACGTCCTGATTGTTCGTAGGATGTAACCTAGGGGATAGCGTCCATATACTCTGCTACATCGGTACCGGTTCCTGTACCAATTCTTGGAGTCGTCCTGGTACACGAAATAATTATCCAACGTTGGTGACAACACACAATTTTCAGAATATTAAAAGAAGTTTCAATTTTTGTTTAACTTTTATTGTTGATTTAATATTTGAGTATTACTGCAGATGTAAAACTTGCATTGGAAAAATTACTGCTCGGTGGCAGGAGGATTTAGATACTGCGGCCTCGAGAAAAAAAAAAAATTTGTGGCGAGAAGGCCGAATTTAGCGAGACAGGACATATGTGTCCTTCATCTTGTCTCTGACTTCTGGTCATCTTGCGATAACCAGAATCACCCACATCCGTGAGGATGTTGGCCTCGGTCTCGCGGCATCTGAAAAGAGAAGAAAAAAGGGGGGGTATCCAAGGATAGTGTGGACAGTGTTAGTCCAAGTGTTCTCTAACTACTTTTATAGAGGGATGGTGGGAAAGCAATCATACAAGACCGGTGGGTCTTGGGTGCGGTAGTAAACGCAGATCACGTCTTTGGCGTCTGATAATCTGCTCTTTGGTCGGTGTGTATGTGCGGCCTCGAGATCGTTTTGCTATCCCTTTATAAAGGAAAACAATTCGAAAATTGTATCCCAAAGATACACATTTTCGTGCAACAATCTCGATTTTTGGGTATTTCGAGCGAGATGTTGTATTTACACAAGATAAGAATGAATTCTTACGAAACTATTACGCAGATGTGTGAATGTATCTGCTTTTGGTTTTTGTTTGTTTTCCTGAATGGAAAATTTTCAGATAGAGATAATGATCTCTGAATTTTTGGATTTGGGTGATGCTTTGGGGCAAATGTGAAACGTAAACGAATATTAGATTCGTTTATTGTAACTTTTAATTTTAATTCGGATTTTGGATTAATAATGCCGTGGGGGCAAATGTTAAGCGATAAACGAATGTTTGATTCGTTTAATGCGAATTTTGGGTCATGTTTGAGTTTTTGTGGGTTTTGATATGTTTTTTGGTTTTGGATTAAGATAGCTAGGATTTGGATGTAGGAATGGGGGAAAAAGGTAGTAAGGCTTTTTGGAGCACTACATCCTCCCCCCCCTTGAAAAAAGGAAAATTGATCTTTATGAGATTAATTTTCTGGAAAATGGTGTGATTGGGAATAAAGGATGATAGTATCGCGATTTCGTTACATAGGCCTGATTTTTTTTTCATTCTAGTTTTATGTATGCAATATTTATTTTTCTTAGCTTACAGTACAATTTTTTTGTTATTTAATTTGTTTTGATATTCAAGGTGATCAATGATTAAGTTGTAATTACATATATTAAAAGTGTTATTTACAGTGTTTATGTTATATTTTTTTTTCATTACGTTTAGTAACAATTGTGAGTGATACATACATATGTTTTTTCTTCTTTTTATATAAGAGGTTTTTTTTGTTTTTGTTTATAAAGTACTATTATATATTTTCCAATTTGTGGTACAATATATATATATAAGTGTTCCGTAAGATTATTAAGGCTTACTATTACAATTTGAGTATTACATATTATTTACAGAGCATTTTGTTTGAGGACTTTTCATTGTCCTTATTTATTTATATAATTTTTCATGTAGTTTGTACGTAAAATTAAATTCTAGACATTTTTTAAATTTGTTTTGAGTTATACTAAAATTTTATTAGAATTTATTCATTGCAAAATGTTTTGTACTTATATAAACTCTTATTCTAACATTATTTCGTATTGTAAGTTTTGTTTTATTTATTATTACAAAAAATTTTTGTTTGTTTATTTATTTAAGTTAGTGGTGGTTGATTAAAATATTTGTATAATACATTTTTCGATAGTCAATATTTGTTTATAGTATAGTTTTGAAACTTCTATTTTTGAAACATATGAGTTATGTGGAGATTTAATTTCTTGTTATCTTTTATTTATTATCTCCTGAATTTATGAATTTTCCTTGTTTATTCTATCTATCTATTTCGTTTTTGAACAATAATTTGTTAAGAGGTGAATTTAACATTATTAGTTGTATATATATTTTTCTTTATAGATATATTTATTGTTTTGTTTGTTTATTTCGGTTATTTAAAATATTGTATAATATTTACAAAATTATTTATTCGTGTAACAGTATTTGAAAAGAAAAATTTTGCAGGCAAATTTTAAATATATTATCGTAGTATTTTCGTACAGTGTTACTTTATGATTTTTCTAAGGTTTTTCTATACGTATATACATTTATTTTATCTTTTTTTTTGTTTTTGTAAGGTTATCTATACATATATACATTTACTTTCCTTCAATTTTATTTATTTTGGGTTTCTTATTTGTGATTGCCTAATTTACAAATGGTTTTATATTATTGTTGTGGACTATTCGGGTTCCTTTTCCTATTCTGAGGATTGAATTTTCTTCGGATAGGATCTTTACAATTTCGTAGGGGCCTTTCCACAGGGAGGTTAGTTTGTTAGGTCTTGAGTGGTTCTTTAACAGAACCTTGTCGCCAACATTAAATTTCTTTCTGCCTACTTTTTGGTCGTAGTATGCTTTACATTTTTGTTTTTTCTCTATCAGTATTCCCTTTGGCGTACGATAACCATGTTGTAGTCGCATTTTTAATTCATTTGCGTATTGGTCGTAGTTATATATTTCGGCTGGGAAAAAATATAGTAATTCATGCGGCGTGTTGCCTGTATTACTGTGGGGTGTAGTGTTATACACAAACATTGCGTAAGGTATCCAGGTGTCCCAGGTGAGAGGATCCTGGTTTACATAGTGGCGGAGGTATTCCACCAGAGTTCTATGGCTCCGTTCTAGTGCTCCATTTGTTTGTGGATGGTAGGGTGCTGTGTATAGTTTTCTCATTTTAAGTAAGGAACAAATGTCCTTAAAAAGTGCGCTGAGAAAATTTGCACCTCGGTCAGTTAATAGAGAAGATGGTATACCGTGCTGGCAGACGATATTTTCAACGAAAATCCTTGCCACTTCCTTAGTTTCGGCGCTGGCTAGAGCGTAAGCTCCTGAGAATTTAGTCAAATCGTCTTGAAACGTTAGTAGGTATTTATTTCCATTATAGCTGACTGTTAATGGTCCTACTATATCTAAAGCAACTCTTTCAAAAGGTTTGGAGCTTGTTGTGGTTATCTTCATAGGAATTCTAGGATTTCTTCCACTTTTGTTTATCTGGCAGGAAGCACATTTTCTAATATACGCCGCGACGTCAGCGGTCATTGGGCGCCAGTAATATTTTTGCTTCGATCTATTGATTGTTCGGGTGGCTCCTTGGTGTCCTCCGAAAGGTGAGTTGTGGTATTCCGCGAGTAACTTTTGTATTTCGTTAGGATCTGTTAGAAGCTTCTTTTTATTGGAGAAAACGTACATTGTCACGTTGAGGTGAGCAAAAGTTTCTTTTAGCAAGTTATTAAGTGCTACTTTTGATTCGTTTTCTATCAAGGGCACTAAAATTCCAATGGAATTGAAATTCCGGTCTTTGCAAATCTTCTCCAGATCAATAAGAGAACTCTTAGCGGTTTCCTGGTCGCTTAGGTTTCTGAAAGGCAATGGCAATGTGATGGCGCATTACCCATCTTGCTCATGAAACGTAATTTTACCTACGTCTGGCTTGGTGAAGTTTGGGATTCTTCCTGCCAGGTTTTCTTCCTCAGCAAAGTCTATCAATGGGAGGATTATAATACGTAGTCCAAGTTTTTTCTTGGTATAAATGGACCCTGTTTGTTCTTGCCATACAAGATTGGTAGTATCTTTGTATGATTGTGCAGCCACATCTTCTTCGAGTTTGGCTTTACTTCGTGTGGTGACGAGGATATTATTTTTAATGGGATCGACTGGGGTAGTCGTTGTTATACGGCTGAGAGCATCAACATTTGCATTTTGCTTTCCTTTTCTGTGGACAATTATGTACTCATACTCTTCGAGGAGAATTCTCCATCGCATGAGTCTGGATGTAGGATCTTTTCGTCCTATAAGCCACTGTAGAGAGCTATGGTCAGTTACTATTGTAAATTTCCTTCCGTAAACATATGGTCGGAACTGGGCCAGTGCAAAAACGATTGCCAATAACTCTTTTTCAGACGTTGTATACCGTGTTTCGGCGTCGTTTAAGGTTCGGCTAGCGAAAGCAATAGGTTTATCTTGGCCTATTGTACCTTGAGATAGCACTGCTCCTAACGCAACATTGCTAGCGTCAGTGGTTATTATGAATTCCCAGTTAAAGTCTGGATAAGCCAGTATTGGTGGGGTAATAACCTTTCTTTTTAGAGTTGTGAATGCCTCGTCACAAAAGGCATCCCAATAAAATGGAACATTCTTCCTGAGCAATCTGCTTAAAGGTTTTGCCAATTCGGCGAAATTTGGGATACATTTTCTGTAGTAGCCTACAAAACCGAGAAAAGATTTTACGTCTTTTTGTTTCTTGGGCGTTGGAAACGTTTTCACCGCTTTAGTTTTCTCTGGGTCTGGTTTTATACCTTCCTTTGAAATAACATGCCCCAAGTAGGTGAGCTCCTTCTTTATGAAGTGACACTTTTCTGGTTGTATTTTCAGATTGTGCCTTTGTAATCGCTCGAAAATTCTGGTAAGTCGGGAATTGTGATCGTTCAGATCGTATCCGTTAATTACGATATCATCTACATAGACGAAACATTCTATTCCTTGGAGACCCATGAGTACATTAT
Organism: Microdon myrmicae; assembly: GCA_963931805.1. NCBI lineage: Eukaryota > Metazoa > Arthropoda > Insecta > Diptera > Syrphidae > Microdon > Microdon myrmicae. The sequence continues at coordinate 89,145,488 of OZ007497.1, forward strand.
TCATAGGCCTCTGGAATGTGGCAGGTGCGTTTTTAAGTCCGAAGGGCATTCGATTGTATTCGTAATGTCCGAAGGGTGTGCTAAACGCTGTTTTTGCCTTGTCTCTATTGTCCATGCGTATTTGGTGGAAACCATTTGCTAGATCTAAAGTGCTAAAATATTTAGCTTTTCCCAGCTGGTCCAAAATATCTGTAATATTGGACAATGGATATGCATCTCCGACTGTTAATTTATTGAGTGCTCTAAAGTCGACAACTACTCTCCACCGTTTTGTCCCATCAGGTCCTGCCTTCTTGGGTACTAGTAAGAGAGGGGAATTCCAAGGACTGAAACTTGGATGTACCACGCCATCCTGAAGCATTTCATTCACTTGTTTGTGGATTTCTTGCTTCGAGCTATCTGGGAGGCGATATGGTCTTATGTAAAGTGGGGGCTTTCCTTCTTCAGTGATGATCTGATGCTCTATGGCGTCAGTGTGTGTAAGATGGTCGCCCTCTAAGTAAAAGAGATCGTTAAATCTGCGGCAGATGTCTAGGATAGATTTCCCTTCCTCCTGGTTACAATGACGCAACTCTAGGAGTGATTCTAGCCGTTCAAGCCTATTTTTTAGAAAGTTCTTAGTTTCATCCGCCTGTAACACATTGTAGTCATCCAGATCTTCCCATTCGACTTCTATGTCGTTGGTGCTTACTTCTTGATCGGTGTCTAATGTGTTCATTAGTAATACCTTTATTTTGTTGTCCTGTGGTGTTGTCAAACTATTACCCAGATATATCCCTGGCATGATCTCGGATTTTTTTATAATCAGTTCTTGACTGGATTTTTCCTTAAAGGAGATCTCCATTATTTGTTGGGATCGCGGTTGCAATTTTATGAGAATTGTAGGATTTTGTTTTAATTTTTCTGAAGATACTGGCGTTTCAGGTTCATATTTTCCTGAACTCAGTTTTTCAGCAGTCTCCTTAACTTTTTCGTTACCACAAACTTTATTTAAATGGGAAGAGAAAGATTCAAGGGTGGTTGGTTTCGTTGTGTTTGTCACAGCATCAGATCCGGCCCGTAGACAAACGGATTCGGATGTTGACTCACGAACGGTGTTATCCAATTTTTCATGAATGCCTGTATTTTCCGTGGAAGACACCTCGTAAGGCGTGGCATTCTGAATATTTTCTCTGACCTCATTTTTATTTCCTAAAAACTGCTCGAGTTCTACCATAGTTCTCTTCTTTACAGCGAGTTTAAGGAATCCCCATTTAAAGTTAATGTGGCACTGGTGCTTCGCAAGGAAATCGCGTCCCAGTATGCCATCGTGTTGGAAGTTTACATTTTTGCCTATCACAAAAAGGTTATGTTTAAAGGGTATGGAGTGCCTGTCTGTTCTAAATTCGAATTCCCCCAATACCTTTCCGCATGTGCTGACCGTTTTTCCAGCAATGGTGGATATTGTCACTGGGTCTGAATTATCTACAGATTGTTCAATATAAGGATTATCTAATTTGATCAGGCTGATGTCGGCGCCTGTGTCAATGAGGAAAGTACAGTATTTTTTATCCGATGGATTAAATTCTACACGTATTACTGGCTCCTTAAATTCAGGGCAGAAAAATACGCGCATTTGAAAATTTACATCGGGATGGGGTGTATATCGGCTATTGTCTGAACTCGAGAAGGATTGCCGTTGCTCGCTGCCCGAGTGAGTTCGCTTCCCTGTTGTTGATTGGATACCCTGTTAATATTTTGATTTTGTCGGGTATTTCGATTTTCAATCCGGGGCGAGTTTGTCATTGTCCTATTTTGAGATTGATTTGGCTGAGTTCTGAAAGGATTTCGAATCGTTGAAGGTTGGTCCTGGTTTCGCATATGAGCTAACCTGGTTCTGCACTCTGCCTGAGTGTAATTATACTTTCGACAGTATGTGCATTGGAGACGTTCAACCTCAGTCTTAATGCGTTGGGGGACGAAATTAGGAAAATTAGTGTTGCGATAGCAAGTCGCAGAAGTATGTCCCCTCTTGTTGCATGTTTGGCAAACAATTTGTTGGTTATTTCTAAAATTGTTAGTGGAAGTTAGCATTGAGTTATCGTTACCTAATCTTCGAGATTGTTCTAAAGCGTAGCTGATGGCTGCTTTTAAATTTGGGGCGTTGTGAGACTTCACCAAGATTCTGAGGCTGGAATTTCGTATCCCATCCTCAAACGTATTCAACGCGAGTCTCTGATTCTCAGCCAGAAGATAAGTTCTGACTGCAGGATCAGGTGAACTAGCGTATGTGGCGCTGTCCAATTAATGCAGGTGGTGTGTGAGTCTATTTGAAAATTTTTTCACACCCTCCTTGCTATCTTGTTTTGTTGCCACTAAGTTATTTTGGGCAGCAGACCTAGAGATGAGAGCTTTAAATTCTCCCTCTAATTCTGAAACAAGATCTTCCCAGGTAGAAATGATTTTATGCCGGATACAATCACGCGCCGGTCCCTGCAATCTGGTTTTGTCCACCCTTAGAATAAAAGATTTCTGGTTGTCATCTTGTGCCTGTGAGAACAAAATGTCTCCACAAGAGACGAAACCATCTAATTCGTCAGGATTTCCGTTAAACGTCGGCACAAATCCTAATATATCACTTAATCCTATGGGAAAGTTCATTCGAGAACTCTGTTCGCGTATTTCCGTACGTACGGTTTCTGATGTTTCGTCCTCGCGATTTTGTATGAGCTCGGGCTCAGGTCTCTGCGAACGCGTACCCGGTTTATTTTTGTCGCTAACGACGTATTTGTGGAACAGACCTTCCCAAATGATGGTAAAAACGGGTAGAGAACAAAGAGACTCAATTTTCATTTTGTCGTGGTACGATGGCCAAGAGAAAAGATAAGAACAACAAGATTAATTGTACCTTCAAACTTAGTTAGTTTGATCCTATTGGGTAAAGTGTATTTTTCCCTAAGATGAGAGAAACAGTTTCTTTTCGTTCGATGGGAGAAAGGCCTAAAGTGTCACGGGCAAAGAAGAGAAAAAGATCCCACAATGAATTTTCCGATGAGACGCAAATGATACCAAAAGAGAAATCCAAAGGAAAAAATTCAACCTAAGAATGTCCTAAACAACGCTTAAAGACAAAGACCAAGAATTTTAATTTGTCCGCTATTGTTATCACATGAAGAGTGTAAAAATCTTCCCCAAAAAGCAGAAATAATTTAAGGAAAATATATGTATATATGTGTGCTAAATTCAAATAGGTATATAAAAAATAAAAATCAAATTTTGTAGTTTATTTTTGGGGTTTTTATTTGTCCCCTATTTGATAAATAAGTTGTTTCAATTTTGGATAATAAACGTGTATATGTATAGAAAGAATTTTTGATAAATGATTATATATATATTAAAAGAAAAAATATATTTAAATTTTGCCTCTATTATACAAGTAAACAGAAATTTTCTTTTTATTTTATTGCTTCTTTTGTATAAAAAATTTGAGTCAAAGAAACATGTATGTTGAGGAAAAATCGTTTGTTTATTATTTTGACCCGGGCATCCCCTTTTGATTTTAAAAACACTAAAATGAATTTACTTTATTTTAGGGAGTTGATCACTATGACAAGACCGACATTACAAATTTCACTTTAATCGGCTTCACAAAAGTTACGTTAATTTCACAAAAGTTACATTAATTTTACTATGAAGAGCTCTCTTAGTCTCCTTGAATTTTTCACTGTATATTTAATAAAAATGAAATTTTTTACCTTAAATAAACTGGATACTGTTGTCCATGTACTGCTGACGTAGCTGGCAATGTCCACTTCACAAAGATATACCAGCTTTTTCCTGTCGGTGTCGCCGCTGCTGTCGTCGCTGCTGGATGTGGTCGTCTCCGCTTGTCACTTTTATTATTTTGTTTGTTTTTCACTCTGCCGGTGTCTAAGCCCCAGGCGACGCTTTTAGAAATTTTAAAATGTTAAGTCACTTTGCCGGTGTTTAGCCCCGGGCACGCTGTTTTTATCAAAATTTGTTTTGAATTTATTATTATTTTCCACTGTCACCCTTTTTGTTACTCCTGGTAGGGGATATTGGGAATCATTCCGATCCCACCGCTGCCACCAAAATTTTGTTTTGGTGTTGTGGGGGTTGTTCCTCAGGAAGCGCGTTTTCTTGTCCTGAAAAGGACGTTTGATCTCTTTATGGATAGCTCCTGGAACAACACACTTCAGCAAGGGGTCGTTGCCGTGCTTCCTCTGACCCAGAGGGAAGAGCAACGTCCTGATTGATCGTAGGACGTAACCTAGGGGATAGCGTCCATATACTCTGCTACATTGGTACCGGTTCCTGTACCAATTCTTGGAGTCGTCCTGGTACACGAAAGAATTATCCAACGTTGGTGACAACACACAATTTTCAGAATATTAAAAGAAGTTTCAATTTTTGTTTAAGTTTTATTGTTGATTTACTATTTGAGTATTACTGCAGATGTAAAACTTGCATTGGAAAAATTACTGCTCGGTGGCAGGAGGATATAGATACTGCGGCCTCGAGATCGTTTTGCTATCCCTTTATAAAGGAAAACAATTCGAAAATTGTATCCCAATGATACACAATCTCGATTTTTTGGGTATTTCGAGCGAGATGTTGTATTTACACAAGATAAGAATGAATTCTTACGAAACTATTACGCAGATGTGTGAATGTATCTGCTTTTGGTTTTTGTTTGTTTTCCTGAATGGAAAATTTTCAGATAGAGATAATGATCTCTGAATTTTTGGATTTGGGTGATGCTGTGGGGCAAATGTGAAACGTAAACGAATATTAGATTCGTTTATTGTAACTTTTAATTTTAATTCGGATTTTGGATTAATAATGCCGTGGGGGCAAATGTTAAGCGATAAACGAATGTTTGATTCGTTTATTGCGAATTTTGGGTCATGTTCGGGTTTTTGTGGGTTTTGATATGTTTTTTGGTTTTGGATTAAGATAGCTAGGATTTGGATGTAGGAATGGGGGAAAAGGGTAGTAGGGCTTTTTGGAGCACTACACTACTGCCCATCGTCTCCAGTTTTCCAGTACTTTATGGAATATTCTAGTACTTTGTTTTGGACTTTCTAGAATATTCTAGTACTGATTGTCATATGTGTCACAATATGTTGGATTTTCATCCTTAAGAATGAATATAAAAGTCGATTTTTTAAGAATAACATTTTTATTTAAATTGTCGGCATTCACAATTTTAATTTCTTTCTTGCGTCTACCCGCCGTGATTGCTCAAACAAGAAGAAGGCAAGGAAGCGGAAGTCCATCCATTATCGTCTTATTGTACTAGATCAGTCACAAAGGGTTTACATTAATGATAAGCTTACAGTGTAAGGTCTAGCGATAAGTTTTGTGTACAAATTTTTTAATTTTTTACTACAGAATTAAGTTTTACTTGCTAATACATGAAAAATAAAAATAAAAATAAATAAATAAATACACGATAAATAAGGACAATGAAGAGTTCTCAAAAGAAAACCGAAACACCCTCTGTAAATAATGTAAATTTCTATGTAATACACAAGAACGTTTATAAATAGAGTTCATTCAACTATGTTTGTTTTTATAATAATTCGAATTTTATTAGTTTTTATAATAATAATTAAAGTTTAAAAGCGTATTGTAATTATTTTCTAAATAAAATGTATCTTATTAGTACCTAAAAGCTTTTTAAAATGAAAATACCACTGATGCAAACGTCCCTTTAATATTAAGATTGTGGTTGATTTCGACCCACAGCCAAAAAAGGTTGACAAGCCCTATTCTAGAGTTTATTTCAAGTCAGTATAAGAATTTTTTTTTTTTTTTTGTTCAACCAACGATTTTTAATCATCTGAAAACACTAAGGGCTGAAACTCTGTTATGCAGAGTTTCAGTTTTAAATAATAACCCTGTGCGTATGTACCAAAACACATCATTGTATCTGTTACCGTTTTCCTCGGGAGACTGACTGTGGATTCTTCTTTATTTGAATGTCTTTTTAATTCTCATTCCTATTGTATTTTGTATAACTTTGATTTAAAATTTAAAACTAAACCCCAGTTAATTTATGGAGGTAACAATTTGGTTCCCACATATGGAACGTAATCACAACATACAGTGGTGGCAAAAATAATAGAAACAAGCTTGTTCTTCGACATTAATCGTTAAGAAAAAATGTATTTGAGGAAAAATAAGAATTAAAAATATACTAATAGATTTGGTGCTCTGTAATACATAAAAGAAATACTATATTTTTAATAAAAAAAAAGCGAGAAATAGTGAAAAAAAAATTGATTCCGGTTTTCCTTTGATTTGCCTGGTAAAAAAAAAAAAAAAACAAATTAGTTTTTTGTTTGTGTTTTGTGAAGAATGATTTTACAGTAAAAGTGTTTCATATACTTTCAATACTTAGTTGTTGCACCTTTGTTTTTAATGACTGCTTCGCATCTTCGTCCCACGGAATTGACTAGTTTGGTACAAGTCGCGGGTGGTATAGAGTAACAATCATCTTTTATTTTGGACCAAAGTTCTTCCTTATTTTTGGCTTTGCAGTCTCCGATCTTGCGCTTAAGAATGCCCCATAGGTGTTCTATTGGGTTAAGATCAGGGCACTGCGATGGCCACTCCATAACATCGACCATTCTTTACCCAATCTTAAGGTGTGCTTGGGTTCATTAACCTGCATAAACTCCTATTTAATAGGCATGTCCTCTTCAGAAAATGGTAGCATAAAGGTGTTTAAGATTTTTACATAATCTTTAGCACACATTTTGTCCTTTATAAGAAAAACTGGACCAACACCAGATGCTGAAACGTTTCACTGTCTTTTTCGTATACTTTGGATCGAATTCTGAGTTCATTGGTCGTCTGACGTACATTTTGGGAACATCGGAACCAAACAAATTAATCTTGGTTTCATCCGACGATAAGATGTTATTCCATTTTCATTTTTAAACATTTTTTTATTTTCTTTCTATATTCTTAGTTTCTAAATTAAAGGCTAGACAAAAAATGCTTAAATTCTAGCCTAAATATCTTATATATAATAACTTACTGGCCCTTCGCAGACGCTCTAAGCTAAACATTACTTAATATTTGTATAATTTGCCTTTCGGCGACAAAACTTTGTGGCAATACTTATAATTATTTGAAAGACAAAGAAAAATTTGAAAAACTTTGTCAATTTTGTTTGTTTTTTTTTTATATTTTATGTAAAATCACTTAGCTTAACTTAACTTAAATCTTATACTACCCTAACTCTAGAAAAGCTAAATCTATGTAAGCTAGCTGATGATAGTGTGATTCTATACCGACTTTGGTATCCAGGTCTTTATATGCCATTCAACCACCAGAACTGTTGACGCTGTCTAATACAATCGTCCCGGTCTCTGTGGGAGATAGCCCTACTGAAGCGCAGGAGCTCTTCTTCGGTGCGCGTTACTTCCCGGTCGTAGCACAATCGCCTGTCTACGGATGATCTACTTACATGATAGATCAGCGGAATTCCGGATCTATCCTGTATAAGCCCTTTCATGTCCAAGTCAAGGAACGCCTCTGGTGGAACAAAACCGTTGCGACGCACGTTCTCATAGTACAGGGTATTTGGATAATAAGCCCCGAAAATTAGGTCATTGGACGAGCTTATTGCTCTCGCAATATGTCCTCTGATTAATTTAATCATAAAATTATCCACCCTATTTATGCCGGCTTCATTATATAAAGTCTCATTTGAGTAGTACTTTTTGTATTCCGATTCCGGTGTTCGATATAATCTGAGACAGGTTCTCAGACACTTCCTTTCGAACACCCGAATCTTTTCCATCAAATTTGGACCTATGTTAAACCATACTGGACAGCCATATATGAGCATTGGCCTGATTAGCGTCATGTAGCATATGACTTTTATCCTGCTGTCAAGTTGGCTACTGTGAAATAGCCTCCTTGTCATAGCAAACGTTTTTCTAGCCTTGACCAGAGCAGCCTCTACATGTCTGTTGAAATACAGATATTGGTCTAGCCAGATGCCCAGGTATTTAACTAAACTCTTGGTTTCCAGTTTATCTCCATGCGGTCCCACGATAACTAGCTTTCGCCAGTTTTTCCTTGTGTCGTTCGTGGCTTTATATAATGGGGTTCTAAATAGGATGGCTTCACATTTCTGGAAGTTGATCTTAAGTTTCCAGTTGTCGCAATAGCGCTGCACGTTGTTGAAATCTCGCTGTATTAAACTATTTATGATCTCAACTTTCGGAGCTGTTCTGTAAATTATGAGATCGTCTGCGTACGCAATAGCCTGCGGAAGTGCATCTAATAAGTCGCTAATGTAAATGTTAAAAAAAATCGGAGAGAGTACCGCATCCTGTTGCAAGCCATTTTTGATATTATACGTTTTATTAGAGGTCACATTACCACTTTTGACCACGAACCCCCTGTCCTTTGACATATCGTAAAGTACATATAGTAAAGGCTTATGTATGCCATATCTGACCAGTTTGTAATACAACCCTTCGATGCAGACGGTATCAAAGGCTTTTTCCAAGTCGATCAGACAGGCACCTGTGCATTGGTTCCTACATTTATTCCATTGTATGTCGGAGACCAGCTTAGCTGCGGCATGTGTGGTTTCATGATCCGCCCTAAAGCCAAATTGGTTATTTGGAATAATGCTATTGTCGTCTACCCATTTTACCAGAGCTTTGTTAATGATTTTTTCAAATACTTTACTGATGCTTGGGAGTAAACTTATCGAACGCATGTTCATTGGGTTTGTACAGTCTTTGCCCTTTTTTGGGATGGGCTGAATGATAGCCGTTTTCCAACGCGCGGGATAATATGCATTATTCAACGCGTTGTTCAACAGGACCGTGTATATATCTATTGCCTTTGGGGGGAGGTTCTTGAGTAGGATGTTAGGTACTCCATCTATTCCCACTGAATTTTTGCTTCTTAATGAGAAGATGTTATTCCAATTCGCATGGTGATGTTTTTTGGCAAAACCGAGTCTCTGCTATGTTGCGGATTGGCAATTGAATGTGCTGGAATGTACTGGAGAAATCTAGTACATTCGCAGTGTATACCAGTTGCGCAGCAGCTGGCACCAGCTGGCTGATTGTCACCAACGATGACGTCATAGCGTCCCTTTTTGAATTGGCAGTTATGCCCAATGAGTCAGTCTGCATTCAACCTTCAACGGGCTCGTTACATCGGGGCAAGCATCGTCATCACGAGTAAAACCAAAGAAGTTATTTATTGTCATTGTTGCTAACACATTTAGTGAATGTTCAATAAACCAATTCAATCTCTTTAATGGGTAAATTCCTCGAGTCGTTTTCTTCTTCCATCTGCCCCTTTGGTGCAAAGACCAACCGAATTGAAATACGCAATCACTGGCGTAATTGAATTGCTTCACACTCAGGACAGTGGTTCGCGAGAATCACCATTGTCACCCATCGGTAGACGCAGCCTTCATCCTAACGGTTGTATCCCGTCACACCTATATATTGTGACGCATATGACAGTCAGTACTAGAATATTCTAGAAAGTCCATAACAAAGTACTACAATATTCTAGAAAGTATTGGAAAACTGGAGACTATGAGCAGTAGAAAATTCGAGGCTATGGAGCGGACGAAAACGAAACGCCGAATCAGAATGAGGAAACGGTATAAATACGTCGCACGCAGATCAGGAAGATAAATAAGTAAGCAGTCAAAGACGTACGGAAGCGATAAGTCAAGGAATCGTTGTATGTACGGTAAAAGTAACGGTTGTTATTAACGTACTAATAAAATGTTACATTAATTCAAAATCGATTTAACGACTCTTATTTATTAAAAATAATTAATCCAGCGAACCCTAAGCTGGCAACAATATTTTTCTTGGTCAAGTATGGAACTTTTCTGGGAGTTCTTCCAGGAAGACCCGCTTTTATTTATGTGTTTCTAATTGTACGACTCGTACAAGGTGCCTTTAAGTCATTTTTTAATTCCGTTGAGAAAACACAGCTTGTTCTTGGATAGTCGGATTAGCAGTTGGCCGAATCGTGAGGTTGTTTTATAAACTTACGAACTAACTAAAAAACTAGGGATTAGGAACATTAATTTAGAAGAACTGTGAATATTTTTATTTTAGAGCACCTCATTAGCTTAGGTATTTCATCCATTGTTTTCCCGTAATTTCTTAATTTTTTTATCAATTCACGATCGGAACTAGTGCAATCTACTCCACGACCCATTTTCACAAAATTTTATTTTTATAATTTTTTTTTCAAACAAACACTAACACACAACTCTAAAAAATTTACGAAAGTTTCAATAAATACGAACCAGTAGTTTACTTCACAATCACGATTGAAGATTGTGGTGATGGTTTGTTTCTATTATTTGTTCCAGGCAAAGTATCCCTTTCGCTTGCATTGTTTACTACTAGACATATTAAAGACATATCAAAGTACTGGTAGGTACGGTTCGGGTATAGAATTGGTGTCGAAGAAAAACCAAATTGTACGCAGTTACTGATTGTTGATCGTTATCTAAACCTTTGTTTCTGTTTATTTTTCCACCACTGTATGTTATAATTTACAGTTTGCTGATACAAAATGTGAAACAAATGTCTTAATTCACTAATTTTATTTGAATTCAGTTTTTGTTATGTCGCTTTGCTCCGAATCTGTGGCGGAACATGCATTCTTTTTTCCCGCCGGAGAAAATGGTTTTATAGAAAGAGATTAAAATCGTGTTTAGAGAGTATTTTGTTTTTTCCGGTATGTTGTGTAAAAAGTTCTTAACCCGCCAATGGTGACCTACTGGTCTGCGAGAAGGGGTGTGCAAGAAAATGCGAATAACTTTATTCTCCGTTATTGTTTTTTGTTGCCGTTTCGAGTAGCTGCCGCATTGCACGTCCCCCACCATCAGTTGTTGTCGAAACTTTGTAGTGAGCACACGTTGTGTATTTTATATGCTAGCCTGGTCCATGAGACCGTGCGTCACCGTTTATGCAAGTACAATAATCAAGTATTATTTTTTTATTAATCGCGTACTTTCGCTAGTTTATTATTTTATTTATTATTTTATTGTGTTTTATGCATAATATATGTATATTTGTGCATTTCTATGTGTGTATGTGAATGTGTTCTATATTATTAAACTTGTTATAGCATGTCTTATGAAAGCAAACAGCGTCATCTTGAAGCCCTTCTACATGAAACATCACTCGATGAGGACAGACCACCAAGTTCTTCAGATAGTGAATTCGAGAATGAATATGAACCCGAGGAAATACAAAACCCAGACAGCGAAGAGGATTTGAGTGACCGAGAGCCTTCAGGTGACAACAACTCTTTATTTTATATTGGAAAAGACAAAAGTACGAAATGGAGTAAGGTACCTGCGCGCCAATCTGTTCGTAATAGAAGTGTCAACATAGTTTCACAGTTACCAGTACCCAAGCGAATAATAGTGAATGAAAAAGACCCTTTTCAAATTTGGAGACACTTTTTTGATGATTCTGTGCGATGAATCTCGATGCCGCACGAAGAATCTCGTTGGGGAATTGCAATGTTTCGCCAACTGGGAAACAGCAAAAGACTGCCGCATTGGGCACAAAAGAAACATGTTTTTTAAAGCACTAATTTTAACTTTATATCACATTAAAGACGTTCATATTCATAAAACAGGTGCGGAAGGCACCGTAAACAATTTCAATTTAACCAAAACGTTAAAATATACTGTCAAAAACAGTACAACAAATCAAAACTGTGTCGAAACAGTAACATTGAAACAGTTTAATGAATAGACAAATCGTTTATTCAGCACCTAGCAGCATTCAGTGCCACTACAGAATTTTATGCTGCAACCTTTATCGTTGCATACTCCGGGGCGCTATAAGTTAGTACTCGTTTAATGTTCGATCTGCAGTTGCGTCTGCAACATCTTCCCGGTCCAGCGACGGTGGTCCAATAGGCGTTTTTCCTTCCTTATGTAGGTGAGTTGTATCAGCGCAATGGTCGTCTTGGGCCCGGTTAGCACGGGAATGCTTACAATTGAGACACCAATATGTTTAATTTTGCCTCGCTCGTCGACGACACCGTATTGAGGTAGGGCGGCATGAATTACTTATATTATATTATATATTTGGTTAGATTAATTGAAATTGAATTATATAATATAATTGGTTATGTTATAGTGGCATACTTGATGTTATCAGTGTGTGTGGGCGTGTGTGTATGTGTATGTTGAATGTTGAATGTTGGTTGGATCGTAAATCCCTGGTGTCATCGATGAACTTCTTGGACGTAGCCCTCCTTGGATCGTGGATCCCTCTGTGTCATCGATGACCTTCTTAGACGTAGTCCTCTCTTTGGATCGTGAATCCATTTGTAGAATTATATGTGTTGGACGTAGTCCCATGTCGGATCGTGAATCCGTACGTAGTATAAATATTTTGGACGTAGTCCCCTTTGGATCGTAAATCCATTAATAGAATGAGAATATCTTGGACGTTGTCCTATGTTGGATCGTAGATCCATAGATATAGTATAAATACTTTTGACGTAGTCCTATGATAAGAATATATTGGACGTAGTCCCATGCTGGGTTGTACATCCTTAAATAGTTATTGAGCGATGTGGTCGTCAATATGTTGAAGGTGATGGGTTGTAATTCCACCATCTTCTAAGTATGTCCAGCCTGTGCCGCTGCCAGAAATGTTAGGTATCCCGCCAACCGCATAGAATCATCTGCGACTCGAATCCAATTTGATTGCTCTGGCTGATGCTGTTGCAGTTGGGGATATGTCCCATCTACGCCGCTAAGCCAATGCTCAGCGTTGGGCGAGTTTCTTGATGGGAACTGAACCCTCTGTCGGCAGCGTTACCTTTGGTCGTATTTGATAAACCGGTTGAATGATGGTGCTGGACATGGTGGCTTTCTTTTTGGAATGTTGTGGTTGAGTCCTTGCGGCCTATTTTGTTGAATTAGAACTGGCACTTGATTGAGCCAGAGAGGTTGCGCATCCAAGTTGCTATTTAGAAGATTACTCTGCTGATTGATAGAAGCCTTCTTTCAATTGTGTCGCAGTAGACAATAGTCCAAAAGCCAGGTACCTTTCTTCTTCGATTGGTGGTTGGACCATGTGTTCACTATTCGCTCTCCGTTGATATGGTTTCCCGAACGGTGCCGGCATCTTTCCTGTTCCTCGTTTTCTTTGTCCCTTCATCTTATTTCCGAAGCTTATCTTAGACACCGACTCCGTTGGAGTGGTGCCCCCGTGGCAGCTATGTGCAATGGGCGGTATTAAGAGGGTGCCCCCAGAGCATTTCGTCCAGGCGGCGAAAGCGAAGAACCCCAGACACTTAACAGCGTGCCTGGGTGGCGAGAAGCGACAAATTCTGGATGCGTAAACGATACGCCCAGGTTTCGAGAAGCGGTGCCCAGGAACGGATGTGTATGATGCGGTGAAATCGCAATTCTCAGAGTTCTTGGAATTATTCATCTGCAAGTTCGATGTTTGAGATGATACTTGCAGGTATAGGACCGGAAGTGTCTTCGTTGACGAATTTTGTCTTAGTACTGACCGCTTCGATTTGATTGAATTGTCCTCTTGACTTTTTTGCCTGATGGGCCATCGTCCTCTTCTTGAGGTTCTTTTAATGTACGCGGGGCGTATTTAAGTGGTAGCGTGGGTCGTTCCAAGTACCTGCAACTTCATTAAAAGAGGAGCCGAATGATGTCCTCAATCCAAACCCTGGAATTGATCGAATATTTCTTGATGTACCTGCAGTGAATTCTGTAAATTTAAGCCAAATGAAACAACCTTGGATGTCGAACAGTACTGTCTGTACTTTGTATTTGATTAATTGAGTATTAATTAAATTGTTGGTTAACTGTGTTATTTAAATTGCTAAATAATAGTAATTTATGGACTGTAATTTGTATTTGGAAGAATTACTAGTTTTTCGTTTATTGATGATGACTTGTTCGGCTTGTATGTTAAAGTTAAAATATAAGTTGGACCGTAAATCCATCTATATCATCGATGACTTCTTGGACGTAGTCCTCTTTTGGATCGTGAATCCCTCTATGTCATCGATGAACCTCTGAACGTAGTCATACGCGTTCCACTCGAATGAAACGAAAAAAATGTTGTTTTATTTATATTGGAAGTTTATAATGTTGGTAAAAATAGGAAATATCTATTAAATTATTCTATTTACCATCGATTGCAATAGAAAAATTTTTTAAATAAAGCAGAAATTAGTTTATTTTCACAAGAGTGATGAACCACCTAATCAGTACGGGCTCGGATATGTCTAGTCCGATTGAACTCTAGAAATATATATGTGGTAAGCATATTCCACTTGACCACGGTGTCTTCGTTTTTCAGAAGCACATCTGCCAGAGTTCCACTCTTATGAAGTGCTCCATCACTTTGTTTATTATCAACGCTTGGTGATGTAATACTTGCATCCGATTCCCATTGTTGTTGTCAGGTTCTAATTGAATAGCTTTCGTATCGGCGTCTATGGCTTCATCTTACTTTCCTGTATTGATTCGGCCATATGCTTTGCTGTAATTTGGATTGTAGAATAATGCAGAGTTGCAGTCTTTAATCACACGATCATTTTCTGTTACACGGATATAAACTGCAGCTCGATTACAGTAGAATATTGGGTCTTCCGGATCGAAACTAATTGCCCGGTTGTCTTGGACTACTGCTTCTTGATATTTGCATTCCTTCATCAAGCGGTTGCCTTTATTCTTAAGCTGTTCGGCTGTTTCAAGGGATTGTAGATTGCGCTCGATAAACATCGACTGGAACATTTCGAATAGATCTAACCTTTGTGGTTCCGCTTGTGAGGTTGTGCCTGCACTGTTAGACGTAGCTTCTTCGCTATCGAGATCCTCATCATCGCTCAGATTAAACGTTGCCTGCAAATATTGTACAACAACATCCAGACTTTCGACGACGTCAGTGCCCGGCGATTAGCCCTCACTCGGTTGTTTTACATAGTCAATGAAGTATTTTACGAACTGCTTGTGGACTTGTTAATTTATTTATTATTTTATTCTTATTTTTCATTAATTATTTGTGTTGATGTATAATTTCATGGGAACACTGCACATTGAATTGTCGAGAATCTGTTGTACGGCAAACATTCACCGGCAAAGAAAAATTATGGCGTCTGTAGATGATCCAATCAGCACTTCATTCCCAAGAACCCAGCAGCCAACGATCACGAACGTATTTGAAATTTTAATACGGCACTCAGGACACTTTTCCAACTGAGAAATTTGTTGATATAAGTTTTAATTCACGGTTTGCTTGAACCACTGTATTGTTGTATAAAACTCAATATAATAAGAACCGGTCTCTTTCGGTATAAATCGAGAGATTGGTCTAGCCTTAACTATCTAAGTCTAAATGGTGTATATGTATACATATATATTATAGATATGCATGTCTTCAGATTTAGCCATTAATATATTTAGATTGGAATAATCTTTAAAAATGTAAATGGGTTTTAAATTTGAGTCTAGTACAGCAAGCACAACAACAATTTATTGGTTTCCTAGTTGTTCTAGAATTTTGCGCATAAGTCATTAATTGACTGCGATAATCGCGAAAGGCCTTTGACTGGTTGATGAATTGTTGTATCGAAACTGGAATTCCTGAGAGGATGCGTGCTGTTTCAATGCCAACTTCTAATATGAATCGCTGCTGTCACCCGTTATTCACACCACACTGAAGCCTCTTTTTCGAAGGCACACACTTCACAACACTTTTTCAATTATGATCCACTTCGGATCGCTTAATTAATATGTAATAAATTATAAAAATGGTGCACCCTATCTTGTTTCGGCGTGTAGCTCCCTCGTTGAGGTTTTTGTATGCTGGACGTGATCCTATGGACGTAGTCCAATTTTGTGGCGCCTTGACTTGTTCCTGATACGGATGCAAAATCCCTTGGTTGTGGCGCCGACTTCTTGCTCGGATGTTATACATCCGGCTCCGAAGGACGTTGCCTGAAACCAAAGTTTGTATTAAAAAAAGGGAATACCTTTGTGGGCGAAATCCGGTCCAGGATCTTCGCTGCAATCTGGTTGAAGTTCCCGCGCTGATGTATTTGTTGGACTTTGTCTTTAAGCAGGAAAGTTAACGCTTCATTCACTAAATTTGAAGTAAAGCCAATGCGACTGGCGAATGCCTTTAAATGAATAGAGATAATGTTCGACTGAGTTCTCGATGGAGAACTTTATTTATTTATCACTAAAGGGCCACATGGTGGCGTGCGGAACTTAATTCAATAGAAAGTACAAATCCAATTTTATCCAATTACATTGATCATGTCGAGCACCAAAACACAGTATGTGACAGTAAATTGCCAGTCGAGCACCAACAACAGTAAACAAACGTTGAATTGAGAGTTTCTCCACTGTCATCGTGTTGCTGGCATGTGTGGTGAATATATGTCGGGGAGAGTACTAGATTCTCCCCGAGCATATAACTATGAATCCGAAACAATTCTATTATCCATATAATTATCAAATATACCAACCAATATATCGTTACAGTGAAGGATAAATTTTGCAGAGAAACATATGCCAAAGAGACTGATTTCAAGGAAATATATTGCCTGATAGAATTGCTCCTTTTAGCTGGTGTTAAAAAATCTAATCATCTCAACGTTGAGTTGTTTCGAACCGATGGTCCTTTCTATTTGCTCTCATAGTACCATCATCAAACCTCAAAACTCGCAAAAATCTAAATCTCTGGGCAGATATTGAAAGCCGAAATATTTCAATTGAACGGCCGAAATATTTCAATTGAACGGCTTTCAATATCTGCCCAGAGATTTAGATTTTTACTGCGAGTTTTGAGGTTTGATGATGGTACTATGAGAGCAAATAGAAAGGAATTTGACAAAATCTGCCATAAGCGAGAAATATTCGAGAAATTTGTTCAAAATTGTAAGGCTAATTACACTTTATCTGCTTTTGTGATTATGGATGAGAAGTTGGAAGGATTTCGCGGAAGGTATTCATTTAGGCAATACATTCCAAACAAGCCAAATCCATACGGCATCGAAATTCAAGCTCTTTGTAACGCAAAAATGTTCTACACATTTAATATGGAAATTTATCCCGGGAAACAACCGCAAGCAGGCCCACACAATTTCGACAACTCTGGCTTAGCCGTTGTTCAAAGATTATGCGAACCGATCTTCAATACAGGTCGCAATGTCACAACAGATAATTGGTACACCAGTATACCCTTAGCTGAAGCATTGCTGCAAAAAGGTTTAACAACCGTCGGAACAATCAGGAAGAACAAGAAAGAAATTCCTACAGACTTCAACATATTGCGCGGTCAAAATGCAAAGTCCAATATGTTTGGTTTTCGTGACAACATGGTTTTGGTGTCACATGTTCCAAAGAAAGGAAAAAATGTTCTTCTTATTAGTACAATGCACAATGATGCTAAAGTCGATGACGACACTCAAAAGCCCGATATAATTTTGAGTTACAATGACACCAAGGGTGGCGTCGATGTCGTGGATCGCTTATGTGCAAATTATAATTGTGCTCGAGCAACAAGGCGCTGGCCTATGGTAGTATTTTATGCTATGCTAAATGTCAGTACCATAAACAGCCAAGTGATACACACAGCCATCAATCAAGCCAAAAAATTGCTACGCCGAAACTTTATCGAGAATTTGGCAATGAAACTAATTGAACCCCACATAAAAGATCGGCAAACGCATTTGAACTTACCACGATCAATGAAACTTAGACTGTCGGAGATTTTACATGAAGATGGTGTACCTGGGACCTCAGCTCCTTCAAGAAAATGCCAGTGCTATGAATGTGGATGGAAAAAAAAAATAGGAAAACGAAGTACATTTGCCAAAAATCCCAACAATATTTGTGCCTTGAACACGTAGTGCCGTATTGCAGCAGCTGTTTGCCCACAGAATTTTAGGTTTTTTAGATGTATTTTTTTTAATTTTTTGTTTGGAAGGATACCAATTTTTGTTTATTTTATTAAAGTTCCTAGTGTCGAGAGACCAAAAAACTTAATTTTCATTTGAATATGTGATTTTTTTTATTTTTTACTTAATTTGAAAAAATGTATTTTAAAAAAAATTGTTATTTTTAATGCTCTAAGAAAACAATTTTGTGAATTTTTATATTGAAATAAAAGAGCTTATGTTGATTTAATATCTTTATTTTGCTGTCAAGGAGTATATATTTAAAAAAAAACACAAACTATTAGTAAAACTTTTCAAAAAATCTTCATTTGAAAAACCCGGTCGGTGAG
Source organism: Microdon myrmicae (assembly GCA_963931805.1). Lineage (NCBI taxonomy): Eukaryota > Metazoa > Arthropoda > Insecta > Diptera > Syrphidae > Microdon > Microdon myrmicae. The sequence goes on from OZ007497.1 coordinate 89,163,799, forward strand.
ACCGGCGTCACCATTGATCAAAGTCAAATTTGCGTCACCAATGGCGAGTTAAATGTTGAGTGAACAAAATACACCTAAACTTTTCACAACATAACACCCGAATATGTTTTAATATGCAAACTTTAGGAAAAAGTGTACAAAAAATAATTTTCTTCAATCTGATTAATTTGTGCATTTTTAAATGTCCGTCTTTTTATTATATTCCTTTTCACTGTTGGCAATGCTCTGTTCATGGCGTGTTCATATCTATTTCCTTACCCGAAACTAAGAGGGAAATTTATCTCGTAATGTAGAAAAGTCCGCCATTGAATTCAATTCGTGCCTCAGTCATTTTTTTATTACCTAACACTCAAAATTTTGACAAATAAATTGCGCGCCTTTCCATGAACAGTCAAATATTTGCATCTGCCAAATGAAAACGCTATAAAAATTGGTAAATAACAAGGTACCCGTCAAATTGATTAGTGGAAATACGATGGCGCTTACCGTTGTTAAATATAAAAAGCCTCAGCGATCGGACGGGGTATTGGTTCGAACATCGAAAATTGTATCACCCACCATTACCAGCGTCAAGGTAAAGAAAATTAACTTTTGCCATTTAATTAATATGTAATGCAAATGCTTTTAAGTGGCGACTATAAACGACAGATTCTCAACTTTGTTTGGAAAAACAAATGCTAACCGCAATGATTGGAGGGTAGTGTAAGTAATTTATGACGTCTTATTAGTTCGAACTATTTTTGTGTCGTCGTTCGCAAACGTAGTGCCCTAGTTCTTATATCCTCGATTGATGGACAACCAATTGTTTGGTTGTTTTCAAGAATTTAGTACTGAGCTAACCAATGTGTGCTGATGTGATTTTTTTTTTTCGACCCATCTACAGAAAAAGGTGTAAATAACTTTGGCAATTAATTTGAAGTATTTTTTGAAGGGCGGAAAATTCATTTGAAGCTGTACACGCCTTGTGATTATATTTTATTTTTGGAATACTCAATGTGTAATGTTGTGAATGTTCTTCAGGGGGAAATCAAAGCCACCGAAGAAGCGTTGAACATCGCGAAGGTCTGAGTCTTTATTTTCTTGGAAATACGATTTTGTTGACGAAAATTACCATGCTCTTAAATTTTCAATTAGGATATGAAGCCGAATGGTGTTGAAGTAAACATTTTTACAATAATCGAGAGTAACTTCAAGCTTGCTGCATCCTTCCGCTATATAAGTTTCAAGTACCGATTTAAATTTAAACAGACTATCATGTTAGCTGTTAACGTTAGCATTGGTCTGATGAAGCATGAAAGTTTAAAACCTTTTTTCTTTTTATATATATACTTGGAGGAGGCTCGAAAATATTTCAGTTGTGTGGCAGAACCGTGCTATACAGAGATTCAATGCAAATTTGTGGAATCTATTTGGTTTCCTTATGAAGCGCACAAATGGGATTCATTTGAATCGTTTATATCCATGGAAGAGGTTCCGCAGCCGTATTTACCAAAGAGGCCAAGGTTCGATATATTTCCTTGATATAGCATAACGTTCATGTTTCAGTAACTAATGGTCATGTTGCGCTTTTAATTAAGCGAATTTCTCGCCGGGATGCTATTGAGTGGGTAAAGGGTGTACTTAGGAACTTAATTCCAACATGTAAAAGGTATTTAGTCGAGGGTCCAGTTTGGAATTTTTTGAAGAGGAATCGTGTTGAAGTAACATTTCTTTCAATTCTGAGAAACTAAAATCTTTTAACTTCATTAACGTTTCCTGTGATTGTTGGCAGTGTTTAGTTGGTGAAGCTTAACATTCGTTCGTTAGCAAACCATTTACGGATTTACGGAATTGCCCTTCTTCAGACTAGTAGGACCTTAGAATATAGTGAGGAGGGCGGTAGAATATAGTCATAGCTAGGCCGGCTTGTCGTAAGAGGCGACTAAAGGCCGACTGGTAGGTGGGGTCCCAACGCTATGTCGCCCGGTGAAATACCACCTCATCACACTATAGGCTCCGTGAAATGGTTGGGAGAAATCCCTGGCCATCTTTCGGAGCTTGGCTGATGGACCGGCTCGAGAAAAGATTGGTTTGAGTGGTAATCGACCCCAAGGTGAGATACCACCCTGTCACGCTGTACATTCCGCGATGTCGTCGAGAGAAATCTTCGAATGATAAGGAGATAAGTCGTGATGGTGCCTTCTGATACAAAGAATTCCGGAGGTAATCTAGTTAACCATTCGGATCTCCGGGGGGGATTATGTCAGCGGGAACACCTTGCAGATATTATGGTAAATAACTCAACACTAATAAATTCGTCTTCGCATAATCGGGCTCGTTCTCGGGGTTCTGTCGACGCTCGACTGGTAACGGTTTGGCGGATTTGTTGTCGAAGTGTTCCGCCGAACACTGGCCACGTCCCAAAAGGAACACCTAGAACTCGGAGCGAATCCAATTGCACAAAATAAAACACGAAAAGAATTGTCTTTATTTTTGAATTTTTTTATTTTTGTTTTAGAGTTCGGTCTCCACTTGCGTCTAGGACACACTTTTGATTTTTTTACTTATCTTAGGTTGCACCGTTTCGAAACTACATTGAATCACACGTTCGACGTTATTTCTTTTTTTTCGCAATATCTTAGCGCGGATCGACCTCCTCGGTGGTGTTCTCAGACTCTTGCTCTAAGTAGACTGCCCTATCTAAATGTCCCTATCCATCCTATCTGTCTCTTATCTTCAATTCAAGAAAATTTCCATTTTGGTTTTCGATTCCAACTTCTTATCGGAATCTTGTTTCGAAGGATCAAGCGTGCAGCCACTTCTTTCTTGATCCTATCATGGGCTTTGTTTACGTTACCTATCTGGCTTACGGACCGTGGGATTTGGTTTGTAGATCGCATTTCCTAATCATAAACATCTAACGTGGGATAGGCGTTTACGATGTTTATGATCGCAAGAATTGTTGGTCAGCGGGCGAATCGCTAGGCCTTTGTTTGCGCACGTGCGCTTGTCGGTTCGGGATCTTGCGAGGAATTTATGGTGCTAATTGCTATTACCTACATGAGGAGATTGTTCTATTTGTTTTCAGAAAAGCGTTTAATGGATGAATCGAATGGATGCATTGGATGGATGTATTGAATTCAATATTAGAGAGTTTTGAACGTTTAGTTCGATTGATTTCTGCTATTGAATTCAATGTTGGTGTGTGAAATGTTACTTTCTGTTTCAGGTGGGAGTAAGGACTTTTGGGACACGTGTGATGGATAAAGGCGAAAATGTTCCTTGGTGGAAAGGACATCTCCGCCTATAGTGGGTTGTGTGGTTCGTTGTGTCCGTTGGTGACAGACAGCGGGACATTTGTTACAAATTCGAAGGATAAAGCTAATGTGTTCGCGAATTTATAGCCTCGAGACTTGCTAATAAATAAGACCAAGGGCGGATCCCGGTTGTTGTGCCGATGATGATGATTATGAATGGGATTACTGATTAACCGTGAACTTTCGAAATATCTGGAATCAAATGACCACCTCAATGACCCCTAATACGGCTTTCGTAGCAATCGATCCACAGGAGATGTGATGTCATATTTTACCGAAAAGCGGAAACACTCCATCCATTACTTCGGCGAAAGCAAGGTAGTCGCATTGGATATTTCAAAAGCCTTCGACAGAGTTTCCCATCCAGCTCTTTTGTCAAAATTACATTCATATGGAGTGGACAATTCCCTGATCCAATGGATAAGGGACTATCCCTCTGGCCGTTTGGCATCCAGCCCTTTTATCAAAATTACATTCATATGGAGTGGACAATTCCCTGATCCAATGGATAAGAGACTATCCTTCTGGCCGTTTGGCATCCAGCCCCTTTATCAAAATTACATTCATATGGAGTGGACAATTCCCTGGTTCAATGGATAGGAGACTGTCCTTCTGGCTGTTTGGCATCCAGCCCTTTTATCAAAATTACATTCATATGGAGTGGACAATTCCCTGATCCAATGGATAAGAGACTATCATGCTGGCCGTTCAATCCGTTCTTGATGGTGTGAAATCAGCCTCCCATCAAATTAATGCAGGTGTTCCCGAAGGTTCTGTTCTCTCACCCACTCTCTTCCTCTTCTTTATAAATGATCTCTTGTCAATTACACAGAACCCAATTCACTCGTTTGCTGATGATAGTACGTTGAGCTTCTCATATGGACATTCCCGACCAAACTCTTCGAATGTCATTACCAATCAGCAGGTTATGCTTGATACAATGAATTCCTGCCTCAACAAGATATATCAATGGGGATTATCTAACCAAAAAGAATTCAATGCATTAAAAACTCAGTGCTACCTCTTGTCGTCAAAGGCGAACCCCGAAGTAAATATACTGTCGATGAACGGCACTTGCGTCGACGAAGCCAAGGAATTATCAATTCCCGACTCTTAATTGGAACGACCACATATTTGAAGCTGTGAGAAGTGTGGCCAAATGTATGAACTTCCTTAAGAGATGCAAAAGATACTTCACTCCATCCAAGCTGGCCACTAGTTACATGGCGTATATTCGTCCCAAAATGGTGTTCAACCCGCATATTTGGTCAGGCGCATCCAAAACTGCGCTACACATGTTCGATAGGATCCAATAACCAGCAGTTCCGTCGTTAGAACATAGGCGCAACGTATCATGCATGTCTCTTTTCTATAGTTATTATCACGGTCGTTGTTCAACTGAGCTTGCTGAATGTGTTCCGCCTCTTCAGACATTTCCAGTGCAAAATTTGTTTGAGGGTGGGACATCTGCTCCGCACATTTCGTTTTATTTAGGGTTTAGGGAATTTTACAAAGGTGAACCAAATGAACATTTCGTTCGTTTATCACGTGTTGGATTTAGGAATTGAATTCAATATGCTACGATTGAACGCTTTGTTCAATTTGCCTGACATTGGATTCAATGTTGAATTGGGGACATGTTCTGAAGGTATATTGGGGCTATAGGTAGGGGGTTGCAAAGTGTATTGGGGAGGGAAATGGAAGGTTTTGCCATGTGTGTCGCGTTGGAAACCAGCAACAAAAAACTCAAAGGACCACAATTGAGTTCAAGTGAGAACGAGAAGTAAAATATAAAGTATAAAGTAGCTTTTGAAAATTACAAACTTTGAATTCCTCGTGCACTGCGGATGCTTCGTTATCTGGAACAATGTGTTGAACTTTCTTAATAAATACAAATCCAAACACATTAAGGTGAAATGTTAAATCGCGATGAAGTGAAAAAGCCGACTGTCACTATAATATTTTCTTTATTCACCGACAAACAATTTAACGAAAACTGTTTTTCATCATCATCGGCACTACAACCGGGAACCGGTCTTGGCCTTATTTAACAAATCTCTCCACCGGTACCGATTTCGAGCCGATGTCATCCAGTTTGGCACACCCAGGCTCTGGCCATCCTGGTCTACGCCATCCCTCCATCGCAGACAAGGTCTGCCGCGTTGTCTCCTTCCATACATCTGTTTTTCACATATATAAAAATTGCAAAGTGTTATTCGAGCGCAACCGACGAAGACGTTCGTGATGACTGACTGACGGAGATTCTAAATGTATGGGGTTCCTTAAGAGATGCAAAAGACATTTCACTCTATCCAACCTGGCCACTATTTACAAGGCGTATATTCATCCCAAAATGGAGTTCTACTCCTATATTTGGTCAGGCGCATCCAAAACTGCACTACACATGTTCGATAGGATCCAATAACGAGCAATTCCGTCGTTAGAACATAGGCGCAACGTATTGTGGCGTTTGTAACAGATGCATATACAATATACACAAGCAAATACTGAATAACACCGAAAGGTAATTCGAATAAGCAAGGCATCAGAGCCGTATACCATAGCGAGAACATAACAATTCTACATCAGTTGAGTGTACTTGAGTTTAGAAAACGTATTCGTACACGCGGCAGTGGCCTGATGCGTTGGGCTTTGGTTTTATCTTTTAGTGATTCTAACCGTGATAGCGTCGGTTCGAATCACACGCTCTTCACTATCGTCGCTAACGCTACAGTATCATGCCTATCTCTTCTCTATAGGTATTACCACGGTCGTTGCTCAACTGAACCTGCTCAATGTGCTCCGCCCCCTCAGACATTTTCCAGCGATACCCGTCAATCTGAGAATGAGCATCAATTCACGTTGAAAGTCAACTTTACGCGCACAAATAAACATAGAAAGTCATTATATAGCCGAACCACACGAATGTGGCATGCTCTAACTGATCATGTTTCTTTGGTTTCGGTAGGAAGGTGGAAATCTTCAAAAGATACCTCTGGACCGATCCAGGGGCATGCCGGGTTTTTACCGACTAAAACCACCCCCCCGCCAGACTCATATTCCCGTTGATCCCACGGAACTTTCGTTTAGATATTCCACCGCGGGGCGGGACGGAGTTTACCTGTTACTCCGCTCGTCGCGTCGCAACTGCTGCATCATTTCACAGAGAATACCATTTGTTACCGACCATGCCTGTTTTGAACTAAGCATGTATTCTATTACTCCTCCCGAAGTAACTGTCCGTCTCATATGTCTCTCCAAAATCGTTCGTGCGGTCTCGAATCTCACGCACTCTGTGAGTACTTTTCTATTTTGCCTTCGAAATACAAGCAGTATGGGCGATTCACATGCTTATACTTGTACAAGTATTGTCGAAAGCATCTATAGCGACTGATAGTGAAGAACGTGTGATTCGAACTGACGCTATGACAGCTAGAATCACCAAAAATTGAACCAATGCGTAACACATCAGGCTACTGGCCGTGCTTAGAATTCGATTTTTAAACTCAAGTATATTTCACTGATGTGAATTGTTATATTATCGCTATGGTATACGGCTCTGATGCATTTTATTATTCGATTTTCGTTCGGTGTTCTTCACTATTTGCTTGTGTATTGTGTGTATCTATTAGAGACGCTACACATCCATGTCCCGATATTAGCTGAGTCAAGTGGTAATTCAGCTCGCCATGTTTTCTTTTCACCCATGTTTCTATATCAGGTATCATGGTGTGAGTCCTTCTTCCCTTGGTGGGAAAATCCCACCTTCGTTGTCATTTTCTTAGGCTTGAGAGCTCTAATTGTGACCGCATTCTCCAACGATATTCTTGGGAGACCTTATGCAATGCAGGGTTTTCTTTAGCTGCAATGTCAGGTGGCGCCCTCCCGGCCAAAATATGTATAGCATCTTCGGATACCGCTCGGAATGCACAACATACTCTTAGTGATGCCAGCCTATGTGCGGAGTTCACTCCCCTCATGTACGACTTATACTGTGCAGCTCCTGCCCATATGTCAGCTGCATACATTATAATGGAGGTTTTGACACTGGTTATGTGTTTCCTTATGTGGGGTTGCGGTCCTCCAACATTGCGTAGCAGTCTCGCTAAAACTTTGCATACTCTTGCCGTTTTTTCACTCGTTCTCCTCAGCTGTTCCTTGAAGCTCAACTTGTTGTCGAGTATAACACCAAGATATTTAATATAAGGACTGGATCTGATTATTTGTCCTTCTATTTCGAAATCTAGGTGTTCAACTTTCTTGCGGCTGCTTATTAAAACAGCCTCCGTCTTATGTCCAGCTAGTTTCAGTCCGGCTATATCTAGCCGGCATGTAATGCTCTGGATTGCTTGGGAGCAAATATTCTCCAGGCCATCTATATGTTTAGCTACGGCTACCATTGCACAAATCATCTGCGTACCCAATGATTCTAACCCCTGCTGGCACATTGACCCTGAGCACACCATCATACATTATATTTCATAACAGCGGACCTAATACAGATCCCTGAGGTACATCCGCTGTTATTTTATATTCCTGTGTCCTTCATCTGTGGCATAGAGCAGCCTTCTGTCCGAGAGATAGTTTTGTAATATACGCACCAAGTAGGGTGAGACTTGTAGATCACCCAACGCATCTAGAATCCGAGTCCAATTCACCGAGTTAAACGCATTTTTAACATCTAGCGTCACAACTGCGCAATATTTTTTGCACCACCTAGCCATCGTTCTCCCGCTATCGCATTGCGAGCGATGTCGCACACCAAAGATAGTAACTTATCGGTTGATCTACTTTTCCGGAACCCATACTGGCATTCAGAGAGCCCCAATGTCCTCTCAGTGAATTCTTCCAGGCAGGTGCCAATTACTGGCTCAATCAGTTTTTTTGTTGTGTCCAACATGCACAACGGGCGATAAGACGACGGCTCTTGTGAATTCTTGACACCTTTTGGTATAAGCACAAGCCGCTGTTTTTTTCCATCGTTTCTATGTAATATGATATTTGAGTGAATTCTGAATTTATAAAAAATGACTATTACAAAAATTATTACATTACGTTTACATACATAACTTATTACTACTGTGACATGATGGGTGTTTCCGTGTTTAGGAGTAGCATCAATGTTTCGTTATGGCATCACATTACAGAATGCCAGTGTAGTGCAATATTCAATCAAGTGTTCTTGTGTTCTTGGATGTTTATACGCCAGTGTAGCTTAAATCTGCTAACGGAAATATGCTCGTGTAGTGTTGTACAGTTTAGAAAGGTGTGTCGTAGAAATGTGTTACAGGTATACGTCCCAGTGTTCTATGAAATTGTACCGTCATGCACAACCGCAGTTAGCGGCCGGTATTTCACACCCTGCTAAACGGGAAATTAGAAAGATTTACTGGTTACCTGTGGTTACAGCTTCTTCAACCGGGAACTCCGTGATCGTTCCTCGAAACATTCAAACTCGCAAGACAAAAGACATCACTCCAATAAATATGTATAATATTTATTTCGGTTGATACATAAACGTTCCTTTGATAATTCTTGATACAAAGTCGATTTCACATAGGTGTGTGAAAGGGCACATTTAAAACACTCCCGTATCGTGTGATCTCTCGATTTCAGGTTATCATGTACTTTTTAAATACTGTTCCGGGCACGAACGAAAAACACAAATCTTTACATTTAGCTATGCACGACTTCTTTTTACGACCACCGCTCTGTACCAGTTCACGTCTACTTTTTCTGTTACAATTCTTTACAAGCTCTCGTGTACGACTCAATTAAGACTGTCTGCTGCTTAACCGAGACTGTCTGCCGCTTAACCAAGACTGACTTCCACTCTCTCTCAATCCTCCATCTCTCCCCAGCATCAATTCGATTTCGACGACGGTTGACTTCGAAACTAGAGAAAGTCACCACCGCCGAAAAGAAACTGGGCTTACACACTACATGTATTCTAACTCGATTCCAACCCAGCCGCATTTAATTAGTCTTCAATTTAGATAGTATTATATAATATTATAATATTGTATTTTTGTATATTTAATTAATTCATTTAAATTGTTATTTAATTATTATTTCTACTTAAATTTTAATACAGCCGAGTTGGTCGAAACAAAAACGACACAAAGGTTACTCACGTAACACTACTATATTGCCTTGTAGGAACCCGGAAGTTCATGACCTCCTCGACTCGACCCGGCCATCGTTCCCCGTCCTTGCACTCCCCTTCCACGCTTGATCATCCGATCCGATCTCTTCAAGGTCAAACCTAACATTGTACTCCCATCTCCGTCGCGGCCGTCCTGTCGGTCTACCGTCAAGAATTCTACGAACGGTCCTAACTTATAATTAATGTATTTATTCGTGGGTAGTTATTACCTGTTCATAACGCGGGGAAATGGAATTTAATGAAAACTATAATTAATGTACAAGAGTAGGCCCATTTTAATTTTTGCAAACTTTTCATTTATTTCTTATTAGATTCTAAAACATGAAAAATGCTTAAAGCTAGTATTTCAATATTTTGGAATTTAATTTAATTGCCCTACGTAGACGCTCTTATACGTAGTATGATTATCGTCGTGAAGTTTTGCTGTTCGGAGAAATAACTTTATTCATCTCATTTATTATGGTTAATTTTTACTACGAAGAAAACTTCGTGCCTATTCCTTTTCTTTACTCTAATTTAACTTGCTTCCATCTTTTTTGGGTTATATAAATGTACTCGTATATTAAATTGAATCTTATTCTATCCTCCATGTTAATTAATTTATTAATAAATATTTATTTATTTATTATCAACTAGGAATGTAAAATTACATGTCAATAACTTAACATAATGAGCCTAGCAGCGGGGACTATTGGCTCATTAATAAATAATTTATTAGCTCGCTATGCAATACTGTAATGAAATTACAGTTGATACATTTTCAAATGTTCGCCTGGCAATGCTGTTTCGGGTTACTACACTAGGAAATTTGACAAGACGCATTGCCTCCCTCCAACATTCTTCTATTTCACTTGATTTTTTGCTTTTTATTTGTTCCCTCAATGAGGAAATTTTTTTCTTTTATTAAAATGGCAGAAGTCAAAAGATGTCAACGCGTTACGTTTGACTAGTACGTCGCATGACATTCGTTTTCATTTAAGCAACATTATTCCGACGTAAGTTTGAATTAACTCAAAAGGAACAACAATTTGATAGATCGTGCGTCATTTCATCATCAACCAAACAAACGGTGTATGCATCATTTGGTAATATTACAACTCAACAGACTACAATGCAATCATAAATACATTGAATTTATTTATCTATTTTTAGTTAATCATTCAATTTATATTATTATTCGCGATTCCCTGATTTTTTATTTTGATTTATGGTTAATAGTGCCTCAAGTAATGCGGGATAGCTGAGGAACAAGCGTATTGAATCTGATGAACTGAGATGCATCTCTACGAACAAACTGCTGGCTGAGTTTGGAGTTACATATATTCTTATTTGTTTAGGAGATTTCCTAATAAGTCAATCGTAACTCGGAAAAGGCTCAAGAGTTTCGGTTCCGGATAATTTAAGGCGCGCTCTTCGTCCGAATGTGGTAATCAGAATTTCTTCTTCAAAGGAAATTCATAACGAGTTTTTCTGTCGATTTGCAAATAGTTCTCTTGGTGATATCGTGTTCAACTCCAATTTGAAACTTTTTATCAATTATCGGTTAACGAGAATTTGTGATGTGACTTATCAAACTTATGGAGAGTTGATTGGCAGTTTGCCCAAACAGAACTTACTTGATTATTAAAGTACTGTGATTGATATAAGAACAGTGAACAACTTTGGTTCTTGTAGCATTTGCCGCAAATTGGACGGAAAACATTGTGCCACGGCCGCATGGGTGCTTTCAATGGAACGAGCGTTAGCAATATTTTGTTGGCTCTGTACCTCGACGACCAGGGTATATCTCGCTTCGGTCATCTAAATATAATTAGGCAAATTCCGTGCTAATAGACTTCTTCAATTTCCCAAATCAAAGTGTTGCCTCTGTAATATCGCTATATTGATCTTATTGTAATCTAATTATATATTGGATGGTCTCAACGCCTTTTTGTTATGGATCTCATCATTGCGTCATAGATACCTTCTCACCGAAAAGTATTACCAGGCTGTGATCGGAGCATCCACGTCGTATACCATAGGAATTCCAAATCAGTTGAGTGTACTTGAGAACAACAATTCAGAATTCCGTGCTATCTTTCAGTGATTCTAACCATAATAGCGTTGGTTGAAACTGTTTTCTCTTCACGCTATATATTGACACGAAAATATTGATTGAATTTCTATCTGTGAAGCTTTGGCTATTATTTTTTTGGTTAGAAAGTTCGTGTCTTCTCTGACTCTGCTACACCGTCCATCCGCGTCCTGTGCACTTTTTCCCTACGCTTTGCCAGTTGAGTCGACCTCCTCAGGGTAACATGTTACATTGTCCTCCCATCTCGCGTCGTGGTTTTGCTATTAGTCTGTCTCGTTGGTCTTCTGTCTAAAATTCAACGTGTGGGTTTAACGTTGCCTACTCTCGTTACATGTCCATCTTAATCTTCGCGACGTGATTATTCTCACAATTGTAAATTTAGGAGTATTGGCTGAGAACTCCCACCGGGATGCGGAAATGAACATTACTCGTTTGGAGAGATCTGTCACTAGTCTATGTATGGCGTTTCATGACATTTCGTCCATTCGTTCATTGAGTGACGCTACTTTCATCATCATCATCGGCACTACAACCAGGATCCGGTCTTGGCCTTATTTAACAAATCTCTCCACCGGTCCCGATTTCGAGCCGATGTCATCCAGTTTGGTACTACCATGCTCTGGGCGTCCTGGTCTTCGCCATCCCTCCATCGCAAACCAGGTCTGCCGCGCTGTCTCCTTCCATACATCCTGCCACAAAGGACTTTCCGGGCAGGCTCCTCTTCGCTCATTCGAGCTAGGTGTCCCGCCCACCGGAGTCTACCGAGCTTGATTTTTCTTACAACATTAACTTCAAGGTAGATCGCGTACAACTCATGGTTGTAGCGTCTCTGGAATCGTCCTCCCTCACATACGGGGCCAACAATTCTCCTTGAGACCTTCCTCTCGACCGCGGTTAGGTGTTCAGAGTGCCTTTTATTAAGCACCCAGGTCTCGTATCCGTACATGAGTACTGGTAAGACCATGGTCTTGTACAGTAGTAGCTCGGATGTTCTGGATAAATTTCGGGATTTTAAGAGCCTTGGTAGACCATAGTAGGCTTTGTTGGATTTGATCAGCCGTTCGCGTATTTCTTCCTCCATATTGTTATCGACTGATACTATTGACCCAAGGTAGTTAAAGGATTGCACTACTTCAAATTCGTGCTCCACTACCCTGATAGTTTAACCAACGTTAGGTCTTCTCTTCGCAGAAGTTGCCACCATTTACCTAGTTTTTCTGATTAATGTGCAGTCCCAGTTTTTGTGCCGCCTGCTCGATCTGGGTGAAAGATTCCTGTACACCCGATTCGGTTTTACCGATGATGTCGATGTCATCTGCGTAGGCAACTATCTGGCTGGACTTGGTGACAATAGTCTCTCTAGTTGTAACACCAGACTCACGGATTGCCTTCTCCAACACCAGGTTGAAGAGGGCGCAGGCCAGACCGTCTCCTTGTCGGACTCCATTAAACATGTTTATTGGTTTGGACAGCAATCCCGCTATTTTTACTTGACTAGTTATGTTGGTCATGGTGAACCTACAAAGTCGTATCAATTTGTTTGGAATGCCGAACTCTCTCATGGCATTATATAGTTCTACCCTGGCTATGCTGTCGTAGGCGGCCTTAAAGTCTATAAATAGATGATATAATGGAATCTTAATTTCCAGACATTTTTCCATCGCCTGCCTAAGGGTGAATATCTGATCAATCGCTGATTTGCCCGCGATCAAGCCACACTGATATTGACCAATGATGACTAGCGTATGGGGCTATCGGATCTTGTAGGATTATTATTATTATTATTTATTGCCCTGTAGGAACCCGGAAGTTCATGACCTCACCGACTCGACTCCGCCATTGTTCCCTGTCCTGTGCACTCATATTCCACGTTCGACCATCCGATCCGATCTCCTCGAGGTCCAACCTAACATTGGCCTCCCATCTCCGTCGCGGCCGTCCTACCGGTCTCTTTCCCGTTGGTCTACCGTCAAGAATTCTACGCACGGTCCTATCATCGCCCATTCGCGCTACGTGTCCGGCCCATCTTAACCTTCACGATGTGATTACTCTCACTATTGTATGTTTGCGGTATAGCTCTTCCAATTCGTGGTTGTGGAGTTTCCCCCATTGTCCTACCTCCTCGTCAGATTTACCTCCAAAGATACCCCTTAAAACTTTATTTTCTAATATGCGGAATTTGTTTTCTTCCCGTTTTGTGAGACCCCATGTTTCGCATCCATATAGAACAATCGGCATGATTATGGTTTTATAGACACGGGGCTTTATATTACGTGATAGCAGTTTGGATTTCAGCAGTTATGTAGAGCCTTTGCGTTGCGACTGAGTCGTAGGCTTTTTTGAAGTCAACGAACAGTTGGTGAACCGTCTCCGTATTCCCACTCCTTTTCCAATAGTTGCCTTATTGTGAACATGTGGTCGCTTGTTGACCGGTTCCTACGGAATTGACACTGGTAGACTCCCAATATTTCTTCTGCGCACGGTGTGATTCTCGCCAGTATGAGATTTGTTAATATAGGGTTTTCCAATAGGGACTTGACAACTTCTTTTCGGTAGTAAATTTTTATAATTTGTAGACGTTGTTCGTTCGTGTACTTAACCATGATGAAAATGTTGAGTTTACTGAATAAATTGACAGTGACAGTTCGACTTTAAGTGATGTCCTGAGGTTTGTTGCTTGCTCGCCCGAACGATTATCTGAAACGATACAAACACGAGTGTAATATCTGCGGTGAGGGTCACCGGATGTCATTACCGTAATCCTTCGTCGGCAAGACTCCAGATTGCATTCAGTGGTTGGCTGGATGAGAAACCCATATCATCGCCATCGTCCTGAGCTGACGCCTCACCGGATTTTCATGTCATTTTTGAAAGCCGTTGTAGATAACATTAAAAAGGTATAACCTTAACACCATAAATGTAAAATCTGAATCATCACTCAGAACTGGACTATTAAGCTTTGCGCCCAAAGCAGCAATTTCCTCATCCGCTTCAAAAGAATATTTCTGGTAAATGGGATCAAGCAATCCTTCATAGCTTCCACAAACACATGTCTGAACTGAACTGTGGTGGCAAAAGTTGTCCGGAATTGTCCCAAGTAAAATTCTTTAAATCTTTAATATCAGAGGAAACACGCTTCTTCATAATTTCTAATTTCTGTTCTTTGATAGTTCCGTCCAGAATAACAAACGGTGTGACATTACAATCCTTAAGCATTTGAAAGAATCCAATTGCACCACGATAATATAAATCGTTATCCCCACCGAAAGAAGAACTATATCCTTCATAGATTTTGTACAAATTGCTTGCCACATTGTATCCATCGATGACGATATTACAGTCATGCAGTTCGTAAGGACGCAAATACTGATGTGCACTATTTTTAATGTAAGTTGTTAGACTACTTGAGAGGGTGGGATCGAGCATACGGGGCAAAGTCTCTGCTTTCAGCCCGGCGAAGGCCAGGAGGATCCTTGTCCCTGTTCAATCCAAGTTGACATGTGCAGTCTCCACGTGATACCCCTGGATAGCTACTTTGGCACCCTCCATGTAGTGAACCAATGCATGCAGCGACATCCTGATAAAGGTTGGCGCAAGGCTAATGATCTAGCCCGGAAAAACGAATTATTATGGACAATTTAACAAGTCGCAGATAAGGACCCGATCGCGGTGAAAACACTTGCTAAATAAGGCCAAGACCGGATCCCGGTTGTAGTGCCGATGATGACACTTACTCCCACAACTTTTTATTTATTTTTTATTAGACTTCTCTCGGGAGAGGCGAACCCATAGCGCCGAGTGGGCGCCCCGAGATGCCATCAAATAACTGTTGCAGTTCTTTTTGAACAGTTGCAGGTTGTAACGCTCCGGGAACACTCGCGTGGGAAGGCAGTTCCACAGCTTCCCCGCCCTGTAACGGAACGAGTTCTGATACAAGGATGTTTGCGCCGTCGGGAGATGAACCACAAACGGGTGCGATCCGTCGGATTGTCTTGTGGAGCGCATATAAACCGAATTGCGTGGAACAATGTCAAGAATCTCCGAAGAACAGCACCCGTGATAATATCTGTAAAACAGACAGAGGTCGGCTACGCGCCTTCGATGTGATAGCGACTGTAGTCCTGACGT
This sequence comes from Microdon myrmicae, assembly GCA_963931805.1. Lineage (NCBI taxonomy): Eukaryota > Metazoa > Arthropoda > Insecta > Diptera > Syrphidae > Microdon > Microdon myrmicae. The sequence continues at coordinate 89,179,463 of OZ007497.1, forward strand.
CAGCGCCGAGTCCCCGATCAGGCGGATCGCTCGTCTCTGTATGCTCTCAAGTAGGTCGAGGGTATGTTTAGGAGTCGAGCTCCAAACATGAGAGCAATATTCGAGCGCGGGTCTAATTTGAGATTTATATAGGAGAAGAAGTTGGGCCGGAGTAAAATATTTCTTGGGTCTAAAAAGATAACTCAGTTTTCCTGAGGCTGATCTGGCGATACCCGATTCGTGTTTATGCCATGATACATTCCCACAGACCGTGACGCCGAGCAATTTCAAACTTTCCCCAGCCTCGAGGGCCCGGCCATTCATCATCAGCTGTGGAACCGATGATTCAGTTTTCTTTGTGAATGTTGTATACTGGGTCTTCGTTGCGTTGAAGTCGACAAGGTTGGCCTTTTCCCACTGCAGGACTTTATCCAGATCCTGATTCAGAGAGTCAATCTGTCTACATCTCAGCTGGTGCGACGTTGATGCACCAATCGGCCGATCACTCGAAAAGGAGGAAACAAGCGTACTATCATCCGCAAAACTGAACACTTTGTTATCCGTTGTCTCCAACAAATCATTTATGTGAAGCAAGAACAAGGTTGGAGCCAAAATAGAACCTTGGGGGCACCCCTGAATTAACAGGATACAGATCCGAACACTCGCCGTCCACAACAACCCGGATCGATCGACTCTCGAGGAAGCTCTCGTCCAGTCGCAAAGCTGTTGGGAAAGTCCATATGAACGAAGTTTGCTCAGCAATGCCCCGTACCAGACGCGGTTAAAAGTCTTGGAGATATCCAATGCGACCGCCCTTGACTCACCATGCCGTTCAATCGCAGATGTTATAAGTGTCAAAAGATCTCCCTTGGACCGCCTGCCACGGAATCCGTATTGACGATCATTCAGAAGTCGGTTGCACTCCAAATACTTAACCAACTCTGTATTGATGACTTTTTCCATTACGTTAGATAAAATAGAAAGTAATGCTATCGGACGGTAATTTTGTGGGAGACATTTTTTTCCCGTCTTTGGGATTGGCTGAACTCGAGCGATTTTCCAGCAGGCAAGAAAGGTCCTGCGCGCATAAGATAAGCGGAAGAGTCTGCCAAGAACCGGCGATAGTTCTGGAGCACAGTTCTTAAGGACTATTGCTGGTATTCCGTCCGGGCCGGTTGCCTTCCTACAATCCAGTTCACGTAGACTGCGTTGAATAGTGCGCGGACGAAATCTCACATCCCGCATGGAAGACTGTACCGGCGCGATCATAGGCGGCTCCAAAAGGCCGGGATCGTGGTTTGAATTCGCGGAAAATAAATTCGCGAACACATTAGCTTTATCTTTTGGATTCGTGACTAACGTCCCGCTGTCTGTCACCAACGGAGGGAAAGAGGAGGAAGTGAAGTTACCGCTGGCACCTTTTGCCATTGATCAGAAGGAGCGCGAACCAGTTGGGCACCGAAGGAGCTTATTGATCACCCTGTCGTTGTGAGCCTTCTTCGCGGCATCAATCGCCTGGTTGCACGCGTTTCTAATTCTAACAAAATTCGTTCTGTTAACATCGGTGGGATTGGAACGCCATTGCTTAAAAGCTCTTTTTTGCCGCTGTAATTTGCTCGCATTTTTTATCAAACCAAGGTTTAACAGACGAACCTCGTTTGATGGAATGTGACTCCGCACAAGCGTTAACATCGGAATTTCCGAAGCACACCTCCGACCATGGAAAGGATGCGAAGAAATCTCGCAAATCGTGCCAGTTAGCAGCCCCATACTTCCATACATGGCGAAGCTGCCTAGGCCGGTTATTCGCTTGATATGCAAGTGCTTGCGCGACAGATACCAAGCAGTGATCTGAGTTTCCCAGTGGCGCAGAAACCTCGACGGTATAAATACTCTGTTCGGATGTCAAAAACAGATCCAGGGTGTCCGCATAATCGCCTCTGGCATCCGCCACTCGCGTTGGCTCCCCCACGAGTTAAGTCAAGTTATGGCTTACAGCAAACATCTCCGCTAGCCTCCCAGCCTCGTCGGTTCTGTTGGAATGTAACAACCAGCCGGAATTGTGCACATTAAAATCGCCAAGGACAACAATTTCAGAAGCTGGGTGGTTGATCTGTATCCAGTCGACGGTATGTGAAAGATGTTCGGAAAATGTTGCCGGTCGATCGTCATTCGGGGAGCGGTAAAGGCAACAAAGAAATTTAACGGAATTCCTGAGCACGACCCTCAACCATATGATGTCCATACTATTGGGTTCCAACGCATCCATCCTCTGGCAAGCCAGAAGACGCAAACTCCACCCTTAAAACGGAATCTCGAATGTAAGTCGTATCCTGAGCAACGAAGATATGTGGAATCAGTTGACGAATCGACCCGGGTCTCAGTTAGGGCAAGGATATCAAGTTTCGTGGTTTGCAAATATTGATGGACGGCGTTTACATTGGTATTGGTGAAACCGATGTCCCTGATGTTATAAAATGCCGTCACCAGTCGAGCGCGGGCAGAGCCTCGAGAGCGAGCCCGGTTATGCGATGACGAACCTCTTAAAGTTCCATTATTTATCATGATATCTGCATGATGTTCCCGCTGACATAGTCCTGTGGGGTAAAAGTCGAGATGCCAAAACACGGACACTTATTGCCTTTTACACCCAACGATTGTTCGAGGAATAAAACACAATTCAGGTTACAGATGTAATGTTTAACTTTTATTCACAGTTAATATTCAATATCCGTGGTGATTGTTCTGGACACTGTCTTACAATTTATGATAATTCGAACACTCGAGTATTTACAAATTGTTAAGAATTGTTCTGCGCACCGATGTACAAATTATGGTACTTCAAACACGCGAGTTTTTACAAACTGTTAACAATTGTTCCGGGTAATTCAAACACTGACTATTTACGAACTGTTAAAAATTATTCTAGGTAATTCGAACACTGAGTTTTCTCGATCGTTGGCGCACTTACACCTTTGTGGGATTAATCCTAGGGACTGGTAATAGCTTGACCGACCGCGGTGATGGCTGCAATCTGACTCCTTGTTGGATGACTCTTTACAGACATCCGACGAAAACCAAAAAAAAACTAAAGGATCCGCCGCCAATGGCGAAGGTACAAAACAAAAAGGAAAAGAGAAAAATTCATGTAGCAGATCGAATCGGCAGCTACATGTTTGGGCAAGATAAACTGCCGCCATACGCAAGGGATAGATTCTTGATTGACGTGAGTCAATAAAACCCTAGCAGAAATCTATCTTGGAAAAATGTATCGAACATTGGGCATGGCCGTTGTTAGATCATCTAGCATAAACAAATTTCGGTCGTATGATTCGATGCATGTTATGTTAGGGATGTGTTTATCCCGTTGAAAAGGCACTGTCAGGCGAAAGTATCCGCTTGAATGTTTACTTTGTGTAAACTAAAATTGGTGGCCATGACCGATGCTGGTGATCGTTCCAAGAAACAGCAACGGATCATAAAATCGGTCATGCTTAGATCCAAGCAAAATATGCGCGCCTGAAAGGCCAATGTTTGATTTGATCTTCTTTGCTTACGGAAAGCTAGATCGTAGACATGCCGTTGGAAATCTGGCTTGCAGCTGTGCAAGCAACCCGAAATAATGCTAGGTCAATGAATGGGTACGAAAATAACACACGGAAAGATCAGCGTGTGTTGGTGGATATGTGCCATCCATTGTTCGGTCGCGGAAGCTCGGTTGATGAATTGATGTCATGGCAAGATGATAATCTTGCCGTGAAGTATGCTTTTAGGAATGACCGTGGGGAAGAGGTTTGGGAAAACCCCCCAAAAAGGTAAGCTGCCTAATATATATTTATGTCGGTTATCCTTGGGGATAACCGAATTAATTCCAGCGAATTGGTTGGCGGTTAATGCCGTAGCAAGGTTGCGTAACCTTGCTGAAAATTCGACTTCAAGGTAAGTCGCATCGCTGGGAATGGTGGGGATCGAGCGATGCATGGCTCTTCGGGCCCTGAAAAGCCCCACAGTCCCCCCCGGAGATCTGAATGGGAGACTAGTTTACCTCCGGAATTCTTTATATCAGAAGGCACCAACATAACATCCGCGTGTCAGTCCGGGCCATCAGCCACACATCTGAAACACCGTCGAAGATTTCTCTCGGCGATATCGCGGAACGTACAGCGTGACGGGGTGGTATCTCACCTTGGGACCGACTACTAATAATTAACTGATATTCACATAAGACCGCACCTTTTTTTAAACAGCATTCAACTCAAACTGCTATGTCCAAGTTTCCCAAACGGGCTTTTAAAGTCTTAATAATCTGGATTGGAGAGAACAAAGATTTAAACTGATCAGTGATTAGTGTGGTGGACTCTGTGTGGACAGCACAAAAGGATGTTTCTATTTTGTTTACCGTACGATGATCGGGGAGAGCAACATAATTGCGCACCACGTTAGGTAATCAACCACTGTGAATGTTTCAACAAAATCTTCATAATTCGACACGCGCACTTTACGGGGCAACCGGAACCCAATCGAACTGCGCCTGTAATGCTGTTTACATCTGCGGAAGTGTTGTATCAGAGTAAAGTCAATACCTTGTCAAACGTTTCTTCCTCGCCGAGTTGGTTTCTCACTTGAGCTGCCACACATCTGAAACACCGTCGAAGATTTCTCTCGGCGATATCGCGGAACGTACAGCGTGACGGGGTGGTATCTCACCTTGGGACCGACTACTAATAATTAACTGATATTCACATAAGACCGCACCTTTTTTTAAACAGCATTCAACTCAAACTGCTATGTCCAAGTTTCCCAAACGGGCTTTTAAAGTCTTAATAATCTGGATTGGAGAGAACAAAGATTTAAACTGATCAGTGATTAGTGTGGTGGACTCTGTGTGGACAGCACAAAAGGATGTTTCTATTTTGTTTACCGTACGATGATCGGGGAGAGCAACATAATTGCGCACCACGTTAGGTAATCAACCACTGTGAATGTTTCAACAAAATCTTCATAATTCGACACGCGCACTTTACGGGGCAACCGGAACCCAATCGAACTGCGCCTGTAATGCTGTTTACATCTGCGGAAGTGTTGTATCAGAGTAAAGTCAATACCTTGTCAAACGTTTCTTCCTCGCCGAGTTGGTTTCTCACTTGAGCTGCACACGGATGCGAGGAATGCGTGCGCGTCGAGTCACGAACAAATCTTGCGGCGCCTTGGAGTGCTCTTCCGTCCGTGATCAATGACGAAGCAGTATTTTGTCAAGCGGATGTGCTTGCTTCTGGTGATGTCCACTCAACACCAACCGTCCATTTGTAAACACACGTAAACGTATCTATTTTTATGCAGCTGTGTGGCTCAGAAATAAGGAAGGACATTTCTACTAAATCAGCAATTCGATGAAATGGGTTTGCAGGTTCATAGTCGGGTGTTTTGTAATTGTATATGTAGCAGTTTTAGTGCGAAGTGGCGTGCGCTCAACGTGTGAAAGCGAGTGCTCTTGTGGTGTGCGTGCAGGTTTTTCAACACATACGTTTTTCCGGTTTCTTTGGTAAAAAAATTGCGTAATTTTTTAGGGAAATTAATTTTTTTTTAATTCAAAATATTAGTCATTGGCTTCTACACATTTCGCCTATCTTTCAGGTAATTTATGAATAGCATGCCAGAAGAACTGCTAGTCTTTCGCGGCAAACCAATCGTCGAGCCATTTTCGAGCTTCCTCGAAATCGCTGAAGTGTTGCTCTGCGAGAGTGTGCCCCATTGATGCGAAGAGGTGTTAGCGACATGGCGCCAAGTCTGGGTAGTACGGTGGGTGCAGAAGGATGTCCCACCCAATCGATTCTAAGGTGTCTCACTAGTTTGCTGCGTACTTTTCGCTGGCGCCATCTCTTAGTTAAACCGGAAAAAACGTATGCATGCACCTAACACATTGTGTATTACGGGTCCTGTAGCGACATGCGGTCATTAATTAATTTCACGTCTTTTACTTGGGACGGAAACTAATTATTGGGTTGGCAACTAAGTAATTGCCGATTTTTTCAGATAAATAAATCACATTTTTTTAAATACAACGAATAAACTTTAATCAATGATATATTTTCCATTTTATCTGATTACCTTTTGCCATCTTTCTAGAAACTTCATATTTCCACGTTCGAGGAATTTTTGATCTTTATCGGCAAAAAACTGAATCAAGTGCGATTTCTACCATCCGAAGAGTTTTCCAAAGATCGAAATAAATGGTATTCTGATTGAGCAAGGTCAGGGCTATATGGTGGATGTAACATCAATTTCCAACCAAGCCCCCAATAATCATTGGCGAGTGACCAAAGATGTATGCGGCCTAGTGTTGCCCTGGTGAAAAATGACACCTTTTCGATGGACCAACTCTGGCCATTTTTCGTTGATCGCGGTATTTAATCTGTCCAGTTGTTAACAATATACATCCAAATTGATCGTTTGATTCCTTGGAATGAACTGAAAATGCACCACACCTTTCCAAACCCACCAAATTGAGAGCAAAATCTTCTTTTGGTGGATCAGCTTTCGAGGTGGATGGTGCTGTCGCATCAACCCTGGACCAAGATCGTTTTCGATTGACGTTACTGTAAACAACCCATTTTTCATCGCCAGTGATGATTCGTTTCAAAAATGCGACCAGATTACAACGGCAAAAAATAGAGCTTTTAAACAGTGGCCGTCCAATCCCGCCGAGGTTAACAGAACGAATTTTATTAGCATCAGAAACACGTGCAACCAGGCGATTGATATCCCGAAGAAGACTTTCAACGACAGAGTGACCAATAAGCGGCCTTGAGCGCCCAACTTGTTCGCGTTCCTTCTGGTCAAAGGCAAGGGCTATCAGCAGTAATTCGCTTCCTCCTCTTTCTCTCCGCTGGTGATGGACAACGGGACGCTAGTCACAAATTCAAAAGATAAAGCTAATGAGTTCGCGTATTTATTTTCCGCGAAATCAAATCTCGATGCCGGTCTCTTGAAACTACCTGTGTCGTGCCTGTGCGCTCTTCCATGCGGGATGTAAGACTTCGCCCGCTGCTATTCAACGCATTCTACGTGAACTGGACTGTAGGAAGGCAACCGGCGTGGATGGAATACCAGCAATAGTCCTTAAGAACTGTGCTCCAGAACTGTCGCCGGTTCTTGGCAAACTCTTCGCTTATCTTATGTACGGAGGCTCTTTCCTGCGTGCTGGAAAATCGCTCGAGTTCAGCCAATCCCAAAGAGGGGAAAAGGTGTCTTCCACAAAATTACCGACCGATAGCATTACTGTCGTATGTTATCTAAGGTGATGGAAAGGGTCATCAACGCCGAGTTAATTAAGTATTTGGAGTACAACGGACTTCTGAATGATCGTCAACATGGATTCCGGGGCAGGCGGTCCACGAGAGACCTTTTGACCCTTATAACCCATATATGGATATCTGCGATTGAGCGGCATGGTGAGTCAAGGGCCGGATATATCCAAGGCTTTTGACCACGTCTAGCACGGAGCATTGCTGAGCAAACTTCGTTCATATGGACTTTCCCAGCAGCTTTGCGACTGGACGAAGAACTTCCTCGAAAATCGATCGATCCGTGTTGTTGTGGACGGCGAGTGTTCGGATCTATATCCTGTTAATTCGGGGGTGCCCCAAGGTTCTATTTTGGCTCCAACTTTGTTTTTACTTCACATCACAACTGCGACTGAACGAAAAGCTTCCTCGATAATCGATCGATCCGGGTTGTTGTGGACGGCTAGTGTTCGGATCTGTATCCTGTTGATTCGGGGGTGCCCCAAGGTTCTATTTTGGCTCCAACCTTGTTTTTGCTTCACATAAATGATTTGTTGGAGACAGCGGATAACAAAGTGTTCAGTTTTGCGGATGATAGTACGCTTGTTTCCTCCTTTTCGAGTGATCGGCCGATTGGTGCATCAACGTCGCACCAGCTGAGATGTACACAGATTGACTCTCTGAATCAGGATCTGGATAAAGTCCTGCAGTGGGGAAAGGCCAGCCTTGTCGACTTCAACGCAACGAAGACCCAGTATACAACATTCACAAAGAAAAGTGGATCATCGGTTCCACAGCTGATGATGAATGGCCGGGCCCTCGAGGCTGGGGAAAGTTTGAAATTGCTCGGCGTCACGGTCTGTGGGAATGTATCATGGCATAAACACGAATCGGGTATCGCCAGATCAGCCTCAGGAAAACTGAGTTATCTTTTTAGAGCCAAGATATATTTTACTCCGGCCCAACTTCTTCTCCTGTATAAATCCCAAATTAGACCCGCGCTCGAATATTGCTCTCATGTTTGGAGCTCGACTCCTAAACATACCCTCGACCTACTTGAGAGCATACAGAGACGAGCGATCCGCCTGATCGGGGATTTGGCGCTGACATCGGGACTACAGTCACTATCACACCGAAGGCACGTAGCCGACCTCTGTCTATTTTACAGATATTATCACGGGTGCTGTTCTTCGGAGATTCGTGGTATTGTTCCACGCAATTCGGTTGCGCTCCCTAAGACAATCCGACCGTACGCACCAATGTGCGGTTCATCTCCAGATGGCGCGAACATCTCTTCATCAGAACTCGTTCCATTACAGAGTAGGAACGTTGTGGAATTCCCTTCCCGCGGAGCGTTACAATCTGCAACTGTTTGGGGAGAATTGCAACAGTTATTTGGTGGCATCTCGGGACACCGACTTATAGCGTTTTGCGACGATAGTGAAGAGCGTGTGATTCAAACCGACGCTATCACGGTTAGAATCACTAAAAGATAGAACCAAAGCCCAACGCATCAGGCCACTGCCGCGTGTACGAATTCGTTTTTTAAACTCAAATACACTCAACTGATGTTGAGTTGTTATATTATCGCTATGATATACGGCTCTGATGGTTTTGCTTATTCGAATTTCCTTTCGGTGTTCTTCACTATTTGTTTGTATATTGTGTGTTTATCTGTTAGAAACGCCACAGACTCATCGCTATAGGTTCCCCTCTCCCAAGAGAAGCATATATTTAAACAATAAAAGGTGGTCGGATATGGAATATGACGAAAATGCTCGTTTTTGCATTCCATAGTAAAACTGGCGCCAAACTAATACCTTTTCACAAAAGTACGCACAATTTACTTCTAAAACAATGTAAGACTGACAGCTAACAAATATCAAAAAGAAAAAAATATGTCATTGACAGAAGCCATTAAAAACGATTGCCAAGGACATCGGCAGTTACTTAGTTGCCAACCTGATACTTGGTACGGTACCTCCACATGCAAGTGTGAATCTGTTTGTTTCAATGATTTGGTATGGAAGTCGGACTTCCTGAAGCGGGACTTTGCCCATTTTAGATTCTTTCGTGTTCTCTATGACAGTTTGCATCGTGACTGGTTTATATAATATTCGGACATTCCACGTGTCGACGTGTATATCTCACTGTTTCCACTTTTTTTACGTCTTTGCCGAGTCTGTGTTTTCCTGATGAATTCTTTCTAGATGGTAGTGACGGTTCATCACGTCTATCGGGTGCCTTGGCTAAACGAACTTAAATCGAAATGGGTTAGATAAGCGGTTAGGCGGCTCAAAGTGGTGGCAAAAATAGGGTCAGTAAAGTTTTGTCCTGCGTTTAGTAGGATTATATTATATAATATGATATACTTCCACATGGGCACATACCAAATTCAGACCTAACCTATCAGCAATCATATAGTTTGAAACGAGTGATTGGCCAGAAGCGTCGAGAATTAGAAAAGGTATTGTGTCCCACAAGGACAGCGCCAGGCTGCCTATAATGACTGGGAAGAATCTGTTTATCTTTTGTAGTTAGAGTCAATCAACTGTACTAATTAAGTATAGAAAACTATCAACATAAATCAAATATCCGAAGTCCGGTCCTGGCTTATCTGGGGATATTGTTTGTCTCGTGGTCGGAAAACAGACAGCGATGTCTTTGTTTCTAAATCCGTCTTCCCTCCACGATATGTTTCATGGTAAGTTATATATCTTATTTAGGGATTTAGGGAGTTCGGTAATAAAATGTCTATTTCTTGGGATGAAATAAAGCAAACGGTTATATTTCCAATTAAGCTTGGAAGAAGTGGTTCAATAAAATTAATGTAAAGCACCCATTGAAACTAAAACACATTTCCCACGCTATACAACCCACAATTGGATTATGATTCAATTTCCACGGCCACTGAAACGAGATACCTGACGGCACAAGCCAAAATAGAAAAGTATGACATTACAATACTCATTTCCCAGGTGTTTCCGATGAATGTGTGTCATGTATAGTATGAGATAGCACGGTGCATGACACTCTTTGTGGTAACCGGTCAAGAGAAAATGTCACTCTCCGTTAGGTTTCCTCCTTTTTTTTCTTCATTAAATAACATACGGCAATCCTGTTGTAAACATTACATTAATTATTAGGTTTAATGTTTAACACAAATTGAATTCACTACAAAATAGTTTTTCCACAAGTAATGCAATTATTATTTTTTTGTTTCAGCGACCACTAGTCCAGATCGAACGTGGCTCTGGTGGTGGTATTGTAATTAACAAGATCCAAAACGAACCAAAAATTATGAAACGAAACAGTATAACAACATTTAGTAAGTTAATTTTTTACAAAACAATAGACAAAATGATAACATTATCTTCTTTGCAGCCGAACCAGCGTTTAAAACTGCAAAAATTGGTGGTAAACAAATTTCTTTGCAATCGATAACTAGTGCCGGGACACCTTTGACTACTATCGACGGAAAATTGTACAGCATTCAGCAGAATTCAATTAACACCGGGAGCACTGGTGCCGGAATAGCTATCAATAACAAGAAGCATCGGATTATTCGAAGTTCCGATGGTACCAATATTCTTACCACAACCAACACTCCAATCAAACTTAGCGCCCCTACGGAAAACAAACAATTTGCTATACCCTTTATTCAACACAATGGTGTCTTAAGTTCTAGCGCAACTGGTGGTGTAGGTATTCGAAGACCAACAATCTACATTAAGCGTGAAATACCGAAGAAAACAATTCGTTCTGTGACCACAGAATTAATTGAGAGAAATCCTCATACTCATTTAGGTGTTACTTCAGATCGCCTTGGCATTCTGAAAAATGTTGTATGTACCACAGCCAATGTTTCTGTCATAGACTTATATATAACCCTAAAAAAACTACGACAGAATGAAGACTTTTCGTTACTAGCTGAATATTTTGAATTCACTGAAAGTGAAGTGCAGAAGATTTTCACCAGAACCATCGTTAAGCTAGCGAAATACATGAAATTTCTAATCAGGTGGCCAGAGAGCAAACGGTATTATGATCGCCATAAAAGCCTTCCAATTGCTTTCCGATCAAAACTATCGTCAGTGCAATCTCTAATTGAATGCGTCGAAACTGAAATACAACCACCAACGACATATCCAAGTGTTGGTCAGTTACAGTGTACCAATTATAAATTTATCTTTACTATTTCACCAAACGGAGTAATCAGCTACGTGTCGGATGCCTATCTGGGGAATAACGATGATTTAACAATATTCAGCGCATGTGAATTTCATAATGTTATTCCTAAATACCTATCACTAGTTGCTGATCCAGGAAAAGCGATACGCCGACGAAGTCGAATAGTAAATGCTCATTTTGGAAGAAAAGAAGATTCATCGATAGATTCGAAACCGATAAATAAGCAAGAAGGTGATACAAATTCTAAAATTGTACTCCTTAATGGTCAAGATACAGATAGCATGACTGATTCAGCTGATGAAGGCGATGAGAACGTCTTGGAAAGCAATACGAATGTATCCACATCTGTTGGTTGTTTTCCACAAAGTACCATAATACCTTCAACAACCTCACATCAAACCCTTAACATTGTAAATAGTGAATTGATCTCCAAAAAGGTTAAAAACTTCAGTATACCAACAGTACGAGTACGTGAAGCAGTTTGTAGGCAGCAAATTCGTCAAATGCTCTTCTGTTTGAGGGAATTCAAGGTGCTCCAACCGTACGCCATTTTGGAACCAATGCTCTACCAGTACATCAATGAAATTCTAGTTGTCACATCGGCCCTAACTAATTTGCAGAGATAATAAAGAGCCCCACTTACCATCTCCACACGCGTTTGTGGTCATTAAATATATATATAAATATATATATATGTATATATCAATATATATATATATATATGTATATATCAATATATATATATATATATGTATATATCAATATATATATATATATATGTATATATAAACATATATATATATATGTATATATATGTATATATACGTATATATAATATATATATCTATATATATATATATATATATATATATATATATATATATATATATATATGTGTATATATATATGCATATATATATGTATATATATATGCATATATATATATATATATATATCTCCAAAAATAATAATAAAACTATATATAAATAAATAGAAACATCTAGTACCATGTACCAGACACTAGAATTACAGTGCGTTCTGCTGTGGGGAAGCTTCGTCCACTTTTGAAGTGGATGAATAAATATAATGCAAGAGAAAGGATTATTTAAGGAGAACAACAACCTTTACTGCTAGTTTATTACTATTATTATTTTTCATTAACTTCTTTTTCTTTTCTTCTATTTTTGGTAAATTGTTAGTCTCTAAAATGCGCTCTTCAAGAAAAAGCAATATCTATATATTTTTTTTTAAATTATCTAAAATCATCCTTTTGCATTCATATTTAAAAATTAAATTTTTATAAAACAAATATTATTTATCTAACCAAACACCTCTTGTTAACTTATGGAGATTATATTATAAAAACAAAAACAAAAAAAAACTAACCGTTTTCTTTATTGTTTCTTAATTATAAATAGATACCCAATGTTGACAGAATAAAACAAGGCAAATTCTCTGAATTCTTTAATTAGTGTATATTTTTAAGCTTTTCACTTGCTTTTAATTAAGAAGGAAATATGTAGATAACGTATTTTTGCATTATACAATAAATTTAATTTTTCTTAGTGTAGCAGAAATACAACCGTTTTCAGTACGTTATCTAGGGAGTAATTTTAGGAAAACCACGTATATATAAAATATATATGCTAATCAAATAAATTCAATGAAAAACCAAAATTGATTTTATCTACAATTTATGTCGTTAAGACCGAATATTGTGTACGAAGATCTGTGGATAACCAGCCAACCAATGTTATCGTTATTTGGGGTTCTTCTTAATTTTTTTTTTAAATCGACATTTATTGATGTAACAAATGTTTGCCTTATACGAAAAGTTTAATCACATCGTCGTTATTATTACTATAGAGTTGCAATACCTCTAACGCTCCTCAGTGAAGTTGGAAATTTATATTCAGGTGGTCGAGTGATTTTGGGGGAGGTGCTTATGTCGCGGACCCGGAGGATAATAATTGTTATTAAGAGAAATGGTGGTCCAGTGGGCTGTATTGAATCGGTTGGTGGGGCGATGTCCTATGTCGAAAGTGAACATATTTTTTTGACTTAAAAACGGCCCATCGCTTTATCTTAAGGCACAAGCCATAAAAGGCATATATTAATAGTTAAATTTAAATGCGAGGGCAGAATCCTCAAAAGTTTTTCTATTTGTTTTCTATCGACTTTTCCTTCTATTACGTCTATTGGCTTTGCTTTAATGACGGAGTGAATAGACTTATTGTACCATTCTACACACTTAAAAAGTCTTTCTTGAATTGATTATTCAGATTTTTCGGTTTCCAAAACTCTAATTTTCTCTTATAGTATTATAAAATCTTTCAATATCTGAATTGCCTGTATGACTATTTGGTTTCGTGAAGTGTGTTTCTACTTCTTCTAATCTTAAAAATTCTTTAATGTTTGCCTTTAATGGAAAAGTATAGTCGTATTTGATAGTATGCTATTTTTATATATTTTTTTTTTGTTTTATATCCACATTTATTCAACAATTCAATTACATATTTCACTTAAGACTAAATGTTAAATTCTATTTTACAAATAACATTCTTACATTAACTTACTGGCTCTTCGCAAGCACTCTAAATTACACATTATCATATTTCATATGCCTTTCGGCGTACAATAACTGTTTTTACAACATGTCACAATAATTGATATGTTTTCTCTTTTAAAATTTATTCTATTTTTTCTACATCCTGTATTATTAATAATTTTTTTTTTTAATTACATATATAGGGGGTTGACAAGCAAAAAATAAAAAATAAAACAAAACGGACAAACATAAACAAGGAATAAAGGAATACAAATAAAAATTAAAATTAAATTAAAACCAAATTAAAAGATAAAATAAAAATAATTTGGAATTTTGGATAGGGGGAAGGAAAGCGGTGCGCCTGAGTGGCATACTATGTTTGGGGACGTGTAGTCCTTTCTTCATCACTGATCCACCACCAGTTGGGGTGGGATCGATCTTTTATTGATTTATCTCTTTCACCGATCACCATTCTAAAACGCAGGCGATCTGGAAAATTAGAGATATCGTTATCGTGGAGAATTCGTTTATCCCTGGCACCACAGAAAGCGTGGTAAATAATAGGGACTCCACGTTTGTCTTGGATAAGTCCTTTTTTTATCCAAGAAAGGGAACGCTTCTGGGGGAATGAACCCATTATGGAGAGTACTCTCCATATACATATCATTGGGATAGAATGCTCCCGAAATGAGATCGTTTTCGCTGCACATTGCCCTTGTTGTGTGACCACGAATAGTCTTGATAATGAAGTTATCTATCCTGTTTAGTCTTGATTTGTCATACAGGACTTTATTCCGATAGTATTTCTTATACTGCGACTCTGGGGTTCTATACATTCCTAGGCAGGAACGCAAACACTGCATCTCGAACACCCGAAACTTCTCCATGTAAAATGGGGATATGTTGTACCTGTTGTATTCCAGAATACTACCCTTTATTAAATTTAACACCGAATCTCCTTACACATCCTTAAAAACTTCACTTAACATATATTACATTCTCACTTAATACATACCATTCATAAACATTCACAATATTGCCAGTTACAGCACACTTAATAACCTGCACCTTTTTATTCATTCAAAACATAGTAACTTTGATTTTCGTCCAAATTTGATTCATTGTTAAAAGTCAGAGAGAAAAATTCAATAGAAGAAAAAAATGAGTTTGAATTAGAATCAGTTCAGATCCAGTTGAGATTTGGAAGTCAGAGAAACAAGTCAGAAGTCAGGAGTTCAGAAAAAGATAAATATAGAAGTTATTACAATAGAGAAGAAGTTATTAGTTCAGAAACAATAGAGACAATGGAAGAAAAGAATAAACAAAAAAATTCTGAGAGAAGATAAATTAATTAATTCCTGCGTTTTTATTAAGATTAAAAATAAAAGGTCCACGCTCTTCCCTCGAAAGAGGAAGCACGGCGCCGGACATCAACACTGGTGGCAGCGGTGGGATACCGATGATGATGATGATGACCATGAAGACTTAATTTTCTCTATTTGTGAATACGGATCTTATTTGCATGGAACGGATAAATAAGACTGGTGATATCCTCGAAGACTGGTGGGATGATCCAACCAAAGGATCCCATGAAGAAATAAAAACAAAATAAGAAGAAAAAAAAAAAAAAAGAAGAAAAAAAATTTGAAGAAAAAAAAATTTTTTTTTTCAAACAAAAAAAAAAGGGAAAAAAACAAGGGAAACAACAAAGCTGAAGACAAGAATGAAAGAAACAGAAAAACACAATGAGAAACTAAAACAGAATAAAACAACGAAAAACTAAAAACCGACATAAAACAACGAAAAAAAAAGACCAGGATAAACAAATCAACTATAGGGCGTGAAGTCTGCCTGGCGGTAATATAATAAGAATAAAATAAAAGAAAAATAAAAGGAGACACTAATTCAAGATAAGAAATACTATCGGAATCCCGGAATCAAGACAGCAATCAACATTTAGTAGTAGTAAGAAATTTTTTTCAATATTTTGATTTTTCTCTCTTCCTTTTTTTTGTAGGAATATTTTTCTTGGAATTTTTCTTTTTTCAAAAAAAAAAAAGAAGTGTTTTCTCGATAGAAATTTTGAAAATTCTCTTTTCAGTTTTTTCGACGACATTTCCGTTTCTTTTCTTTCTCGTCGAAAATCTTCTTTCTTTTCAGTTTTGGGTCCAATTTATCATTATTTTCCTGCATATATATTGAATAACTAAATAAAGGCCTTTTCTTTTTTCATAACCATATTTTAAGAATTGAATTTTCGCCATACAGTATTTTAAACTTTCACTATTACGAGTTCATATTACACGAGACAGGCGGCTAGGCAGGGGGAAGAACAAATCCACTATCAACCGATATACAATAAACCCCCTGAAATGGCTCTCTCTGTCGGAATTTCTGATGTTTTCAGAATCGTCCCTACCTTTGACGGGAAACCCTGCGACTTAGGTAAATTTATTTCCGGGGGAAACGTTTTATTTAGATCCATAAAGAAGGCAGACCCGGATATATACGAGACATTTTTAGAGCTAGTCAAAAATAGACTAGAGGGTCATGCTTACGATCTGATTAGGTATAGCCAAATCGCTAAGTGGGAGGATTTAAAAGAAAAATTAGAATCGGAATATAAAGAGGAGCAATCTCGGTCGACGGCACACAATGAGTTGATTTCTCTGAAACAACGCTACAGAGAAACCGTCCGGGAATACGGCGATAGAGTCGCGAATGCTCTAAGGACTCTAAACTCTGCCACGTGTGAAATAACAGCAGACGCGGTGGTTAGGGAATACTTAATAGAAGAAAACATAAAATTGGCCGTACAAATATTTGAGGATGGACTAAACAACGAACAGCTAAAGATACTAGCTAAAGTCCATGGGGGAAACAATTAAAAACAGTCGATTGCACATGTAGTGTCACATGCGGCTCGAATGGACAACTCTCCCAGGTCATATCAATATAACGAAAAACCTACATTCAATCGTATAGTCTGCCAAACCTGTGGTAAGTCAGGGCATACACAGGACACATGTCATCGAAACATGCAGTCCACTTTTCCGAATAGACAACCCATAAAAAGGGAATATAATTTCTGTGGTCGGAATAATCACACAGAGAATGCGTGTAGATACAAGATATCTAGGAATGGATCGTCTTCAACAAATTACCAACAAGGTACAACAACGCGTAACCCATTCCGAAATAATCCTACAAACTCTGAAAATCGTTGTGGTGAAAATTCTAAGATGACCAATAGACAAAACGATAGGCAAAATGTTCACTTTTCTCGGGTGCAAGAGTCGGAAAACGAGGCCAGACGCCAACAGAATCATGCTGAACGGCACTCTTCAATCTATAGTATTCGGTCGACTCAGATAGAGAGGAAACAAGGCAAATCGGAAGGAGACACACAGCCATTCCTTTCGAACGACTGTAATGATCAATATACACCAAATCTAAGATTCCACGTACCCTTTTGTCCCGAATTAAAAGAACCAGCGATACGTCTTAGAGTTAGTCCCGCAGACAATATGTACACGACTCTTCTAATTGATACTGGCGCCGACCTAAGCCTTTTAAAATCATCGTGCTTATAGAATCAGAAAAAAGATGACAAGATCTACACAATATCCACACTAGCAGGTGATTCTTTGAAAACCCTGGGGACGGTAAGTGGTACCCTAGAAGTAAAAACCCAGGATCATACCATGCTCATGGATCATCCTTTCCACCTACTCACCGAACAAATAAATCTGCCTTATGACGGAATCATAGGAAACGATTTTTTATTTAAATATAGATGTGTAATCGATTTCAAGGAACACCTCCTGAAGATTCCAATGTCAAAGGGTAATGATAGTGAGCATCGAAGAAAGCCATACGGCTCTACAAACGAGTCACCGAGCCTATTCCGTAATAAGCTAGTATGTGAATCACGAGCCGCCTGTTCAGACCTTCAGTTCGAATCAAAAGGAAAAAGTAATAACTCTAAACAGAATAGAAAGCGAAAACAGAGAAGATTGGGTGACAAAGTTTCAGCAGCAAAGACTGAAGTACAAAATGTTCCAGCAGCACATAAGACTGAAAGAGCAACTTTCACTTTAAAACCCAGAAGCCAACAAATTGTAGACTTTCCGTTAAATAGTAAACACCAGGACATGTCCGGCGATATAATCATTCAAAAAAAAAACGAATCATGCCAGGAATATACGTGGGCGAAACCTTAACCAGCCCCAAGAGCTCCAATTTAAAGGTGTTAATGATGAACACTTCGGAAGCAGAACAAACAGTGAATACTAAAGACGTAGACTTCAAATGGGACAAGCTAAGTGATTTCAACCTAATCTCTAGTCAATCCGACGACCTAATCAAAGGCAGGTTAAATAAATTAACATCAATAATCAATCTCAGCCACTGTAATTGTGAAGAAAAACAATCTATCCTTCAAATATGTAGAGAATACAATGATTTATTTTTTCTCGAAGGTGACAACCTCTCATTCACAGAAGCGCTGAAACATAAAATCATTACTGACCCGAACAAGCCGCCCGTATTTACCAAACCGTACAGGCTCCCGGACACACAAAAAACCGAGATACACAAACAGGTGAATGACATGCTACAAAGTGGTATTATCCAACCCAGTGCTAGTCCTTGGAACTCCCCCTTGCTCTTGGTACCAAAAAAGGCTGACAGGGAAGGTAATAAGAGATGGAGAGTTGTGGTTGATTTCCGTAGGTTAAACGAAGTAACTGTTGCCGATGCATATCCGTTACCAAATATCACGGGCATACTAGATCAACTAGGGAGGGCAACTTATTTTAGCACCCTCGACCTGGCAAGCGGATTTCATCAAATCCTAATGGACAATGAAGACAAGTGCAAAACCGGCTTCAGTACCCCTTATGGACATTATGAATATAGCCGTATGCCATTTGGTCTACGAAACGCGCTCGCAACTTTTCAACGTTTAATGAACAACGTTTTAATGGGATTACAAGGATTCGACTGCTTTGTATACATCGATGACATAGTCCTTTACGGATATAACCTGCAAGAAAACAACGCAAAGCTTATACGAATATTTAATTGTTTACGTCAGAATAACCTTAAGCTTCAACCAGATAAATGTACTTTTCTAAAGAAGGAGCTAATGTATCCGGGTCATGTAATTTCCGAACACGGTCTTAAACCAGACCCCGATAAGATTAAAGCTGCTAAAACATATCCCACACCCAAGAATGTCAAGGGAGTAAAATCATTCCTCGGATTCATAGGAACTACTGGCAATCATCTACGCCGTCAAATAATTTCGCCCCTACATCTACGGACGAAGGTTCACAATATGTACAGACCATAAACCACTACAGTGGCTCATGAATCTGAAGGACCCGACATCAAGATTGGCTCGTTGGAGAATATTGCTAGAAGAATATGAATACAAAATTATTTACAAGGCCGGAAAATACAACTCCAACGCTGATGCACTTAGCCGCCTCCCTATTAACCTCCAAGACACACAAGAGGTAGGCAAGGTACTAGTTACCACTAGAAGCAAAACAAGAGGTCAAGGCACCGCTGAACCATTAGTAGCCGCAAGTGAGGAAATTACTCTCCGACATACCGAATGTAAGATAATCGAAATTTCTAAACCCATAGAGTATGCCAAAACCCGGTCACCCATTCAGATCTTTATATTACCCAATAAAGAAGGCCAAACCGAAAAGATACTTAAAACCATCCCTACCTATACACATCCGAATCCAAACGAAATAAAATTATACCCAAACACGACTAAATCCCCTTCATATATTGTTACTACGTTGCCGCTAAACATAGAAACCGAACCCAGCTTTGAACAAACACTCAGCAAAATTCATTACTATTGTAAAAGAGAAAAGGTAAACCATATCGACATTTCTATCCAATAAACCCCCGCCTTAAAAATGCCATAATACAAACATTCGCCCAAACCAAGATCACCGTGTATCTTTACTCTGACAAAAGAATCTATATCGAAGACCGACAGGATATCGCTCAAATCCTCCGTGACTTCCATAATTCACCTTTTGGAGGGCACCAGGGAGTCTCCCGCACAATCAAACGTGTTAAAACAAGGTACTTTTGGCCAACCCTCATAAAAGACACGAAAGAATTCATCCGCAAATGCGACTCGTGTCAAAGAAACAAACTAACGCTAAACAGAAAAATCCCGATGAAAATCACAACAACAAGTACAACCCCCTTCGAACGAGTAGCTCTAGATATTGTTGGCCCGCTCCCAACTAGTTACGAAGGTAATAAATACATATTAACGTTCCAAGATGACTTAACAAAGTTCACTGAAGCTATACCGCTACCCAATGCGGAAGCACCCACCATAGCTCGTAGTTTTGTGGAGAAAATCATATGTCATTTCGGAATACCCGACGCGGTATTAACGGACCAAGGCACCAATTTCCTAAGCCACCTTTTTAAAGAAATATGCAAGATTCTAAAAATCAAAAAGATACAAACAACACCTTATCATCCCCAAACAAATGGAGCCTTAGAACGTAGCCACCGAACGTTGGCCGAATATCTCAGACACTACGTTAACAAGGACCAACTCTCATGGGATACTTGGCTACCATATTCAATGTTTGTGTATAACACCACTCCGCACAGTAGCACCGCATTTAGCCCTTTTGAATTACTCTATGGTTTTCCTGCACGAATACCGAATTCGATCAGCATAAATCCGCAAACGTCATACAACTATGAGAACTACGCTAACGAACTAAAAGCCCGCCTACAGTACGGTTACAAGATTGCTAAAAACATATTGCAGGACAAAAAGGAAAAATCTAAAGCGTGTTATGACAAAGGAACGTTGGAAAGTTGGCGACAAGGTACTCATAAAAAACCATACCAGAAAAAATAAGTTCGCTTCCTTATGGGAGGGTCCCTACGAAATACACAACATAGTATCCGATGAAAACTCAGAAATCAAAATAGGAAATAAATTCAAAGTTTTACACAATAATAATATTGTAGCGAGCTTAGGGTTCGCTGGATTAATTATTTTAAAATAAATAAGAGCCGTTAAATCGATTGTGACATTTTATTAATCCGTAATAACAATTATTACTTTTTTTACCGTACACTTAACGTTTTCTTTGTAAACACTTTCTTAATTATCGCGTATTTTACTGCTTACTTCTCGCTCGAGACTTATCGCTTGTTTCACGTTCTACTTGTTACTCATGACTCCTCACTATGCTCTGTATGCGGCGTATTTATACTGTTTCAGCGTTTCGTTTCCTTCCGTTCCATTGCCTTGAATGTTCTACTGTTCCTAGTCTCCAGTTTTCCATTACTTTATAGAATATTCTAGTACTCTGTTTCGGACTCTCTAGAATATTCTAGTACTGATTGTCATATGCGTCACACTACCCTCCGCCTAGATTAGTTCGTCCCGAACTAAATTCACTGGTCTCCCGGGCCAACAAAAGCCGCCAGTCGGTCGCGATGCACCACTTTCATCTTGGCGTTCGGCGGTGGAAGTTCTTCATCTTCATCAAAATTTTCTACTGCTCTCCTTTTCCCGTCAGCTCTAGCCTGCCGCCATTCTTCCTTTTCCTGACGACGGAATTCCTCTTGCATTTTAGGGATCTCATGCGAATAGTATAAGAGAAAATGCATGTGCACACCCTTAAGCTCTTCTGGAGTTTGCACATCACGTAAGCGGTCTAGATCTTCATCTTTACTTACACGCGTATCATCTGGTATTGGAGCATCTGTCGATTTCATAACCGTGTCCAACTGGTAGTTCCACATCTTTTCAAATAACTGGAGCAGTTTGTTCTTTGGAGCTGACAGTAAACACCAGCCTGCGTGGTAGTAACAGACTTTCCATAGATCGTCGCACGTTAATTCTGGTTTCACTTGTTCTTCTCTATAGAACGCAATGAACGGCACCTCTAGCTGTTGATTACGCCTACAATCTAGGGCTTGCTTGATCTTTCCCCCCGTATGTGGTGGATTACAATATCGGTCTCGACCTCCAACATCCGTTGATCTTTCTTGGTCGGAAACAGTTGATTTACAAAACGCATGTTTGTAAATCCATTCAGCTTCATCTTGTAGTTCATTGGGTCCCTCTGGAACAGGCGTAACCGTAACTTCGCGCAATTGCATTCGATCAGGAATATCTGTTTTACGGATTTTATTGTCCAAATCAGTAAAGTGACCTCTTTCCAATTCATCATTGAAATGTTTTGCCGCATCAGTTTCCCTGCGACTACGTTCAGAGCGGCGTTCAACATCGTCTTCGTCGTCGAATAGCTGTTCGTCTATAGCCTCACGTGCAGAACCTTCATCGACGTGCGTTTCCTCTCCATCACTTTCCTTATCCTGTGTACGACGCAGACACTTGGAACGCTTTCTGCCTTCGACTCTCAAACCAAGATTCTCTTCAATAAGATCACAGTCGTCGTCTTCCTCTCCATCACTTTCTTCGCCCTGTGTACGACGCAGACGCTTGGAACGCTTTCTGCCTTCGACTTTCAAACGAAGATTTTCTTCAATAAGGTCACAGTCGTCGTCTTCCAGTCGGTCGTCCAACTCGTCATCATCATTGTAAATCCGTTTCAGGGAACGGCCTGAAGCATCAGTGTCTTCATCATCACTGCCGTCCTCTTCAATCGGGTTATCATCGATGAAATCCTTCAGTTCTTCACGTAACACATCATCGCCATTTTCCTCCTCTTCCTCACTGCTGTCGGCCATAGCTTTGCTCTTCCTGAGTTTCTTCATTTCCTTTGGCTCCAATTCCTCCGCATCCTCAGCTTCTTCCGCTTCCGAGTCCCAGAATTCTTTCATACACTGCCTTTGGGCATCCAATTTTGCCTTAAACTCTGCAGCTTGCGCGTCTAATTTTACAGCTCGCGCATCCAATTTTGCAGCTTGCGCATCCAATTTTGAATTTACGGTGTCGAATTTTGCATTAACATCTGTAGCGTGTGCGTCCAATTTTGCCATCATAATCCTGAACATCTCCGAAATGTCCAACGGTTGCGAACTCTTCTCCGAATGTCGATCTGCCATCGTCACAATACACTTCCACAGACTTATTTATTTCACCAATAATTAATCCCACTTCTGACACCAATTGTAGCGAGCTTAGGGTTCGCTGGATTAATTATTTTAAAATAAATAAGAGCCGTTAAATCGATTGTGACATTTTATTAATCCGTAATAACAATTATTACTTTTTTTACCGTACACTTAACGTTTTCTTTGTAAACACTTTCTTAATTATCGCGTATTTTACTGCTTACTTCTCGCTCGAGACTTATCGCTTGTTTCACGTTCTACTTCTTACTCATGACTCCTCACTATGCTCTGTGTGCGGCGTATTTATACTGTTTCAGCGTTTCGTTTCCTTCCGTTCCATTGCCTTGAATGTTCTACTGTTCCTAGTCTCCAGTTTTCCATTACTTTATAGAATATTCTAGTACTCTGTTTCGGACTCTCTAGAATATTCTAGTACTGATTGTCATATGCGTCACAATATTAACTCTAAAGTTTTCCTTCTTTCGTCCCCCTCATTAACTTTTTTTTTTTTTTTTTTTTTTTCATTTCCGTCATTTCCTACAATTGTTGGATTATTTCATATATATTGAATAATAAAACAAAGGCCATTTGTTATGTGTTTATCTTTTCCTTAAATTTATGGAAAATTTTCTAACCGTGTTTAATTTTAAGATAATTGTTAAAAATTTGGTTATGTTGTGTGTATGGGTTATTTATTTATTCCGAAAATAGTTTTATATTGTAGCGAGCTTAGGGTTCGCTGGATTAATTATTTTAAAATAAATAAGAGCCGTTAAATCGATTTTGAATTACTGTAACACTTTATTAGTCCGTTAATAACAACCGTTACTTTTTTTACCGTACACTTAACGTTTTCTTTATTATCGCTTCCGTGATTATCGCGTATTTTACTTCTTACTTCTCACTCGAGACGTATCGCTTGCTTCACTGTCTTACTTATCTCTAACTTATGACTCATCACTATGCTCTGTGTGCGGCGTATTTATACTGTTTCAGCGTTTCGTTTCCGTCCGTTCCATTGCCTTGAATGTTCTACTGTTCCTAGTCTCCAGTTTCCCATTACTTTATAGAATATTCTAGTACTCTGTTTCGGACTCTCTAGAATATGCTAGTACTGATTGTCATATGCGTCACACTACCCTCCGCCTAGATTAGTTCGTCCCGAACTAAGTTCACTGGTCTCCCGGGCCAACAAAAGCCGCCAGTCGGTCGCGATGCACCACTTTCATCTTGGCGTTTGGCGGTGGAAGTTCTTGACCTTCATCCAAATTTTCTACTGCCCTCCTTTTCGCGTCAGCTCTAGCCTGCCGCCATTCTTCCTCACTGCTGTCGGCCATAGCTTTGCTCTTCCTGAGTTTCTTCATTTCCTTTGGCTCCAATTCCTCCTCATCCTCAGCTTCTTCCGCTTCCGAGTCCCAGAATTCTTTCATACACTGCCTTTGGGCATCCAATTTTGCCTTAAACTCTGCAGCTTGCGCGTCTAATTTTACAGCTCGCGCATCCAATTTTGCAGCTTGCGCATCCAATTTTGAATTTACGGTGTCGAATTTTGCATTAACATCTGTACTGTGTGCGTCCAATTTTGCCACCATAATCCTGAACATCTCCGAAATGTCCAACGGTTGCGAACTCTTCTCCGAATGTCGATCTGCCATCGTCACAATACACTTCCACAGACTTATTTATTTCACCAATAATTAATCCCACTTCTGACACCAATTGTAGCGAGCTTAGGGTTCGCTGGATTAATTATTTTAAAATAAATAAGAGCCGTTAAATCGATTTTGAATTACTGTAACACTTTATTAGTCCGTTAATAACAACCGTTACTTTTTTTACAGTACACTTAACGTTTTCTTTATTATCGCTTCCATGATTATCGCGTATTTTACTTCTTACTTCTCACTCGAGACGTATCGCTTGCTTCACTGTCTTACTTATCTCTAACTTATGACTCATCACTATGCTCTGTGTGCGGCGTATTTATACTGTTTCAGCGTTTCGTTTCCGTCCGTTCCATTGCCTTGAATGTTCTACTGTTCCTAGTCTCCAGTTTCCCATTACTTTATAGAATATTCTAGTACTCTGTTTCGGACTCTCTAGAATAGTCTAGTACTGATTGTCATATGCGTCACACTACCCTCCGCCTCGATTAGTTCGTCCCGAACTAAGTTCACTGGTCTCCCAGGCCAACAAAAGCCGGCAGTCGGTCGCGATGCACCACTTTCATCTTGGCGTTCGGCGGTGGAAGTTCTTGACCTTCTTCCAAATTTTCTACCGCTCTCCTTTTCGCGTCAGCTCTAACCGGTCGCCATTCTTTCTTTTCCTGACGACGGAATTCCTCTTGCATTTTAGGTATCTCATGCGAATAGTATAAGAGAAAATGCATGTGCACACTCTTAATCTCTTCTGGAGTTTGCACATCACGTAAGCGATCTAGATCTTCATCTTTAATTACACGCATATCATCTGGTGTTGGCGCATCTGTCAATTTCATAACCGTATCCAACTGGTAGTTCCGCATCTTCTCAAATAACTGGAGCGGTTTGTTCTTTGGAGCTGACAGAAAACACCAGCGTGTGTCGTAGTAATAGACTTTCCATAGATCGTCGCACGTTAATTCTGGTTTCACATGTTCTTCTCTATAGAGCGTAATGAACGGCACCTCTAGCTGTTGATTACGCCTACAATCTAGTGCTTGCTTGATCTTTCCCGCCGTATGTGCTGACTTACAATAGCGGTCTCGACCTCCAACATCCGTTGATCTCTATTGTTCGGAAAGAGTTAATTTACAAAACGCGTGTTTGTAAATCCATTAAGCTTCATCCTGTAGTTCATTGGGCCCCTCTGAAACAGGCGCAACCGGAACTTCGCGCAATTGCATTCGCTCAGGAATATTCGTTTTACGGATTTCATTCTCCAAATCCGTAAAGTGACCCCTTTCCAATTCACTAGGTTCGTATTCGGGTTCATATCCGTCCTCGTCATAATTAGTGAAATCCTCATAGTCGAAATCTACCCCAAAACTTTCCTGACCTTCTTGTAATGACGCGTCAGTGGCTAGAAGTCGTCTTTTCTTTTCTTCTCAGCAATTGGCTTTCCTTCGTCGTTTACAATAAAATCCTCAGCATCAGACTCCGATTCCTCATCATCATTGAAATGTTTTGCCGCCTCAGTTTCCCTGTGATTACGTTCAGAGCGGCGTTCAACATCGTCTTCGTCGTCGAATAGCTGTTCGGCTATACCCTCACGTGCAGTACCTTCATCGAAGTGCTGTTCCTCTCCATCACTTTCCTCGTCCTGTGTACGACGCAGACGCTTGGAACGCTTTCTGCGTTCGACTTTCAAACCAAGATTCTTTTCAATAAGGTCACAGTCTTCGTCTTCCAGTCGGTCGTCCAACTCGTCATCATGATTGTAAATCCGTTTCGGGGAACGGCCTGAAGCATCAGTGTCTTCACCATCACTGCCGTCCTCTTCAATCGGGTTATCATCGATGAGATCCTTCAGTTCTTCACATAACACATCATCGTCATCTTCCTCCTCTTCCTCACTGCTGTCGGGCATAGCTTTGCTCTTCCTGAGTTTCTTCCTTTCATGCGGCTCCAATTTCTCCTCATCCTCAGATTCCTCCGCTTCCGAGTCCCAGAATTCTTTCATACACTGCCTTTGGGCATCCAATTTTGCCTTAAACTCTACAGCTCGTGCGTCCAATTTTGCATTAACGTCTGCAGCCCACGCATCCAATTTTGCAGCTCGCGCATCTAATTTTATCATCATCATCCTGAGCATCTCCGAAATGTCCAACTGTGGCGAACTCTTCTCCGTTACATTGGCACCATCTTGTGTCGAAGAATTTGCTTCTGTCCTCTGCTATCCAGATTCCGGTCCTCAAGTTCCTTCTTCAACTCAGGAACGCGAAGATCCTCCAAATGTCGATCTGACATCGTTACAACACACTTTCACAGACTTATTTACTTCACCAATAATTAATCCCACTTCTGACACCAATTGTAGCGAGCTTAGGGTTCGCTGGTTTAATTATTTAAAATAAATAAGAGCCGTTGAATCGATTTTGAATTAATATAACACTTTATTCGTCCGTTAATAACAACCGTTACTTTTACCGTACACTTAACGATTTCTTGACTTATCGCTTCCGTACTCATATACTTCGCTTATCGCTTGCTTCACTTTCTTACTTGTAACTCATCTCTATGCTCTGTATGCGACGTATTTATACCGTTTTCTTATTCTGATTCGGCGTATCGTTTCCGTCCGTTCCATAGTCTTGAATGTTCTACTGTTCACGGTGTCCAGTTTTCCATTACTTTATAGAATATTCTAGTACTCTGTTTCGGACTCTCTAGAATAGTCTAGTACTGATTGTCATATGCGTCACAGTATTATGAAATCTTTCAATAACTGAATTGCCTGTATGACTATTTGGTTTCGTGAAGTGTGTTTCTACTTCTTCTAATCTTAAAAATTCTTTAATGTTTGCCTTTAATGGAAAAGTATAGTCGTATTTGATAGTATGCTATTTCTATATTCTAAATTTAGTATTCCTGCATGTTTTGAAAATTTGTCGATAAATGATAAAATGCTATGTCTCTTGTTTATGTATACAGCGAGGTGAACTATCTGATTTACGTTATTGGGGGTTTCGGTTATTTGAAACTTTGGCTTTATTGGTTTCCTATCATATTTTGCTTTATTGCAAGTGTCGCAATTTTTAATATATTTTTGGATATGTGTTTTTGTTGAGTTTGAATCAAATTTCAGAATGTAAACATAATCTTAAAGTCTTATACCAAAAAGAAAAGAGAAAAGTGACAGGTGTGCTCCAAAATTGTAATCTAGGACTTTATTGTAAAAGATAGTGGTCGACTGGAAGCGTTGTGAGGAATTGGTTGGCGTACATCAGAAAAAGGTTCAGTAACGGAAAGGTATTCTTGGCATCACGTTTTTTGTGTTCAATTTTTCACTCTACGTTTTTGTTTAACGTTTATGAATAAACAATTCTTTTCCACAATTGGCGAGTTCTCTAGTGTTCCTTACCCGCTGCAAAATCCCAACAGTTTTTAAATTTTTAAAATATATAAGTTTTCTTAATCCTTCGTAATTTTCATTAATTTCTGTATGTTCTGTTTCGTTCCTATGATATTTTGCAATGTATCTATATGTTTCGTCTTCGTTCGTCATGTCTCTTGCATGGTGGGTGCATTTATAAAATTTCAATTTTGTATTAAATAGTTCGATTAGTTTTTGTTGTACTTTGTTATATAACAGGTCAATTGAAAAGTCCCCGGCCTTCCATAGTCATCATCATCGGCACTACAACCTGGAACCGGTCTTGGCCTTATTTGGTAAGTCCTGAGGCTTGTCAAACTTTCCATAAATAATGATCTGTTTTTTCCGGGCAAGGTCATTAGTCTTGCGCCAGAGGCTCCCCGACGGGGAATCGAACCCTGGTTTGCCGCGTGACAGGCGGGTATCATCATCATCATCGGCACTACAACCGGGAACTGGTCTTGGCCTTATTTAGCAAGTCCTGAGGCTTGTTAAATTTTCCATAATGATTTATTTTGTCTGGGCAAGGTCATTAGTCTTGCGCCAGGGGCTCCCCGACGGGGAATCGAACCCCGGGCTCCCGGGTGACAGGCGGGTATACTAACCAGTATACTATTGAGGAGCTGGCCTTCTATAGTAAAACACATTTTTTTGGCAAAATTCGCTATTTTTATTCAACATAATTCCCTTCGAGGGTGATACACTGATTATAGCGACCCTCCAACCTATCGATCCCTTTTTTGTAGTACGATTTGTCCTTTGCTTCAAAATCGGCCTCAGTTTCGACGATCACCTCTTCATTCGACGAAAATTTCCTCCCAGCGAGCATTCTTTTGAGATCTGAGAAGAGGAAATAGTCGCTGGGGGCCAGATCTGGAGAATACGGTGGATGCGGAAGCGATTCGAAGCCCAATTCATGGATTTTTGCCATCGTTTTCACTGACTTGTGACACGGTGCATTGTCTTGGTGAAGCAGCACTTTTTCTTCAAATGCGGTCGTTTTTCGGCGATTTCGTCCTTCAAACGGCCCAATAACGCTGTGTAATAGTCGCTGTTGATGGTCCTTCCTTTTTCAAGATAGTCAATGAAAATTTTTCCGCGCCCATCCCAAAATACAGACGCCATAACCTTGCCAGCCGACTGTTGCGTTTTTCCACGCTTTGGGGCGGGTTCATCGTGTGCAGTCCACTCGGATGACTGTCGATTGGACTTCGGAGTGAAATGATGGAGCCATGTTTCATCCATTGTCACACATCGACGCAAAAACTCGGGTTTATTACGCTTGATCATCTCCAAACACTGCTCCGAATCATCAACTCGTCGTTGTTTTTGGTCAAAAGTGAGCTCGCGCGGCACCCACTTTCTCATACCCAAATATTCGTGAATGACACGTTCAGTTGATATCTTTAGAGTGCCTGCTATTTCATTCAATTTCAATTTACGGTCATTCAAAATCATTTTGTGGATTTTGCTAATGTTTTCGTCGGTAACAACCTCTTTTGGGCGTCCACTGCGTTCACCGTCTTCGGTGCTCATTTCACCACGTCTAAACTTAGCATACCAATCCTTGATGGTTGATTTTCCTGGGGCGGCGTCTGGAAACTCGTCATCAAGCCAAGTTTTTGCTTCAACTGTATTTTTTCCCTTCAAAAAGCAATATTTTATCAACACGCGAATCCTTTTTATCCTTTTTTTCACAATAACAGAAGTTGCTTCACTCAAAATACTATACTTCACAAACTAATGATCCGACATCTGTCAAATTTATACACGCGTCTTTTGAAGGTTGGGGCTAACTAAAAATCATATGGATTTAATTCAAGTGCCGCCATCTATGTGTCAGGCCGGGGACTTTTCAATTGGCCTGTTATTTAGCTTAGTAAAAGCGATATATAAGAAGATATAAACTTAACGATTAACCTAAACTAAAGATATATTGTTATGCCTGGATAGGCTGCACACCAAGTAATATAATCTACACCAACTAAGTCCGCAGGCCAGATACGGCTCGTGGGTGGAGCCTCCGGCTTTTCCGTTGGACGAGGAGGTGCAGGCTGGAGTCAAGGAAATGTTACCGCGTGGAGTCCCCTTTTTTTTTAAAGACGATTGTTTTATCCTTAAACTTAACTTTATTAATTACAGTTACGAGTCATATTTCTCTTTTCTAATTAATTACAATCTTATTTTAACTTAAATATTTCTATACTTAATAATATATTTAAAACTTTTTGTTATTAACTTAATTTACTTTATACAAATGCTAGTTTTATAAATTGTTCTTAACTTTACTTAACACTATACATTTTGCACTTAACACAAATTAATATATAAACTTTTGTTATTAACTTAATTTACTTTATACAAAAGCTAATTTTATAAATTGTTCTTAACTTTACTTAACACTATACATTTTGCATTTAACACAAATTAATATATTTAAAACTTTTTCTTATTAACTTAATTTGCTTTATACAAAAGCTAATTTTTTTTACAAATTTACAATTTGAGTCCTTTATTTACAATCCAATTAACTGTTCATCTTTCATTACTTGCACTTTTAAATTTCAATAACTTTAATTTAGCAATGTCTTTACTCCCCCGCTGGGTAGAAACCTTGACGTGGTGCGGGGGCTTAAACTAGAATGAATCACTCAGGCTATGCTGACGGAAGCCTATGCTTCCAGTAGGGCCACCCATGTCAGGCATGCTAGCGAAGAGTAACACACAAAGATCTACCACCCCTAATCCAGGGTGTTACGCGTCACCGTGCCCATTGGATGGTTTGCAGCCAGGGGTATACCGGCTGTATTATAACGGCGCCTCTCTGACACCGGGTCGAATCAGAGCAGTAAGCAGACCTTACCATATCAATGAGGGGCTCTGATGTGGCGGACTATTTGAAACTTCAAGACTCGTGGGATAAAAAATGAATAATCAATATACAAAAAACAATCCCACAAAAACCCGGTAGGCGTAGGTGTGATGAGCCGACACTGCCATATGGGAACAAATCATCAAGAAAACACCGACTCGGCAAAAAGAAGACGTAGGGAAAAACGGAAAAACGCGTCGTCACGTGGAATATTCGAACGTTATAAAAACCAGGCGCGATACAGACGGTCGTAGAAAACGCGAAACAATATAAAATGGACGTCGTCGCGCTTCAGTAAGTTCGACTCCCACATCAAGAATCGAAAGCAATGGGTTTACACTGGCGTGTGCAGGTACCGATACACATAACCTCGGAACCGGCTTCATCATAAGCAAGAAGATTACGCCCCATGTAAAAGATGTGAAATTTATTAATGACCGAATGTCGGTGCTAAAAATACAGGGCCCATGGTACAATTGGTAGATAATTACATTTATGGTATATATGGCCCCTCAATAGTATACTGGTTAGTATACCCGCCTGTCACGCGGGAGACCGGGGTTCGATTCCTCGTCGGGGAGCCTCTGGCGCAAGACTAATGACCTTGCCCGGAAAAAAACAAATCATTATGGAAAATTTAACAAGCCTCAGGACTTGCTAAATAAGGCCAAGACCGGTTCTAGGTTGTAGTGCCGATGATGATGACGATATTTTACAACTAGTACTTAAGAGATTTAGGAAAGCAATTCCTTTACAACTATAATCTTAAATCTATATAACGAAACCCATGGTACAATTATGTATTTATAAACGTACACGCCCCAACAGAATCTACCGACGAAGAAACAAAGGACACGTTCTACGAGATCCTAGAGGAAGTATTTGATGGGATCTCATCATTCGATGTTAAAATCCTCCTCGGCGACCTCAATGGGAAATTGGAAAGGAAGATATCTTCCAACCAACAATAGGTAAAGACAGTCTACATGACGTTTCAAATGATAATGGTATTCGAATTATCACGTTCGCAGCGTCAAAAGATCTGGTAGTGAACAGCACGATGTTCAAGCACAACCAAATCCATAAAGCCACATGTATATCACCCGACGGGGTAACGCGTAACCAAATAGACCACTTCCTCATAGACAAAACACACCACTCGAATATCCTTGACGTAAGATCACATAGACGAGCAGATTGCGACTCCGATCACCTTCTAGTGATGGGCAAAATTAGAAGTCGACTCGCAGCAACCCCACATGGGCAGTCACGGGAGACGAGCAAAAAGTTCGACATTGATAAACTAAAAGGCCTACGCAAAAGGCCTGAATATCAAGAGCTTCTAACGAATAGATTTGGCATCCTAGAGAATGACAGTAGTGAGGAAGAGGAAGCCAATAGTGTGGACACTAAATGGTCATCGATCAGAGACACAATCAAACAAACAGCCCAAAAGGTATTAAGATTTAAGAAAACAACTAAGTCCAAACCTTGGTTTGACCATGGGTGCAGGGCAACGATCGAACAACGTAAACGCCTCAGAATGATCCACTTAGAAGCATATGAAGAAGTCAACGCAGTAAATACGCGACAATTCGGAATGAGACATCCAGACTTTTCAAACGCAAAAACGTGAATGGGAGAAGACTGGGATCGAAAAAATCATAGAAAATGCCAGAGCAAAGAATATCAGAGGTATGTATGTCGGCATAAATTCAATTAGAAATGGCTAGCGAGGGAGAGCCAAAATAATTCGAGACGCAAACGGCTGTCTGGTCACAGAAACAAACAATGTCGTGACAAGATGGAAGCAGTACTTTGAAAACCTGCTCAATGTACGCACCCATCAACCACAAATAAACGCACCAGACGTACATACAGCCGAGGCCCACATCCCAGAGCCCTCTTTCAGCGAAGTTGTAGACGCGATAAACCGACTGAAAAACAGCAAGGCTCCCGGAATCGATTGCACACCGGCCGAGCTTTGGAAGCATGGAAGAGAGGCAACCGCTCGAAAGATCCACCAATTGGTTAAAACAATATGGGACAAGGGAGCCATTCCGGAAGAATGGAAAACCTCAATAGTCATCCCTATCTTCAAAAAAGGCGACCAATCTGACTGCGAAAATTACAGAGGAATATCATTGCTCCCAACTACATACAAAATATTAACAAATGTCATACTGGCAAAAATCACACCGTACGTAGAAGAAATATTGGGAGACTACCAATGCGGTTTCCGTCGGAACCGATCAACAAGCGACCAGATGTTCACAATAAGGCAACTGCTGGAAAAGAAGTGGGAATACGGAGAGACAGTTCACCAACTGTTCTTTGACTTCAAATAAGCCTACGACTCTGTCGCAAGGCAAAGACACTACCATATTGTGGTTGAGCTGGGGATCCCGAAAAAATATGTCGCCCTCATTCAAATTTGCATGAACGAAAACAAAGGGCGAGTTAGAATAGAAAACCACCTCTCAGAACCATATGGAAACAGGGGGATGGTCTCTAACCATGTCTTTTTAAACTTGTGCTCGAGTATGTTATCAGAAAGGTACAAGACGACAACACTGCCGGATCATCTCTGAACGGGGTCACACAAGTGCTCGCATATGCGGATGACATCGCCGTTTTGGGCGATAATCTAGAAACTGTAAGTAAAAACTGAAATCATCATGCAAGCGGCAGAAGAAGTGGGCCTAGAAATAAATGAAGACAAAAGGAAATACATGATTACGGCGAGAGCAAGTGGAGATCAGAGAACACACATAAACACCAGGGACAAGATATTTGAAAATGTCAAAGAATTTAAATATCTGGGAACAATACTGACGGCCAGTAACGAAATGTCGAAGGAAATTAACAAAAGACTACACTCCGGCAACGCTAGTTGGTATGCAGTCAATAAACTGTTGAAATCCAAACTACTATCACGTAATATAAAGCTCCGTGTCTATAGAACCATAAACATGCCGATTGCTCTATACGGATGCGAAACATGGGCTCTCACATAACGGGAGGAGAACAAATTCCGCGTATTCGAGAATAAAGTTTTAAGGGGTATATTTGGCGGTAAATATGACGAGGAGTCAGGGTAATGGAGGAAACCACGAATTAGAAGAGCTATACCGCAAACCTACAATAGTGAGAGTAATCAAGTCGCGAAGATTAAGATGGGCCGGACACGTAGCGCGAATGGGCGATGATAGGACCGTGCGTAGAATTCTTGACGGTAAACTAACGGGAAAGAGACCGACAGGACGGCCGCGACGGAGATGGGAGGACAATGTTAGATTGGACCTCGAGGAGATCGGATCGAATGGTCTAACGTGGAAGGAGAGCGCACAGGACAGGGAACAATGGCGGAGCCGAGTCGGTGAGGTCATGAACTTCCGGCTCCCTACAGGCCAATAAATAATAATAATAATAATGACTTTTTACTGTTGATCTTCAATTGCTTGTACTTTTAAATGCATATGTTACGACAATACCAAAAAAACCCATCAATATGTTACCTAATTACACATTTCCTCCAGATGGAAATACAATTCTTTAAGAACAAACTCAAAGGTAATTAACGAGAATTCGTGGAAACACGAAAATGGAGATTAATCAAATTGCAATATAATATCCATCGTGAGAAAGATACTATATTAAGAGTAGACAATTAAGCCTAGGTATAAGATTTTATGTTAGGATAAATTTAGTTTAAGAAACGACTCTCCGAAGAGCAGGCGGTTCCTATTCTCTTGGAAATTAAATAAAAATAAATTTTATTTAAAAAGTGTTTTTTTTTCTTTACACTTAAGTGGAATTAAGAAAACATAACTGGCACAGTTGGTCAACTTACCATCCGAATATAATAAATGGAAGAAATAATCTACGCGACAAGTGCAGTGAACTATTTCATTAAATAAATAAAAAAATATATATATATATATATAAGGACAGCGGACAAATTTTAAATGTTTGGTTATAAAATATAAATTAACACGCTCGGATATAAAAAAAAAAACTGAGATTAAAATAAAGTACAATAGATAATACGAGGGTTGCCTTTTATATTTCGGGATTAGAGAACAAAAACAAATATTGATCATCGAAAATCACTTTATTGTTTTTCAAAATATTCTCCATGAAGATCTATACACTTTTGCATGCGTTTGAACCAATTGTCGAAGCACTTTTACCACTCTGATTGAGGTATCTCCAACACATGCATTCTGAATGCAGCAACCGCTTCTTCAGGTGTCGAAAAACGTTGACCTCTCAGTTTGGTTTTTATGTACGGGAATAAAAGGAAGTCATTCGGTGCCAAGTCAGGAGTATACGTGTTACGTGCGTCCGCCACCCCATCAATTAATCATTTTGTAATTTTAACATAATTTGTTTTAAGGTGGTATGATGGTAAGGTGGTGGAGGAGTTGCACGATCCAGAAGTGAGTTTTCGAACACGCCCCGATTCGGGTGTGGATCGTGCAGTTCTTCGAGTTCGAATTCCGTTTTCGAAGTGGACGTGAATGGGGAGCGAGAGAGAGAAAGGGTGAATGTGTTTCTTGATATACGGGGTTTTTTGACTTTCCGTTGTCGATAGAAAAAAGGGCAGGAAAAAGAAAAAGAAAGCAGTAAAAAAGATTCGGTTTTGCTGGTCCGAGAGATTTTTCAAAGAAAACGAGAAAAAATGTTAAAATCTGTTAAAGTTAAAATTATACAGAAAAAAGGTTAAAATTTGTTAAAGTTAAAATTACATAAAGGAAAAGTTGAAATAAATCTGATAACTGTCAGACAAAAAGAACATTAGGGTGTATAAATTTTCGTAGAGGAAAAAACAAATTTTCGGAATTATACATCGATCCTAAACTGAGGCAGAGTGACCCACATAAAGGGTTTGGAGAGACTCGTCATGCAACTGCTCGGAATATTCGAAAAGCATACAAACAATTAACTGGGAATGGAAATCTCACAAGGCGGCACGCAGTGAAAACAATCCTGATCATCGTTTTCCCGGACCGAAGGTAAAAGTAAACATTAATTAATTTTCTGTGGCAAAACCAGCAAAAATACTGTCACAACTGGCGCTGCGGACAAACCTTCCAGACGGACTGCGGCAGGTTTGAGAATTTAATTTTGCTGATTCAACGAGGTGATCTTTTGGCGAAAATTGGCGAGAACCCAATATAGAGGACGAGCTGCAGAAATTTTTTTTTGTTGTTTCTTTGTATTTTTTGTTTTGGTTGTTTTTTTTTTTTGTTCTTTTTCTTTCTTTTTGATACCAATAATTCTCAATAATTGTAAAATTTTGTACAGGTTACAGTAGCTTTGTTTTGAGTTTAGTTTTAGACTATTGATTCAATGGTATTTATTGATTATTTATTATTACCTTTAGTTATTTATATTATCTAACTGATTTATTTATTTATTGCTTTCTTTCCTTTTAGCTGCGCGTGTATTTTTGTTGTGTATATTTTTGGTGTTATTGATATATCGTCGAGTTGAAAATTTTTTGTTTTCATTTCCGGGTTCTTTTCCCTTTCTCTCTCTCTCTCCCCTTTCTTGGGCGGTGTCGTGGTTGTTTGTCCCCCTTTGAAAGTGTTTGTTTGTTTGTGGAGGGAATTGTGTTCCTTTTAGTTTTCCACACCCTCTCTGTTGGTGGGTACTGTCGGCGACGGGGTTGTTTTTTTTCTCCGCGGGGTTTCCGGGATTGATTTTGGTGTCGGTGATAGTGAGATTTGGTAGACGGCCTGCAGATGCAGACAAGGCAACGTCAAAGAGATGTCCGAGAGGGCACCCCTGCCCGGGCACGGCCCGAGGCATTTCTCGAGCCGCCGGTTGACGAGGTGGATCCGGAGGCATTCCACGATTCGCGGGATGAATTTGTGGACGAGCGATCGCCAACGAGGCCCCCTCCCACCGTCAGCAAACAGCCTGTTGGGAGCATGGAGGACACGCCGACGCCCTCATATTTTAAACTGGGCCCGTAACCATGTCCTGTACGGACCATGTGGGGCACGGATAGGGTCTTGGACCTCGTGTCGAGGGCGGTCCCCATGTTTTCGGGACAGGAAGGCCCGGATACAGCCGAGAGACTCTCTTCGTTTCTCAAAGGCTGTAGAAGGACCCTGGATGGGCTGGCGGTGGAAGAGGAACATACATTCCTCCGGTGGCTGCCCTCTAGGCTGAGCGGCGAGGCATATCGAATGTTCGAAGAGAAACCACCCACGTCCTTCCTCGAAGCGGAACAGCGCCTTACAGAGGCCTACGAACCCCGAGCGTCGTATGAGGAGTTGTGTGCACAACTCTCCAAAATGCGACAGCTTCCTTCTGAGGATGCCACAAGTTTCGTTTCCCGAGTGAAGCGGGCCGTGGTACGGTGCGAGGAGGCAGCCGAGCGCTTTTATGGTCGCCAAGGTAGGCCCGTCTTCGCAAGCCAGCTTGAGGGCATGGCCAAGCCGGTGTTGGTAAGGGGTCTGAGGAAGGAAGGACTAAAGCACTTCCTCCTCACGTTGGGCAATGTCCCATTTCGAAGCCTGGTGGACCACCTAACCGGATTCGAGCGAGCTCGAAGGGAAATGCTGAGGCAGGACGACTTGTTTGTGGATGCGCGGCCCGGAATCGCCGATCGAACGTCGGAATCGTTAGATGTAGGACCGGGAAACTCCTCAATTTTTATAGATGGCCCTTCCTCCACTTTTAGGGATTGCACCGCGGCGCCGGCGCCGGTTTTATCAAATCTTAATCCCCGGGCGGTGTCATTCGTGTTGCCGGCCGAAGAGTAACATAGTCGTCGACGGGAGGAGGACGGTTTTGTTCGGGAGCGGTCGTACGGTCCTCTCGGTTATCGAAGGGATGCTGGTGCCTATGCTCCGGCCTCCTCTGGCGAGGGAGCGTGGCCAAATACCGTGCCTTCCTTGAGCCGGAGTGGAGAGTCGCAGAGCTTGGCTCAGGGGGCGTATGTGCCTCAGGATCGATCGGGTCGGGACAATCCGCTCAGGGATCCAGTTGGTCGATCGGCGCACCCCCTGGAATCCCAGACCATATGCAATTTTTGCCATCTGAGAGGTCATGTATACGACGAGTGTCTGCAAAGACGAAATACTCCTTTCTGTCGTGAGTGTTGGCGGTATGGACACGACATAGTGGAATGCCCGGATCGTCCGACGTGGACGCGCGAACCCCAGGCTCCATACAGGAGTAGAGGTCAGCAGGGCAGATTCGCGCGACATGGACCGCCCTATCAGCGGCCGCAATTTCGGAAGAGAGCCCTACCGGAGCCGCAGCCCTCGTTTACGGGTGGCGGGCCGGCGACAACAGGGCCCAGAGTATTCAGCATCCGGTGCTGTTGCGAGTTTTGTGGCCGTCAAGGTCATAACTTGCGCGGGTGCGAATATAGACGGAAATGGGAACAGCAACAGGGTTCCCAGGG
Source organism: Microdon myrmicae (assembly GCA_963931805.1). NCBI lineage: Eukaryota > Metazoa > Arthropoda > Insecta > Diptera > Syrphidae > Microdon > Microdon myrmicae. The sequence goes on from OZ007497.1 coordinate 89,217,928, forward strand.
TTCTCCCCACAAGCGGCACGCAGGAGCAGCACCTGTTGCGAGCCAAGAGCAGGACACCCATGTGGAGACTGGGGGAGGAGCAGGAAATAGGAGCGGAAAGCGTAAGAGACGGCGCAATCGAGGAGCCGGTAGTAGTCGCGAGGTGGCTTTGGACTCCCGGGAGGTGAGTGAGGATAATAGGCGGGGATCGTCCGTGTCGAGCGGTGGCGGAAAGCGACCCGACTCCATGGACTCGAAGTCCCCGAAAACGGATACGAGGCATGACGCCGCATCAGGTAGCGCGGGGAATCGGAAAAGGCGACCCCGGCGCATTGGGCCCAAAGTGGGCAGAAAAAATAGCTACAGTTCCGCTAGTTCGGAGTCCAGTGGCACTCCCGAGCGGGACAGTCCTGAACGGAGGAGCGGAGTATTGTGCGAGTTTTGCGGTCGACACACTCACAAGGCGGCAGAGTGTCGACATAAGGCAGAATGGGAGAGTTCAGGAAACTCCCAAAGGTCGGGTCGGCATGATTCAACCCGAACGCACTAGAAACGCAATCCAGCTCCAGCTGTTCTCAGCTTTCGCCGACTCAGGTCCCGATTGTCACTCTTCCTTTAGACATTGGCCATATGAACTCTACGCGCCTGATCGTGGACACAGGCGCTGAGATCAGCCTGTTGAAGCTGAAGGCACTCCAACCTAGATATGGCATGGATGTGCATAGATCTACAACGCTCCAAGCGCTGTTTGTCAAAGGCAAGTCGAGGGGATGGTGCACTGGGAATTTCAAGTTGCACCATGAGAATCCCTGCAGTTTCCAAATAGTGGACTCCTTGCCGGGTTTGTAGGAAGACGGATTGTTGGGGTACGACTTCCTGTCTCGGAATTGTAAGGTAGGCGGGCCGGGTGGCTGTTTGGTTTTTCCCCGAACGGCCGTAAATCCCGTGCCATTCTCCATTCAATTTGTCAACTATGGGACGGGAAGGGTTGAACATGTGACAGCCGAACGGGGAGACGTGCCAAAGGGGCCTGTTAAGGTCTATACTGCAGCAGGTACTCGCCCGGACACCCTACCCATACAGGGGAGGGCTGCGAAAAGCTGCCATGAAGGAGGATTCATATCCCATTTTGAGAGAGGACCACTATCCGCAGTATGTGCATTTTACCACGCAACCCACTGGAGAGGGCCGACGAACAATTCGATAGCTGAAGCTGAAATAAACATACTGTAAAGGTGATCATCAGTATTCAAAGGAAGTTTAGATGGCAATAGCAACGATGATACTGCCAAGATAAACAGCGCCTTGTCGAGAGCGGAAAAACATAACATAACGACGGTAATTGAATCAGACGCTTGCCTTTTCGTGAAGGAGGATAGCCGCACAGACCTGGGCCAGGCTGGGAAGGTTGAATGAGAAGTCACCTTAACAACAGGTAAGCGTTTATATATCTATTTATACCAAATATTCTGTGGCAGGAAAATACACACACCTCGTGCAGGGCTTCCGACATCTCGTTCTTCCCGGGTCTATCGGGCATCATTTTGATCGGTGATTTTTTTATTAATTACTTTGTGGTAAGCCCCACACTTGATGTTTTAAGAATTATTAATTGAATCAATGTGCGACTATCGAACATTTGGTTCAATTTGTTGTGTATTGGATTCAATGTTAATTTGGGGAGTTGAATGTTTGAATGGGGATAATATACATGTAGGAGGTAAATGGTAGGGCTTCGTGGAGCACTACAGAATTTAGAAACTTGCTCAATAAACGATTTGTTTTATACTTTAAGAATTATATTTTTATTTAAATTATCGGCATTCACAAATTCAATTCCTTTCTTACGTCCACCCGGCGTGACTGCTCGAACAAAAGAAGGCAAGGAACCCGAAGTCCATCCATTATCGTCCTATTGTACTAGATCAGTCACAATGGGTTTACATTAATGATGGGCTTACAGTGTAAGGTCTAGCGATAAGTTATGTGTACAATTTTTTTTATTTTTTTACTACAATACCGTCAAAAACTTCAATTTTTAGAGTCACTACCAGGCTCCCTGAAATTAAAAAACAGACCAATTTTCGTTTTTTTTTTCTTCACTCTTCGTTGTTATATTGTTCTAAATACCTCCCGGTGGCGGCAGTACTCATTGTCCCACATACCATTTCACAATTACGTTGAAAGGCAATGTTCTCATTAATGTCAATTGACGGACTACATCACATATCAACTTTCACGAATTTGCAAAGTGACGTAATGAACTTTGTTCGCAGTTAAGAACTTTTTATTTCTTCAATTATAATTGTGGAGAAATAAAAAATGTTTGACAAATTTAAAATGATGCTTGCTTTGTCGTATTCGAGGTTATTAGATAAAATACGTGGTGATCTTTTGTTGAAATGTTTTCTTTTGTTATGATTTTTAGCGAGGTCATTACTATCTGTGCGAACACAAAACACACTATTGCATGTGACTCTACGCGGATTAAAAATTCCACGAACGTGGGCACCTAACCGCGCCACTGCTAATCCATACTTTCGTATTCTTTTAAAATACGAGCACAATTATGGCCTCCTGCGTATATGAAACAGAATAAAATTTGCATAAATTTGTTAAAATTTCTTGCAATATGTTTAATAATTACAACTTTGGTTTAAAAAAAAAACAAAGTTTCAACAAGTGAAGGCGTAGTCTCTCTTAATTTGTTAAAATTATCACCGAAAAGACATTAAAACAAAATAAAATCTGCTTAACCGTTTACACGTAAGATAGATATCTGATGGTTCCATCCAGGATCGAACTGGAGACCTTCTGCGTGTAAAGCAGACGTGATAACCGCTACACTATGGAACCACAAACGTCGCATATGTATAGTGTACTAATATACCCAACTTAATTATTTTATAATGCAAATTAAATGTTTTTTTGTTCTTGAGTTAGCTTAAGATTCATTCAATTCAATTCTTATTAGGTAGATAATTACATTTATGGTATATTTTACAACTAGTATTCAAGAGTTTTAGGACAGCAATTCCTTTACAACCATATTCCTAAATCTATATAATGACAATAGCACAATTTTAATGAATAATAAATAATAAATTAAGGGAAAACTACAAGAAAAAACCCTTATTTGAATCTGAAGACTAATATTGCACAGGTTTCCGGTTATTTTATGTAATAATGACCTCGATATAATTTTCATAGACCGAGTAAATATGTAGTGATTTAGGATAACGCAAGACGGGAAACGAGATCATTGTCAGAAAAAGAACAATTGACGAAGAAGTTTCGATTGATTTTGTCAATCAGGAATTCTACCGGTTTAACGTTAGCGTTTTCATGTAGTTCATGTGTCGAATAATGCCATGGCAAATTCAGCAACATTTTCAATATTTTATTTTGACACCTTTGCAATTTTATTTTGTGTGTGCGAGCACAATTACACCATACATGGGCGCCGTACAGGAGTATAGCTTGACAAATGGTTTAAAAATTATAATTTTATTTTCGAGGCTAAGCTTTGACTTTCTACACACTAATGGATACATAACTCTTACGACTTTGTTTATTTTGTCAATTGTCTTGGGCTTATTTAACAAATCTCTCCACCGGTCCCGATTTCGAGCCGATGTCATCCAGTTTGACACTCCCAGGGTCTGGACAAGGTCTGTCGCGGTGTCTCCTTCCATACATCCTGCCACAAAGGACTTTCCGGGCAGGCTCCTCTTCGCTCATTTGAGCTAGGTGTCCCGCCCACCGGAGTCTACCGAGCTTGATTTTTCTTACAATATGAGCTTCAAGGTAGATTGCGTACAACTCATGGTTGTAGCGTCTCCGGAATCGTCCTCCCTCACATACGGGGCCAACAATTCTTCTTAAGACCTTTCTCTCGAACGCGGCTAAGAGTTCAGAGTACCTTTTATTAAGCACCCAGGTCTCGGATCCATACATGAGTACTGGTAAGACCATGGTCTTGTACAGTAGTAGCTTGAATGTTCTGGATAAGTTCCGGGATTTAAAGGGCCTTGATAGACCATAGTAGTCTTTTTTGGATTTAATCAGCCGTTCGCGTATTTCTTCCTCCATATTGTTATCGGCTGATACTATTGACCCAAGGTAGTTAAAGGATTGCACTACTTCAAATTCGTGCTCCACTACCCTGATAGTTTGACCAACGTTAGGTCTTCTCTTCGCAGAAGTTGTCACCATGTACTTAGTTTTTCCCTCATTAATGTGCAGTCCCAGTTTTTGTGCCGCCTGCTCGATCTGGGTGAAGGATTCCTGTACCGCCGATTCGCTTCTACCGATGATGTCGATGTCATCTGCGTAGGCAACTATCTGGCTGGACTTGGTGACAATAGTCCCTCTTGTTGTAACGCCAGAGTCACAGATTGCTTTCTCCAACGCCAGGTTGAAGAGGAGGCAGGCCAGACCGTCCCCTTGTCGGACTCCATTATAGATGTTTATTGGTTTGGACAGCAATCCCGCTACTTTTACTTGACTAGTTACGTTGGTCATGGTTAACCTACAAAGTCGTATCAATTTGTTTGGAATGCCGAACTCTCTCGTGGCATTATATAGTTCTACCCTGGCTATGCTGTCGTAGGCGGCCTTAAAGTCTATAAACAGATGATATAATGGAATCTTAAATTCCAGACATTTTTCCATCGCCTGTTTAAGGGTGAATATCTGATCAATTGTTGATTTGCCTGGAATGAAGCCACATTGATATTGAGCAATGATGGCTTTAGCGTATGGGGCTATCCGGTCTTGTAGTATAGTGGAGAGTATCATACTCAGGAATGTTATACTGTGGCAACTCTAACAGATACACACAATTCACAAGCAAAAATAGTGAAGAACACGAACAAAAAAATCGAATAAGAAAAATACATCAGAACCGTATACCAAGCGATAACAAAAATAATTCACATCAGTGGAGTATAGTTGAGTTTGGAAATCAAATTCTAAATACGGTCAGTAGCCTGATGTGTAACGCTTAGGTAAATTTTTTTTCGTGATTCGAGCTGTCATAGCGTCAGTTCGAATCACACGATCTTCTTCACTATCATTTCAAACGCTATAATACCCCTTTAGTTGCTGCACAGTGTAATATCTCCTTTCTTATGTATGGGGCAAATTATACCGAGACGCCAATCTTCCGGCATCTCCTCTTGCTCCCATACGCGCACCACGATCTCATGAATTGCGTGATGTAACGGTGTCCCTCCTTGTTTGATCAGCTCAGCTGGTATTCCATCAGCTCCAGGGGCTTAATTTGATTTTAGCTGTCTAATGGCTTTTAATGTTTCCTCAATGCTTGGTGGCGGCAGCATTTGGTCTTGGTCTTGCATTGGTGGAGCCTCCAATTCTTCTGTGAGCTGACCATTTAGCAATTCATTGAAGTGCACTTCCCATCGCTCCAGAATGCCTTCAGGATCGGTGATCAGATTACCCTCCTTATCCATGCAGTAAGTGCAGCGTGGTGTGTACTGAGTCATACTCCGGATTATTTGGTAGAACTTCCACGCCTGGTGCGGAACTCGCTCTCTACTTTTCTCTATTTCACAGACATGGTTTTTTTCCCACGCACTTTTCTTTTGTCTGTGAAGTCTTTTTTCAGATCTTCTGAGCTCTTTGTATTTCTCCTCGCGTACCCGCGTCCTATGAGACTGTTGCATTGCCCGGTATGCAGCATTCTTACGTTCAGTCGCTAGTTTGCATTCATCATCAAATCAGTCGTTCCGATCTCTACGACTACTGCCTAAGATGGAGTTGGCAGTACTAATGACAGTATTCTTAAGGCGTGTCCATTTCTCTTCCACGCCCGGCATTCTGTCCCCAGGACTTACTCTCCCTCCGTCGAGCTCTTCGAGGGCGAGTCTTAACGCATGACCAAAGGTGTTACTCGTATTCTCATAGCGTAAGGCAACCGTGTTGATTCGAACCTGATCCGCGAATGCAATACGTCTCCGTAAGGCAATGCGCGCTCGGAAAACTATACCAACAAGATAGTGATCCGAGTCGAAGTTGGCACCTCGGTACGTTCGTATCGTCATCAGGCTCGAGGAGTGGCGGTGATCTATCAACACGTGGTCAATTTGGTTGCGAGTGGCTCCATCAAGTGATACCCAGATGGCTTTGTGAATATCTTTACGCGGAAACCTGGTACTCGCAACGACCAAGTTTTTCGATGCTGCCAATTCGATGACTCGTAGTCCATTGTCATTAGTGTTCTCATGCAAACTATGGGAACCTGTGTAGTGCCTGAAAACCGGCTCCCGACCTATTTTTGCATTCAAATCCCCAAGAACGATTTTCACATCGTATCTTGGGCAGGCATTGAGGGCCCGTTCGACGTTCTCATAGTATTCTTCTTTTTCGTCGTCAGGGGACTCCTCTGTAGGTCCGTGAACGTTTATGAGGCTTATGTTCTTAAACTTGCCTCGCACGCGAAGAGTGCATAGCCTTTCATTTATTGCATTAAAGCCGATGATGGCAGGCTTTAGTTTTTGGCTGACTAAAAAGCCTACCCCCACCACATGGTGTTTTGCATGACAGCTGAAATAAATGTCATACTCTTTTCTTTGAAAAACACCACTCCCTGTCCATCTTATTTCTTGTAATGCTGTTATGTCAGCCTTATATTCGAACAGGGCATCGGCTAGCTGCTGTGCAGCTCGAGATCTGTATAGTGAGCGTACGTTCCATGAAAAAGTTTTTAAATCATTTAGCCATTTTCGTTTCCGTGGTCGCCGTCGTGTATCCGGCGGTAATTTGCCATAATAATTCATTTTTACGGGCCTGGTTATTAGCCGTGCGCCAACCTTTCTCAGGATGTCGCTGCATGCATTGGTTCACTACTTGGCGGGTGTCAAAGTAGCTATCCAGGGGTGTCACGTGGAGACTGCATGTCAACTTGGATTGAACAGGGGCAGGGATCGTCCTGGCCTTCGCCGGGTTGAAGGCAATCAGAGACTTTGCCCTGTATGTTCGCGCCCACCCCCCCCCCCCCGCAATGTGCATATGCACCATAAATACACAATATTCGGCACCCATTGTTATCAATTGAAATGCAACGTCGGGCGGCTTGTTTAACAGCTGCAGCAAGCCGACCGGCGATTCACCATCAATAGACAAACAATCTTCAATTTTGTTCGTCGCCACAAAACGAATGACCCGACACATACAAAGTCATGCAAGGTAACCGTTTCTGGCACCGACCCAGGATACGATAACCAAGTTCTTGTTTATACATATATGATTTATAACGTCTATCATAGCGACGTTGCACAGCATAGACATAGATCATGAATCGCCTTTGTCTTTGCCGCCTGCCTATTTCGTTGTTCCACTGCTGTCGAGCACGTGTAAATAACATCGACCTGAACGATCGCACACATACCACCATGACCTTTATTACAAGATCTGGTTTCCTATACCACCAAGAGAGACTTTACTTTTCTCTGGTGGTAGGTAACAACGATATCCTTATTGGAGAGGATATCGGTAAGTCGATTTCCATCCGCCGGCCGCCGTGGTAGCTGCTGACTTCCCGCGGCGGAGAGGCGCAGATACCCGGAACAATTGGTGTAGTGCATTTTATTCGCCATACATTAAGTCGGGCGATGTTTTGTCGATTAGTTTTTATTTGAGCCAAACGATGCCAGAAGAATTAAACTCATAAATCCAACGATATGAACTTGTATTTAATTTATCATTTCCAGTCCGGTGTTCGATCGAAAGTGAAACAAAATAAAAATTAATTAAGAACTGTGTGCGTTTTACTTCCTTTCCTGTTGTGGACGTTGTATCGTGAAGTCCTGTTTGTGCTTTTTCTTTAGTGTCTGGCGAGACAACGGAGTGTTTGTGGGGACGAGGTAGAACTCTCGCCCGTGCGGCGTCGTCACTTCGTATCCCCACAGGTCCAAGGACAGAGCCTTGGGGTACACCATAGTGAATTTGGTGAGTAGAGGATTTGTCGGTTCCTATACTCACAACAAATTTTCTCGAATGAAGAAAGGTCTGGATAATTTTGATAAGCGGTATTGGCAGCTTAAGCTTCAGTAGCTTATAAATCAAGGCATCGTGTCATACCATATCAAAGGTTTTTTCGATGTCTAGAAGAACCAGTCCCGTTGACTCCTTGTCGATGAATTTACTAGCTATGTGGTTTTTAATGCACAAGGCTTGGGGGATTGTGCTGTGACCACTACGGAAACCGAACTGAAAGTTTGGTAGGATGTTATTTGCTTCCACGAAACGATCAATCTTTTCCTGAATGATTTTTGCTAGGAGCTTACTCAGACAGCTAAGTAGACTAATAGGTATGTAGCTTTCGGGACTGTTCTTCGGTTTGCCGGGTTTCGGGATAGGTATTACTTTTATTGGAAAATAACAGTTCCTAAGACAAGCGTTGTAAATGAACGTTAAATAGTTACTTGCAGCAGGTGGAAGTGCTTAATTAATTTGTTGTTAATATTATCAAGACCAGCAGCCTTTTTTGATTTCGATTTTTTTATCAATTCTTTAACTTTGCTGATATTAGTTGCGTAAGCACTTTCAGCTGGTGATTGAGAAAGTACATGGATAGTGTTAGCAACTTCAGCCTCAGTATACGCGTCACTTAGATGCATAGATATGGAGTGGTTCTTACTAAACGTGTTAGCAAGTAGGTTCGATTTCTCCACTGAAGAAATAAACAACTTGTCGTGAACTTTAAACGGAGGAATACTTGACCCTCTCTTTTTCATAATTGTTGATACTTTGCAGAACGGTTTGCTTGCTTTGTCAAGAGAGGAAAGGTGTTTATTCCAACACTTGTTCCTATATGCTGAGATTTCGTTTTTAATGATATTATTTAAGACTTTAACATTAACTAGAAAGCAATCGATCCAATAACGAAGCCATTTTCTTCTTTCAGAGTTTCGTAGCCTACTCAGATGTAAGATATTTTCAGGAAGCGGTGCCTTATCAACTGGAGCAGTGGAACATTTAGGTATCGCAAGATCGGCCGCTCTATTGATAACAGAGACAAAATTATTACATAGGATATCAATGTGCTCGCTGCAGGTATAGAATTTAGGCTGGTATCACCTAGAACCAACTTCGTGTTTATATATGATTTATAACAATTCCAGTTGGCGGCAGATTAGTTGTAGTATAAACTGGAACGATTCACTGTGAGGCTGATCGGAAGGTGGTCTGAACTTAACGCATTTAGAGTTAATGGTACTGAGCAGTAATTTGGAATATTAGTGATATATAGATCGAGAGTTGAGGGGTTCTTGTTAGCACTCGCTGGGATATAGGTGGGGAGAAGTGGATAAAGTATGGACAACCTTGGGCTGGATTCAGTAACATCTAGTAAAATGTTACCTCAGCAGTTTGCCCTAAGAGAATTCCACGACTGATGTCTACAGTTTAGACCACCACCAATAATTATGTTGTTTCGAGTGTTGAGTCTATACAATTTTTGCAGATCCCGTTTAAAGTAAGTAGATTTCTCAATGTTTCCATTTCCTCCAGGGAAATATACCGAAAATATATTCGCCTTGGAGTTATCGCTTAATGTCACATCAGTACTAATTTCTTCAATTAATTTAAGGTGCAATGAAGGACGCAAGGTAGGTTCTATACATTTCTTCACAAGAATTGCGACATTTCCACCACTAGCATGTACCCTGTCGCAGCCTGGCTTGACTCAAAATCGTTATTTATTAAATAATTTAATTCATATTTTTATTATCAATTCGTTATATTTGTTTTGTTATTAATTGTTATAATTGTTAACTATTAATTCGTTATAGTTTTGTAATTACCTGCATGTTTGGCAGGACTGTTTGTTTTCGTTACTGCCAGTTTTGTTTGTTGTTTTGAATTGTCATTATTATGAAAATTAGTTAGTTTTTCGTTCGTGAAAATAGTTTTTTGTTATTTCGTTGAAGTTAGTTGAAAATAATTTGTTGTCGATTTGTCGAAGATTTCTTGTCGTTTTAACTGTTACTTAACAAAAGAGCCAATAAAAGGAAATTTAGAAAACTTCATAAATGTGTCGTTGTTTCGCTTATCGTCAAACTAGAATCGTGCCCGATAAACGCACCGGGACTCACTATACCCTGTCTTTGCGATAACATATATAATTTGGATGAGAGAAAGAAATGTCTTATTTGAGCCAGGTTTCTGAAACAAGTGCAATATCAATATTAAAATTTATCAAGAAATTAAAACATTCATGCTGTTTGTTTTTGATGCTCCTCGCATTCCAAGTTATGATGCTAAGAAAGTTTCTTAGCATGATTTTTCCGAATATAGATACTTAATAGCTAATGAGGTAATGACATTAAATTGGTCAGACTTGGTGTGACAAGCACTGTCATCAGAAAGGTACAAGGTGAGTCCTCTATTAGACTTTGAAGTGGTTGGAAAAAGTTAGTGCTTGAACATATATTGGATTTCTCTAGCACTTTATTATTCACTTTTGTAAGTTATTGGGGAGGAGTTTGGCCTCCAATACCGGGGTCGTAACGCAACCGTTTACGTTTAATTTTGCTTAACACGCGTGGCCCTGGGGCCATAACTTGATCAACTTATGAGTTTGCGGTAGCGGGGCAAAGAAAACAAGATAACAAGATAATGGCAACAACAAGGCTCCGACTGTATACCGGCAGAGCTTGTGAAGCATGGAAGAGAGGCAACCACTCGAAGGATCCTCCAACACATTAAAACAATATGGGATAAGGAAGTCACTCCGGAAGAATGGAAAGCCTCAATAGTCGGCCCCATTTTCAAAAAAGGCGACAGATCTGACTGCGAAAACTACAGAGGAATATCATTGCTCCCGGCCACATACAAAATACTAACAAATGTCATATTGGTGAGAATCGCACCGTACGCAGAAGAAATACTGGGAGTCTACCAGTGTGGATTCCGTAGAAACCGGTCAACAAGCGACCAAATGTTCACAATAAGACAACTGCTAGAAAAGAAGTGGGAATACGGAGAGACGGTTCACCAACTGTTCGTTGACTTCAAAAAAGTCTACGACTCAGCCGCAAGACAAAAACTCTACCATATTGTAGTTGAGCTGGGAATCCGGAAAAAATATGCCGCCCTTATTCAAATCTACATGAACGAAAAAAAAGGACAAGTTAGAATAGAAAACCACCTCTCAGAACCATTTGAAATCCGAGACGGCCTAAAACACCGTGTCTTTTTAACCTTGTGTTCGAGTATGTCATCAGAAAGGTACAAGACGACAACATGGCCGGGTCATCACTGAACGGGTCATACAAGTGCTCGCATATGCGGATGACATCGCCGATTTAGGCGATAATCTAGAAACTGTAAGTAAAAACTGTGAAATCATCATGAAAGCGCCAGAAGAAGTGGACCTAGAAATAAATGAAGACAAAACAAAATACATGATTACGACGAGAGCAGGTGGACATCGGGGAACATAAGTATATAAACGTCAGAGGCGAGATATTTGAAAAAGTTAAAGAATTTAAATATCTAGGAACAATACTGACGGCCAGTAACGAAATGTCGAAGGAAATTAACAAAAGACTACACTACGGCAACGCTACTTGGCATGCAGCCAGTAAACTGCTGAAATCCAAACTGCTATCACGTAACATTAAGCCCCGTGTCTATAGAACCATATTCATGCCGATTATTCTATACGGATGCGAAACATGGGCTCTCACAAAACGGGAAGAAAACAAATTCCGCGTATTCGAGAATAAAGTTTTGAGGGGTATCGTTTGGAGGATAATATGACGAGGATGCAGGACAATGGGGAAAACTCCACAACCACGAATTCGAAGAGCTATACCGCAAACCTACAATAGTGAGAGTAATCAAGTCGCAAAGATTAAAATGGGCCGGACATGTGGCGCGAATAGGCTCCGATAGGACCGTGCGTAGAATTCTTGACGATAGACCAACGGGAAAGAGACCGGCAGGACCGCCGCGACGGAGATGGGAGTACAATGTTAGGTTTGGCCTTGAGGAGATCAGATCGGATGATCAAGCGTGGAAAGAGAGCGCACAGGACAGGGAACGATGGCGGAGTCGAGTCGGTGAGGTCATGAACTTCTGGGTTCCTACAGGCCAATAAATTGTAGTATGACGCAAGGCTAATAACCTTGCCCGGAAAAACAAATTATTATGGACAATTTATCAAGTCTCGGATATGGACCGGATACCGGTGGAGGGACTTGCAAAATAAGGCCCAGACCGGATACCGGCTGTAGTGCCGATGATGATGATGATGAATAAATTGTAGTAATATTTTTGGACTATTGCCATAGATATATATCCCTTAGAGCTGTAGTAATTTTACATAGAATGTTAATGTGTACCTTACTTTTCTTGTTGCTTAAGTATTTAATAATATTGAGCCTCGCTGCTAATGATACTTTGAGTTCTGAAGAATGTTGTTTCCAGGTATACTTATTGTTAAAGGTTATTCCTATGATTTTGAGGTTGGGGACATTTTGGATTGTTTTGTGTTTATGTTGAGGTGTATTTGGGGACAAAGTCGTCGTCGGCACACATGAAATAATTTACATTTACCTACTGAGAGTCTGGCACCTAACGAATTTTACCATTCTAAGATATCTTTCACTGTTTCAGTTAAAATTCATTTTCGTTTCTTGGTAACTATATAGTAAGTTAACTATAAGTAATTCATGGCTAGGACAGATTAATCTATGTAAATTGATAAAATTAAAAAAAGTACATAGCCTCGGCGACAAATTACAACTCCCCGACGGGGAATCGAACCCCGGTCTCCCGCGTGACAGGCGGGGATACTAACCACTATACTATCGAGGATTGAGTAGACAGGTTATTAGTACAAACATTTCTACTATTTCCGTTAATATTTAAATTTAGTCTATAATTTGTTAACAATAGTATCCTTCTTAATGGGCTTATAATGTGCTTTTACCTTTTCGTTTTAAAATCTTTGTTTGTTCTTAAAAAAAAAGAAAGAACAACTGATAATAACAACAACAAAAAATTAATAAAAATATACACCAGATAGCAAAGATCTAAAAGAGGAAGCCGTCTTAAATATTGATTATATTATAGAGGTTTCTAAATAAGGAGAATATGTTGGATTCCACTTTTTTTTACCATACTGTGTTTATTTGACCAATAATTTTACATTAAGTACTATAGCTAACTTATAATTCTAGTGATACAATTGTTTACGTGTATACATTACACATTTTTAAACATAACTGAATGTGTGAATAACTATTTGAGTATTATAGGTTTTAATATTAACAGTTTTCCTGGAAAGGTCAGAAAACCAGGATTTTTATTTTTTAATTTAATCTAATCTAATACTAAACTTAACTCTAACTTAATCTAGCTTCACTTAATTAATATTATAATAAGTTAAATATGTAATGTGACTTGCGAAATTTGGAATTGATGGTTAAGGTGGTAGGTTGGCGTGGGATATGGTCAGTTAGTGGTCTCGGGTGGGGTAACACTTTCCGGTTGTTCGTTAAAACGCAGAATGTAGGAGAATGGTTGTATGTTATTTGAACTGATTGGGTGCCAGCTCGATGTTATGGTACACTACCTCGTTGGAGTCATTAACCAATCTTCCAGAGGTGAAGAGACTTCTGGTGTCGAGACAATTCAGATAGTGAGCCCTGTTATCTAGAGGAGTCGGTAGTAGTGAAGTTATTATGGGGTTGGGATTATTTGGGAGGTTGTCAATAAATTTGATAGACAGATCTAGGAAGCGTCTATCGAGACGGTTAATATCAGCGACATTGTATAGCAAGCTGTTATTGTAATATTTGTAGGAGTTAGGTTGTCGGTGAAGGCCGGTGACCAGTCTTAATCAATTCCTTTCGAAAGTGAGTAGCTTCTCCATTTGGGCTGGTGTTATATGATACCACAGTGGACACGCATATGCGAGTGTGGGTCTGATTATTTGTTTATAGATGAGCAGTTTGACTTTGCGAGAGAGACCGTTGGGTTTCCACATCACTCTTCTACACAGATGTATTGTGGTTTTATGCACAGTACTTTTAATGTGGGTGGAGAATGAAAGGTCATTGGAAAAGGTTATTCCCAGATATTTAAGTTTTGGAAGGTTTTATCTGGGTGTTATTTAGTTTGAATCTAACGTTGTTGTGGGTTCGCCTGGTGTTGTTTGTGCAGTGCTCATTTTTACCCTTAAACACTATAGGTTGGGTTTTATCAGGATTTTGGCGAATTTTCCATTTATTAAAGTATGTTGATAGATTTGGGAGGAAGTTATTAATGCGGTTTCTTGCCTCTTTTACAAACTTGCTGCTGCAGTAGATTATGGTGTCATCAGCGTAATTCAACATTACGGTATTGGGTAATCGAGGCTGCGGTATGTCTGAAGTATAGAGGAGGTATAATAGTGGTCCAAGAATTGAGCCGTGCGGAACCTCTGTGGTTATATTATACGATTAGGAGAGAGAAAAATTTATTTTGACCGTGTATTTTCTTCCAGAGAGGTAGGAAGTGAGAAGTTTGGTGGTGTGGGTGTTTAATCCAAACGTGTAGTGCAGCTTGTAAAGCAGTCCTGAGATCCAAACACAGTTGAATGCTTTAGATATGTCGAGAGAGATACAGACCGTCGGGCTTTGGTTTTGAAGATTATTGTGACATCGTGCGTTAATTTCAACAGAGCATGACAGGTGGAGTGTTGTGAGCGAAAACCAAACTGGGAATTTGGGATAATAGCGTTGTCATTAGCAAATGAAAGGAGATTTCGATAAATCTTGCATTCTAGTATCTTGCATAATGTGTTTACTGGACTTATTGGTAGGGACTATAACCGTGGTTTTCCAGTAATCTGGGAAATGTGATGCGTTAATTATGTGGTTGAGAAGAACGAGAATAGGGATTAGATTTGACGGGAGAAGACTGTGGGGCACGAGGTCATTGTGCCGGCGCACGACACGGAGTTCTACCTCGGCTCCAAGAAAAACACAAACGAACTCCACCATGGCACGTCCACAATAGGAAAAGGGAAATACTGTCCATTGGTGGTCACCGTTTTTTTTTCGTTACTTAGAACTTATTAAATATGTTAGTGTTTTGATACTTCACTTAAACTTAATATGACATTAACTTGGTTTTTACTTATTTTATTTTAATACACACACGACTCCAGGTATTATCGCTGGAGCTCGCGCGACCAGCGTGGTCGGCTGATGGAAATGGACTTCATGATATTCATTCGTTGTCAAAGAAATTTGGCCAGTGGAACTGGCTCTCTTACTTTTAAGGGTGGATTTTCTATTCCAAGAGAAACGTGAAGTCTCTCTTTGGGGGTAGGGAACTAGATCTCCTAACGAAGATCTATGATGGTATACATGTATGTGTGCATATTGGTTCGTTCATGGAACGAAACCATGAGAACGAATCTAAAACAAAGGAAGGGCATAATGTGCATGCATACGATGTGAGTTCGGCTAAGCAAACAAGCCGAATCTCATTGGATGCTAATTGGGTCTTTGTTTGCTTATGAGAGAAGGTCACTGGTAATGAGAAGCAGATCCCGAAATATGAAAAGACAAAGGGAATGTTTGGGTCTTTGTCTGAGATGTGCATTGCGGCTAAATAAATAGGCGGCAATGCAATGTGGAAATGTGCTAATGGGTTTTGGCTAGATTACCGGGAAATGGTGTTTATGGCATCGCTGGTAGGGGTAGGTATTGAATTCCTATTTGCATTTGCTTATGCTGTAGGGTTTAATTGGTGCCAAGAGACGCGAGATGCGTATATTTGTTTTGGTCCCTTGGGTGTAGGTCGCCAGCCAATGTGTATGTATGGTGATTTATGGTACACTTGGTGAGGACGGGAAATAGGCGACGCAATGATCCCTGTTATGATGGTTACATTGTATGTAAACCAAATCATCTTGTTTTCAGGAATTCGTCTAGGGAGATTTGCTAGGCATCGAACGTTGGATTGAGATTTCTGATCAGTTAAGAAAGGAATCTTACAGGGAATTGTATGCGAAGATGCATGAAAGGTAAGTTTTCTTTTCCAGGGGCTTTTAGATTAAAGATTTGATCTCTTTAATGCGTGAAGCATTTAAGGTGTTAATGCGATTGTATTAGTGAAGTTATGAGATTGGGTGGAAGTTATGGGGGTTTTTTAGGTAAGTGAACCGTGGGGCTTGGCGGAACCGCCACAGTCTTTTGTAAAGAAGGTTTGAAATTCCATCTTAGCCTGTCGATTTTTTGTTGTTGCGTGATCTTATAAATTCAGATAATTCACGTGCTGTTAGGAATGACGCTTTATGCAGAGGACATGACGTTTTGTTTGTTTCGTTGGATTCCGCGATGAAAGGCGTGAAAGATGGGATCATTGTGGGTGAGATGTAGTCATGTACGGCAACTTGGAGACTAAGAGGGAGTCGTTTTGTTGGTGGATTTTATAAAAGTGATTAGCTAGACAGTTTGCAATGTCAATCTCTGATTGGGCTGGGTGATTGTTAGTAGGGTTGATAATATAATCGATTCGAGGTTTGTATTTTCGACCCGTTAGTCTGTTGATATTTTTGAATAAATCACGATTGGGTTTAATATTTTTAAGTATAGACGTGTAAGCCTGATCGGCAAATTGTTTTAGTTGTCCATTTATCAGGATAGTCAAGAGTTGGATTTGATTTTTAATAAAAGGGGAGTAACTGGTATGTAGTTTTCGTCTAAGCTGTTTTTTTACGCGTAACAGTTTTGTAAGGATGTTGGGTAAAGGTGTTCCTAGGCGATTATGAGGGATGTACGTAGATGTGTGGCTGAAGGGGGCATTTTTAAGTATTTGCTCTATTTTTAAGGATGCTTGATCAATTTCAGCAGTAGTAGAGAGTAGGTTTGAGAACTCTCGCAAAGTGTAGTCTGTGAAACTGGCAGCAATGTCCTTATTGACTCTTTTCCCGTTTGTCCTAGAGAAGTCACGGATCGGATTGAATGAGTAGCATGGTTCGAGGGCAGGGATTTGGACAGTGGTGTAGACAGACCCATGATCGGATGGGAATTCGAAAGATACTGTAGGGGGGTTAAGTGAGTAGATGTCTACGGATTTTAGGAAAAAATCTATTTTTGATTTAGTAGAATTGGAGATACGTGTTGGCTGTAATGGACAGTCCGCGTAAATATATGGATGGAGTGGAAGGAGTGCTAGAAGTTGGCAACCGTATTTATTGCACTTAGTGTCGTTAAATGAAGTATGCCGAGCATTCCAGTCTCCTCCTATTATGAAAGGTGCAGATAGAGACTGTTGGAATATCTCAGTGATATCGGAACTACGGAAGTTTGGTTCCCGAGAAGGGTGAATGTATACGGACGACAGTACAAGCACTTTGTTGCTTTTGCAAAAGATTTTAATTGCCATTGTTATAATCCGGCGCCGTGCTTCCTCGGATGAGCGGGGACCTTTCTCCTTTATTTATTATTCTGCTGTCATCAATTCGCGTTTCATTTATTGCAATTGATAATTAATTATCAAAGAAAAAACTATTTCCTCTCTTTGATATTCTTTAATTGTTTATTTTAACTTTCAAACATATAACACAAACTCAAAAACTCTAACTCACAACTCAAACTAAACTTAAAACTTAAATTGATACTTCTCAAAACTTAACTCTTCTTCCAAATGACTTCTTACTCCTTCAACTCCAAAACTAAAACTGAACTCTACTGACTTTACAATTAAAATTTCTCTCTTCTTATGCTACTTATTGTTCTAATTGGTTGGAAATTATAATGTGAATAAAACAAATTTTTTCAAAGTATTCCTCCGTGACTTTTAAATTGAATAAACTTTGAACGAAAATCAAAGTGCTATGTTTTGAATGAAAAAAGGTGCATGTTATGAAAAGGGGCATGTTATGAAATGTGCTGTAACAGGCTTGATATAGAATATTGTGAAAGTTTATTACTGTTATGTATTAAGTGAGAATAAGATATGAACAGAGGAAGTTTTAAAGGTGTGTTAGAAAAGTAATGAGATTCAGTGTTAAAAATCTAATACGGGTAGTATTCTGGAATACAACACCATGTACTCAATATAATTTATATTGGTGAAGCTAATTTCGGAAAATTTGAATTTCTTGTGTATTAGAATTCCAGTACCTCCACGAGGTCCATTGGTTCGTGGATTAGAAGCAAGTGAATAATTAGGGATATATAGTCTGGAATACTCTGGCTTAAGCTACGTTTCCAAGAGGAGAAGGATATCTGGAGAAAACTTGTCAACGAACAACCGGAGGTGTTGTCTGCGAATATTGGAATATATGTATAGCGTTTGCGACGATAGTGAAGAGCGAGTGATTCGAACCGACGCTATCACGGTTATAATCACTAAAATATAGAACCAACGCTCAATCCATCAGGCCACTGCCGCGTATGTGAATTCGGTTTCCAAACTCAGATACATTCGACTAATGTGGAAATGGTATATTATTGCTATGGTATACGGCTTTAATAAATAAAATAGCTCCTCAATAGTATACTGGTTAGTATACCCGCCTGTCACGCGGGAGACCGGGGTTCGATTCCCCGTCGGGGAGCCTCTGGCGCAAGACTAATGACCTTGCCCGGAAAAAACAAATTATTATGGAAAATTTAATAAGCCTCAGGATTTGCTAAATAAGGCCAAGACCGGTTCCAGGTTGTAGTGCTGATGATGATGATGATACGGCTTTAATGGATTTGCTTTTGGTGGTGTTGTTCTTTACTAGTCGTGTGTGTATCTGCTAGAAACGCCACATATGGACTCTGTATTGAGGGAAATTATGGTTAAATTAGCTATTAAGGGAAAGGATATGTGAAGTTATAAGAGATAAAATCGGACCTTTTTTTTATTTCTGAGCAGTGCTTCAGCGCCTTCTGTAAGCTACTTATGCATCCTGTAATGCCCAGATTATGATCGTTACAGTTGAATTGGTGATTTTTTGTCATGTTATGGGAATCCTTGACAACATTAGCGTATGACATTCCTGGACTTGTAGGATATTTTGATTGAGGTGATGTTGTTTTGGTTGGTGAAGGTTTGCTCGTTGCTATGGGTGTTGTTCGCCTTTGGAGAATCCTCAGCGCAGGTCTTTTAGTTTATCAATGTCTATCTCCCGTGACTGTCCATGTGGGTTTGCTGCGAGCCGACTCCTGTTTTTGCCCATCACTAGAAGATGATCGGAGTCGCAATCTGCTCCTCTATATGATCTTACGTCAAGGATATTGGAGTGGTGTCTTTTGTCTATGAGAGAGTGGTCTATTTGGTTACGCGTTACGCCGTCGGGTGATATCCATGTGGCTTTATGGATTTGGTTGTGCTTGAACATCGTGCTTTTCACTACCAGATCTTTTGACACTGCGAACGTGATAATTCGACTTCCATTATCATTTGAAACGTTGTGTGTAGGCTTTCGTCACCTATAGTTGCCTGGAAGGTATTTTCCTTCCCAATTTTCACATTGAGGTCTCCGAGGAGGATTTTACCATTGAATGGTGGCATCCCATCAAATACTTCCTCTAGGGTCTCGTAGAACGTGTCCGTCGTTTCGTCGTCTGTAAATTCTGTTGGGGCGTGTACGTTTATAAGTACATAATTGTACCATGGGCCTTGTATTTTTAGCACCGATATTCGGTCATTAATAAAATTCACATCTTTTACATGGAGCGTACTCTTCTTGCTTATGATGAAGCCAGTTCCGAGGTCATGTGTGTCGGTACCTCCACACGCAGTGTGAACCCGTCGATTTCGATCACTTGATGTGGGAGTCGGACGTCCTAAAGCGCGTGGATGTCCATTCTATATTATTACGCATTTTCTACGACCGCCTGTATCGCGTCTGGTTTATATGACGTTCGAACGTTCCACGTACCGACGCGTATATCCCGCTTGTTCCGTTTTTCCCTGCATCTTCTTTTTGCCTAGTCGGTGTTTTCTTGATGATTTGTTCCCTTATGGTAGTGTCGGTTCATCACACCTACGCCTATCGGGTTTTTTATGGGAAAGGCGTACGACATTCCAGATCGGATTAGCTGCTTATAGCAGAAAAGCTTAACTTTGGTGTCAACTGTGTTGCTCCACTTTAAAATGTTGTGCAGTTGCTTAGACCGAGCGAGGTCCCTTTGAAAAATGTGGGTCACATGTTTGATGAAATTCATTTTCGGGGTATAGATGACGCCAAGATATTTCAGCCTGTCCTGTGGTGTAATCGTAGTAGCTCCTATTTGTATTCGAATATTCTGTGAATACTCGTATCGAGAAGTAGGTTGGGAGTGTTTACTACTCAGAATTATGGCTACTGCTTAGTAAGGATTGAGTCGAATTTTCCAGCGACTGTAATACTGATACAATTCGTCCAGGTGACGGATGAGTCGATTTGTTGCGAGTTCAGGGCTTTTGGATGACGTTTACATTAGGACGTCATCCGCATAGTATATTTGGTTTATTCTCCCGTCCACAGGACGAGGAATATCTGAGGTGTACGCCTGCAGCGACGTTGAAAGTTTCGGATAGCTTTCCAACCACTCGAACTTGAAAAACCCTGTATCGAACGAACTGGTAGATGATACAACACTGCGTCCTACTAAGACCACTGTTCAACAATTTAAAGACGAAACTTTGAGAACCATAGTGGTGCCGTGCGCTCTTCTAAATTCAAATTGGAAATCAGGTATTAGGTTGCTGGCACTGATAAAGTTATTTAGCTTCTCGTATATGAACTTTTCATATATTTTGTTGATGCAAGTGAGGAGCGAAATAGGACGAAAGCTTGAGGGGTGATAATTTGGTGTCCCAGCTTTTGCTATTGGGCAGACAAATGCATGCTTCCAAGCTTGGCGAAAGTACCCCATGTTGTAGGCATGGTTGAACAGAATGGAGAACTTTATAAAAAATAAAGCAGAAAGCCTTCGCAACGACTGGTACGACATGATGTCGATACCGGGTGACTTCTTGGGGTTTAGAGATTTAACTAGGTTCTGTAGGGTATTTGGTGTGATGAAACCGTGATCATTAACAGGTGTGTCATCGAAGTATGCGCTGTTAGCTGAATTGAAGACAACTATTGGCTCGTTAAAGTTGTCTAATTTATTGTGAACCTCGGAACTAATGATTGCATTAGTATCCGGGTCGCGATCCTCGAGAGTGAGCTTGTGATTATTTCCAAAGGTCTCTCCGAACATGTTTGCTTTATTGACGTCATTTTTGACAACAACATCGTTGTGCATGATTGGTCCAGTGATACAAGTAGTGCCACATATCATATGAAGTCAGAGACTCTCATACGCTTTGATAGCGAAACGGGGCAGTTGACATTTATAAGGATAACTTTAATTTTGGAATCCATTTTGAAGCGTAAGTGGGAATACGGAGAGACCCCTCGTTGCCTTCAAAAAAGCATACAACTCAGTCGCAAGGCAAAGACTTTACCATATTGTAGTTTGATTGATTGATTGATTGATTGAAGGTGGAACCTTTTTTATTTTGCTTACTGCAAGCTTAAAATTAACTTAACATAAAACCTTAAAATCTAGAGTAGTGGTTAAGACCTTATTCGAGCTCGGGATTTCGAAAAAATATACGGCTCTCATTCAAACTTACATGAACGAAAATAAAGGGCAAGTTAGAATAGAAATACACCTCCCAGAACCATTTGAAATCCGCGCCGGAGTAAAACAGGGGGATGACCTCTCACCATGTCGTTTTAGCCTTGTATGTGAATATGTCCTCAGAAAGGTACAAGCCGACATCATCGCCGGATCATCCCTGAACGGGATCACACAAGTGCTCGCATATGAGGATGACATCGCCGTTTTGGGCGACAAGCTAGAAACTGTAAGTAAAAACAGTGAAATCATCATGCAAGCGGCGGAAAAGGTGGACCTAGAAATAAATGAAGATGAAACAAAATTTATGATTACGGCGAGAGCAGGTGGGCCTCAGGGAACACATATAAACGTCAGAGGCAAGATATTCGAAAAAGTTAAAGAATTTAAATATCTGGGAACAATACTGACGGTCAGTAACGAAATGTCGAAGGAAATTAACAAAAGACTGTATTCCGCAACGCTAGTTGGCACGCAGTCAATAAACTGCTGAACACCGTAATCATGCCGATTGTTCTATATGGATATGAAACAAGGTTTCTCACAAAACGGGACGAAAACAAATTCCGCATTAAGGCGTATCTTTTAAGTTTTAAGGGGTATCTTTGGCGGTAAATATGACCAGGAGCCGGGACAATGGAGGAGACGTCACAATCACGAGTTGGAAGAGCTATATCGCAAATCTACAGTAGTGAGAATAATCAACTTGACTTCAACCACCTCCCGCGAAGATTAAGATAGGCCGGACATGTGGGCAACGATGGGACCACGCGTAGTATACTTGACGGTAGACCAACGGGAAAGAGACCGACAGGACACCCGCAACGGAGATGGGAGGACAATGTGTGATTTGACCTTAAAGAGATCGGATCGGATGGTCAAGCGTGGAAGGAGAGTGCACAAGACAGGGAACGATAGCGGAATCGAGTAGGCGAGGTCATAAAGTTCCGCGTACCTTCAGGCCAATAAATAGTAATATTGAAGCGTAAGTCTTACATTTGCCGTGAAGAGGAGTGCAACCCTCTCAGCTTCGGTAGTTAGTTTCTCATATCTCAGTCGAATATGCTCAATCAAGAGGGGGAGGCAAAGTAGTTTCTCGATCAGTGAGGATTGCCCCTTTGGGGGCTTTTGTATGGCCGCTTGGATTTGTGACGTTGTGTTGGCCTGTAAAGCGCATCGCTTTGGGGCTTGAAAATGTTTTTGGGGGAGAGGTGGTGGAAGAGTTTTCGTATGCTTTGTTCGGATCCCTCTAACCGTATCAGCGAACGTGTGGGGAGGAAGTATTGCGCCAGGCACGGGCACTCCATTCACTTCCATCCCCATCGTCTATCGTTCACGCGCGGAGGTTCATCCGTTGTTTCGCCGACAAAAGAACGAAATGCCGCCATGTTTGTCCACAACCGGGAAGGATGAAAAGTACGCACTAGTCAACAAACCGAACACCAAAATACGTAGCGGACAACACAGAAAATAACGCATGACACAGGAACCGCTGCCGGAAAATTAAAGAGACTGCTGACGTTGTTGAAGTAAATGTCCTTTTTATTTTTATTTCATTTTTAGTTTTTTTTTCTTGTTCTCAGCCATTATTGAATACGTTATATTTCACTTTTTTATTGTTAATATTAAATTGATTTTAAGAATTTTACACTTAACTACCCACACGACTATAAGGGTATTTTCGCATCCTCGGCGCGCGACGAGGAGAGGAAGCCGAACCGACTCCCTCGGTTGGATGGTGGCAAGCTGCGAGGGAAATTTTTGGGGCATTTTCCCTGAGAGAGAAAGTGTTTCGCTCCACTAGGGAAAAGATTTACCTACCACCAGAGAAACGTAAAGTCTCTCTTGTGGGAACAAGAAAATCAGATCTCGTAATGGAGATCATGGTGATGTGTGTGAGATCGATCGTTGAGATCAGATTGTTTACCTAACGCTTGCAGGTCAAAAGCGAAACGAAACCTAGACAAGGGATACAGAAAAAGAAAGAAGCGACCTAATGCATCGTCCGGTAATGAGGGTCAGCTGAGTAAATATCAGCCACTCATTAGATGCTAAAAGGGATTGAAATAATAGAGATCGTATATCGTATCTCTGCCGACTGGAAGAATCGGATTCTTTTATTTGCATATGTTTATGCTATCGAATCTAATCCGACGGCTAAGAGCGACGTCGGTAATTGTTTGAAGATTCAAACAAAGAAATATTTCAGCGAGAAGTACTTGCAGCTGTATCGATAGTTGCAAGTCATTGCGAAGCATTTCAGATGTTTACACAATGACGGTTTGTATATACCATCTGTGTCAATTGAACAAGGCATCTATGGCGACGCCAGGATCGAACTCTAGTGTGAATATCTACACTAATTGGAAATTCGGTTCCTGGTCGCTAATGCAGAGATGCATTGATATATGTATGAATGCCCTTGAAGGAAAAATTCTTTACAGGAATTTCCCGATAATGCGTTGTATGCATTTATGTCCTTGAAAAAGGAAAATATCTTCAGGTGCCTATGCAAACGCATTGGCGGGAAACAATGGGAGGTGGGTTGTAATAATGGGGGTTCTGCCTGATAAGTTACGAAAGAAATCTTACGGAGAATTGTATGCGAAGAGGTACATGAAAGGTAAGTTTTCTTTTACAGGGACTTTTAGGTTAATGATTTGATTTCTTTAATGCGTGGAGCATTTAAGATGCTAATGAGATTGCACTAGTGAAATTGGGAGATTGGAAGAAAGTTATGGGGGTTTTTCAGGAAAGCGAACCGTGGGGTTTGGCGGAACCGCCACAACTCCATCACCACAGCGGACAGTCGCGCCGGTAAAGTCGATATTCGAGATTTATTTTGGAGTCTCTGACCGGAACAACAAAAAGAAAGAGAGAACGATCAATTAATTAGAAATACTTATGTATCTATCATATTCAAAGGATATTCCAGTGTAATTAAAATACTCGTGGTTCTGTAAAACACGTTACATATTGTTGGTTAAAAGTTTTGTGGTGATATGAAGAGTGTGCATTAGAATTCCAATCTGCTGGATAGTTTCGTGCAAAAAAGAAGAACTTAATGTAACGTAAAAGAAATTAAAAGAAATAGACGCAGGGATTAATAAAGAACTCATAAACAAAAATATAATAAAAAGAAAAAAAACTTTAAACAATTAAACCAGTGCCTTTTATTTCTCCTCTTTCGGCAACGTACGTTCGGAGTAACAAGTGTCGGGGGATTTAAGTGAAACTAGTGTCATACGTTGGCATCATAACTGTACCCCCACAATCTTCTAAATCATCGCTTGTTAAACTCATCTTAAAATTATTTATGTTTTGTTTTAAAAGTTTTGCATGTCAACTCACTCAACTTTATGGGATTCTTTGTCTCCAAGTAACTAATGTAAATAGGAGGTACTTTTTCCTTTTTTCGACTGGCACCTGCTGAGATGGTTCCTGGCTCTGATTTGGTTCCTGCTGTTGATGTGGTCCCTGGCGTTGATGTGGTTCCTGCTGTTGATGTGATTCCTGCTATTGAATTTCCTGAGCTTGTCGTGTTTTCTTTGTCTTCGCGGGTTGCTGTTGTTGATGTACCTTTTTCGTTTTCCGCTCATTCTGGCTCGGATTGTTTTTTAGTTTAAGAACTTGTTCCAATTGTTTGCCCAGTTCTTGTTTTTTAAGACCAATCTCATGAATGAGTCTGTTGAGGACCTCGACCTGATTGCTGTTGTCTGCATTTGTTCTGCTAACAGCCAATTCTTGGAATTGGTTTCCAGCCTCCGAGTACTGGGCAGCATAAGCATCGTCTTCGCCGTCGCTGTTGTCACTCAACGTGTCTGTGTACTTGTTTTTAATGGATTTATGACGTTTATCCTTTAGATTTGGGTCTGTATTTTACTTCCTCCGAACCACAATTTTAGCATCTATTTGATCTACGTCGATATAATGGACCACGTCTTCTCACTTTTTTTTATTGTGCGAAGTACAAATAGATTGAGGACTAGCGCACGCACTCAAAATATTTGCGCGGTCACACGTAAATACCACTCACACGTTCACACTTAACGTGTTACTCATACTTTTTTTTCTTCGCGACCGCCCGCTTTCGTGCGATCCTGACGACGTTTGCATTGTGACTATTCGATGACTTATAATTGGTAGATGGGTTAACTCGAGTGATCTCGCACACCACAGATAGAGCCTTACTGGTTGGTCTACCGTCCCGGAACCCATATTACCATTTAAAGAGCCCCGGTGTGCCCTCCGGGAATTGTTCCAGGCGGGTGTCAATTACTCGCTCAATCAGGTTCCCTGTTGTGTCCAGCATGCACAAGGGGCGATAGGACGACGCCTATTCTGCTTCCTTGAATCTTTTTGATATAATACAAGCCGGTGTTTTTTCAACTATTGAGGAAAGTGTCTTGTTTGGAGGCATGCGGTGAAGAGTCTGTAGAAGATTTCCGGCCTTTTAGTGAAAGCAGTCTTCGCCATAGTGTTAGGAATTCTGTTCAGTGCTAGGGTCTTATTGTTGTTAAGCCATGAGCACCTTCGATGGCTACTGTTGGTATTGCTCTTTCAGTGATGTTCTTTTTCCCTTGTGGTCTCGTGTTTTCACATTGCGGGAAGAGATGAGGAACGATTCTGGTCATATCACTTTTGATCCTTTACATTTGATTACTGTTGTTGTGTAGTCTTTTCATGACTGGGGAGTGGTGAACTCTTCCAAACTTAACCAAGCTACCGCAACTCCAGCTACAGTTTGGAACAAAAAACATTCTCATCCGTATACATAGACCACATAGCGTTGGCGTAAAAAGGTTCTTTAAGTCATTATCTATCGGTGCCTGCGGATTTTCGACGGATTTCCCACACGTAAATAAATAAATAAATCAATGTTCACTGACATTTATAATAGTGATTTAGCACTTGTAAAACTTAAATGATATTATCTGTTATTACTATAAGTGAAACGACTGTTTATTATTCAAAACTACTAGTAGGTGTGGGGTCCTTCGCAGGGCGAAGGCTTTGGTAATTCATCGAGCTTGTTGGGGGAGAAGCAAATTCTGCATCTTCGCTTGGTGGTGTTGTGTTAAAGTGGTGTCTATCTTTTTTCCCTACCTTTTCCAATTTACAATTTCACACGAATTTTTTTATCTTCACTATCGATTTCCTACTTTAATGACCGCACCATATCTGTTTATATTGATGTTATGAGATATTAATAATTTAATTTGGTAAAAAAAAAAGACGTGGACACCGTACACCTTCTACATGAAAGCGGTTTGTTGGCAAACGATTTCATGTCTTACCGGTCTAAGCGGAAAATCGCTTGCAGGAAAAAGAACTTCGGATAATAAGTCTCAACAATACTACTTTCTAAAACAGATCCAACACGATCTGTTAAAACAAGTAAAACAATTGTGGATTCATCTTCCACCAAACTTGTTGTCCAAAGATTTTAATTTATCTAGAACTCATTTCATATATAATACGAGGGTTGCCTTTTATATTTCGGGATTAGAGAACAAAAAAAAATATTGATCATCGAAAATCACTTTATTGTTTTTCAAAATATTTCCCATGAAGATCTATACACGTTTGCATGCGTTTGAACCAATTGTCGAAGCACTTTTGCCACTCTGATTGAGGTATCTCCAACACATGCATTCTAAATGCAGCAACCGCTTCTTCAGGTGTCGAAAAACGTTGACCTCTCAGTTTGTTTTTTACGTACGGGAATAAAAAGAAGTCATTCGGTGCCAAGTCAGGACTATACGGCGGATGACCCATCAAATCGATGTTTTGGGTGCTCAAAAATGCAGTTGTCGCAGCCGATGTGTGAGAGCTCGCATTGTCGCGGTGAAGAGTGATCCGTCTTCGGCGGTTGGTTTTCCTGATTTCTTGGAAGACAACTGGAAAACAAATGGTTGTGTACCACTCAGAATTGACTGTTCTGCGTTGTTCTAGTGGTACGGTTGCGACATGTCCAGTTTTTCCGAAAAAACAGACGACCATTTGCTTGGAAGTGCTTCGTGCGCGAACAACTTTTGTTGGAACACAACTTTTGTTGGATTTGGCTCATCTTGAAACACCCAGACAGTCGACTGCTGTTTACTTTCGGGCTCATACGCGTAAATCCACGATTCATCACCTGTCACGATGTCATAGACGTGTTTCGAAGCACCGCGACCGTATTTTTGAGCATTTCTTTTGACCAATTGACACGAGCCTTTTTTTTGAGCGATTGACAAATTGTGTGGGATCCAACGCGAACAATTTTTTTTGACAGTCAAATGTTTATGCAATATTGAATGTATGCTGGTCCCACTAACGCCTAAGGTTGTCTCAATCTCACGATAGGTCACATGACGATCTTCCAATACCAGTTCGCGCACAGCATCAATGGTTTTTCGGAACAACAACTGATTTTGGACGACCTTCACGAAATTCATCTTGGAGTGAACTACGACCACGATTGAATTCACCATACCATCGATAAACACTGGTCCTTGATGGAGCTTCATCGCCAAAAATTAAATTAAGTTCATCCATGCACTGTTGCTGAGTTAATCCACGCCGAAAGTTGTAAAAAATAATCGCACGAAAATGTTGACGATTTAATTCCATTTTTGGGCCGAGATGAATCTTTTAAGTTACTGTAAACAACACAAATAGCGCTCGTGTGTCAAAACGTTCTGAGTGCGTATAACCTCAAAAATGTCCAACTTTACGACAGAGCTGTCAATTGCCGGATTACAACACTAGGGTTGCCAAATCCCGAAACATAAGAGGCAACCCTCGTAATAATGCTTCTAAAGCGGGAGAGAGAATCCATTGTAATTTTTAGTTAGCGTATGCATTCGTGGACACCAACCACGAATCTTGAATTTGCAATTACCATCAAGCTTTGTAGGGGTTCTCTATACTACATCGAGAACCAACCCACTATTTCAAACCTAATTTTGACTGCTAACAGCGCGTCACATCAACCCCTATCCCACCGTCCAGTAATTCACCTGAAAATCATGTTTTCCAAAAGGACGCATTAGCTGAATTCATTATTCTATGCAGATAATGCATAATTGAATTCAGCTTCCTCTTGCCATACGGCAACTCCGTTTCGCTAACTTCATGAGATTTCCTCCGGAAATTGCAATTCATGTCGGTTAGCAACGCCATCGTTAGGCCAAATGACGCGGTTGCATCTTATGCAACCATTTGGGAAATTATCATATTATTTAATTGTTTCCCACGGTTATAATTCCCTAGCCGACGTAGCGTCCCCTTTGACTTCCCGCAGACACTCTATTCGCTGGGGATCAATGATCTCTTTTTACAGGTGAATAGCTACAAAACATTTTCCTCTCCTTCCCACTTTTATCTTCCCCGGGTTCATTGCACTCTGAGATCACCACAGTCACCGCACTAGGTCAGTGGGTCATCCTCAGAGTCGGCATTGGTACAGACAAACAAGCTAAGTCAACCCCGATGTTATTGCGCTCTCTCTTTTGTTCTTTTCTTTCTTCGCATGCCCAGCGACTGTCGAACGCGCAAGTGTTTATCCACCTCGCTGAGACGTGAAACTTAAGGATTCATGAGAGAGCGCGATGATAATTGGCTAATAGCAGTGCAAAGCCCAAATTCCAAATTTCATCCCTTTCATCAGTCGCTAATCATCCACCAAACGGTGCAGATCAGCAATTACTCCATCACCACAGTGGACAGTCGTTTTACAATCACCACCGCGGCCGGTCACGCCGCGAGAGAGTCAGTTTTCATCCACCGAGGTGTTCGTACACACAACAGGAGTCGCGAGTTGTTTTGCTTTTAACACAGTCGGTGTGAAAAAAGGAATTTCAACCCCCGTAGGATGCGCATCGTCTACCGTATCGAGTCAGTCGAGTTTTTGGAGTCCCTGGCCGGAATAAAAAACAAAAGGAATATTAACGTCGTGACGAAGTGATGGGTTGCGTTCGGAATTTAAACCACAAAAATCCATATAACTCAAGAGATATCAAATAATTAAATTTTAAATTTCTCAAGCTATAGTCGTTAATGTCCAAAGACAATAAGTAAAATAAAACCAAAAAACGTAGTTATGAATTAGTTAAATAAAGAAAACGTTAACAATAAAAAAAAACAACCCCGGTGTGTTTTATTGATCCGTTTTTCTCAGGTGAACAATCTTCAGCGGACAAGTGTTGGGGAGTTAGTGAAACAGTGCCCCTGTTTGGCATACAAACTCTACACTCCCACAGCTTCCATAAATACTCCCCACTTCCTAGTCGCAAGTCGCTTTGGTTCTATACGGGCTACAAATCCATTGGTTTTATTTTTGTTTTTTAAATCTGTTACACTTCCAAGAAGCATCTTGAACGATGATTTTTTAAAGAACATTTTCACGGCTTCATATTTTACTTCGATCGTGTTCGGGTAAATAATCAATCAAACATGTCACACTACATAATCAAATGTTGATAACACGAAATGAAAAAATTGTCCCTCGCCGTAAACTTCGTAAACGCTGCGAATATTTCACTACAAATGCATTCATGTAATGTTTGCGACTCTAATAAAGATCTTTATCTTCATAGCTTGTAAGCACTTTTCAACAATTGTGTGATTATAGTTATATTACGTGTTCAAATCTATCGGTAGTCCGTTTCCGTAACACTGTAATTTACGCCTTCAATTAGAACCTGCGATAACGCGAATTGACCTTTACACATTGCCCAGTTGAAAAACCTTGCAAAATATTATAACCTCGAAACTGTAACAAAGTCATCTATTTAGGAAATATTTCAAATAAAAATGAGGTGATCATTTCACAGATCCTTGGACCTTATTGTTTTTTTTTTTAAATTGCATTGCTAGACACATTCCACTGTTTGCATACGAGGTTGAAAAATATTAGACTTACACGATCGGTGATTAACACTAGACTATTCCATTGATGTTGTTTACAATGGAGATATAAGACCGGATCCTGCTTGCGCTCTCACACACACACACGCACACGAGCACCAGTGACTCTAACAGACCTTAACGATCTTATCGATTTCTTTCCTTGTGGGAACGGTTTAAGTAGCACGACAACAATGTGACGATACATTGCGTTACTTTTCTTACGCTCTTGTTGCCTGAATTTCAAAAGAACTCAGGTATGTAAATCGGTTGAATGATCACTGGACTGAGAGACGTGCAGCGGGGAGATGGGGGAAAGGTGGGTGGTGGTTGTCAATCGTTGAGATGGTGCTGCCTTGGCAGAGGCTTGTGTCAGTAAGGCAATCATTATTTTATTATTATTATTATTTATTACAATGCAAGTAAATTACATGGTAACTTAAAACTAATAGCACTAGCGACTAAGGCTTTCGGCTAGAATATAAATATTAAATATTGTTTACACTAGATTTTGTAACTTAACTAAGGTTAGTAGTTTGTAGAGCTTATCGATATTAGATGATGATGGTTGGGATATGATGTTGAGGATGTCGTCGTTGTAATGTTGGCGAAAGGGTCTTTTACCCCTGCACATTCAAATAGTATGTGTTTGGAGGATAGGTTGGAGTTGGATGTACATATGTGCCAAGTAGGGGGATTACTCCTGTTGATGAGATGTTGGTTGGTGATAAATGTGTGCCCAAGGCGCAGCCGGAGGAAGCACCTGATTTTATGTTTTGCGGCTGTTGGTGGATATGTGATGGGTTCTCTTCTGGGGTTTACTACTGCATACATATGCCTGTAGTCGCCCAGTCCTTTTGTTCTAAGTTGTGGAGCTCACTATTTAAGTATCTTTGTAAGTCCTTGCTGTTTTCAACGAAAAAGGTTATTAGGGGTTCCTTGATGGCCAGTTTTGCAGCAGCATCTGCTGCTTCGTTGCCTGCTATCCCACTATGGCTTGGCACCCAGAGAAGCTTTATTTTGTTTTGTTTATAGAACAAACTATGCTGGATCAAGTGAATGATTCGGTTTCTATTGTTTGGGTTCCTTATTGCTTGGATGGTTGATAGGCTGTCTGTACAAATAAGTGTCCTGTCCTTTTTTACTAACTTAATTGCTTCCAGTACAGCGGTTGCTTCGGACGAAAATATGGAACAGAATTCGGGTATAAGACCCTTTCTGATTACTATTTTTGCGCTGTTGACTATCGCAAATGACGTGCCGTCCTCTGTTTTGGATCCGTCGGTGAAAAGTAGGTTCCACTGGGGGTGTTGGTTTTTGATATGTTGATAATGTTGTTGGTATTCTAGGTGGTTTGTTATAGTTTTTGGGAGTAGGCTTAAATCGATGTTGAATATCTTAGGTGATAATAACCATGGGGGGTAAATTGTCCTTGCCCTTTGTGGTTTAATGTTTATTCGGAATTGGTGCGCAAGTAATATTGCCGACAAGTGCCTTTGGGGCCGTTTCCTCCTAAGGATGTGTTTAATATCCTTCACTATGGGTGTCTCCGGTGTGGCGGTAAGTTTGACAACTAGCTTGGCTGAATGGTACTTCATTCGATTTTCAATCGTCGGGAGTCCACTTTCTGCTAGAATGTTTGTTATTGGGGTGGTTCTGAATGCACCTGTACTTATTCGGGCTGCTGATAGGGGGGTTTCACTAGTTGTAGGTTAGTTTTGCTGCATTTCCCGTATATTGGTAGGCCGTAATCTATTTTCGATAATATAATTGCTCTGGTGATGTTTGTTAGTGTATTAGTATGGACAAAACTCTTTTTTGATCCTAAGTATTTAATTATATTTAACCTTATATCTAAGTTTTTCTTAAGAGTTAGACATTGATTTTTGAAGTTGTATTTACTGTCAAATTGTAGACCTAGAATTTTTAGTGTATTAACATTGCTGATGGTGGAGTTTTCAAAGTTAACTGTTAACAATTTATTGCAACTGTGTTTTTTATATATGTGTAATATTTTGGTTTTCTTGTTTGAGATTTTGGCTCCGGAATAATGACCCCACATTCTAATATCTGAGAGAATATTTTCAAAAGTTTGACTGATAAGTTCTAAATTGTTGACATTACTGAATACAATGAGATCATCTGCGTAGATACAATATTTTACAACTTTATATTTTGCCAGTATAATACTTAGATCTTCAAACGCTATTTTGAATAAAACTACCGAGAGTGGTGATCCTTGGGGGATACTGATTTATAGATTGTGTACCCCGGAACAAACTCCGTTGGATTTTACCCTGAATTTCCTATTAGACAGGAAAGATCTGATAAAATTCAACATATTTCCCATTTTTGAAGTTTGTTCAGTATGACCTGGGGGCCGATGCGGTCGAAGGCCTTTTCGTAATCTATTGCTAGAATGGAGGTATGCTTTTTGCAGAAAAGTACAGAAGTAATGTAGTTATCAAGGTGAAGGAGGGCATCCATTGTACCTCGACTTTTTTTGAATCTAACTTGCTGCGTACTTATAAGGGTATATTTCTCTAAATACCAGTTGAGCCTTTTTGCGATAATTTTTTCTAACAATTTGCCTAAGCAGGGGAGGAGGGAAATAGGGCGGTAGCTATTGATTGTGTCGCTTTCCCCATCGGACTTTAAAATAGGTATGACAGTGGATGTTTTCCATGTTTGTGGTATGACGCCTGATTTATAAATGTGGTTAAATAGATCTACTAGACGCTGTTTCAAGATCGGAGGGCTGTTTTTGACCATAGCATAATCTATTCTGTCGAAGCCCGGGGTTTTTCCTTTTGCAGAATGCAGACTGGATTCAAATTCTATTCCGGTTATGGGACTTTCTATGGCATTGAGATAGGTGTTCCCTAGGGTGGTTATTCGCATTGGGTGTTCCTGCATTTGTTTTTTTGCTGCGTCGAAGTTTGGATGAAAATTAAACTTTATATTTGCCCAGGATTCGGCTAGATGTTCGGCTATTTTTTGAGGACATGTAAGTATGTTAGTGCCCGTATTTATTGCCGTAATGCCAGGGGGATTATAATTGCCTGTGAGCGTTTTTATATCAGACCATATCTTTTTTGGGGTGGAATTGGGTGTTAATTTTGCCGTGAAGGATTGAAATGATTTGGCCTTTTCAATTTTGGCAGTTCTCCGAAACTGGGCGTGAAGCCTTTCATATGTTATTAGATGCTGGTCCGTTGGCTGTTTCTTGAAGATTTTCCAAGCTGATTGTTTTTCGGTCCGTAATCTTGCCAGTTCGGTATTCCACCATGGGACAACGGTTTTATGGAACCTTCTTGTTGTCTGCGGAATGGACATGTTGGCGGCCGCTCTAGTCATTTTTGTAATAATACCTGCTTCTTGGTTAATATTTTGTTTTGCGCTATGGGAGCTAAGGAATTGTGTGGTTAATGTTTGAAATTTATCCCAATTGGCTCGGTTAGATTGGAACTTGGGGAGGAGTTTGATCTTTTTCTTATTGCCGTTGCTAGTCGAGACAGAGATTTTAATCGGGAAGTGATCGCTTCCATGCAGATTGTCTAATATTTCCCAGTTAGTTATGGGAGAAAGTTGGGATGGTATTATGGAAAGGTCTACGTTTGTAAACGTTTTGTGTGTGGAAAAGTGGGTTGGCTTGCCGTTATTCAGTATTGCCAAGTGGGATTGTAGCAAAAATTGTTCAACGATTTTACCTCTTTTGTTTGTTGTTCGTGATCCCCATATTGTACTCCATGCATTGAAATCCCCCACTAGGAGGATTGGTGTGTGCATGTTTTGAGTTATGTTATTCAGATCCGCTAGATTGAATGGTTGGTTGTGTGGGATGTAAATTGAGATAACCGTTAAACTTAATTTCCCTATAAGTTCGATTGCGGTAACCGAGAAAGGGGAAGTAATGTTGAGGTGTCTATGGTTAAGGGCCCTATGTATTAGTATACCGGACCCTTGTTTAGAGGAGTTGTTTCCTGTGAGGTTGTTGAAGTAGGCTTTGTATTCCCGAGGCACCTTAGCATTTGAGGACTGGGGTAAGTGAGTTTCTTGCAATGCTATGATCGCTGGTTTTAGTTCCTTTATAAGGATCTGTAGTTCGTGATAGTTATTGTGGAACCCATTCAGGTTCCACTGAAGCATTAAAAGATCGTTTGGATTGTTGTTAGTGTTTGTTGTGGTGTTCAAAGTGGGGGAGTCAATATAACGGTGATTGGTTATCTGACTCCGCGCCACACAGCTCGTTTCACTCAGTTGTCCAATCCGCTCGGATTGGTTTGAGTGAAAGTCGCCCTGTGCCGCGGAGTCAATGTGTTGGTGACAGAGATTAGGATCATATCTTTCCATGATCAGGTAAAGGGAAATTTTCCGTTGAGTCTAAACGGGATTTTTGCATTTCTGCTGGAATGTGTTTCGGTTTGTTTGTGTGTGTTTGAGTTTGTATGGGAGAAGCGTTTCGTGTTTTGTTTTTTATTGTGTTTTGTTGTACGATAGGGTGTTTTCTCTTTTCTATTTCCTTTAAGGTTGCATAGGAGGTGGAGGGAAGTATATGTGTTTCTTTGGTAGCAGTTTTGTTTACGGGCATTGGGACTTGTATGTGTTTTGTTGGGACTGAATTGGCACCAGTTGGTATTTTTAATGCGGAAGCGGTTTTCTTTATTTGTTCCGAATAGAGATCATTATTTGTTGTTTGGATGGGATTTTGTTCTCTGTATATGCGTTTAGCATCGGATAGGGGTGTTTTATTTTTTGTTTGTATTATTAAAATATGTTGGTATTGCATATATTTTGGCATGTAGAGGAAGATGCCGGGTGGGGGCCGTGACAGTTTGCACAGATTGTTCTTATGCATTCAGTTTCAGGGTGGGGTGGAAGATTGCATGTATTGCATGCCGTTGTATTTTTGCACCATTTTGCCGTGTGGCCTAGTAATTGGCATTGTCGGCAACGCATAGGCCTCGGAATGTATTCCTTGACCTTGGTGTTGTACCAGCCGATTTCGATTGTTGTTGGTGGATGAAGACGGTTAAATGAAAATAGCATTAGGCCCGTGGGCTTCCTTTCTCCATTCATCATTTTGGTGAATTTAAATACATCAACAATGCCTTGGGAGTTCATTTCTGATAATATATCAGGTTCTGGGACGTTTATAAGACAGGGGGCGTAAACGATTCCTTTAGAGATGTTTAGTTTGGGGTGTAGTCTTATGTCGACCGGACAGATTGATTCGAATCGTTTGGAATGGATGAATCTATCTGCTGTATCTTGGTCTTTGACTAGAATTAGTATGGAGCCATCCCTAAGCAGGGTTATTCTTTCGTACTGTGTACTAATAGAATCAATTATTCTCTTCAGCACAAAGACGTTAACAGATGTTAGTGGCCTTGAAGCATCGGTTGGGTGAATTTGAATGAACCGAGGTGTTTTTAAAATTGCTTTGTTCGGCAAAGCAGGGAGATCGAAAGACAATGGGCTGCCGGATTGTGTTTTCTTTTTTGTTGGCACGTTGGTTGCAGAGCCTGAGAGTGAGCATTCTCCCAGTTCTAGGAACCTGTTGCCGGTATGCTGGCTTGGCCCTAGGGCCATATTTTGGGTTTCTTACCTGATGTGTCTTTGTTGTGTTTTGTTTGTGAATTCTTAGGAGTTTTATCTGTTGTCAAAAATTTCTCTTGAAATACTTTTACTTTTTAAATAGGTAGTCACTTCACTTTTTAACTGGCGCACTATTCAAAACTGGTGTTCACTGTAAGAGAGTTCGCGGCTGACTGGAAGGCAATCATATTACCAGACATTCTGGGAGATATAAAAGTATTGATCGTTTCGTAACGTCCATTACTGTGGTGGGAGATTAAAGTCGTTTAAGAAAATGTTATCGACCTGGGCATCACTCATCTCGATTACTTGATTAATTGTAGTAGTAGCGAGTTCCTATAATTCAATGGATTGGGATGGTAAAATGTAATAAAAAATGACGTATATAGTTTGTAGGAACAATTTTATTTTGACTGAGGCGTAATCAACTTTAAGGCATGTAGAGTAATGACGACACTAGGTTGTGTTAGGCTCACACGACGCCAGGGGGATTCAATACAAAGATGGCCATCATCATCATCACGGTAAACATTGAAGAAAGAAGGGAGATAATGCCTAATTTTGATACTAGTGATTATGTCTGTTTTAGTTAGAAAAACGAAAAACGAAACACCAATGTTGTAAACATTTATGATTTACTTTGGGGCCTTTATTTGTATAAGAATTGGCAGTGAATTAGCTATTGAATATTGAATACGTAAATTTTTGTCATATTCCCAATGGAAATAATGAGTATGGGAGTCTGTTTACAAATCCCAGTGGAAATTTCGATTATGAAAATGGATTTTGGAGGATTTATGAAATTGGGTGTTGAGTATGAGAATTGATACTGGAGTCACATTAGACGTTTTGAGAAAAAACGGTTTTGGATTTCTCGTTGAAATATTGGTAAAAGCGAATCAGTTTTGAATTATCAATGGAAATTTTGAGTATAGAATTCGATACTAAATTCCCAATGGAGATTGGATTTTGAGTACAGGTTGGATTTTGAGTATTAGATTTCGAGTATAGAGTATCGATATTGGATTTCCTGTTAAAGTATCAAGTATGTGAATTGATTTCATATTCGAACGTGGAATCCTATCAGTCTCTTCAAGATATATTCGTATACTTTATTGCTATTATTATGTTGCGATTAAATGGGCCTTACTTAGACTTTAATTATGAAATCCATGAAGAATTGATAATGTGCAGAATAATTGTATCCATCTGATACTTGTACGCTAATTGTAGCAACTATTCATCGATGGGGGTAATAGAAGCACTTTCATATATGTGAGAGTTGGGGTAATGATGACCGTCAGGTTTCCTATAGTAGTTGATGCTGAGGAGTTTTCTTTCGGATACTCGAAGCCCTTCCATTTGGAGTGAAGATACGCTAGACCATAATGGAAAAGCGATATTCCAATACGATGTTTCAGACCGAATTAGCTGCTTATGGTAGGAAAGTTGGACTTTGGTCTTAG
The DNA here is from genome assembly GCA_963931805.1 of Microdon myrmicae. Taxonomy (NCBI): domain Eukaryota; kingdom Metazoa; phylum Arthropoda; class Insecta; order Diptera; family Syrphidae; genus Microdon; species Microdon myrmicae. The sequence goes on from OZ007497.1 coordinate 89,255,498, forward strand.
TCTTGTTAGTCCAATTCAAAACAAGGTGAATTTGCTAAGATCGACCGTTGGCTATTTGAATGATGTGGGAATGTTTGGTGAAATTCATTTTTCTGTATAATTTATGCCAAGATATTTCACCCCATCCTGAAGTTAAATGGTAGTACATCTGTGGTCCTTTTCATAGATTTCCACTATCGTTACAGGTCCTCTAGTCTTGTGCCACAGGGACACAGGTTCACTACACTTCCTATAGTTGATCGAGCGGAGCGCCGACCCTGTCTATCGGTTGTCCCGCGACTAGTGCCGCGGCGTTTATTTTTGCAAAATGAAACGTCAAAGTCATTCGATTCACTTTTTTTTTATTAACGTAAACTCTAACACAATTCAACGGTAAGTAAAAAAAAACAAAAATAAAACTGCTTAGTTCACTAGTGGTTAGCAGTAGGAAGTTTAACGCTCTAGGTTCAAACTCATTTTTGATATTTACATGCCCACTGTTAATTTTACACTCGTTCATCGTACTCCTTGCGGCGCGAAACTAATTCTATATACCCTCCAAACACCTGTGCAGCGATCGTACGCGATGGAATGCAAATCTCGACTGTATTACGTTTTGCGTGGAGGGCGCGACTGGCCTCCACGGAATCTGTGGAAAGACTGGTTAATTCTTTCGAAACGACAGAATACCAAATTCCATCGTTTCGGTGACCAGTAGGGGATGATCTTCCATGGTGAGGATGTGCACGCAGACAGATGCGGTTACCTCGCATGCTCATGCTGTGTGTCCATGAGCATGCGAACCGTGGGTATTAGAATTCCATAAAAGAAAATGTTACATGTCGTGTTTGCAGCTGGGCAAGTATCATGAAGAAGATACTTGGGGTGTTTACCCGATCAGCAACTGCGAACAGCATTTACGCTGATCGTGTACATATCTATGGCATCTTGCAAGGGTCGAACTCTCGTGTGTGTATTTACATTGACGAGTATTCGATTTGCTTCGGTAGTCAGTGGTGAGGTATGCTATTGCAAATTGCACGATCGATCGGTGGGTTTGCTGATATGACTTGTCATGCACGTGTGTGGGAAAAATACTTTCTTCTTGTGTGCATGGACAAGTTCGAGGATTTATGTCGGTTACGTAATATCGTAACCGAATTGAATATCAGGGGCATATTTATTGATGCTAATGCATTTGCTTGTCGATTGGTTCGGCGACCGATATGGTCGCAGCAAAGAAGAGAAGCAGGAATTTCTCCTGCTTGTGTGCTGTAGGATTCGACAAGGAATATGGGCGCCGATATGATTTGAGTTTATATCGGTTGTTTGGTGCTACGACTGTAGCGATCCTAAATCGCTACCCCCATCCAAATCCCCAATAGTATTAAATCATAATCCAAAGCCTAAATTTCCTAATTTCATATTGAATCATATGAGCAATAAATTAACCCATAGCTAATTTACCGCTCATTGATTCAATTCCACATAATAAACCCAAATCCCAAATCTTCCATTGCTTCATATTCAAATCCCATATTGAGTCACATGTACAACGAATTTAACCAAAAGTTAATTTACCATACATTGACTCAATTCCTAAAAACCCTGACATTATGAAATGCTAAATTCAAAACGCATTTCATGACTTCCCTTCCTAGAACCCATCCAATTAAAGCCTCTAACAAATTCCCAGAACACAACTCAAATTGAAACGCACTAAGTCGTTAGTTGTGCTTCTGGGAATTTCGACAAAAATTAGTTGACAATTCTCAACTAGAAAATTTATGAAAGGGCGGTGAATTTGAATTTCGTGATCAGTTGAAGTTCAGAGGCCGAACCCCTGGCCGCGCGCATAAAGCAATTATAAAACCAAGTTCCCAAAAATAAAATAAGCACCTCTTAACAAAGCAAAGTTGTCTTTTCGTTTCGGTGTCATCCACATTCGGTCGCAGTTTACGAGGATAGCTTGGTTCCGGGGTTTTAACAGTTTTTACAGAGAGTTGTGTAATTAATCAACCAAGTATCAGTGACATCAAATGATAAAAGCTCATACAAATAACTTTTCTCGGGTCGAACAAAGTGTTGCAGTGCTGGGTGAACGACAGTGGATGTGCGAACTCGTCTGTGGCCTAACCCGACACGTCACCACTATTCAGTGCGCGGCTCAGAAAGTGAACTGCCCCTCCTGCCCAAAAAACCTCCACCAGCCGAGGGCCGCCCAAGCGACAGACGGCCCCTCCTGCCCAAGAATAGTCCGAGGTCCAGAAGACGTCCACCCCAAAAGGTAAGCCATCCAAGCTTTATAATGTTTCCGGTGATACCTCAACACGACCGAATTGCTTTTTAGGCACATGATTCGTTTTCTGCAATCATGCCCTTGTAGCGTCTCTAACAGATACACACACAATACACAAGCAAGTAATGAAGAACACCGAACGAAAATCGAATAATAAAATACATCAGAGCCGTATACCATAGCGATAACATAACAATTCACATCAGTGGGATATAGTTGAGTTTAAAAATCGAATTCCAAACACGGCAGTAGCCTGATGTGTTACGCTTAGGTTCAATTTTTGGTGATTCTAACTGTCATAGCGTCAGTTCGAATCACACGTTCTTCACTATCAATCCCAAACGCTATAATTGGTGACCCCGGCGTGATCTGTACACACAGCACACACTTTCCCGTAATAAAGCAGAACTTCACACACGATCATGACTTCCGCATAGAGCAACAGGCACACTCGCCTGCTCCGACGTTCTCTCGTTCGCTCCGTCGTTCGCACATGAATCTAATCGTAACAAAGTTACTGAGGACGGAGTAGTGTAGCGTCTCTAACAGATACACACACAATACACAAGCAAGTAGTGAAGAACACCGAACGAAAATCGAATAATAAAATACATCAGAGCCGTATACCATAGCGATAACATAACAATTCACATCAGTGGAATATAGTTGAGTTTAAAAATCGAATTCCAAACACGGCAGTAGCCTGAAGTGTTACGCTTAGGTTCAATTTTTGGCGATTTAAACTGTCATAGCGTCAGTTCGAATCACACGTTCTTCACTATCAATCCCAAAAGCTATACCCTTGGGGAAAATGTCCCTTGGTGCTAATGCTATTGAATTAGCTAAAATATGGCTTAGGTGGTTAGGAGGCATTTTAAGCAAATAACTGAAACGTGAGTAAATGTTTCCCAGGGTTTATGTGTTTTAGGTAGCCGTTTTTGTGTCGTACCTGGAAAAGGCAAGCAGTGGCGTTAGTGTGAAACGCCACACACCCTCTGTGAATATCGAGAAGTAGTATGATAGTATTTCCTTCTTTATGATTATGGTGCCTGCTTTTGTTGGATTGACTCGAATTTTTCACCCACTGATTTAGTTTATCCAGATGACGGTTAAGACGATTTATTCTAACTTTAAGCAATAAGCCTCGTGAAATGGTTGGGAGAAATCATAGCCCATCTTTCGGATCTTGGCTGATGGACCCGGTCTAGAAAAAATAGCATCCCAGGTCGCTGGCTCAGCACTATAGGCTCACGTTTCCTGGGAGAAGTAAAATAAAAAGAAAAAAAGGCTTATGAATGATGTGTACATAAGAGGGGCTCCATTGCATCATATTTGCTTAACTTTTCCATCCATATGCCTTCACCCTCACAGTAAGGGCGGCTTGACTTAAGAGGCGAATAAAGGCCGAGTGGGGTCCCAACGCCCTGCCGCCTGGTGAAATACCACCTCATCAAGCTATAGGCTCCGTGAAATGGTCGGGAGAAAACCCCGGTCACCTTTCAGGGCTTGGCTGATGGACCGATTCGAGAAAATGTTGGATTAGCTGGAAAGTTGGTCCCAAGGTGAGATACCACCCCTTCACGCTGTACATTCCGTGATATCATCGGGAGAGATTTTCGACAATGTTTCGGATGTATGGCTGGTGGCGCGGACTGAAAATTGATATAAGTCAAGATGGCATTTTCTGAGTTAAGGAATTCCGGAGGTAAACTAGTTTCCAATTCGAATCTCCGGGTGGGACTATGTCAGGGGGAACATCATTCAAATATTTTGATAAATAACCGGATCTTAAGAAATTCATCATCGCGTGATTGGATTCGTTCTCGAAACACTCTAAACGTTCGACTCACGATGGCATTTTGTAACATCAGGAGCATCGGTTTCACCAATACGAATGTAAACGCCGTTCACCAATATTTGCAAACAGCGAAACCTTATATCCTTGCCCTAACCGAGACCCAGCCTGATTAGTCAACTTATTGGACATATATTCGTTGCTCAGGATACGACTTGCATTCGAGATTCCCTTTTAAGGGTGGAGTCAACGTATTGACGCGGTACGATATGGCTTGCCAAAGGATGGAGTCGTTAGAACCCAACAACTTGGACATCATATGGTTAAGGGTCGTGCGGGGGAATTCTGTTAAATTTCTTTGTTGTCTTTACCGCTGCCCGATGACGCTTTTCGAACATCTTTCGCGTACCATCGATTGGCTACAGATCAACCACCCGTCTTCTGAAATTGTTGTCTTTGGCGATTTTAATGTACACAACTTCGGCTGGTCGCTGTTAACCGGAATTTTGGCTCAATTCGTGGAGGAACCAACGCGAGTGCCGGATTCCCGAGACGATTATGCGAACTACCCTGGATTTGTTTTTGACGCCCGAACCGAGTATTTTTACCGTAGAGGTTTCTGTGCCACTGGGAAACTCAGATCACTGTTTGGTATCGGTCACGCAACCACTTGCATTTCAAGCTAATAACCGACCTGGGCGGTTTGGGTGTGTATGGAGGTACGAGACTGCCAACTCGGACGATTTGCGAGATTTTTTCGCATCCTTTTCGTGGTCGGAGAAGTGCTTTGGAGACTCCGATATTAACGCATGCGGGCAGTCCGTCACAGAGATGGAGATTTACATTCCACATTCCATCAAACGAAATTCATCTGTTAATATTTTAGTTTGATAAATAACGCGAGCAGATTACAGCGGGAAAAATAGGAATAAGGCTCCTCGATACTATAGTGGTTAGTATACCCGCCTGTCACGCGGAAGACCGGGGTTCGATTCCCCGTCGGGGAGCCCTTGGCGCAAGACTAATGACCTTGCCCGGAAAAAACAAATCATTATGGAAAATTTAATAAGCCTCAGGACTTGCTAAGCAAGGCCAAGACTGGTTCCCAGTTGTAGTGCCGATGATGATGATGAATCCCACCAATGTTAGCAGAAGGAATTTTGTTAGAAACAGAACGCGTGCAACCAGACAGTTGATACGGCGCGAAGACGGCTTACAGTGGCAAAAAATAGAGTTTTTAAACAATGGCGCTCCAATCCCACCGATGTTAACAGAACGAATTTTGTTAGAATCAGAAAAGCGTGCAACCAGGCAATTGATACCGCGAAGAAGGCTTACAACGATAGAGTGACCAATAAACTTCTTGAGTGCCCAACTGGTTCGCGTCCCTTCTCTTCAATGGCAAGGACTGTCAGCAATAGCCTCGTTTCCTTCTCTTTTCCTCTGTTGGTGACGGGCACTGGGACACTAGTCACAAATTCAAAAGATAGAGCTAAGATGTTCGCGAATTTATTTTCCGCGAATTCAAACCTCGATGTCGGTCTTTTGGAACCGCCTGTAATCGGGTCGGTAGAGTCTTCTATGGGTACTATTCAACGCATTCTACGTGGACTGGACTGTAATAAGGCAACCGGCCGGACGGAATACCAGCATAGGCCTTAAGCACTGTGCTCCAGAACTATCGCCCGTTCTTGGCAGACTCTTTCGCTTATCTTATGCACGAAGGATCTTTTCTACCTGCTGGAAGATCGCTCGAGTTCAGCCAATCCCAAAGAAGGGAATAAAGCGCCTCCCACAAAATTACCGATCAATAGCATCATCGTCTATGTTATCTAAGGTGATGGAAAGGATCATCAATCCGAGTTAGTAAAGTATTGGGAGTGCAACGGGCTTCTGAAAGATCGTCAATATGGATTTCGTGGCAGGCGGTCCACGGGACGGGTTGTCTTTTGACTCGTATAACCGATATATGGACTCCTGCCATTGAGAGGAATGGTGAGTCAAGGGCGATCGCATTGGATATCTCTAAGGCAGATGACTGCGTCTGGCACGAAGCGTTGGTGAGCAAACTTCGTTGATATGGACTTTCCCAGTAGCATTTCGACTAGACGAAAAGCTTTCTGAAAAATCGATCGATCCGGGTTGTTATGGACGGCGTCTATGGATCTGTGTCCTGTTAATTCGGGGGTGCCTCAAGGTTCTCTTTTGGATCCAACCTTGTTTTTCACATAAATTCATTGTTGGAGTGCTCAGTTTAGGCGATTGGCCAATTAGTGCATCAACGTCATACCAGCTGAAGTGTAGCCGGATCGACTGTCTGAATCGGGATCTGGATAAGGTCCTGCAAAGGGGAAAGCCCAATTTCGTCGACTTCAAACCAACGAAGACACAATATACAACATTCACAAAGAAAAATGGATGATCGGTTCCACAGCTGATGATGAATGGCCAGGGCCTCGAATCTGGGGAAAGCTTGGAATTGCTCGGCGTCACGGTCTGTGGGAATGTATCGTGGCATAAACACGTGTTGAATATCGTCGGGTCCGCCTCTAGAAAACTAAGTTATCTTTTTAGAGCGTAGAAAAATTGCATGAAACAACTTTCTATACAGTAAAAAGCGAGGCATTTTGTGCTTAAAAAACTATAATGTACTACATTTTTATTTTTCATTAAATTATGTTCTTCTGATGTTTTTAAACCTGATTGGTTTTTATGTAAGTCGTTCCATGAGGCATTATTAATGCCGTATTTTCCATGCACCTACATATACTTATAACCTTTTGCAATCAAAGCTTATGAGCATTTATCCATTCCTTCTTTCTCTTTCGATTTATAATCTCATAATCAGGTATCAAGGGGGTAATACGAGGTCAGGTCAATAAGTCTTTAGAAAATGGAGACGATTTTCTTTTATTTTCTCATTTAGCTGACCTAATAATTACACATAATACTGTCCAGTTATCGTCTGTTCTTTTTCCAAATAGTCAATGAAGATAATACCACGTGCATACCAAAACACTGTAGCCATAACCTTTCCAGTTGATTTCACTGTCTTTGCCTTCTTTGGAGCTCGTTCGCCTTTAACAATCCACTACTTTGACTGTTATTTTGTCTCGGTAGTGTAGTGGTGTGTCCATGATTCATCTACAGCTACTAGTCTGCGGAAAAACTCATCTGGGTTGCGACGCATGTAAGTTCTCACCTGAGAGCAATGCGGCACCCATCTCGCAGATATTTTTTTCATAATCAATTTATCATGCAGAATTGAAACATGAAACAAATTGAAAAATGACAGATACCTAGTGACGAATGATGTTTACTAAAACAGACCATTAGCGATGCTACAAGCACCATCATACGCCTTTCTAAGGACTTATTGACCTACCCTCGTATACAAATGTCTTGTAACATTGCCTCAAGAATGAAGTTTGTCATACTTGTTAAATACCACACCTCTTATTACTTTACATTGCGCATTTTGGAGCTAATTCTGTCAACCATTTCCAGCGAAAAAGCCGCATCCAATGAATCGCACTTTGCAGGTAATTTATAGTTCGATATGCGTAACTTGTGCACGCTGTAGGTGTGTTTTTCTCAGAAGTAGATTCATAATTAGTCAGAGGCTCTTTAAAATTACTATCGTTACATTCAGTGGGGTTTCGAAAACTGGTCTAATGACATATAATTAAAACGCAATTCGCATAATTTATTACATGGCGATTGGATTTTACTAGAGCTTTCATGTATGTTAGGTTACTTATTGGTTTAACGATAGAATTGATTTATAGACATATTCATTTTTAATTGCTTTCGGATCTTGAAATGTCACTAAGAGGTGAAGCATTAAATGATCAGCTATCTAGTAAAAATATATAGCTTGGGATTTAATCTAATATATTCAATGAATACATTTTTATGGAGTTCATTAATCAATGTAATTACTTTTTTGGTATAAACCTTTTTATCACATTACATGGGGAAAAACCAAGAACTCCCGGTATGAAAAAGAAAACAATCACGAATGTTTCGTTAACATTTACGATTTTCCTACCCGTTAGGGTTTTACTTGAAATGTGTTGGTTAATTGGTTCCTTTCCTTTTATTTTTATCTATTAATATGCAAAGGGTAAACGTATTGTTTAAGTTCTAGTAATATTAAATAATGGAGGATAGATGGGGAATAAGAGGTGACAAAATGGACAGAAAGAATGAAGGGAGTAACAGTTGGGGGTGGTGTGTTGAACCACAACGCCCAACGGCCCGGTGAGATACCACCTTATCATTCCATAGGGTAAAATGGTTGGGAAAAATCCTTGACCATCTTTTGGAGTTTGGCTGATAGATCGTTGAGAAACCTGGTAGATTATCTTCGAAATTAAAGAGTTCTAGACCTTGTCAGCTGGTCTTATCTGAGGTTGGCGATAAGTGATATTATATTTGCAAATAAAGAATTCCGTGGGTATAATAGTCTCCCAATCGGATTTCCGGTGAGAGAATGTCGTTGAAGGAATAACTTGTTATGAAATATAAATATTGTGACGCATATGACAATCAGTAGTGGAATCTTCGAGAAAGTGCGAAACAAAGTACTAGATTATTTTGGGAAGTACTGGAAAACTGGAATAGAAAAGTCGAGATTATGGAACGGACGGAGACGAAACGCCGAATCAGAATGAGGGAACGGTATAAATACGTCGCACACAGACCATGGAGAGGAGTCATAAGTAAGGCAGTGAAGCAAGCGATACGTGCGGAAGCGAAAGTCTCGAGTAAGAAGTAGAAAGTGTTTACAAAGAAATCATTATGTGTACGGTAAAAAGCAACGGTAGTATTACGGACTAATAAAGTGTTGTATCGATTTAACGGCTCTTATTTATTTTAACATAATTAATCCAGCGAACCCTAAGCTCGCTACAATTGGTGTCAGAAGTGGGATTAATTATTGGTGAAATAAATAAGTCTGTGGAAGTGTATTGTGACGATGGCAGATCGACATTCGGAGAAGAGTTCGCAACCGTTGGACATTTCGGAGATGTTCAGGATTATGATGGCAAAATTGGATGCGCGAGCTATCGATATTAACTCAAAATTGGATGCGTTAGCTGCAAAATTGGATGCGCGAGCTACAGGCGTTAATGCAAAATTGGACGCACGAGCTGCAGAGTTTAAGGCAAAATTGGATGCCCAAAGGCAGTGTATGAAAGAATTCTGGGACTCGGAAGCGGAGGAATCTGAGGATGAGGAGAAATTGGAGCCACATGAAAGGAAGAAATTCAGGAAGAGCAAAGCTATGCCCGACAGCAGTGAGGAAGAGGAGGAAGATGACGATGATGTGTTATGTGAAGAACTGAAGGATCTCATCGATGATAACCCGATTGAAGAGGACGGCAGTGATGGTGAAGACACTGATGCTTCAGGCCGTTCCCTGAAACGGATTTACAATGATGATGACGAGTTGGACGACCGACTGGAAGACGACGACTGTGACCTTATTGAAGAGAATCTTGGTTTGAAAGTCGAAGGCAGAAAGCGTTCCAAGCGTCTGCGTCGTACACAGGACGAAGAAAGTGATGGAGAGGAAGACGACGACTGTGACCTTATTGAAGAGAATCTTGGTTTAAAAATCGAAGGCAGAAAGCGTTCCAAGCGTGTGCGTCATACACAGGATGAAGAAAGAGATGGAGAGGAACAGCACGCCGATGAAGGTTCAGCACGTGAGGCTATAGACGAACAGGTATTCGACGACGAAGACGATGTTGAACGCAAGCCCTAGATTGTAGGCGTAATCAACAGCTAGAGGTGCCGTTCATTACGTTCTATAGAGAAGAACACGTGAAACCAGAGTTAACGTGCGATGATCTATGGAAAGTCTATTACTACGACGCACGATGGTGTTTACTGTCAGCTCCAAAGAACAAACTGCTCCAGTTATTTGAAAAGATGCGGAACTACTAATTTTTTCATGGAACGTACGCTTACTATACAGAGCTCGAGCTGCACAGCAGCTAGCCGATGCCCTGTCCGAATATAAGGCTGACATAACAGCATTACAAGAAATAAGATGGACAGGGAGTGGTGTTTTTTAAAGAAAAGAGTATGACATTTATTACAGCTGTCACGCAAAACACCATGTGCTCGGGGTAGGCTTTTTTTGAAGCCTGCCATCATTGGCTTTAATGCAATAAATAAAAGGCTATGCACTCTTCGCGTGCGAGGCAAGTTTAAGAACATAAGCCTCATAAACGTTCACGGACCTACAGACGAGTCCCCTGGCGACGAAAAACAAGAATACTATGAGAACGTCGAACGGGCCCTCAATGCCTGCCCAAGATACGATGTGAAAATCGTTCTTGGGGATTTGAATGCAAAAATAGGTCGGGAGCCGGTTTTCAGGCACTATACAGGTTCCCATAGTTTGCATGAGAACACTAATGACAATGGACTACGAGTCATCGAATTGGCGGCATCGAAAAACTTGGTCGTTGCGAGTACCAGGTTTCCGCGTAAAGATATCCACAAAGCCACCTGGGCATCACTTGATGGAGCCACTCGCAACCAAATTGACCACGTGTTGATAGATCGCCGCCACTCCTCGAGCCTGATGGCGATACGAACGTACCGAGGTGCCAACTTCGACTCGGATCACTATCTTGTTGGTATAGTTTTCCGAGCGCGGATTGCCTTACGGAGACGTATTGCATCCGCGGATCAGGTTCGAATCAACACGGCTGCCTTACGCAATGGGAATACCAGTAACACCTTTGGTCATGCGTTAAGACTCGCCCTCGAAGAGCTCGACGGAGGGAGAGTAAGTCCTGGGGCCAGAATGCCGGGCGTAGAAGAGAAATGGACACGCCTTAAGAATACTGTCATTAGTACTGCCAAATCCAGCTTAGGCAGCAGTCGTAGAGATCGGAACGACTGGTTTGATGATGAGTGAAAACTAGCAACTGAACGTAAGAATGCTGCATACCGGGCAATGCAGCAGTCTCATAGGATGCGGGTACGCGAGGAGAAATACAAAGAGCTCAGAAGATCTGAAAAAAGACTTCACAGACAAAAGAAAAGTGCCTGGGGAAAAAACCTTGTCTGTGGAATAGAGAAAAGTAGAGAGCGAGGTCCGCACCAGGCTCGGAAGTTCTACGACTACCAAATAATCCACAGTATGACTCGGTACACACCACGCTGCACTTACTGCAAGGATAAAGAGGGGAATCTGATCACCGATCCTGAGGGCATTCTGGAGCGATGGGAAGTGCACTTCAATGAATTGCTAAATGGTCAGCTCACAGAAGAATTGGAGGCTCCACCAATGCAAGACCCAGACCAAATGCTGCCGCCACCAAGCATTGAGGAAACATTAAAAGCCATTAGACAGCTAAAATCAAATAAAGCCCGCGGAGCTGATGGCATACCAGCTGAGCTGATCAAACAAGGAGGGACAGGGTTACATCACGCAATTCATGAGATCGTGGTGCACGTATGGGAGCAAGAGGAGATGCCGGAAGATTGGCATCGCGGTATAATTTGCCCTATACATAAGAAAGGAGATATCACATTGTGCAGCAACTATAGGGGTATAACATTGCTGAGTACCGCCTATAAGATACTCTCCACTATCCTACAAGACCGGATAGCCCCATACGCTAAAGCCATCATTGGTCAATATCAGTGTGGCTTTATCCCAGGCAAATCAGCAATTGATCAGATATTCACCCTTAGGCAGGCGATGGCAAAATGTCTGGAATTTAAGATTCCATTATATCATCTGTTTATAGACTGATATTGTGAGAAAAATCAAGCTCGGTAGACTCCGGTGGGCGGGACACCTAGCTCAAATGAGCGAGGAGGAGCCTGCCCGGAAAGGCCTTTGTGGCAGGATGTGTGGAAGGAGACAGCGCGGCAGACATGGTCTGTGATGGAGGGATGGCGCAGACCAGGACGCCCAGAGCCTGGGAGTGCCAAACTGGATGACATCGGCTCGAAATTGGGACTGGTGGAGAGATTTGTTAAATAAGCCCAAGACCGGATCCCGGTTGTAGTGCCGATGATGATGATGATATGGTACCACAATGGGCACGCGTACGTGAGTGTGGGTCTGATAATTTGTTTGTAAATGAGCTGTTTGACTTTGTGAGAGAGACTATTAGGTTTCCACATTACTCTTCTACAGAGATTAAGCTGAGTTGTGGCTTTATGAAGGGAATTTTTAATGTGGGAGGAAAAAGACCAGTTATTAGAAAACGTGATTCCCAGATATTTTAGGGTTTTGGAGGGTTTTATCAGAGTGTTGTGTAGGTTAAGTTTAATTTTTCTTATGGCATCGTCTAGTGTTGTTTGTACAGTGCTCGTGTTTGCCCTTGAACACTAAGAGCTGCGTTTTATTTGGGTTAAGATGAATTTTCCATTTATTGAAATACTAGTTGACCCGGCAAACTTCGTTTTGTCATATACATTATTTCTAGGGATTGTTTAGGTAGAAAAAATTGACTAACTTATTGAAAGTGTATGAGAATTCGGTATATGAGTGGAAAAGGCATGGAGCACTGTCGATGATAAGGGAATATAAAAAAAAGAAAAAACCACTAAACATTTCTTTTTTAAATTTATTAAATGAATGTACATATCACTAATTATGACAATATTACTAAAAACAATATCAGTCTCTTAATGCAACATAGTGTACGATATTTTTTGTTTTCCCATCTTTAGCTAACACAAACAAACTGGATGGTTTGCCCACTCGAGAGCACGCCACGTATAATTGTCCGTGTGAAAAACATGATGTGCCCAAATCTAAACCACAGACAGACATCGTTTGGCCTTGAGACTTATTGATAGTCATTGCAAATGCCAATCTAATTGGAAATTGAAGGCGTTTAATTTGAATTGGTACATCTGTGGGTATAATAGGGATTCGCGGTAGTAATATATTTTATTTAAAATGATGGCTTCAATAACATTTTTCATTAATTTTTTAATAACTAATCGCGTGCCGTTGCACAACTGTGGTGGGTTCAAATTACGAAGCAAAATAACCGGAGATCCAACCTTCAGTTGTAAATTATATGGTGGCATGCTTGGTAAATCCAATGAGTTTAAAAACTCTGTTGGATAATTCACAGCTTCGGTGGTATCGTAAACTTTTTTTTTTTTTACATTTCTGTATTTATTGACCATAAATGATTTGTTACAATAAGTAATACAGATAACTTATAATTAGCTTAGCTTTAATCGTTTACACATACTTGCTAGTACATTTTTCAAACATTATTATAAAGTTATATATTTCATGGGTGGACAAGATAGGAGTAGGTGGGGCTTCCTGGAAAAGGTCAGAAAACCAGGATATAATTATTTACTTAACCTATAACTAATTTGCTTAACTTAACTTAACTTAGCTTAGCCTAGCTTATCTAATGATTAAATCTATTATTATTACAATAAGTTAGAGTAGGGTGGGGCGGGAGGTATAGTGGTTGATGGGTGGAAGTATCGCAAACTGTATCAATAGATTTGTATGACACCAAGTCTCCTGGCAATAAATCTTGTATCTTAAGATTCAATTCGTTGACGTCCACATATTTTGCTGCTAAAATTGCTCTTTCTGCCAGCCACTCATGATTTGTGTATTGTCTGTGAACATCCGGAAATATTTGGACAATGAGAGCATCTTGCGAATCAATGATTGTGCAGAAATCGGTCGGTAATTTTATGCATCCAGTTTCATCTGCGGTAACTTTTCCATCGCCGATATCTAATAGTTGTTTTGAGAATGTTTCAGCAGATGGATCTTGAAGCATTTGAACGCGCATATTTACTTTCAGTTGTACTTTTTCAACATTACGCCACAGTGGCGATGATTTTAAGCACGCGTTGATCTCATCAGCGTATGTTGAACGTGGAATGACAGGAAGTGTTTGTTTGAAATCATCTGAAAGGAGTAACAAAGTTCCGCCAAAAAGTTTGTCGTTATTTTTTATGTCTTTCAATGTCCTGTTCAACGCCTCAAGCGAATGTTTGTGCGCCATAGTACATTCACCCCAGATGATAATTTTACACTGTTTCAGTACTGTGGCCATGGTTTATTTTTTTTTTATGTTGCACACTGCGTCTGGGTTATTTTGAATATTTAGTGGCCGCTTGAATACTGAATGAGCTGTTCTACCTCCATCCAATAAAGTTGCCGCAATGCCAGATGATGCAACAGCCAATGCGATGCCATTATTTGATCGTATTTCGGCGAGAATTAACGAAATAAGTAATGTTTTGCCAGTTCCACCTGGTGCATCCAAGAAAAAGAAACCACCTTGTCCTGCCGCAACTGCGAGGATGATACGGTCGTAAATGGCTCTTTGTTCGTTATTCATTAGTGGGACATTGCGAGCAACAATCGCTGCCATTTCCGTAGTATTGTATTGTAGTTCACGATTCAATTCAGTGTTAATTAAATCAGACGCATTTCGATTTGGGGAATGCATACCGAAACGACAGAGAGGTAAGTTGGCAATAATAATGCAAAGATCCTCAATAGCAATCAATGCTTCATTGTACATAGTGTCGCTGAATGCTATCGTTAGATCATTGCATCGTGTACGATGTTGATGCAATATATCATCAGTCATTGAATCTTTGTGATTATCCCATAATGTCTCTGCTCTGGCCGGAAAACATGTAGTCAACACTATAGCGAACAGTAGACGAATTTGTCTTGCTGTAAAGTTCAATCCTGCTTCAGCAAGCATACATTCCCACTGGTTGTCATCTTCCAGTAAACCGAGTGCAAGGCATGCATCTTTATATGTTGGATACTGTTGCTCATTCACTTTACGTATATCTTGAAATGACAACGGGCCGGTGACATTAACCAACAACAGCCGGATATAAAAGCACACAGTCTGCCTTGGATTAACTGTAAATACTCGTCCCAAGGTGCTTGATTTGAATAAACCGGGACATGCATCAATTGGTGTGCCTTGCTTACGGGCATCCATTTTTTTGTTGGTGCCCATGTGAAATAACGTGGTACTTCTGAATAGAGTAATGTTCGTGCAAAAGCACCAAAAGCATCCGCACGATTACACAATTCAAAAAATTCGGTGAGTGTAGTTTTTTGTGGATTTATCGCACGATCAATTGCTGTCTCGCTCGTGAAATATACGCGCTGGCCGTTTTCAAGATGGACGGCTAAATGAATGACTGCTGGATCTCGTTCATGAATTGGGAAACCAAAGATACGCCAAACAGCTTCATTGGAACTGACGTACCGGCCAATTTGGTAAAGCGTTATTTCATCGTTGTTATTCACCGGAGGAACATTCACATTGGTATTTTCAACGCGAAATACAGCTATATCACTGCCTTTATTTACATACTTGCAAATGTATTTGATGCTCTTCACTGAACTGCAGAACTCGACATTAATATGAGCATTGAATGTTTTGTTCAGCAAAGGCGAATATGGGACCACCCAACGGTTATCAATGTCAATGTCTATGTTATTGATCTTTTTAACAAAAGATTGTCCTCCATTATCGGGATTTCTTCGACGATATATTGGATATCCATCAACATTTGTGATCGTATCGTCAGTGAATTTTTTTGGAAAACTGTTAGTACATTTCCCGTCTGCCATGCAAGGCGATGAACGATTCATATTGCCACATGGGCCATGAATCATATTTGCAGTAACAATATCAAACAGCATTTGATCAGTAGACGGATCTGGAATTTCCGCAGAAATTATACTGTCGATTTCTTCAGGACGTATTTTATCGATTAACCATACCAAAATGTGTGCATGAGGTAATCCGCGCTTTTGCCATTCAACGGAATACATCCAGCAACGTGTGGGACTAAATACATGTAACTTTGTAATGAAATCAATTAGAGACTTCAATTTTTGTCTGAAAACACGTGCTGTAATGTCATGACGGTATATTGCGCTTTGGCCAGGCAATAGTAAGGATGTGATCTCCGGCCATTTTGGATTACATGTGAAGCTGATGAATAAACACGGCCGTCCATATTCTCGCACGTAAGTCAAGGCGTCTTGTATATATTCTTGCATATGACGTGGACTGCCTATGTACGATGATGGTAGAATGACAGAATTACCAATTTGGGCGGCATCGGCGTTGTTGACAATAGCGTCTCGCAGGTGAATGTACTCTTCCGCACGTAGTATTTGTTGATTAAATCGCAAGTATCGTAGTCGTTCGCTCTCTATCTTCACATACATGTCGACCATGAATTGTTGACAAAGCTCACGGCATCGTAGAATAACGTTGTCCTGATCACGCCTGATCATCAACCGATACGCATAATAATCATTCGAACTAACATTCTTGATTGTTTCAGTTCCTGTTGCGGGATCTCGTTGTTTAATATTTACGCAATACCCGTCTTGGCCTTTCCAGAACATTAGCGGATATTGGATAGCGTCATATGAGCGGTGTGTATCAGCAATGAACTGTAGATTATTATTTCTTCTACGAATCACGATTTCCCGCGTAGCTGTACGATCGCCGACCATGATTCCAGCAACATCATCAAGAACAGGTGCATTAAATCTACGAATGTGCTCTCCAGCAGGTGTTTTATCAGGATTGATTACAATAGCGTGATTATCACTTTGTAATTTGTGCATGTGTGATTTGAATATCTTTAACAATTCATTGTGCTCATTCAATAGAGCATCCAGGTCGCCGATGATACGCCTGGCAAAAAGTGAGTTAAGGTGATTATAGCCACAATGTGCATCCGCGTGCATCCTCACCACCCATGAAGTAAATTTGTAAAAATTTAGGTGATTCGTTTGGCATTGGCAGCAATGAACCCACTTTGTGATAAATTTGGCCTTTGATTTTGAATGTTAAATTGAATTGTTGACCATTGATAGCATTATTGTTAACTATTTCTGTTGCTCCGAACGATGTCATTTGGAAACATGAATTAAATGTTCGAATTGACTTTAGGAACAGATTAGAATCTGGATCCGTACCGATAAGTAAACCATTTAATGGTTCAGGTGGTGTCTCAATTGCTGGTAATTGCACCTTTCCTGACGAACAACACATCCCGGCTGGCTCGTTTTTAAACTTAAGAGCATGACAATGAGGACATTCCTTATCCATAGCAACAATTACCACTTTCGAAAGAGCATAATATTCAATATCGGGCTCATACTCGAATGCTAGACGCAGGAATGAATTAAATGTAAATGATCGATGGACCTGTTGGCGTTGTTGATCATTTGCTCTGCGTCTGCTGATTGTAAAACGGCGCGTTGTCTCTGTTCTAATCTTCTTTCTTCATTTCGTTCAGTTCGCGCATCTGCTGATTCATATCGATGCAATCGCGCCATGTTCACACGCACATTAGTATTATCTTGCTGGATTGACTTTGAAAAGGCCTTCGATACCGTATGGTTAGAAGGACTTGTATATAAGCTATCAAATCTAGGTTTGCCCGAATATCTGTTATACATCATTTACGATATGATAATGGATAAACAATTTGTGGTAAAATGTGGGGACAAAATCTCCAATAAAACTTTCCATATTAAAAATGGCTTACAGCAGGGAGCCGTGAATTCTCCCATTCTCTTCAATATTTATACTAGTGATCTAGTTGGGTCTCTTAATCATGCTATTGCATATGCCGACGATATTGTAGTGTACAGATCAGAAAAAAATATCGATGCCATTAACAGACTTCTTCAAGAAGACTTCAATAAAATCAAACGCTTTTGTGACGATTGGAAATTGAAAATTAACTTCCAAAAAACAGAAACCATCCTTTTCAGAACACCTCTTTCTACAGCTTCAAGAGATACAAGGCATAATTGGAAAAACGTTTCCATTGTAGGAAGCTATAATCTTCCGCTGCAAATGAAAACTGTTGTCAGGTACCTTGGTATTTGGATGGACCAATACCTATACTTTGATAAGCACATAGCAGCTGCCCTCTCCGCAACTAAAAGTGCATATGCAATGACAAGAAGTCTGTTTCGAAATAGTCTCCTAGATCACAAAGTTAAAATAATTTCCTACTCAGCATTTATTCGTCCAATATTAGTGTATGGTTGCCCGGTATGGTTCAACGTTTCCCCATCCTACATGGAAAAGTTTCGCATGTTCGAGAGGCAGTGCTTGCGTTCCTGCCTCGGGTTACATAGAACACCTGAGTCTCAATACAGGAAATTCTATCCTAATAAGACACTGTATGACAAATCAGGACTGAATAGGATAGACAATTTCATTATCAAAATTATTCGTGGTCACACTGCAAGGGCAATGTGCAGCGAAAATAATCTTATCTCGGGAGCATACTACCCCAATGACATATACCTGGAGAATACATTCCAAAATGGGTTTATCCCACCAGTAGCGTTCCCTCTATTGGATAGAAAAGGTCTTATCCAAAACAAGCACGGAGTCCCTATTATTTACCACGCTTTTCGTGGTGCCAGGGACAAACGGATTCTTTATAACAGTGATATATCAAATGCTGCAGTTCACTTGCGATTTAGCATGGCAATAGGCGATCGAGATAATTCTATAAATGACCGATCCCATCCCAACTGGTGGTGGATTGACAATGAAGAAAGGATTTAATATCCCCAAATATAGTAACATCTTCAGACGCTACGCCTTCCCTTCCCATTCCTCACTTCCCTTTTCATATTTATTTATTCTTCCTTTTCATTTCCATTTTTCATTTAGATTCCTTTTCGTTTTAAAATTTCTTTATGTTAACATTTTTTGTTTTTTTGTTATTAATTTTTTTTTGTAAACTTTTTTACCTTATATTATTTAAAAAAAAAAAAAAAAAAAAAAAAAAAAAATACAGAGAACTTCGTCTTCTAAAATATTCGGGTAATAGAAAATATATAAAAATATAAAAATATAAAAATATTATTGTACGCCGAAAGGCATTACACAAAATTGTATCGTGTAATTTAGAGTGCTCGTGTAGAGCCAGTAAATTATTTTAAGAATAAGAAAAGATTGTAAAATAGGATTTAGCATTTTAGTCCTATGTCAACATTTGTTAAATTATTGTACAATAAATGCGTTATTCAATCAATCAATCAAATTATCTTGCTGGATTTGGTCTTCTGTTCTTTTGGCTCTAGCGGTTCGCTTGCGTGCAGCTCCACGTGTTTGACGGGAGCTCGTGATATGTGTTAAGTATTTTTTAGGTTATACTAAAAGAACAAACGTGAGAACTACGCTCAGAAATAATAATTTCACTTACTTTTCAATAAGACAGGAAAAAATTCACTTGAAGGTTACACTGAAATAGTAAAATTACATAATGTTATAATATCAGCTGGTGGGGATAACTAATCAATTATCACTTACACAGTTATCGACCGAGGTTGAAAATTAATAAATTATTAACATTTATTAAACAATTGCACTTATGAGCATAAAAAATAGATAAAAACCTTAAGACAGGAAAAAATTCACCTGAAGATTACACTGAAATGGTAAAATTACATAATGTTATAATATCAGCTGGTGGGGATAACTAATCAATTATCACTTACACAGTTATCGACCGAGGTTGATACTCGTCTGGGTTATTTTGAATATTTAGTGGCAGCTTAAATACTGAATGAGCTGTTCTACCTCCATCCAATAACACCCCCACCCAAAACGGTTATAACAATAGCCTATGCACCAACACCCAGCCGACACACCTACCCCAAACTGTTATAACAACGGCCCAGACACCAGCCCCTAACTGTTATAACAATGGCCGGAGCACCGCTCAAAACTGTTATAATAACAGCCGATGCACTTACACAGTTATCGACCGAGGTTGAAAATTAATAAATTATTAATATTTATTAAACAATTGCACTTATGAGCATAAAAAAAAAGATAAAAACCTATTCTCAGACCTACCGAATATATATACAAAACTTCATTAAAATCGGTTGAGCCGTTTTGGAGGAGTTCGAGGACAAAAACTGTGACAAGAAAATTTTATATATATCGAAGAAGAAGAAGATAGAAGAAGATAGAAGATAGAAGATAGAAGAAGATGTTGTTATGTTAGGGAGGAAGTTGTAAATGCGATTTCTTGCAGCCTTAACAAATTTGCTGCTATAGTAAATTAATGTATCATCAGCATAATTCAGCATCACAACATTAGGAGATACGGGTTGAGGAATATCCGCGGTATATAACAGATATAAAATTGGCCCTAAAATAGAGCCTTGGGGAACACCCGCGGTTATGTTGCGAGTTTCTGAGACGGAAGAATTTATTCTCACAACGAATTTTCTGTCAGAAAGATAAGAGGCTAAGAGCTTTGTTGTGTGAGAGTTTAGATTAAATATGGAGTGCAGTTTGTACAGAAGCCCTGAGATCCAGACCCAATCAAACTCCTTAGAAATATCGAGAGATATACACACAGTAGGGCTTTGGTTTTGGAGACCAGTTGTAACATCGTGTGTAAGTTTTAGTAGAGCATGACATGCGGATTGTCGCTTACGGAATCCGACCTGAGAGCTAGGGATAAGGGCATTCTCATTGGGAAATGAGAGAAGATTTTGGTAGATCTTGCGTTCCAGTATCTTACTTAGTATATTTAATAGGGATATTGGACGATAATTGCAAGGGCTATTACTACTACCGGGCTTCTTAATAGGAATTACTACCGCAGTTTTCCAGTTCTCTGGGAAGTGCGATGCATTAATTATATGATTAAGCAGAATGAGGATGGGAAATAGATTTGGTGGGCGTAGCCTTTTAAATAGAAGGCGTGGGATTCCATCTAATCCAGTTGACTTTTTGTTATTTCCTGATCTTACGATCTCGGATAATTCGTCTGCAGTTAGAAAATTTGTAGTGTCTAAGGGGTGTGAAGCTATGTTTGTTGAAGCCAGGAGTTGAGAGAGAATTATTTTGCTGATGAATCTTTGCCAAGTGTTCTGCGAGGCAATTTGCTACCTCCGTATCGGACTGGGCAATATTATTGCTGATTGGGTTAATGAGATGGTCAATTCGGGGTTTATATTTACGACCAATTAATTGGTTGATGTTCTTGAAATGATCACGATTTGGTTTGACGTTACTAAGTGTGGAGATGTAGTTCTCATCTGCGAAATTTTTCAACTGCTCATTTATCAGATTGGATAGGAGTTGGATCTGGCTTTTAATAAAGGGGCAGTATCTTGTAGAAGTTTTCGGCGGAGCTGCTTTTTAAGGCGCAATAATTTGGTTAGGATGCTGGGCAAAGGCTTTCCTAAATAGTTATGGGGAATGGTTGTCGGGGTGTTGTTGCTGAGAGCCTCCTTAAGAATTTGCTCTATTCTTAAAGATGCTTGATCGATTTTAGTAGGGAGTAAGTTAGATGCTTCAGGGATATACAAGTCAGAGAAACTTATCGCTATGTCCCTATTGACTTTTCTCCAATTTGTTTTGGTAAAGTTTGGGACAGGGTTTGACGAGTAGAGTGTGTCGAGAGAGGGGATTTGGATCGTGGTGTGAACGGAACCATGATCAGAAGGAAATATAAAGGAGACTTGTGGCATCTCTACCAGGTACACACAATTCACAAGCAAAATAGTGAAGAACACCGAACGAAAATCGAATAAGGAAATACATCAGAACCGTATACCTAGCGATAAGATAACAATTCACATCAGTGGAGTATAGCCGAGTTTAAAAATCAAATACCAAAATCGGTCAGTAGCCTGAAGAGTAACGCTTAGGTACAATTTTTGGCGATTCAAACTGTCATAGCGTCAGTTCGAATCACACGTTCTTCTTCACTATTATTTCAAACGCTATAGACTGTAGGTGGACCCGTTGAATAAACATCGTCGGACTTGAGGAAGAAGTCGATTGTTGACTTGGCTGAGCTAGAGACACGAGTTGGCTGTAATGGGGAGTCAATATGGATAAGACGGGAGGAGGGCTAGCAATTGGCGACCATATTTGTTGCATTTATTATCATTGAAAGCTGTATGACGAGCATTTCAGTTTCCTCCGATTGTAAATGGAGCGGGAACGGGCTGTTGGATAATCTGCGAAATGTCAGTATCTGGGAAATCTGGTTGTCGTGAAGGGTGAATATAAATGGATGCTAAGACGAGCACTTTATTGTTCTTACAGAAGATTATTATTATTATTATTATTATTATTATTATTATTATTATTATTATTATTATTATTATTATTATTATTTATTACGATGTAATTAATTACACAAGAACTTAATGCTAAACAGCGCTAGCTGCTAGGGCTTTCGGCTAATATCGAGTTACTTTAAATTTTGTTGTGAAGGTTAGTAAGTGTTAGTAATTCGTATGTGTAGTTGATATTCTGTTCTGATGGTTTTGCCAGAATGTTGCTGAAGGGGTCGTTTCCAAATAGTTGGTTTGCGATGGTTTGTACTTTTGGGCAGTCGAATATGATGTGATGTGGAGTAAGTGGGATTTGGTTGTTGCAGTTGTGGGGGGCTGGTTTTTGTAAGGATGTGTTGATGTGTGATTTTGGTGTGTCCTACCCGAAGTCGTAGGAAGCATTTTATTTTTATTGGTTGAAAATCTGTATTGAAATCTGTACTGTTACATTTATTGATTTAAAATTAATGGATTATTGGCGTCCTCGCACGTCGGACGCCAATTGAGACTGACCCTCGAAATCAGGACGCATCGGCCTTTTTTACAAAATCTCATCGAAATTTGTACTTGAAGTTCGTTAAAAATTCCAGGAAAAGCAGACGGGATTTGCCATGCACTTCCACTGGAGTGGAATTCCAAGGCATTTGGATGGGAATTCGGTTAATCAAATTACCGGAAGCTATAATCATACAATGCATATGAAGATTTGCATTGTGATATTAGAGTTTTGCGGAATTTTTGCTTATGCACAGTAAATAAAGATCTGATTCCGTTTACTATTATATTATAACGCGTCTCGCCATGGCTCCTCAAAAGCATGGGAGGAGCGAGTATGCGGAGAGTTAATTCATATAAATGTGTATGTTAAGATACAACAGCTTGAAAAGGTAAACCAAAAAAAAAAAAAAAAACCGACGCGACTGGAATCCTAATCATGTTCAACCGAAAAACAAGTAAAAGAAACTCGGAGTTAGCATTTGATTAATTTTATTCATTATTTAAAAGTAATTGCTGCACAGAAACTCAAGATTCGCCCTAAAATCAAAAACCAACAAGTTTGAAACACCTCTCACGACAGACTTTGCGATAACACTACTGTTGAAATCAAGGCGACGAAATTTTTACTGCAACTCTTTGTCTCGTACCAAACAATTTCAGATTGGCCTTGATTTCGGCCACTGACCTGCAATCCCTTTACAATAACTCTCCGTTCCATATCTCTCTCGTTGAGTTAAATTCAAGCCGCCCTTTCTATTGGCTGTTGCTTGTGGAAGCTATGTGAACGTTTTGGATCATAATTTCTCCAATTGCTTCACACGTTCCTTCCATCTCCGCCTTGGTTGACATTGCAAGTATTATGCCGACGGCAGCTGGCTAGTCGAAGGCGTGTCCTAAGGTCTTCGCCCAAGGGGAGTAAATCCATGATCATGGATTTACGTGATCACGTAATTGAATTTGAAATGCAATTTACGTGATACGTTTTTAAATGATGATTTTTTGCGTGATCATGTTGCGTTTTGCAACATTCTGCGGGGTCGCCGAAAGGAAATGGGAGTGCGCTGCCATCCATGACTCCGAGATGTACAGCAGCCGTTTCTTTCATTGCAAAGGACTCTTTCCCCGTACCGACCTTATTGTCCTTAGCAAGAGAGATATGGTTGGGTTCGCAGTCGAACCTGTTGATCTTCCGAGACATATATAGACATAACTATGCCCCGGAGTGCGCTGAGATTAGAATGAAGTCTTCATTTAACGGAATGGTGGCATATATTTGTTTGTGCAGCCACCGTTGCCACGCTTGAGGATTCAGGTACAAGTATCCGGTTGGTTCTTTCGTCCTTCTATTTTTGGGTGTTTAAAAAATTGTGCCGAACGCTGTCTGATATTGAATAGCCGGCTGACCATTTTACATTGTGTTTGTGGCAACAAGATCGTCTGAGTTATATCTTCTGTTGCTCAGGAAGTGTTTTCCACTATGAAGAGCGATCGTCGGTTCAGAAAGGTCTACCGCTGTATGTTGCTAGACAATTCTTCGACTCCGCTCGCTGAAGCGTTGACAGGTGAGTACATGTAAAGAAATAGATGCAGATGTGGTTATGGTGTGTGGATATAATCATCAGCACTACAACCGGGATCCGGTCTTGGCCTTATTTAGCAAGTCCTGAGGCATGTTAAATTTTCCATAATGATTGGTTTTTTTTCGGGCAAGGTCATTAATCTTGCGCCAGAGGCTCCCCGACGGGGAATCGAACCCCAGTCTCCCGCGTGACAGGCGGGTATACTAACTACTATACTATCGAGGAGCGTAATAAGTTATAGTTTTGATTAAATTAGGGTAATTCAAATTAATTCAATAATGTATTGCATATTGCAAGACTAATAACCTTGCCCGGAAAAAAAATTATTATGGACAATTTAACAAGTCCGGGAATGGACCGGATACCGCTGGAGGGACCTGCTAAATAAGGTCAAGACCGGATCCCGGTTGTAGAGCCGATGATGGTGATGATTGTATATTGTAAAATATATGGGGCCTTGGCTCGTTTGTGTGTATGTGTGGTAATTGAACGTTGGCAGAAGGCAATGTTGGGCTAATGGGGGCCAATGTTGTAATTGCTATCTTGCTGTTGTTGGAATTCATCAGGCGTGGGGAGTTTTGGAATTTAAATAGTATATGGTTGGGCCGCATCTTTTTGATCGATTTTTATAAGAATATTTTGCCCCGCCTCCATGCTGTTCACATCAACCCCACTGTCTGATTGCGACTTGCGCGATTCACTAACCGTTTGTTGATTAGATGTGGGGGGAATCAAAAATGTAGATAGGATGTCGCTGTTATGGCCCGGAATCGATATCATGATATCATTGTGTTGCAGTACAGCAACAAAGCATACAAAAATTCAAATGTCACTCGAAAATGCCGAGCAGTGAATAACTGAGATCACTTAATAGAATCAATATATAGTATAACAATATAAGTAATTATTGTCACCCTACCTCTGCACTGCATCCGTTCTTGAGCGGAACATTTATTGAAACTTCTGGCTCTTAACCACCATCATCCGTATACAACCAGCAACATGTCTTCAGTGAACCAACTAATGGAGTTGGTTTTGCTGCTTCCAAGGCAAAGGATAAGACATGTCTTAATGGGAACCATCTAGTAGAGTTGGTCTTGCTGTGCCCAGTGCGCGAACACTTATGGAACCAACTAGTGGAGTTGGTCTTGCTGTTCCCAGTGGGTGCTGACATGCCTCTTCATTGACAGCACCAAAGGGAAGGACAACTACTGGTGCATCGTCGTCGGCCCGGCAAGATGTTGCAGTACAGCAAGCCAAGAACATCAAGCAGCCTCAAATGGCACTCGAAAATGTCAGCAGTGATTCTAAACCACAAATTGATATCAGATGCACTGCTCTGCATTTTCGAGTGACATTTGAATCTTTGTATGCTTTGTTGCTGTACTGCAACACATTGGATGATTGTATATTCCTGGATTCGTCTTGTTGTAGCGGTTGTGTATGCTGCATCTGCTCATCACAATCCATAAAATCATCATCGTCTTCCATAATGCCACAGAGTTTCATCACATTCCCGAGATCAAGTTTTGCACGTGCCACTGGTGGTGAAGGTGCTTCTTGCTTATCAGATGTTGGTGTTAAATAGGTGACTGTTGAATCACTAACATAATCCGCATATGTCGTAAGATGGAAGAACTCGTTGATACAACCACAGGATGAGGATTCGTTTGTCCCTTTTTTACGCGGTCGAGTGACCGTGTGGAAAATGATCATTTCGCTTAATACTATGATGACCACCATAGGGATAACCTTGCTGACTTTGAGGACCAGACGAAGTCGAAATGTTTTTGGAATTGCTAGAATTCGCTGGATTTGCTATAAGACTAGAATCATTTGTACTTGCTGCTGCTGATATTGTTGCTATTGCATGTGCTGTGCCAGTACACGATGCCCATCAGAAACTGCATTTGGTTGAGCAAGAGAGGTTGCGTATTTAGGTTGCTAGTAGGAAGAATCATCTGCTGATCAGTAGGAGTGTGGGGGTTCTATGTATGCGCCGGCACCGACGCGGTTTCACTGTACCCCCAACACGTCACTGTGTAAATAAAACTGACAACGTTCACCAACGGGGAAGAAAGAAAAGAAATAAAACGCACTGGTCCGGTTTTAATGTTAATGTTTTCCTTTTTTATTTTTATTTCCACTTAAACATTCGCTTATTAATTAATCTCCCCTTTCACTTAAAGTTATTTCAGTGTTATATTTTCCTTAACCACGGTTGCAGGAGCACTTAATCTCGGTTTGATCTCCAACGCGAAATTTTGCAGATTGAACTCGATTAACAATGAACGCGGACTCTCGAAAATAGCACCTCGAGACACTTCGCGACGTTCGGCATCTGATGGTTGGGTAAATCCGCATGCTCCTAACAATTGCCCGAGTTGCGCCGCGCTATATTGCAAAAGGCTGTTTGGTACGCGAGGATCGCCAAACGTAAGGTGGCTGAAACGCACGTCAGATTCTGATGACCGACTCCCGAAATACACTACGTCAACACCGACTGGGTGGGTTGAATGGGAACATTTGAAATTAAGCAGAATGCCTGCAGGCGGCGATGCGCACTCGATGGCGGTTGTGACTCGACTGACTAATTATTGGAAGGAAAAAGTTCATCGCGTCGTGGCAGTGGAGCCATAGCTAAATAATCTTACTGCCACTTACTAGGAACTTGAGAGGGATTGCTATGCTTGCACATGAATTCAGTTCCAGCGAATCCTCGCCGTATAAGCTGAGTTGGATTCGTTGATTGTGTATATCGGGAAATTGGCGTAGCCAAGTATGATCAAGGGTCTTGATTGTTGTGATTGTTTCGTGGAAAATTAGCTGTCGCTTGGTTGCAAACGAGAAGTATAATTTAGGGAGGAAATGAACCGAAGTGGTTTTCGAGGGAAATTAGAATTGCTTGGGTGTAAGCAAGGAATATCATTTAGATAAGATATTAACTGAAGTAATTTCGGGGAAATGTATGCGGCTTGGCATGGTTGGTGGTGATGGTTAATGTTCCGTTGTAGGTTTGAATATGCGTTTTATTACAGCATATGAATTTCGGGGGAAATTCGAATTGCTTGGTCGCAAGCAAGGGATATGATTTGGATAAAGAGCTGACCGGAGCAATTTTGGGAAAATGTATGCGGGGTGATGTAATTGAGGGAGATGATTTAGAATGTATTCTATTGAATTGTATTCTGTTGGGAGTTTTGGGAAATGCATTTCATTGCAGATTGGGAGATGGATTCTTGCAAGTTCGGGATGGATGCGGTTGCAGATTGGCATTTGTTTTTGCATGTTTTGAAATGGGTTACAGGTTAGGGTAGGGTGACGCGCTGTTAGCGCTCAAGATTAGTTGGAATTGTGGTTTGGGTCTGCATGTGGTATAGAGAATCCCCACAGCACTCCCTCCCCAGTGACGTAGTCACGAAATAAAGGTAGGGCAACGCGCTGTTAGCCGTCAAGATTGGTTGGAATTATGGGTTGGTTTTCCATCTGGTATAGAGAACCCCCACAGGAGCATGGGCTGAAGACTGCGGTGCTGGATGAGATCTGCAGAAAGGTGTTTCGTATTGTTCGTCTTCTGGTGAAGACATCTTTCTTTTCGGCACTTCCTTAAGTTCCCAGAACTCCCAGACAATATTTTCCAAGTTAGGATTTTCCGTGGTTGTATGGAGATATTATCGTTGGTGGGACCTTGGAATGGACGCCGCCTTAAAGCACCCAGCCAAGTTCTGTATGTTGAGCCATTGAGGTCTTTGGTAATCCCTTGATAATGCCTTCCAAAAGAATTGCTGGATATACATCGCTACCAAGCAATATGTCGATCTTACTTGGTTTGTTGAACGATGGGTCCGCATGTTGAAGATTTTGGATGTGACTCCAGTTAGCACAAGATATATTGTGCGCCGGGAGCATGGATGTGAGCTTGGGTAGGACCAAAGCGTTCAGCTGAATTTTGAAATTCTCACTGACATTCGAATGTATAGTGAGAGAAACCGCATACCTTGATACACTCGTATTGGCTTCTCCAACGCCTCGGATGTTAACGTGATTCCTTTCCATTTTTAGTTTCAGCAATCGTACGGCAGGCTCAGAGATGAAAGAAGCCTCTGCCCCAGGTTTGAATAATGCTCGCAGCAATAAAGGTTGCCCAACGGTTGGGAAAAGCTTAACTAACGCAGTAGCCAGAAGAACCGCTTGTATCTTACGGTTTTCGGTTATGTACGTGTTATGTGCTGAGGCAGTCCTGGTGGGGCACACGGGATTCTGAGCCTGTTCCAATTGAATGTGTCGAGTGGAGGAGAAAGTGGGGTGGTGACTGGCTGGCCACCGTTGAACGTGGTTCATTAACATGCAATTTACATTTTTAACATTCATTAACATGTCGTTAGAAGAGTCGACTATGTGCAGTAACGAATGATGTTTGTTTTTGCATATCAAACACATGAATGTGATAGTGCAATTGTGCCCAGTATGTGCATTTGACAGACAATTAAAACACAGTTTGTTTCCCCTAACAACTTCCTGACTTTTCTTCGGATTCAATGCCTTGAATTTATACCAATTTCTAATGGATTGCGATCCCTGACACATTGAACATTTACTACTGGTGGAGTTGAATGGGTGAACTGTGCTCGACATGTGTTTCGTTGCCTTTGGTTGAGATCGATCTGAGGAGGATGGTTCCATGACTTCCAAGATTCTTGCCTTCATTAGCAAGAAATCCTCTAGGACGCTGTAGGTCGGATAGTCAACATAAGAAGATATTTGAGATTCCTAATGACCTCGAGTAGTACGCGGTAGTTACTGCATAGTATGGTAAATTGAAACGTCTTCCCAAAATTTAACAGGAACTCCTAGATGTTCTAGAGACAGCTTTGCCTCAATTGTGGTGTCTAACAGGAGTTTGATGCCGTCGGACTATTCTTGAGCAAGCTTTGGTTGATCGAAGAGCAATCTGAATTGGCTATCCTTTAACCACCTTACGTTCTGATATCGTTTTACCAGAGTTGCCCCAGCAGATTCAAAATTACCATCATAGCAGTGTTTCATAGTATTCTTTCCGCTTCATCAATTAAATTCGCCTTCAGATAATGGAGCTTTTGGACATCAGAGATGGAGGAATTTTTTGCTACCAGACTTTCAAAAAGGCTTTTAAATTCAGGCCATCGTTGATACGAGCCTGAAAGTCGGAATTTTTATCACGGGCGGTTTTAATTCAACTACTGGACCCTTAGATGCCACTGCTGGATTGTTAAGTGTTTGGGTCATGCCTTCGGTGGTCGCCAACTGGGAATTCAACTCGGATGAGTACATGTAGTACAACTCCTTTAACTTATGAAACATTACGGAATTCATGTACTTAACCTTTGTCTCTCCGCTTGGAGCTACAACAATTTTCTGATGCAGTCCTCGAGATTCGTCAAACGCTTTTACCAAATTGGACAAGCGCGTCTCATTCATATTAAAGGATTTGCTAGACTCTGCAAGAGCTAAATAGGCTCTATGGTCATTCTCTAATTCGACCTCAATTGTCGCACCACATCAATTGAATTGCGTAACTTTCCTCTACTCATCATGAATATCAACACACAAGCCCGATATATTCAATTAATCAATACAATAAGATTTTTAACTTCCAAGTAGTATATTATGATTTCTTTGGGTAAATTAATTACAATTATCAATGCCACACACCTGTTGTTACGGGTTGCTCCCTCGTTGCACCAAGTTCCTTTGATGAAGACTGCTGATTGGACTCAATCGTGTTGTGGTTAAGATATTTCCACTTCACTCACTGCACACAGACGGTTATGATTAATGTCTGTAGTTTAAATGTGACCGATGCATCCGGCTCGAAGGACCAACATGTATGCTAAGACACAACACCTTGAAGAGGTAAAGCAAAAAAAAACACCGGCGCGACTGGAATCCTATTCGTGTTCAACCGAAAAACAAAGAAAAGAAACTCGGAGTTAGCTTTTGACTAATTTTCATCATCTTCATCGGCACTACAACCGGGATTCGGTCTTGGCCTTATTTAGCAAGTCCCTCCACTGGTATCCGGTCCTTATCCGAGACATGTTAAATTTTCCATAATAACTAATTTTATTTACTATTTAAAACGAATTGCTGCACAGAAACTCAAGATTCGTCATAAAATCAAAAAACCAACAAGTTTAAAACACCTCTCACGACAGATTTTGCGAAAACACTACTGTTGAACAAGACGACGACATTTTTACTGAAACGGTTTCAGATTGGCCTTGATATCGGCCACTGACCTGTAATCCCTTTACAATAATTCTACATCCCATATCTCTCTCGTTAACCTAAAATCAAGCCGCCCTTTCTATTGGCTGTTGCTTGTGAAAGGTATGTGAACGTTTTGGTTCATAATTTCTCCATTTGCTTCACACGCTCCTTCGGTCTCCGCCTTGGTCGGCATTGCAAGTATTATGCTGATAGCAGTTGTCCAGTCGAAGACGTGTCCGAAGGTCTTCGCCCAAGGGGATGCATGATCATGGTTTTACGTGATCACGTAATTGAACTTGAAATCCGATTTACGTGATACGTTTTCAAATGATGATTTTTTGGGTGATCATGTTGCGTTTTGCAATAAAATGTGTATTACCTTTTTAAATCTTTGTACTTTATTATTAATGTTTAGAGGCGGCTTGGTCGGATTGGTCGCTTAATTGATTCTCAGTACGATTTATTTGCTTAAATTACAGACTAACTCTTTGAGAGATTAATCATACTCTTAATGATAACCTTTCTTGATGTTTATAAATTTACTCTACTTAGTTCTTTGGAAAAAGGCCTGCTGTACTTACGCCACGAGCTTTTGCTTGGTCATTTAAATATGAGTTTTAACCCGTTGCAACCACTTTTTATATACCCAAATTATGGGTGCGGAAATGCAAACGATGCACTCCATTCCACTTGGCATGACCCCAAATGCAAATCATTCACCCTGCAGCTCTGCTCAGTCGGATTTGACCCATATTGAGCCCAATTTTCCGGCACGAGTCATTGCTTAATTACCATCGCAACTTAAATCGCCCATTTGAAGTGTAACGGCCTCGGTTAAAGCAATTCGCACCGCTTAATTGCTATCGCAGTCACCAGTGCAATAGAGAAGGCGAATGTACTTGCTCCAAATTTTGCAGCGATCTCGACGCTACCTGATACCACATCATTCCGCCTCAACTTGAGCATAAGCAGCACACCATGAGTCAGATTCACTTCTAAACGCGTACTGTTGCCCGCACACTCAAAGAGCTAAACGCAAACAAATCCGCTGGTCCGGGTGGCATTCCCCCAATTCTCTTGAAGAGATGTTCCTCTTCACTCACCAAGCCATTGCGGAAACTTTTCCATTTGTCGTATTCTATTGGCTGTTTCCCAAATAGATGGAGGTCAGCGAACATTCAGCCAATTCCCTAAAATGGGCGACAAATCGTTCCTTATCGACCCATGGCACTAACTTATATTCTCGCGAAGGTAATGGAATCGTCAACTTTCGAAATATCTGGAATCAAATGATCTCGGCAATGACCGCTAATATGGCTTTCATAGCAACCGGCCCACAGGGGATGTGATGGCGTGCCTTACCGAAAAGTGGAGCCATTCCATCCACTGCTTCGATGAAAGCAAGGTAGTGGCATTGGATATTTCAAAAGCCTTCAACAGAATTTGGCACCTAGCAGTTTTGTCAGGTTTTGCGTGTAACAGGACCCAACCCCAAGTCGTTTAATTCCGTCGTTAGAACATAGGCGCAACGTATCATGCCCGTTTTTTTTCTATAGGTATTAGTGTGGCGGTTTCGCCAAAGCCCACTGTCTACTTCCCCGAAGAACCCCCATAACTACAACCCAGCTTTCATAAGTTTCTGCTAATACAATCGCATTAGCACCTGTAAATGCTTCACGTAACAAATTTATGAAATGCATTTAGCTAAAAGCTCCTGGAAGAGAATTCTTACCTTCATTCATTTATTCGAATTCAAAATTCCCTATAAGAATCATGTTCCAAACTTCATAAATCCCAAGCCCAATTCGGCACCTTCGGTTGCCAGGCAAATTCCAATCTTACATACGCATTTTCCCTAGTCGTATTCCTGAAAACGTAACAATTTGGTTTACATATAATGTAATCAGCATAATAGGGATCATAAACATTGCGTCGCCTATTCCCAGCATCACCATGTGTATAATAAATTCCTTTACATACACATTGGCAGGCGACCTCTACCCAAGGGAGAAAAGCAAATATACGCATCTTGCGTCTTAAGGCATAAATTAAATCCTACAGCGTAGGCAAATGCAAATAGGAAAGGTATACTTACCCTTGGCAGCGATGCCATAAACACCAATTCCCTGTAAATAAGCTAAAACCAATTAGCACCATGTCCACCAGCATTGCGGCTATCATTACAGCTGCAGTGCACACCTTAGACAATGATCTTTACGATTTCTTTGTCCTACATATTTCTGGGTCTGCTTCTCATGACCAAGCGACATGAGCAAACAGAAACCCAATTAGCACACAATGAGATTCGGTTTGTTTACTTAGCCGAACTCACATCTCATTGATGCACATTATTCCCTTTATTTGCTTTCAGATTCGTTCTCATGGCTTTGTCCCATGAAAGAACCAATGTGCACCCATACATATGTGCCATTATAGATCTTCTCTATGAGATCTGGTTACCTTCCCCCAAAGCGAGACTTTACGTTTCTCTTGGAATAGAAAATGCATCCTTAAATTAAGAGAGCCAGTTTCACTGGCCGAATTTCCTTAGCCAGCGAATTGATATCGCTGAGTCTTTTACCATCATTAGACCGAGCCGGTCGTGCCACTCCCGCTCTCCGGTGCGCTCGGGGACGCGATCATTATAAAGTCGAGTAGAGTAAGCGCGTTGCCGAGTGAAAAGTAATTGTTCTTGTGCCGCCACTATAAGCCTTTCAAGTAGAGTACATTGTCTTACATTCTTTTGTGCATACGTTTCATCATCAGTGTAATTAAAATGTATGGAAGGAGACAGCGCGGCAGACCTTGTCTGCGATGGAGGGATGGCATAGACCAGGACGCCCAGAGCCTGGGAGTGCTAAACTGGATGACATCGGCTCGAAATCGGGACCGGTGGAGAGATTTGTTAAATAAGGCCAAGACCGGATCCCGGTTGTAGTGCCGATGATGATGATGATGTAATTAAAATCAGTTTTTGTAATCTAAATTAAATACTTAAAATTTGTTGTGAATCAAAAAGAACTTTTATATTAAACCATTAAACAGTGCGTTTTATTGTCGTATATCTTCGGTGGACAACTTTCTTCTTTTTAACAGTTTCTTTTGGTGCCCGAAGAACCCTAATTTATGATGGAGGAAAGAGGAGAATCAGCGCCGTACGCCGGCGCACAATGCTTCTTCCCCACATTATCACGGTCGTTGTTGAACTGAGCTTGCTGAATATGCTTCACCCTTTTAGATATTTTCGCGCGAAACCCGTCAAACTGTGAATGTGCATCAATTCGCGTTGAAAGTTAGGTTCGGGCGCAAAAATAAACACAGAGAGTCATGTGGTGTATAAAGCCACAAAAATTTGGATATTTGATATAAAATTAAAGTGGTTACCTGATTCCTCCTTCTTGGTGACTAGCTCAGGTATCCTGTTGTGTGCAGCAGCCTTTCCTCCGGCTGTGGTTATCAATCTCTCGGGTACTACTTTGTGGAGCCCCGAATGCCTCGCCTGGTTCAATTTATCCTGATTCCTCCCTCTTGGTGACTAGCTCAGGTATCCTGTTGTGTTCGGCTCAGGTCAGTGCAGCAGCCTCCTCAGTCCTCGATCTCCAAGTCTTTGGCTTGTACAGTGGTTGGGCCGCCGTTCCTGTGCTTTGTTGCATTCTTGTTCTTAGATATGTACCAAGACACAATCCTGTCTGTGGTGTCTTTGTCTGCCGGTATTCTGTTTGGTGCCAGTTCAATTCGGAAAACGAAGAACTTGTTTAGTCGGAACTGTTAATGGAGAATTCCTATACTCCAAGAATATTATTCGTTTTTCTTTAGGTTGAGAAATTATTCCCTGGTGCAGCACTGTTCTCGAATAACACCATACGAACACGACGGACAAAAGAATCGAACTATTAGAAGCACATTTCTCTTTATTTCAATTTAAATATATTTATATTTTTTGATCTCCTCTTTGATAAATTTACTTTTTACTCGTTTTAATTTGTAAATCCTTTTCTTTTACAATCATTCTTTTCTTGACCAAAACCAACCAAAACGGGAAAAAATTCCTTTCTTCTGTTCTTTTTTACTGCCGTTAACGAACTCGAACTCTCAAAACTGTATCAAAAAACAGTCAACAGACGGAATCAAAACAAACTTGCTGTTCCCTTCTCTCCCTCTCCATCAACATCCACTCCGAAAACAGAATTCGAACTTGCACACGACCCACACTCGAACTAGGGTATGTTCGCACACTCAACATGTGGATCGTGTGCTATTCCCACCACCTTACCATCAAATTATATTAAAACCAAATTATATTAAAAACAATTAAATGATGGGGGTAGCGGAAGCCGCACGTAATAGTTATTCTATAGCCGAACCACGAATGTGGAATGCTCTACCCGATCACGCGTTTCCTCGTCGTTGTAATGTCCAGGTATTGAAGACCAATATATATCGATACTTCCTTTCCTTATCCACTTCCTCTCCATATGCTCCCACTGTGCTCTGACATTTAAGGGTACTTCAAAATCCCCCTTTGTGCACGCGTTAGTGTAAATAAAAACATAAGGAAGACCATCTCTTAAGATATCCCCAGAGACACAAATCCGAAGGTGTCATTTTGCATCATCTTGGTTGTCAATTGATTTTGCTATTGCAGAATATCGCTTATGCGATAAGGAAACTTTTCTTTCAATAAAGCCTTTAGTGTATGGGTTATGTGGCATGTGGCGGTAGCCTTCAATTCCGGCCAAAACGGGTTGGTCAATAGAGGAAACACGACGGTGACCGCAGAAGACAGGGAGGATCTCGAAAGAGACTTGCTGACTTCAGAACAAGGGGATTTCTCTGATCTACACAACAGACTAATCGAGGTGTCTGTATTATCGTATTCGCGGGAGTTATGGTTTCTACGAGTCTTTCCAGGAATAAATGAAAACCAGTTTATAATAGTCACTCTTTTCTTTTATTTAATATCTTTTTTGAAATTTCTTTTTTTGGTCTTTACACATTTTCTAAACTTTATTTAACAAGCTTTCACTTAACTTATAGTTCACAATGATCCTTAATGTTAGTAACACAAATTCAAACTTACTTGTTTATTTCATTTACTGTGGCCAAAAGCTATTATTCTACTACTTTACCACTTTCTCATTGTTCTGTGCACTTTAGCCTAGCTTTATGCGAATGGTGCTTTTTCTTATCCCGAGTTCTTAATGTATCTTATCATTAACTGCACTGCTGCTATTCTTACTTGATCACATATATTATTATTAATCGAAACAATTAGGCACTTCTTCCTTACGTCACTGATTCACCGCCTATTTCTCCTTTAACCTTCACTAATCTTTTACTTTGCAGACTCCTCGTTTCTACTCGATTCTTTACTACTCACTACTGCGACTGATCACCTCTTCATTTAACTTCCACGATCAAAAACTTTCGCTTCGATTCCCCAAAGTAGACTTCACTTCTATCACCAACCACAGTCTGCCTCCTCATTTGCATTTACCTCTTTTCGTCACCTCGGGGTCAACACCTCCCGATGACGATAACGCAATTACATTTCGCAGTGACCTAATTTCCGATTTTCGATTTTATTTCGCAATTGCTTTGCACCGTGATGTCAGCCAATATTTCTTCATTTATTTGCAGCACAGTTCAACATCCGCAATTGCGAATCGACCCAATTAATTCTTTAGTGTTTCGTATGCAATTAATTGCTTTTCCGTGATTTGTTAATCGTTCCGGAATATGCAATTAATTGCTTTTGCATTATTTTGCAATCGTTTTGGCACATGCAATTAATTGCTTTTTGTGGTTTGATAGTTATGCCGAAATGTGCAATTAATTGCATTGTCGTTCTGGGGGTTATTCGAGTTTAGAATTGGATAGCGTTTTTTGATTTGAGTGCATCAATGACCTCATGTACCTCATCTTCGTCTATGACGTCACTGACACACTTAACATGGGCGTTGTAGCAATGAGTTTGGCTGTGATTAGACAATTAAAAACGCTTGTAACCAGATGATCAAGATTGGGAAGAAGTGCATGTCAAGTGATTCATAGTTTTTCTGGTCAACGGCCAAGACTATTAACAGCCATTCCAATTTTTTTCCTTCGTTCCGCGAATTTAAGTTCAAATCCTCTTTCTTTATAATCGCTAGTGATTGTGGCAATAGAGCCTTTAGTGGCAGATGTAAAGTTTAACCTATTTGCAGTACAACGCATCCTCCAATGACTCGACGGCAAGAAAAGAACCAGATCGGTCAAAGTGCGGAAGTCGTTTAAACACGATTTTCAGGTGACGGTTTTTCTTGATTTCCTCGTTTAATTGGTTCAATAATTACCCATAATGCTTACCGATATTCCTTTTCATTTTTCCAAGTAATCAATGTTGGTTAAGTATTTGGAGTGCAACGGACTTCTGAATGATCATCAATACGGATTCCGTGGCAGGTGGTCCACAGGAGACCTTTTGACACTTATAGCCCATATATGGACATCTGCGATTGAACGGCATGGTGAGTCAATGGCGGTCGCATTGGATATCTCCAAGGCTTTTGAACGCGTCTGGCACAGGGCATTGCTGAGCAAAGTTCGTTCATATGAACTTTCCCAACAGCTTTGCGACTGGACGAGGAGTTTCATCGAGAATCGATCGATCCGGGTTGTTGTGGACGGCGAGTATTCGGATCTGTATCCTGTTAATTCGGGGGTGCCCCAAGGTTCTATTTTGGCTCCAACCTTGTTCTTGCTTCACATAAATGATTTGTTGGAGACAACGGATAACAAAGTGTGCAGTTTTGCGGATGATAGTAGGCTTGTTTCCTCCTTTTCGAGTGAACCGATTGGTGCATCTACGTCGCACCAGCTGAGATGTAGACAGATTGACTCTCTGAATCAGGATCTGGATAAAGTCCTGCAGTGGGGAAAGGCCAATCTTGTCGACTTCAACGCAACGAAGACACAATATACAACATTCACAAAGAAAACTGGATCATCGGTTCCACAGCTGATGATGAGGCCCTCGAGGCTGGGGAAAGTTTGAGATTGTTCGGCGTCACGGTCTGTGGGAATGTATAGCGTTTGAAATAATAGTGAAGAAGATCGTGTGATTCGAACTGACGCTATGACAGCTTGAATCACGAAAAAAATTGAACCTAAGCGTTACCCATCAGGCTACTGACCGTTTTTTTTTTAAATTTAATTTTAAAACTCGACTATACTCCACTGATGTGAATTGTTATGTTATCGCTAAGGTATACGGTTCTGATGTATTTTTCTTATTCGATTTTTCGTTCGTGTTCTTCACTATTTTGCTCGTAAATTGTGTGTGTATCTGTTAGAGTCGCCACACCACTCCTTCCGCAGTAACTACGTTACGATCAGATTCGTATGCGAACGACGGACGAACGAGAGAACGAGAAAACGTCGGAGGCTGGGCTCTATGCGGAAGTCGTGACCGTGTGTGAATTTCTGCTTATTATGGGAAAGTGTATGCTGTGTGTACAGATCACGTCGGGGTCACCAATTATAGCGTTTGAAATAATAGTGAAGAAGATCGTGTGATTCGAACTGACGCTATGACAGTTTGAATCACGAAAAAAAATTGAACCTAAGCGTTACCCATCAGGCTACTGACCGTGTTTTATTTAAATTTGATTTTAAAACTCGACTATACTCCACTGATGTGAATTGTTATGTTATCGCTAAGGTATACGGTTCTGATGTATTCTTCTTATTCGATTTTTCGTTCGTGTTCTTCATTATTTTGCTTGTAAATTGTGTGTGTATCTGTTAGAGTCGCCACAAATGTATCATGGCATAAACACGTATCGGGTATCCCCAGATCAGCCTCAGAAAACTGAGCTATCTTTTTAGCGCCAAGAAATATTTTACTCCGCCCCAACTTCTTCTCCAATATAAATCCCAAATTAGACCCGCGCTCGAATTTTGCTCTCATGTTTGGAGCTCGGCTCCTAAACAGACCCTCGACCTACTTGAGAGCGTACAGAGACGCGCGATCCGCCTGATCGGGGACTCGGCGCTGATGTCGGGACTACAGTCGCTATCACATCGAAGGCGCGTAACCAACCTCTGTCTGTTTTACAGATATTATCACGGGTGCTGTTTTTCGGAGATTCTTGGCATTGTTCCGCGCAATTTGGTTTATATGCACTCCACAAGACAATCCGACGGGTCGCACCCGTTTGTGGTTCATCTCCTGACGGCGCGAACAACCCTGTATCAGAACTAGTTCCGTTACAGAGCGGGGAAGCTGTGGAACTACCTTCCCACGCGAGTGTTCCCGGAGCGTTACAACCTGCAACTGTTCAAAAACAACTGCAACAGTTATTTGATGGCATCTCGGGGCACCTACTCGGCGCTATAGGTTCGCCTCTCCCGAGAGAAGTCTAATAAAAAAAAGATGATTTTTGCGTGCATCCCAAAATCCTATTGCCATCACCTTTCTGGCCGATTTCACTTCGCCTTCTTAGGAGCTCGTTCGTCTTCAAAAACGCACTGATTTGATTGATATTTCATCTCTGCAATGTAGTAGTTCCAGTCCACAGTTATGTTTCGATACAGGAACTGTGGGGGCTATATGTCGTAGTGCCGGCACGGGCACGAGTTCACACATACTCCCCACTTAAAATCACGAAACCGCGCACCACTTGAGGGTAAAAAAATAAATACGCTGATGATGCCTGGTTGCTTAATCGCCCTTTTTATTTTTATGCATTCTTCAATCAAAATAACCCTGAGCTTGTCTATTGTCGGCGCAAGACTAATGACCTTGCCCGGAAAAAAAAATCATTATGGAAAATTTAACAAGCCTCAGGACTTGCTAAATAAGGCCAAGACGGGTTCCCGGTTGAGGTGCCGATAATGATGATGATGATGATTGTCTATTGTTGCTTTTATTTTTCTATGCATTCTTCAATCAAAATAACACTGGCTTTGTCTCTTGTTCCTTTCTATTTTTAAGCGCTCTTTAATCAGAATAACGCTGGCCTCACCTATTGTTCCTTTCTATTTTCACGTTTACGTTTATTGTCGCAACCAATTCGCTTTTGATCGCGTTAGGCCACTAAAAGGATTCGGCGCGATTGACGTGGCGGTATAAATCAAGGGGGACACTACTTTCGGAACGGGAGTGAATTTCCAAGTGCCATCTTAGCCTGGCTATCGCGACACTCGACCTCGTCTTGATTCCCCGGTGGTTGGCATTGGACTCTATTGACCAGACCCGGTGGCGGTAAAACGTCGGCTGATTAGCTGAGGTGCACGGTTTGGCGGATGAATAGCAACAGACTCATTACAAGCGAGAAAAAATTCGTCGCGTCGTGGCAGTGGAATCATAGCTAAACCAACTCACTGCCATTTACTAGGAACTTTGAAAGGGGTTGCTATGCTTGCATAAGGAATTTAGTTCCGGAGAATCATTGCCGTATAGACCGAGTTAAATTCCTTTGGCGCTATGTGTACGAGGAAATTGGTTTGGAAATACGACCCAGTATGGGCGTGAGTTGTCGGTTAGACAAGCGAATGTGAGTCTTGGTCGTTACGATGGTTGTTTCGCGGAAATGCAACGCATTGTGCTGGTGAATTGCCAGTAAGGGGAATTGGTATTGGGTAGGATGGGAGCCGAAACGATTTTCGGGGGAAGTTAGAACTGCTTGGTTGCAAGCAAGAGATATGATTTGAATAGGAAATTGACCGCAGCGGTTTTTGGAAAAATGTATGCGGCTCGATGTAGTTGATGGATATGATTAATATTCCGTTGTAGATTTGTGTATCCAACAAGCGTTGGATACACGCGGTCAGGAACACGATGGTGTCTCCTGGCCAAAGAGATTTGTGTGTCAGACAAGCGGTGAACACACGGGGTTTGAACACGGTGGGGTCCCCTGGTGGGTTGAGTTGAGAACAAACTTGATTGTGTCTCTTTGATTGATGAGTTCTGTAAACTAATTGGGATGTTAATGGGCAAATAACAACGAATACCTCTACAGTTATAAACAATCCACAATCTAGCAAGACTTCTCTAAAGTTGTAAAATCTACAATCTAGTACGACTTCTTAAATAAATGAAAGGCAAGTTCTTTAACGTTTAAATGCTCAACTCTGAGTCACAATCTTTATTTCAAATAATAAGATGGCTTTGATTTGATAGGATCAAATATATATCAAGCGTCAATCACAAGGAGAAAGAATAGAAAAGAAAAATGGTTGTCATGTGACAACCAACAGAAAATTCACAAATGTCAGCTGATTGCTGACATTGTTTAAGGTGATGCCACATATCTTATTCAGGTGGTGCCACAGTTATTTAATTGCGAATTCGCCGGTTGTGTTAATGGCGAATCCGCAACAATTTGAATATGCGTTTATTATAGCTTGGGAAATGGATTCTTGGTGAGTTTGGGGATGTGCGCAATTGCAGATTTGGGGACGGATGCTGTTGCATATTGGGATGTGTGTTCTTTGCATGTTTGCGCATGGATTACGGATTGGGTTATGGTGACGCACTGTTAGCGGTCAAAGTTAGGTAGGAACTGCGGGTTGGATCTCCATGTGTTATAGAGAACCCCCACAGAACTCGTTGGGATTCCATCAAAAATGCGCCACAATAGGCTCATAGTCGACCACAGGATTGTATTTATATTTTCCTAAATGTAAATGACCCACCCAGTTTGCCGAAACCGAGGTCATTCAAGATAAAATATATGTAATCGCAAACACCAACGGAATGTTATCTCCCCAAAAACGGTCCCTACTCTTCCCTCTAGGTAGAGGAAGCACGGTGGTGATCGCAGAAGACAGGGAGAATCACGAAAGAGAGTTGCTGATTTCAGCCCGTCTACGTGGTAGCTCTCGTATTCAAGAGTAATCTCTTCACCAGCTCGAAAAACACTCACTCTACACTGAAAGAAAGAGAGCAAATTAAATTCCTATTACTTTAGCTGAACGGAAAACCCCAGGTTTGACACTATTACTTAGACTCCGTGGCCACAAAATTAGCTTCATTACATTGAATCAGTATATTCAAATCCAAACGAATGCAATTTCGGCAAAAGGGCTGGGTGCCCAATTCTGGGCGCTTATGAGGTATGGAGCAGATTGACCGACGTAGTGGATTGAGCGGATGTTCTTTTTCTATTCGATGGACTTCAATTAGATTTCCTTTTCTTGATAACAGGTTTCCTTTTTCTTGTGTCATTCATCTATTTTATCCAGGAGTGATCTGCCTTACCGCCAGCAAGATGGACAGGGCCAATCACATTGCAGATTTAGATAGCCCCAAACACTTTCTTTATATATACGTATTTTTATATTTTTTTATTTTTTTTATTTATTGGCCTGTAGGAACCTGAAAGTTCATGACCTCATATATATATATATATATATATATATACGTATACGTATACAAACATAAAAAAAATATAAAAAGAATAAATAATGCCATCGATTGTTATTAAAAATTTGCTTTTCCTTCTTTCTCTTCTTTTTAAATAGTTAATAATTGTAAATTTAATTCATTCAAATTAAAATTGTTATTTAGATTGTATGTGGCGCAAGGCCCTTGCCCGGAAAAACAAATTATTATGGACAATTTAACAAGTCTGGGATAAGTACCGGATACTGGTGTAGAGACTTGCTATATAAGGCCAAGACCGGATCCCGGTTGTAGTGCCGATGGCGATGTGATTTAGATTGTATAGTAACAATAAATTAGATTAAGAATTACTATTAATCATGTCTGGCGCAAGACTTAATGACCTTGCCCGGTAAAAACAAATCATTATGGAAAATTTAACAAGCCGCAGGACTTGCTAAATAAGGCCAAGACCGGATCCCGGTTGTAGTGCCGATGGCGATGTGATTTAGATTGTATAGTAACAATAAATTAGATTAAGAATTACTATTAATCATGTCTGGCGCAAGTCTTAATGACCTTGCCCGGTAAAAACAAATCATTATGGAAAATTTAACAAGCCGCAGGACTTGCTAAATAAGGCCAAGACCTGTTCCCGGTTGTAGTGCCGATGATTATGATTAATCATGTACATGTAATGTAAAGACATAAAATTGTTTACTCCCGATTTAAAAATAAATGCTTTTTGAATTGAGTAATTAATGAGGATTTCCAGCTTGTTGAAAACCTAGATCTGGTCGAGTCTTGACTCAATCTCTCATCTTGAATAGCGATTTATTAGACCTGTAATTCCGGTATTGCATATAATGCAGTAATAAGTTTAGACAAATGTACGAGCATTCTGTTTACGAAGAACGCCATTAATTTTCTAAGTGGCACAAAATACGTAAATTACTCGTAAAAATTAGTTAAAAAAATTGCTGTTCATGCTTTTGTATTGCAATGTAATGGCGTTAGTATATGACGGGAATGCAAACGAGGGAAGAAAAGTTATAAATTTTAGATACTGATGGTGCTATTGTACTTCGGCGTGTAGTTCGGTTTACAAACTAGTTGTCCACAAATGAATTCGCAAAAATATAAATTACCCGTCAAAGAGTTTATTTGCGTTTCGTGATTTAATAAGAGCCACCACAGGTTGTATGGAAATGATTGTATTTTTATTGAGCAAATGTTGTCTGGATATAGAAGTTTCTAAGTCAAGGGGTTGAGGTTGGAGCACAAAAAACAGGTGTGTCATTAATATTGATGAACATTATAGGAGTGTTTTGCAATTTCTTCATTTTAAAATATATTAATTCATTTTTGAAATGGGGACTTCCAGTTTTTAAATTTTGCATGCCAAAAATAAAAAAAATCCAACTGGATCCAAACCTGAATTCTTTATTAGTACAGAACAACGTAATAAATTTAAACACAAAGAGTACATTCCGAGGTTGTAAATTAAGATTAATGTCGTCGGAACCGAGCAATTTATATACTATTTCAAACCTGTTTTTTTATATTATTCTTATCTCCAGAAACACGAACCTGTAGCGTTATAGCTGTTTACTAGGGAAGGTGTTTTTTATTTATTTATTTATTTTTATTTATTTATTTATTTATTTATTTATTTATTTATTTATTAATTTTTTTTTCTTTTTTTGGTTTCGGTAGGAAGGTGGAAATCTTCAAAAGGTACCTCTAGACCGATCCAGAGGCATGCCGTGTTTTTACCGACTAAAACCAACTCCTGCCAGGCTCATATTTCCGTTGATCCCCGCGGAACTTTCTTGTCGATATTTCATCGCGGGGCGCGACGGAGTTTATCCGTTACTCCGTTCGTCGCGTCGCAACTGCTGCATCCTTTCACGGAGAATACCATTTGTTACGGAGCATGCCTGTTTTGAACTAAGCATGTATTCTATTACTCCTTCCGGAGTAACTGTCCGTCTCATATGTCTCTCCAAAATCGTTCGTGCGGTTTCGAATCTCACGCACTCTGTGAGTACGTGTTCCGCATTTTCTATTTTGCCTTCGTAATACAAGCAGTATGGGTGATTCACATGCTTATACTTGTGCAAGTATTGCCGAAAGCATGCATGTCGCCCCGTTTTTCTTTCA
The DNA here is from genome assembly GCA_963931805.1 of Microdon myrmicae. Classification (NCBI taxonomy): domain Eukaryota; kingdom Metazoa; phylum Arthropoda; class Insecta; order Diptera; family Syrphidae; genus Microdon; species Microdon myrmicae. The sequence continues at coordinate 89,299,574 of OZ007497.1, forward strand.
CCCATGTTTCTATATCAGGTATCATGGTGTGGGTCCATCTTTCTTTGGTGGAAGAATCCCAACTTCGTTGCCATTCTCTTAGGTTTGAGAGCTCTAATTGTGACTGCATTCTCCGACGATTCTCTTGGGAGACCTTAAGCAATGCAGGGTTTTCTTTAGCTGCAATGGCAGGTGGCATCCTCCCGGCCAAAATATTTATAGCATCTTCGGATACTGCTCGGAATGCACAACATACTCTTAGTGATGCCAGCCTATGTGCAGAGTTCACTCCCCTCATCTACGACTTACCAGGTGTACCGGTACGAAGTAAGCGTTTTTAAATAAATAAAACACTAATTGTAAATGGGAAAGTAAAAAACATTTTATTCGAAGTATTGGCCATTGCTTTCTACACATTTCGACCACCTTTCTAACAATTTGTGGATACCACGCCAATAAAACCGGTTGTCTTTTGAGGCAAACCATTCGGAGATCCAATTTTCGACTTCTACGCAGGAATTGGAATGCTGCCCAGCTAATGCGTGTCCCATCGATGAAAACAAATGCTAGTCGGAAGGAGCCAAGTCTGGCGAATATGGCGGATGGGGTAACATTTCCCAGCCGAGGGCTTTTATCGTTTCTTTGACGGGTTTTGCTGTATGACTCGGAGCATTATCATGCAACAAAATTACCTTTCCGTGTCTTGCGGCCCACTGTGGTCGTTTTTCGATCAATACATGGCTCAAATTGATCATTTGTTGTCGGTGGTGTTGCACATCAACAGTTTCGCCAGGTTTTAGAAGTTAATGATACACCACCACCACCCCCCCCCCCCCCCCCCCCCCTTCTTGTCCCAGCAAACACAGAGCATTGTCTTTTTTCCGAACCGATCAGGCTTTGCAGTCGATGTTGACGCTTCTCCTGGATGTACCCATGATGTCTTGCGTTAAGGATTTGTAAAATGAATCCATTTTTCATCACCAGTCACAATTCGATACAATACTGACTTCCTTTCGTGTCGTAGAAGCAACGTTTCACATGTGGTGTTTCGCTTTTCCATCTGCCTGTCATTCAATTCATGTGGCACCCAGTTTCCACACGTTTGCCTTTTGGCTTTTAAACGGCCAGAAATTGTTTGTTGTGCACCATTTCACATTTGTGCCATTTGTTTTTGACTTAAAGTGTCATCTTGATCCAACATTGCTTGCAATTTGGCGTCTTCGAATTTTTTTGGTAGTCGCCCACGTTCTTTATTTTGCACATCAAAATCATTACCTCTGAACCGTTTAAACCATCTTTTGCATGTTGCTTCCGATAGAGCACGATCACCATAAGCCTCGACAAGCATTCGATGCGACCCTGCAGCACTTTTCTTCAAATGAAAACAAAAAATTAATGCTTTCCGCAAATCATTGTTTTCTGGTACAACATTCGACCTTTTTAACAGAATTAAAAAAAATGATGTTGTTTGTACAATGACTTGATGCATACTGTTTGACAGATGTCATAGCAACCAAATAATCGTTCACAACAAACGTTCCCTATCGACACATTTGTATCTTGACGCTCACTTCAGACCGGTACACCGGTATTTCTATCCGGGAGCTGTTCTTTGCCCAATGGGCATTCCCCACCGATATGCTCATTTAGGCATTTGACGCATCTGAAATGCATATTGCAATTCGATGCCATATGACCGAAGCATTGACAGCGCATACATTGCAATACACGGTCCGACTTCTTTGTGTTCTCCCAACAAATTGTTTGGTGACTAATGTATTTAATATATCTAAGTCCATCAATTTTACTATTTCTTCATTGTGTCAGAAAGGCAACTTACGGTTTCGATTTCTAGAATTTGCTGTAGAAAATGGTTTCACATTTGTGAACTTCAGGATATCGTTTTCGAAGCTATCGTATAAATGCTCGGCTCGGAAGTCAAATACAGATCCCGGGTGTTCGCATAATCACCTCGGGTATCCGGCTCTCTCGTAGGTTCCTCCACGAGTTGAGTCAAATTGCGGCTAACAGCGAACATCTCCGCTAGCCTCCGAGCCTCTTCGGTTCTGTTAGAATGTACCAATCAGCCCAAATTGTCTACATTAAAATCGCCAACGACGACAATTCCATAAGCTGGATGGTTGATATGTATTCAGTCGATGGTGCGTGAAATATGTTCGAAAAATGTAGCTGGTCGATCGCCATTCGGGAAGCGGTAAAGAGAATAAAGAAATTGAACATAATTCCTCAGCGCGACTCTCAACCACATGTTGTACATGATATTGGGTTCTAACGCCTCCATCCTTTGGCAACACGGATAGGGCCGCGCGAAGACCCAGACTCTGCCCTTAAAACGGAAACTCAAATATAAGTCGTATTTTGAACATGGAAGATATGTCGAATCAGTTGACGAATCAACCTGAGTCTCGGTTAGGCTGAGGGTATCAGGTTTCGCTGTTTGCAAATATTGCTGGACGTCGTTTACGTTCGTATTGGTGAAACCGATGCCTTTGATGTTACAAAATACCGTTATCAGTTGACAGAGCCTCGAGAACGGGCCCGATTATGCGATGACGAATTTCTTAAAGGGGCTCCTCGATAGTATAGTGGTTAGTATACCTGCCTGTCACGCGGGAGACCGGGGTTCGATTCCCCGTCGGGGAGCCTCTGGCGCAAGACTAATGACCTTGCCCAAAAAAAAAAAAACAAATCATTATGGAAAATTTAACAAGCCTCAGAACTTGCTAAGTAAGGTCAAGGCCGGTTCCCGGTTGTAGTGCCGATGATGATGATGATGATGAATTTCTTAAAGTTCGGTTATTTATCATAATATCTGCAGATGTTCCCACTGACGTAGTCCCTCTCGGACATTCGAATGAGAAACTAGTTTACTTCCGGAATTCTTTATCTCAGAAGGTACCACCATGACTTATCTCCGTGTCAGTCCGGGCCATCAGCCGTATATCCGAAACATAGTCAAAGATTACTCCCGACGATATCGCGGAATGTAGAGTGTGACGGTGTGGTATCTCATCTTGGGACCGACTACCACCCAAGCCAACCTTTTCTTGAACCGGTCCATCAGCCAAGCTCCGAAAGGTGGTTAAGGAATTTTCCCGACCATTTCACGGAATCTATAGCTTGATGGGGTGGTATTTCACCGGGCGGCAGGGCGTTGGATCCCCTTCGACGTCTCAGCCTTAAGCCGCCTCTTGCGACAAGCAGGCCTAGCTGTGAGTACATGGGTGGCTTGAAAAGTTTCCGACTTCAACGCGAAGAAAGCAGCACTCGCCAATAAAAGCTAGTGAATGTAGTTGTGCATTTTTTGTAGCTACTCACCAAAACTTCAGCCATTTTGGACGGATAGTTTTTATTTGACAGTCGTTTGAGTGAGTCGATGTCTTTTGGTTTTGTTGGAGCCGATTTCCCCTTTGCAGTCCACTGTTTTGATTGTATTTTTGTATCGGGCGTATAATGGTGTATACAAGTTTCATTGACACAACTTAATCGGCGCCAAAACACCTCAACATTACTTCCCCTTTCTCGGTCACCGCAATCGAACTTACAGGGAAATTAAGTTGAACTGTTATCTCAATTTACATCCAACCCAACCAACCATTCAATCTAGCGGATCTGAATAACATAACTCAAAACATGCACACACCAATCCTCCTAGTGGGGAATTTCAATGCATGGAGTACAATATGGGGATCACGAACAACAAACAAAAGAGGTAAAATCGTTGAACAATTTTTGCTACAATCCCACTTGGCAATACTGAATAACGGCAAGCCAACCCACTTTTCCACACACAAAACGTTTACAAACGTAGACCTTTCCATAATACCATCCCAACTTTCTCCCATAACTAACTGGGAAATATTAGACAATCTGCATGGAAGCGATCACTTCCCGATTAAAATCTCTGTCTCGAATAGCAACGGCAATAAGAAAAAGATCAAACTCCTCCCCAAATTCAAATCTGACCGAGCAAATTGGAACAAATTTCGAATAATTAGCACACAATTCCTTAATCTCCATAGCACTAAAACTAACATAAACCAAGAAACAGCAATTATTACAAAAGCCATTCGAACAGCCGCCAATTGCTCCATCCTGCAGACAACAAAAAGATTCTGTAAATCAGTCGTACCATGGTGGAATGCAGATCTGGCAAATCTACGCGCAGAAAAGCAGTCGGCATGGAAACATTTTAAGAAACACCCAACCGACTAACACCTAATACGCTACAAAAAGCTTAACGCCCTGTTCCGAAGAACAGCTAAAGTTGAAAAGGCCAAAGCCTTCCAGTCCTTCACGGAAAAATTAAATGCAACATCCACCCCAAAAAAGATATGGACCGACATAAAAACACTGACAGGCAGCTACAGTCCACCGAATATTAAATCAATAAACACAGGATCCAACATACTTACATGTCCTGGCAAAATAGCCAAATACTTGGCCGAGTTTTGGGCAAATACGCCCACCAACTTCAATTTCCACCCAGATTTCTATACCGCCAAAAACAAAATAGAAGTGCAGCCAATACCCCTCAGCAACACCAGTAACCCCTGTAACAAAGTTATCGAAGCCCCCATAACCCATATAGAACTAGAATCTAGTCTTCATACCGCAAAAGGAAAAAACCCAGGATTCGATAGAATCGACTATCAAATGCTAAAACATAGTCCACAGGTTGTGAAAGATCGCCTCCTAAATCTATTTAATTCCATATTCATGACAGGCGTCATACCTCAAATGTGGAAAATAGCCACCACTATTCCTCTGCCAAAGCCAAACTCCACAACCGACACAATCAACAGTTTACGCCCCATTGCTCTATTACCTTGCCCAGGAAAATTACTGGAAAAAATTGTTGCTAAGAGACTGAACTGGTACCTGGAAAAAAATAACTTGATAAGTATCCCACAAATCGGCTTTAAACAAAGTAGGGGAACGATGGACGCATTTCTACACATTGATAACTACGTTATCTCCGCTCTTTCCTGCAAAAAACATACTTCCATTCTATCAATCATCATCATCATCATCATCATCGGCACTATAACCGGGATCCGGTCTTGGCCTTATTTAACAAGTATGAGGCTTGTTAAATTTTCCATAATAATTTGTTTTTCTGGGCAAGGTTATTAGCCTTGCGCCAACCATTCTATCAATAGACTTCGAAAAAGCCTTCGACCGCATCGCTCCACACATTATCCTCCAAGCTCTACAAAAATGGAAAATAGGACGCAACATGTTCAATTTTATTAGGTCCTTTTTAAATAATAGAAAATTTAGGATCAAAGCTAACGGTGTATTTTCTGATGTCCATAATGTAATAACGGGTATCCCTCAACGGTCACCGTTATCAGTAGTACTATTTAAAATAGCGTTTGAAGAATTAAATAGCATAATCTCGAAATATAAAATTGTAAAACATTGCCTATACGCCGATGACCTTATCATTTTCACTAATGTTAACGACTTAAAAGTAGCTAGTAAAACATTCGAAAATATTCTATGTGACATTCAAATATGGTGTAACTGTTCCGGATCAAAAATATCAAAGGAAAAAAGCAAAATCTTACTCAGTTCACCCGGAGCTTTCGACTGCGTTTGACGTGTTCATCTCGGTCGCGAGTTCTCATTACAACCATTCCCAAACGCTATAGATCGCCTGATACCGGGGACAATTGCTTGTCCTCGGATAAAAAACTTCGTTCCACTATGCATCCAACAAGTGGGCTTGGTAAAAACCCCTACCGTAATAAATTCACTCCCCTACAATGCCATCCAGATACAGATAATTCTGAAATGGACGAAACTGATTCGCCAATAATCAGAAAAGTGTATGTGCCACCAATCAAAGTGCTGCAAAAATCACCAGAATATGTGCATAGCCTCATGAAAAAGCTTAAAATATCCAGTTATTCAATAAAAAAATTAACAATTGGTATAAAAATAATGTTCGGAACTATTGAATCATTTAATATTGTGTTAGAAAAACTAAAAGAGGATAACTGTCAATATTTTTCTCATGATATTAAAAGTGCTAAAACTTTCAAAGTTATTTTGTATGGACTGGATGATATAAAAACTAATGAACTCAAAGCTGAACTCATTTCGCTTAGCTTAAAATGTTCTGATGTTAAAAAAATTGAAAAAAAACATGATAAATTTACTGACTTTTTTTATCTCATTCACTTTGAAAATGGAACAATTAAATTAAGTGAACTTAAAAAAAATTATCGCTCAATTTTTCATACCCAAGTGAGCTGGAACTTCCAAAGGAAAATCAAAGGTAAGGTGACACAATGCTTTAATTGTCAAATGTTTGGACATGGTGAGAGAAATTGTCACATAAAAACATATTGTGCTACTTGCGCTGGTTCACACAAAACAAGCGAATGTAATAATGTAAATAAATGTGCCAACTGCAACGGCAATCATAAAGCTACTGACGCCACATGCACCAGTAGATCTAAATACTTAGAAATAAAAGAAAGATCATCTGGAAGATCCAAGATCCATCCGAGAACTCATTTCGCTGCATCAACTCAAATTTCTAATCATCAAGCTTGCCAAAAACCGATTTCGTTTTCCTCTATGAGTGATTTTCCTACGCTTCCACAGCCACAGCGACGACTGGGACTGACCAATGCTCCGAGCAAAAGCTTTCCAAATTCAAGCCCGCAAATTCAAAGTTTACCACCAACAATTAATGCATGGGAAAATAACTCACGCGGCGCTTCTTCATCAAACAATAACAATAATTTACCCAACAACAATTCAGCACTCTTCACAATCGAGGAACTAAATTCCTTGTGCATGGAAATGATCTCAAATTTATCAGTTTGTAAAACGAAAATAGAACAATTTAATGTGATCGCGCATTTAGCCACTAAGTTTTTATACACCAATAATGTTAAGTAAAATGGCAGATACACATATAAAAATAATTACTTGGAATGCTAAAGGCATACGTAATAAATTTCATGACTTTTTAAACTTTTTAAATAGCTATAAAGTTGATGTTGCTCTAATAACAGAAACTTGGCTTAATTTTGATATAAGACTCCCATCATCTGACTTTAACTGCTATCGCATTGATAGAGTAGACCAAAGGGGTGGGGGAGTGGCGATTCTTATCAGGAAGTCAATTCAACATTCGCTTTTACCTGTAATTCCAACTAGGCTTGTGGAGAATGTAGGTGTAATGATTAAGTTAAGAAACCATAAGGCAGTAAAAATCTATTCTGTTTATTTCCCTGGTGGATCTTCGTCGGATATTAAAAGAAAATGGCTCAAGCAGGATTTAAAAAAGTTATTCACAATGAATGGTGAATTTCTATTAGGTGGTGATTTTAACTGCCGGCATAGAGATTGGGGGTGTGTAAGAGCAAATGCTTGGGGCAATATATTGGCTGCCCTTCCATTGGCACTACCAATTAATATTTTTTATCCACCTTGTCCAACTTATTTTCCCGCAGGTTCTCGTGGCATCCCCTCTGTCCTTGACTTGTTTGTGTCAAATGTCCCTGGTCTTATAACAGAACCCGTTTCGTTAAGTGCTCTCAGTTCAGATCATAATCCTGTTTTTTGTAACCTTTCTTGGTTGGGTGAAAGAAAGATTCAATATTTCCTGGACATGAAGAATGCTAATTGGAATTCATTCAAATCAAAGATTAAAATGAGCCTTCAAAATAGTACTACAAATCTTGAAAGAGTGTCTTGTAAAGATGATGTTAACCTTATTGTAAAAAACTTTACACAAGCTATAATTTCTTCGGTTGATGAAAGTATTCCCAAAAGAGTAAAAAAAAGATATTTTTAAAAAACTTCCAATCCATATCTTAGAGCTTATTAAAGTGAGAAACATTCATCGAAGAAACTGGCAGAATTACCGTCAGCCCTTTTCTCGATCAATGGTTTCCCATTTTAATGAGCGCATTACTGACCAGATACAAATCCATCGTAATTGAGAATGGAACAAAAAACTGAGCGTTATGGATAAAAATGCTAAACCGTTCTGGAATATAGTGAAGTTAATCAAGAATAAAAACCGTAAAATACCATTTCTGAAGGATTATTCTACTACTTTTTTTTACAGGTTTTGGACAAGCAAACCTATTTGGAACAAGTTTTTCAAAAAATCACTTGGTCTCTCAGCATTTGGGTGAATTTGAAACTAATGAACTTGTCGGTAACCGAATCGAAAGATTCGACACCATTTGTAGAAGAAGAAAACGTAAGAAATGTAATCAAGTGCTTGCAAACACGAAAAATAGGAGGACTAGACAAAGTTAAGAATTCCTATCTAAAACAATTGCCTCATATTGGAATTAAATACTTAACATTTATAATCAATGCATGCCTTAAATGTCAATACTTTCCTCAATGTTGGAAAAAAGCAATGGTTGTACCTATCCTTAAGGCTGGAAAAGCCCCAGATAAACCTGAAAGTTACAGGCCAATTAGTTTACTTAGCAACATAAGTAAAGTTTTTGAAAAAATCCTGAAACAACATATTTTAAAAGTTGTTTCAGATAAAGATATTTTCCCCGATATCCAATTTGGATTTCAACGCTTTCACAGCACCTCGCACCAGGTTAAACGAATTTGCAGCCATGTTCTAGACCATCGTTCCCGTGGTCAATCAACGGGCATGATATTGTTAGACATTGAAAAAGCTTTTGATTCCGTATGGCACAATGGGATAATATATAAAATGATACAGTTCGACTTTCCTTTGTATTTGTGTAAGGTCGTCCAGAGTTTCTTATCCAATAGATGTTTTCAGGTTCATGTTAATTGTGATGTTTCTAGATTGATATTTTTTGATTGTGGCGTCCCCCAAGGCTCAGTACTTGGTCCAGCTTTGTACAATATCTACACTTCGGATTTTCCAAATCTACCGCAGTGTGAATCAGCTATCATCGCTGACGACACTGCAGTATTTGCGTCGCATGAATTTTCTCTCAACGTTGAGACAAATCTAAAGCATGCGATCGAGATACTTGAAAAATATTATATGAAATGGAAAATCAAGCTAAATGTTGGGAAGACACAAGCCATCTTTTTTACCCGAAAGAGAAAAGCTTGCTATCTTCAAAGCAGTCAGCTGCAAATAAATGGTACCACGATTGCATGGGAGCAATCCGTAAAGTATCTCGGAGTTCATCTCGATACAAGACTCACATTTAAACAACATATTCAAAGTACTCTTAATAAAATGAGTATTGCTATTAAGATGGTTTACCCTTTTATTAATCGCAAGTCTTTACTCACAAATGAAAATAAGATTATTATTCATAAAGTTATTTTCCAAGCTATACTGTTATATGGGTGTCCAGTATGGGGTAACGCTGCAAGGTGCCATTTAAAGAAGTTACAGGTATCACAAAACAAAGTTTTGAAAATGATGCTAGACCTCCCTTGGCACTATTCAACCTTAAGTCTCCACGGAAGGGCGGATGTTGAATTGATTTCTGAAAGAATTCGTAAACTAGTATATAACTTTAACATCAGCTGTGAAAGTTCTGAAAATCCTCTCATAACCCAGCTTCTTGCTTAATTTGTCATAATTTCATGTAAATATTTACATTTTATATTATTTATTATTGGTTTTATTTTTTTTTATTATTATTATTTTTTTTTTTTTTTTTTTTTAAATGAAGGTTTTTCTTTTTCGTATTTTCCTTCGATTTATTCTTTTAATTATTAATTATACATATTTTTCTTTTCTTTATCCAAGATAATGTTTCAGTTGTAAGATATAACTTATCAAATCTCTGAATTGTAAAATGTGCGGTCACAGACTTTTTTTTTGAAAATATTATTACGAAATAAAAGATCTCTCAGCAAAATCTTACACATATGTAAAAAAAAATTGTAACAAGAACCTAATAGTAAATTTTGAAAACGCTATGATCAGTAATGTCGATACATTAAAAATTCTCGGCTTACAATTCGACTGTAAATATAATTTTAAGAACCATTGTTTAGCTCTTAAGAAAAAATTAGATTTAAGGTTAAATATTCTTAAATACCTGCCATGTAAAAATGGTTCGGCGCATACTAACACACTAATCACTATCACTAGAGCACTCCTGTTATCTAAAATAGCCTATGGGCTACCTATATATGCCAACTGCAGCAAATCAACTTTACAGATGAACAAATCTCCCTACCACGCAGCAGCCCGAATAACCACAAGGGCATTTCGTACCACCCCAATTATTAATATACTGGCTGAAAATGGACTTCCATCCATAGAAACTAGAAAAAAAAGCTATTACCGAAATTAGCTGGCAAATTTCCCGCAATGTCAGCAACCCCCATCCTAGACGATGTCAAACAGATACTTAGGAGAAAACGTCCTCTGAAATTCACCTCGGCACTAAGAGAGGCAATAGAGCTGGCTAAACAGCTCCATGTGGTAACTAAACCACATCGACAACGAACGCATTACCCGACATGGCTATTACCAACAGAATGTATCATAGAGGACTTATCGCAGCTCCCCAAAAATACAACAAACAACTTGGTATACCAGCAACACTTCCAATCGATTAAGAACCAACACCGGGAATGGGAGTTACTCTTCACCGATGGTTCCAAAACAAAAGAAGGAACATCATTCGTGTTGGAAAGGGAACGCTTACAGAGTGTTCTGGTAACAACCTTAGTAGTTCTAGCGCCGGATAGGTGGCGCTTAGGTCAACAAGCAGGGCATATATAAACAGTGGCACCGATGACTTTCTCTCTCTCTCCTTTCGCCGCTGAACCTGTCGTCAACACAATTTAATTCAAGATTTAACTTAAGACTAAATGTTAATTTCTGTTTTACAAATATCGTTCTTACAAATAAAGTCTCATTTCCAACAGGTTATGGGCCAATGGTCCAACGCCGGAATAAATAGTGAGGTTAAAGCACGCGTCGACGGAACACGTGGCGACAACACGTGAAGACCCAAAAGTGACGCCAAGTAATCGGTACGATGCAGGACGGAATGAAGACAAATATTCCATTGTTAAACGGAGGAAATTACATACCCTGGAAGACAAAACTTAAAGCAGCACTGGTTCGAGATGAGTTATGGGAAGTGGTGAGATGACACCGAGTGGAAAAAGAAAAACAACAAAGCCATGGCATATATAACTCTGAGTGTCGAAGATAATCAGTTAGTGCACATCCAACATACGGAAGAAGCATACAAAGCGTGGCAAGCGCTAACAAAGAAGTATGAACGTTCAACGTACGGAAGCAGGCTATATTTGAGAAGGAAACTGTACGGAATACAGTACAAAGGCGGACCAATGAGTGACCACGTGGATGCCATCATGACAGTGATTGCACTGCTCCGAGGATCAGGCAAGCCACTCGAGGATGAGGAAGTCGTAGCTATACTACTGGTAAGTCTTCCGGAATCGTACTCGGGACTAGTCACTGCGCTCGAGGGCCGTGACGAGAAGAATCTCACAATCGAGTACGTGGCAGGGAAGATTATGGGCGAATACCAGAGAAGGACAGAATCTCAAGGCTCGAGCAGCGGAGGTTCAGAAGTGGCTCTCAAATCAGCAGGTCCAGGTAAACATGACCTAAAGAAGGGACATCCCGACAAAGGTTCAAACTTCCAGACAGAAAGGAAGGATAAACAGGAAACTCGTATATGCTACCATTGCCAGAAACCAGGACATCTGAAACAGGATTGCAAATGGTACAAAGCAATGAAGGAACAAGCCAGGGCAGGAATAGAAAAGTCAAAGACGGCGAGGGCTGACGCCAATCAGAAGCAGCTTCTCTACCAAGCGAGAGATGACACGAGGATCCAAGACGGCGGACAAGATGGCTGGCTTGTGGACTCGGGAGCAACGAGCCACATGACAAACAACCCAGCCTTTTTCGACAGCATCCGGGATTTGAACAAACCAATTTATTTGGCGGCTGGATTAAAAATAATGGCAACTGGGATAGGAAATGGCTACCTACCATGCATCGTGAAAGACGGTCAAGTCCAGAAAGTAAGGCTGACAGATGTCCTGCACATTCCCAAACTCGATGGCAGTTTAATTTCAGTTCGGAGAATCATGGATAAAGGAAACGAAATAGTATTCAAGGACAACGGATGCCGGGTCCTTCGATGAAAGGAAGTAGTAGCTATAGCAGACAACGACGGCGGTTTGTACAGGCTGAAATTGGAAGGAGTAAAGGAGAAGGCACACCTGACCAGAGAAGCAGCGTGCATCCACGATTGGCATCGGCGATTAGGACATCGATATCTAACAGCTATCAGACAAATGGCTAGCTTTGGACAGATACCCGAAAACGCATCTCTCCCTGCAAGTGTGAATCAACCTGTGAGAGCTGCATCAGAGGAAAGCTGAGCCAGAAGAAATTCCCACAGGCACAAAGGAGAGAAAGGAAACCAGGGATGCTGATACATTCGGATCTGTGCGGGCCGATGCAGGCACAGACACCGAGCGGAAACAGATATTTCCTGACCCTCATCGACGACTTTTCTCGTTTCACAGTCGTCAGGCTAACGAAATCAAAAACCGAGGTAACGGATGCAATTAAAGATTATGTTGCAGCAATTGGAAACAGATACGGCAGAAAACCAGTGGCAATCAGGTCGGACAACGGAAAGGAGTACGTCCCCAAGGAATTGCAAGACTTTCTTCGGCGAGAAGGAGTGGAGCAGCAATTCACGGTCGCATACACGCCACAGCAAAGCGGAGTGGCGGAACGGAAGAATAGGACGCTGGTCGAATCCGCGAGGTGCATGCTGTTTGAAGCTGGACTGGACAAACGGTTCTGGGGAGAAGCAGTGCTGACAGCGACATATCTGCAAAACAGGATAGCGAGCAGAAGCATCGACAAAACACCGGTAGAACTGTTTACAGGTGAAAAGCCAGACCTGTCGCACGTAAGAACCTTTGGCTCCAAGGTTTTTTCGTTCATCCCAGAAGAAAAACGAAGAAAGTGGGATGTCAAGGCAGGAGAAGGAGTTCTGGTGGGGTACCATGGCAACACTACAGGATATCGAGTTCTGGACTCGCCAACGAACGAGACCTGGATTAGCAGATCAGTCAAGATCATCGAGAACTCAATTGAGCGAAAGAAGAGCTGCCATGAAGAGAAGAAGAACAAGAAGCTACCAGAGCGATGCGTCACATACGAGATGCCAGACAGTGAGGAACGAGAAGGAGAAACCGACTCTGGGGAAGAAGGCCAAGACTCAGATTGAGAGACAATAGACTTGAGAGGTCAAGAAGACCAAAGGGAAGGCGATTCCGCAGACGAACAATTCCAAACATCCCCATCAGTACAAAGGAGAGTTTCTCAACGAAGCAACAAAAATGTACCACCACCGAGGCTGGGGTACAAGGTTAGAGCCTGCATCGTAAGAGAACCAAAGGATTGGAAAGATTTGTTACAGATGTCACCCAGAGAGCAAAACTCGTGGCGAGTGGCAGCCGAGGAAGAGATGAGGTCACTGAACGACCACCAAGTCTGGGAAATAGCAGATCTTCCTCCAAACAGAAAGGCAGTTTCGTGCAAGTGGGTTTTCAAGGGCAAGACCGATGGCAGTGGAAAAATCTACACCCACAAAGCTCGCTTGGTCGCGAGAGGGTTCTCGCAGCGGTACGGCGAAGACTACGACGAGACGTTTGCTCCCGTGGTTAAACACGAGACAGTCTGAGTCCTACTCACACTGGCAGCGCAGCAGAATTATCATGTCCGGCACCTGGATGTGAAGAGTGCGTACCTGAACGGCGAGCTAGACGAAGAGATTTTTATGGAGCAACCCGGGGGATTTGTTATGCCAGGACAGGAGAAGAAGGTGCTGAGACTCAAAAGGATCCTCTACGGTTTGAAGCAGTCGGCAAGGGTCTGGAATTTGAAGGCAGCGGCAATCCTTGGCAAAGTGGGTTTCAGCTGTCGTTGTGCAGACAGGTGTCTGTACTTAAAGGAAGAAAAAAATGGAAGGATGTCCTACATTCTACTCTACGTTGATGACTTGCTGGTGGTCGGAGCAACGCCTGAGGTGACAAGAGCAGTGAGCAAGCAGCTGAGCAGACATTTCCATATCAAGGACTTGGGAAACGTTAGTCATTACCTGGGGATTCAAATTGAGCGAGACAAGGACGGTTCATTTTTGCTGACTCAAAGGGCAAAAATCGTCAAATTGATGGAAGAAAACGGCTTGCTGGACGCGAAGCCGGTTACCACACCGATGGAGACCGGATTCCTTCCAGCTCCCAGAGAAGATGGCGTAGAGCTGGAGAACAACAAATTGTATAGGAAAGTGATGGGGTCGCTCCTATACATAGCCACTGCGTCGAGACCAGACACCGCTGTTGCAGTCGGGTTGCTGTGTCGAAGAGTGGAACACCCAACCCGGGTGATGTGCTACCTGAAAACTACCGCGGACACAGTGTTGAGACTACCCTCAGCGAAGGACGCCAGTCTCACTTTCTACGTGGACGCGGACTGGGCAGGCGACAAGGCGGACAGGAAGTCAACAAGCGGATACGTTTTCCTGTTTGGTAAAGCAGTGATCGCTTGGTGTAGTCGTAAGCAGACCCCGGTAGCAATGTCCTCCACAGAGGCAGAGTACATTGCCGCGTCGTTCGCGAGCAGAGAGCTGCTATGGTTGAGGCAGTTGTTCAAGGATATGAAAATTCCATTGAGGGAACCAATAACCATGTACGAAGACAACCAAGATTGTATTAGACTAATCTCAGGTTCGGGATCAGCCAGGACCAAACATATTGACGTTTGCTATCACCAGATGCGGGACCTTTTGGGGAAAGCGATAATAAATGTTTGTTATTGCCCATCCGAACAAATGTTGGCAGATATCCTAACGAAGCCGTTGGCTGGGGACCGGTTCGAGGAAGTTGCAGAAAGACTGGGATTGCATAGACCGGAACATTCTGAAGCGTGAAGGAGTGTTGGAAAGGGAACGCTTACAGAGTGTTCTGGTAACAACCTTAGTAGTTCTAGCGCCGGATAGGTGGCGCTTAGGCCAACAAGCAGGGCATTTATAAACAGTGGCACCGATGACTTTCGCCGCTGAACCTGCCGTCACCACAATTTAATTCAAGATTTAACTTAAGACTAAATGTTAACTTCTGTTTTACAAATATCGTTCTTACAAATAAAGTCTCATTTCCAACAATTCGCAATAGTAAACAATAATAATACAGTGCTAAAAAAAGGTTTGCTACCTGAATTTTGTTCCATCTTTTCAAGCGAAGCAACAGCAGTCCTCAAAGCAATCAAACTAGTGGAGAAAACGAAGACGCTAATTTGCACCGACAGCCCATCCACCATCCAAGCAATCCAAAACCTAAACAACAAAATCAAAGTGATCAATCTGATCCAGGATAAGCTACTCCAGAAGCAAACCAAAGTCAAAATGCTCTAGGTTTCTAGTCATAGTGGGATAAGGGCCAACGAAGCAGCCGACAACGCTGCCAAATTGGCTATAAGAGAACCCTTAACCACCTTCTATGTGCACAACAATAAAGACATCGATAGGTACTCCAAAATAGAATTCCAAAAGATAGAAAAACTGGAATGGGCAAAGTACAACCACATCTACAAAACTATAAATAACAAAAGAGAACCAACCATCTACCCGACAACATCGTCAGTGCAAAAAATCAAATGCTTCCTCCGTCTACGCCTTGGACACTCGCTTATCACCAACCAACATATCACCAACAAAACGAACCTACCCACCTGTCATATTTGCAGTTCCAACTCCAGATTAACATCCAAACACATACTATTAGAATGCGTTGGCATGAAAACCCTGGCTCAACTACATTTTCAAGACGACATCATCAACATCATCACCAAGCCAACTTCACCCAACATTGACAACATCTACAAATTACTAACCTTAGTTAAGTTACAAAATAAGATCTGAAAACAAAAATACAAAAATGTACAGACATACATTTACAAACCGGCCAGGGGACGAGCCGATCCACAAAATACCCCGCGCCAAACCATAGTCTAGCTCCCCCCCTTGCCCCAATCACGTCGGCCACCTTGGGCCCTCCTCCTCATCCTCCTGTAATAAAGCCCCCCGTAATAATAGCAAACCCGCTCGGCCCACACCACCCCCGGACCCTATCTCCGATTCCATCCTCCTCTTCGACCTCAAAACAGGCGCGAGGTATTCCAACTTCCACAGGTCACACGATCTCAATCCCCCCCTCCTCCCACCCGGACGCGTCTCCCTCATCCAGAACCTCAGAACCCAACTCGAGGCCGCCCCTCGCACCACCCCCCCCACACCCAGTTCTCGCCAACGCCCATCTCTCCCCCGCCCATCTCCCCCCGCCCATCTCGCCCCCCCCCCCCAATAGACCTTTAATCGACCCACTAATACCCCCATCTGTCAAACTCACTCAGCAAACCATTCATTCTTCTGACAACCGGTATGCCTTGTCTAAATTTAGGAACAAAACGACCTACAAGAATGTCCGCCTCTATCTTTCACACCTCCACGACAAATCTGACTCTGTCTGATGGCATTTCGCCAATATATCGACAATAAAATGGTGTATCTCAAGAATGGCATGCACTTTTGACCATAATCAGTCGCCCTCTCGCCCCCCCTATCATCTCAATGCCCCCAATACGCCCCCCCTAACCGTCTTCTATCAGAATGTTAGAGGTCTGCGCTCCAAAACACATTCGACTCTGGAAAAGGCACATCCCCCCCCCCTCGACATATACGCTCTGACTGAGACCAATCTTATCCCTAGTATTAATAGTCTTGAACTATTCCCCCCCCCCCCCCCTCCTTCAATGTTTTTCGCGATGATAACGCTCATCGAGAAGATCCCTATTCCCCATCCCGTGGAGTGCTGCTTGCCACTCATAACGGACTCGCTTCGTCTCTAATTGCCATCTCTTCTTCTCCGGATCTTGACTACGTCGCAATAAAAATTGACAAGCGCGCTAAGTCTCTTTTCATTATCTGCTTCTATATATCTCCTTCGCGACCCAGCGCGTCATACGAACTCGCAATAGAAGCGGTAGATAACCGAGTTAAGCACATAACCGAGTTAAGCTCCTCAACAGACGATATCGTTGTTCTTGGCGATTTTAACCTCCCCCATCTCTAATGGACATTGGCTGACGAACAGGCCTTCTACGTCTCAAACCCCACTAGCTCCAAGGAACGTATTCTTATAAACTGTCTCACCGACTCATGCCTCCATCAAGTAAGCAATGTCCCAAATCATATGGGGTGGAGACAACTGGACCTCGTGTTTACAATGGACCCGCACAAGTCCTCAGTTGCCCCTAGTCCACACACCCTCTCCACCATTGATAATTACCACCCCCCGCTGCTCTTATCCATATATCTTGATCATGAAACCCATCCTTCTCTACCTCATGACAGCTTTTCATACAACTTCCACAAAGCTAACTTCCGCCTTTTAAATGAGCATCTTAGCAAAACAGCGTTTCGCTTTGATCATTTGGGGGTAGAAGAAACTACTGCCGCTCTCTATAAGGAGATCTACTATGTCATCGCCTTATATGTCCCCTATTCTCGTCACAGGTCATCGGTTTCATCGCCGCCATGGTACAACCGCACACTCCGCGCTCTTAGGAACAAGAGAAATAACTTGTGGAACATTTTCCTCAAAACGCGTTCCTTCCAAAACTACTCCAACTATCTCGGTTCCTTTTATACATTTTCCGAGCTCTACAACTCCCTCTACACCAACTACCTCACAAAAACACAATCTAATTTGATCAATGACCCCAAATCTTTTTTCCACTTCATAAACTACAAACGTAAATCCGACGCCTATCCTAACTCCCTTTCTTACGGCGCGACTACTTCAACCGACCCCCTAGCTACTGCCAATCTATTCGCTTCGTTTTTCAATAAATCCTTCACAGATATCTCCTTCGAACCCAATCCGCCTCACTTCAAAGACTTGCCCGATTTCTCCCTCGGCCCCTTCGCCCCACAAATTATTCAGCGCCACGTAGTTGAGGAGAAATTAAACTTACTCAAAGACGAGTTCAGCCCTGGGCCTGGTGGACTCCCGGCTGTATTTTTAAAGAAATGTTCCACTTCTCTTTCCCTCCCGATATCAAAGATATTCAATCTATCCCTTTCACAAGGGATCTTCCATAGTATTTGAAAATCCTCCTACGTCACCCCCATACATAAAAAGGGACCTAAAAACGATATAAGCAACTACCGTCCCATCGCCAAACTGTCTCATATCTCCAAACTGTTCGAATGAGTTCTTTACAACGCGTTATCTTTCCGTTGTAAATCCATCATCTCATCCAACCAGCATGGTTTCCTTTAGGGTAGGTCGACCACAACGAATCTTGTCGAGTTCTCATCCCATACTCTCCGTGCCTTAGAAAATGGCAACGAAGTCGATGTAATCACCACCGACTTCAGCAAGGCCTTTGATAAAATCTCCCATAATCTCATCCTTTTTAAGCTGACCTTCCTAGGTTTCGAACCCCTATTGATTAAGTGGTTTTCTTCTTATTTGAAAGATCGATCCTACCGTGTCAAATTCAGATCCTTCCTGTCCAATCCTTTTCTTCCCACGTCAGGGGTTCCGCAAGGCAGCCATCTAGGTCCCCTCCTATTTATCCTTACCATCAATGATGTTGACTCCATTATTAAATACTCATCCACCTCCCTCTATGCGGACGACGCCAAACTCTACAAAACGATCATCTCTCCTCTCGACTCCTCACTTCTCCAAACAGACCTCGACAGCTTCTCAACTTGGTGCCGTAATAACTGCCTTGAACTCAACGTTGTCAAATGTCACTCCATCACCTTCTCCCGCAAACGCCCCCCTGCCCCCCCCCCCGCGCCGCTCATACTTCCTACTAAACCAGCAGATATCAGCCGTACCCTCGATACGCGACTTCTGGATCTTATTTGACAGGAAGCTTTGCTTCATCCCGCATATTGATGATATTATTCTTAAAGCCAACTCTGTCCTTGGGTTTATGAAACGGTGGTCTAAAGAATTCTCGAATCCTTACGTTTCCCGTTCTCTCTACATAGCCTTCGTCCGCCCCCTTCTTGAATACGCCAGTCAGGTTGTGGCGGTTCTTTCGAACGCCACTACTTACCTGCTCATCTACCACCAGGTAACCACTTTTCACAAGCGTCCTATTTCATAAAAGCACGTACTTACCTGTCCTTTATTGGCGAAAGCTTTTGCCTAAAAAATATCTAAACATATCATTTTCGCTGATGTAGAATCCACCAGCACCAAATAGATATTTGCCTAAAGGCACGGTTCTCCGACGCGCCATTTACATAGGGCCAAAGCAGTTGCAACACGAAGCAACTGACACGACCACCACGGTGCACATGGCACCCATCGAAATTGCAGCACACAAGCAAGAGATACTTTCGCTTAGTTTCAATGCTGCAATCACATCGGTCGCTAAATCGAGCCACACGAAATGGAAACTCGCACTTGGCCGCAAAAAGGGATCGAGAACTCGTCAGTGTAAATACACACACGACGGTTCGACCTCTGTTGACGCCAACAACAACATGCGCACGATCAGAAATCATGCTACTCGTAGTCACTGATCGTGTAAGCACATTTAACCCTTTTCAGAACGACTCGCCCCAGCTGCGAATGTGTTTATTTTTATTTGATTGGTTCGCATGCTGGGCGACACACGCGATGAGCAGCTTCGGGTGTTCGAAAGGAAGTGTCTCAGAAGTTGTCTCAGATTATATCGGACACCGGAATGGGACTATAAAAAGTATTACTCAAATGAGACTTTATATAATGAAGCGTACATAAATAGGGTGGATAATTTTATGATTAAATTAATCAGAGGACATATTGCGAGAGCAATAAGCTCGTCCAATGACCTAATTTTCGGCGCCTATTACACACAAACACCTTGTACTATGAGAGCGTGCGTCGCAACGGCTTTGTTCCACCAGAGGCGTTCCTTGACTTGGATATGAAAGGGTTTATACAGGATAGATCCGGAATTCCACTGATCTATCATGTAAGTAGATCCTCTGTAAACGGGCGATTGTGCTACGACCGGGAAGTAACGCGCACCGAAAAAGAGCTCCTGCGCTTCAGTAGGACTATCTCCCACAGAGAACGGGACGATAGTATTAGACAGCGTCAACAGTTCTGGTGGTTGAATGGCATATAAAGACCTGGATACCAAAGTCGGTATAGAATAACTCTATCATCAGCTAGCTTACATAGACTTAGCTTTTCTAGAATTAGGGTAGTATAAGATTTAAGTTAAGTTAGGTTAAGTGCTTTTACATACAAAAAAAAAAAAAAAAAAAAAAAAAAAAAAATAGGTAAGTTAAGAAAAAAAATTGACAAAGTTTTTCAAATTTTTTTTGGATTTCAACTAATTATCAGTACTGCCACAAAGTTCTGTCGCCGAAAGGCAAATTATACAAATGTTAAGTAATGTTTAGCTTAGAGCGTCTGCGAAGGACCAGTAAGTTATTATATAAGATAATTAAGCTAGAATTTAAGCATTTTTTGTCTAGCCTTTAATTTAGAAATTAGGAATATAAAAAGAAAAATAAAAAATGTTTTAAAAATGAAAATGAAAATGACGCGATGAGCAGCAAAAGGGATCATCGTGTGTGTGTTTTATAGCAATCCAGCGCCGTGCTTCCTCGTTAGAGGGAAGAGCGTCGACCTTTTATTTTTCCTTTATTTAATATTATTTCAACAATTCGCGTTTCAATGTTTATTCGCTACGATTGAAAATATGTTTGTGCGGAAATTTATTGCAATTGATAATCAATTATCAAAGAAAAAAACTATTCACTATGCCTTTCGTCTCTTCTATATTATTTAATTATTTATTTTTTTGTTTCTATTTTCGTCTCCTCAGTTTATTCTCGTCTCTCTTTTTATCCTTACTCGTCGTTAATCTGTATCTCTTCTTACTCTAATCTCTATCTATTCTTACTCTAATCTCAACTCCTTCTTAACTTCTCTCTCAACTCAACTGAACTTTATTCTCAACTCAACTAGCTCAACTCAACTTTCCAATCTCAACTGACTTTACAATGAAATTTTCCCTCTTCTTATACAACTTAGTGTTCTAATCTACTGTAAATTATAACTTGAACAAAAACAATTTTATCAAAGTATTACTTAATCTACTGTGACTTTAAATTTTGAACAAACTTTAAACGAAAATCAAAGAGCTATGTTTCGAATGAAAAAAGGGGCATGTTATGAAAAAAGGGGCATGTTATGAAAAAAGGGGCAAGTATGAAGTGTACTGAAACTGGCTTGATATAGAATATTGTGGATATTTATTAAGGATATATATTAAGTGAGAATGTTAGATATGTTAAGAGAATGTTTTAAGGATGTGTTAGATAAATAATGAGATTCAGTGTTAAAGTTAATAATCATAAGGACAGTAGTATTCTGGAATACTACAGTTTCAACCCTTCTATGGTAGAACAAACTCGAAAAGGAAAATGACCAAATATGGTCATCGAGGCGATGATTGAGTACGTGGTATTCTATCGCTTCGATGAACTTAGTCAATCGTATTTCAGATTCCGTGAGAGCAAGTGGTGCCTTCACGTTAATCCAGTCAGTTGGCGAGTGATTAACCACGGTGTTTAGAGACGGCATACTTCTGTTGTTAGTGTCAATAGTTTTGAAGTAAAGTTATGGCACCTACACCAAATTAAATTTGTTAATTCAGTGTCACATTCACATTGTATGTGGAACCTTTTTAGTGTCAATAAGTTTTGATCAAGGTTAATAAATACCATTGTAGCGTTAAGCAAGGATAGTGAAGAAGGTGAATTGAACACACGATGAAACGGTTGAAAAGCGAAGCAGTGAAGCATCAGACTACTGACCGAGTTTAGAATTTGATTTCCAAACTCGAGTATATTCCACTGGTATGAATTATTTTTATTTTATCGCTTGGTATACGGTTCTGATGTATTTTTCTTATTCGATTTTTTTTTCGTTCGGTGTTCTTCACTATTTTTGCTTGTGAATTGTGTGTATCTGTTAGAATCGCTACACACTCCCGCCGCAGTAACTTCGTTACGATCAGATTCGTATGCGGACGACGGACGAACGAGAGAGAAACGAGAAAACGTCGGAGGCTGGGCTCTATGCGGAAGTCGTGACCGTGTGTGAAGTTCTGCTTTACTATGGGAAGTGGATGCTGCGTGTTCAGATCACGTCGGGGTCACCAATTATATAGCGTTAAGCAAGGATAGTGAAGAAGGTGAATTGAACACACGATGAAACGATTGAAAAGCGAAGCAGTGAAGCATCAGACTACTGACCGAGTTTAGAATTTGATTTCCAAACTCGAGTATATTCCACTGGTATGAATTATTTTTATTTTATCGCTTGGTATACGGTTCTGATGTATTTTTCTTATTCGATTTTTTTTTCGTTCGGTGTTCTTCACTATTTTTGCTTGTGAATTGTGTGTATCTGTTAGAATCGCTACACCATTGTTCTACAATAAAATAAGTTGTGATTAAGGTTAATAAATACCATTGTTCTACAATAAAATAAGTTGTGATTAAGGTTAATAAATACCAATGTGCTACAATGAAATAAGTCTTGAGTAAGGATAAGAAATACAATTGTTCTACAATAAAATAAGTTTTGATTAAGGTTAATAAATACCATTGTTCTACAATAAAATAAGTTTTGATTAAGGTTAATAAATACCAATGTGCTACAATGAAATAAGTTTTGAGTAAGGATAAGAAATACAATTGTTTTACAATAAAATAAGTTGTGATTAAGGTTAATAAATACCATTGTTCTACAATAAAATAAGTTTTGATTAAGTTTAATAAATACCAATGTGCTACAATGAAATAAGTCTTGAGTAAGGATAAGAAATACAATTGTTCTATAATAAAATAAGTTTTGATTAAGGTTAATAAATACTATTGTTTTACAATAAAATAAGTTTTGATTAAAGATAAAAAAAGATATCGATGTTTTTTTCCCTGATTAAGGACATCAGTGAACAAGCTAAAGCACAAGTCGACGAACGGTTACGGAGTTTGGGACGTCTTGGTGAACCTGTGTCGGTCCGGCACCTACCAAACAATAAATCCCATAAGGTCTGGTCTCCACACTACTCGTCCCATGTACGCAGAATCGAAAGCGTGCAACGTCGTTTTCTGCGCTTTGCCCTCCGCGGACTGAACTGGGCGAATCCACGGATTCTCCCCCCATACACAAGCCGGCTCCATCTGATCAACTTCAACACACTTGAGGAGCGCAGAACTCATGCCGATATCCTCTTCATCCACCGTCTCCTTTCAGGCACAATCAACTGCCCAAGCCTGCTCTCCATCATTCCACTTCACACTAACCCCCGTAACCTGCGAAACCCTCATCTCTCCTATCAGCCCACCCACCACACTTCGTATGGCTCTAATGAACCCATTTCGCGAATGCTGCGGCGGGCAAACTCCTACCCTACCTCCTTCGATTTCAACTTTACCTCAACTGCTCTCAAAGTACATCTCCTCTCTTCCCCCCCCCTGACCACGCCCGCACCCGTCTACACTCTTACATCCTGTACTAAGCGGAGTGAATGAATCAGTGATAATTCATGGATAAACCCAGTAACCACCCCCCCCCCCTTTTTTCTTTTTAACCATAGTTTATATTCTTATATATAGTTTTAAGATAATTGTTAAGTTTTATCGCTTGTACTAAGCTGAATATACGAGGCTTCTGCCCTCACTAAACTAAACTAAAACTAAACTAAAAGCTAGCCGAAAGCCTTAGTTGCTAGTGCTACTAGATTTAAGTTACTATGTAATTTACTTACATTGTAATAAATAATAAATGAATAAAAAAAAATCCTGGTTTTCTGACCTTCTCCAGGAAAACTGTCAATATTAAAACCTATAATACTCAAATAGTTATTCACACATTCAGTTATGTTTGAAAAATGTGTAATGTATGCATGTAAACAATTGTATCACTAGAATTATAAGTTAGCTGTAGTATGTAAACATTGATTATTGGTCAAATAAACACAGTATGTTTAAAAAACAAAAAAGCGGAATTTTTACCTTGACCTTCCATCAAACTTCGAAACAAAGATTTCTCCTCGCCAAATAAAGAAGCCCTATGTATGATGTGTCTCATCGTAGGACTGCTGTTGAAATCTAAGTTAATAAATGTTCTAACTTTTTAACCGTCCTATCAGCTGAACTTCGAAAGGTGGTCAACTCGAAGTCGGCTGATAAGTTTAGTTTCAAACGATCATTAACGCAATTAACTGTAGATTGACCTTGGAACGAATACAAAAAATTTTGCACGCGATAATAATTAACATCAACGTTTCAGAGAATCTCGGATTTCTGCGGTCGACATATGAATCCATAATCCACAGCTCTCTGTAAATGGCTACGATTGATGTGGAGTGTCCATCATACAATGCAGTGACCTTTTGTTATACAATTCCGCAAAATAATCAATTTACTTTTATACATTTTGCAATACATAAAATTCAATGCAGCAGTAGACGCAACAACATAAAGTAGAAATCGAGTAGTAAATATGAAACACTGATTTTGTTGCTTTACCACAGAAAAAAGAATAGTACAAAGTAATTGCGTAAGCACATAGATCAGCACACAATTCGATTCACTCCCTATCAAGGCCAGACATTTTATATTTTGATAAAAAGCTACTGATAAACTAGTCTATATAGAGAAGACAAAAAAGAAACCCGGGTGTTCTATAATAAATACGAATACGCAAGAAGCGACGAGTCTGTTTTTATTATAATAGTAAAATAAACATTTTTTTTTGTTTTCATTAAACTCAGAACTATCCGAGATACAAATGTGCATTTTTAGAACCGCAATTTCAATAAAAAAATTTGCACTTAAGTTAGCAGTCTCCAAATAATCAAGTAATTAAATTAAGTTTCACACTTAAGAACTGCTATCGTTTCAGTATTTTAGATATTTAGAGAAGTCGTAGATTGTCGGCTTCTAGAATATGAAAAAGAAATACAAAATAAAAAAGGATTTTACCGGCACTAGGGAGGAGGAAAGAAACTACTAGTTTCATGAGCATACCTAACTAATTACTAGTATATCCTAATTCTTAAGTTTGCAAATGAACGGAACTGTTTGGAATAAATTTATTTTGTTACAAATACATCTCTAGAAGCATTCTAAGCTACTTACATGCCCTATAGCCCGGTACAACTTCCATGAAAAAAGAATAGAAATAAGGTCTTCTCCAAATTTATCTAAAAGAGTTAAATGATACAGGCTCTAAGAATTAAGTTTAATGGGGCTACTACCCCATTTATTGGCTTAATTCAAGCGATATAAGTACACACAACTAAAGTATATATAACTTACAAAGTAAAGAGCGTAAGTACTAACTTAACTAAGCTTAACTTAAAATAACCAGGACAAATTAAGAAGTCAAGAGTAGGGTCGGGTGGTGGGTCAGGTTATAATTAATTTGAGACGGTTAATGTACGTGGGAGGAATTAAGGGGTTTTCCGATCCTCGCCCTCGGAGAGCGAACCGAATCAGTTCCAAATTGACCATTATCCGGTGAAGACCTGCCGGCAACCGACAAACGATAATTAACAAATCTCTTAATTGAGAGTAGGGCGTCAGAATATACTCACAGCTAGGCCAGCTTGTCGTAAGAGGAGACTAAAGGCCGAGTGGTAGCCGGGGTCCCAACGCCCTGTGCGCCAGGTGAAATACCACCCGATCAAGCTTTAGGCTCCGTGAAATGGTCGGGAGAAATGCCTGGCCATCTTTCGGAGCTTGGCTGATGGACCGGTTCGAGAAAAGGTTGGTTAGGTGGTAGTCGGTCCCAAGGTGAGATACCACCCCGTCACGCTGTACTTCTACACCTTCGATGGTGTTTCGGATGTGTGGCTGATGGCCCGGACTGACACGGGGATAAGTCATGATGGTACCTTCTGATATAAAGAATTCCGGAGGTAAACTAGTCTCCCATTCGGATCTCCGGGGGGGGACTATGTTAGAGGGAACATCATGCAGATATCATGATAAATAATGGAACTTTAAGAGGTTCGTCATCACATAACCGGGCTCGCTCTCGAGGCTCTGTAGCGTTCTACGAACGCACAATTTCACCCAGGTAAGGTTCCTACTTGGCACAAGGCTAATAACCTTGCCCGGAAAAACAAATTATTATGGACAATTTAACAAATCTCGGATAAAGACCGGATACCGGTGGAGAGACTTGTTAAATAAGGCCAAGACCGGATCCCGGTTGTAGTGCCGATGATGATGATGATGAAGGTTCCTACCCTTCAAGGAACATACTTATCTTATCATTACACGTGCCCACAGACACGTGTCCCAAAGCTCCTAATCATACCTGTAACAAGGGTCATAGGTAGCTGCAAAATGCGAAACCGATATAAAAAGAAGCAAGGAACTGAACGCCCCAAAGCTTTTAATGCAAAGCTCAACATTCGTAGGTCATCATACCTGAAACAAGAAAGAAACATTCATTCTGCCTGCGCCCAGGAACATTCCATTGAATCGGTAATTTCAAACATCTATGCAACGAAGTGCTATCGCTAGAAAATGAGCCCATCAACGGTGCACGTGCGGGTAGTCTACCACAAAGACCACCCAAATCCGTTGATACAATAATGTATGTTGGTCATCCGCTACCAGATTCCTGGGAAACGTAAACATCTCAGCGAGATACGACGTAAATTTGTACACGGGGAAAAAATAACAAAGGGAACTACTTCAGTTCCGCGGTCCTTACCATATTTTCACACCATTAGAAAGATCTAATGGATTGTTGATATTAACTACAGAACTCACGGACTTTACGTCCATACAAATTGCAGGATACCCTCCGGCCTTTGCGCCAGATGCCTTATGCAAATAGAGGCGGCATTCTATCGACGGCCGTTGAAATGAAATTCTATCACCACCGAGGGTGATAATGATGTATGATGATGAGCGAGTTTCTCCTTTCAGGAAAATAGGAAATTATCCCTGGGATAAAATAGCATGCTGTTAACAGAGATTTCGGGAATTCTGTTGGCAGTCGAATAGGGAAATTTCTCCTGTACGGATACAGATACCAGTTTTGAATCTGGGTATCTGTGTGGGCAGACAGCAGTCCAATTTTGATCGTCAACGAGACGACAATTCGAACGGCGAGGAAGCCATCGCGAGGAAGAGGTGAGAAATTGATCGAGTAGCTGGTGTTCCGAGCGCGTATCTTAACTTAACTTAACTTCACTTAACGTAACTTAACCGTGTAACTTGTGCTTCGTTCGTGTGGCTTCCTGCGTTTTCTTAAAACATTGTTGTGACATTCACCTTACCCGAAGTCATCATATTGTGTAACATATAAACAATCATCATCATCATCGGCACTACAACCGGGAGCCGGTCTTGGCCTTATTTAGCAAGTCCTGAGGCTTGTTAAATTTTCCATAATGATTTATTTTGTCTGGGCAAGGTCATTAGTCTTGCGCCAGGGGCTCCCCGACGGGGAATCGAACCCCGGTCTCCCGGGTGACAGGCGGGTATACTAACCACTATACTATCGAGGAGCCCTAACATATAAACAATAAGTGTTATTAAAAAATAAAAAGATTAAATGCAAAACGATCTTCGTGTTTCATTGTGCTGTTCGCTCTGTGTGATTCTCTCCTTCTTACAAACAGTGTTCGGCGGAACACTAGGTCAAACTAAACAAAGCGGCATCGGTTTCACCAATACGAACGTAAACGCCGTCCGCCAATATTTGCAAACAGGGAAACCTAATATCCTTGCCCTAACTGAGACCCAGGTCGATTCGTCAGCTGATTCGACATATCCTCGTTGCTCAGGATACGACTTACATTCGAGATTCCTTTTTAAGGGCGGAGTCTGCGTTTTCGCGCGGTCCAATCTGGCTTGGCAGAGGATGGAGGCGTTGGAACCCAATAATATGGACATCATATGGTTGAGGGTCGTGCTGAGCAATTCCGTTAAATTTCTTTATTGTCTTTACCGCTCCCCGAATGACAATCGACCGGCGACAGATCAACCACCCAGCTTCTGAAATTATTGTCCCTGGCGATTTTAACGTGCACAATTCCGACTGGTTGTTACATTCTAACAGAACCGACGAGGCTGGGAGGCTAGTGGAGATGTTTGCTGTAAGCCATAACTTGACTCAACTCGTAGGGGAGCCAACGCGAGTGCCGGATGCCCGAGGCGATTATGCGAACACCCTGGATCTGTTTTTGACATCCGAACCGAGTATTTATACCGTAGAGGTTTCTGCGCCACTGGGAAACTCAGATCACTGCTTGGTATCTGTCGCACAAGCAGTTACATATCAAGCGAATAACCGACCTAGGCAGCTTCGCCATGTATGGAGGTATGGTATGCGTGCACCCAGGCGATCGAAACCGCGGAGAATCTACAATGACAGAGTGACCAATAAACTCCTTGAGTACCCAACTGGTTGGCGTCCCTTTTGGTCAATGGCAAGGACTGTCAGCAGTAACTTCGCTTTCTCCTCTTCTCCTCCGTTGGAGAAAGTCAGCAGGAAAAAATGTCTCCCACAAAATTACTGGCCGATAGAATTACTATCTATGTTGTCTAAAGTGATGGATAAGGTCATCAATGCCGAGGTAATTAAGTATTTGGAGTGTAACGGACTTCTGAATAATCGTCAATACGGATTTCGTGGCAGGCGGTCCACCGGGGACATTATAACGGATGTATAGACATCTGCGATTGAGGGGCATGGTGAGTCAAGGGCGGTCGCAGTGGATATCCCCAGGCCTTTTGACCGCGTCTGGCATTGGGTATTGCTGAGCAAACTTCGTTCATATGAACTTTGCCAGCAGCTTTGTAACTGAACGAAGAGCTTCCTCGGGGATCGATCGAGCCGGGATTTCGTAGATAGCGAGTCTTCGGATCTGAATCCTGTTAATTCTGGGGTACCTAAAGATTCTCCAACCTTGTTTTTGCTTCACATAAATGATTTGTTGGAGAAAACGGATAACAAAGTTTTCGGTTTTTCGGTATGATAGTACGCTTGTTTCTCTGGTTCGAGTGTTCACCTAATTAGTGAATCAACGTCGCACCAGCTGAGGTGTAGCCAGATCGACTTTCTGAATTGGGATCTAGATGAGGTCCTGCAGTAGGGAAAGGGCAATCTCGTCGACCTAAATGCAACGAAGACATAATATTCAACATTCACAAAGAAAAGTGGATCATCGGTTCCATACCTGATGATGAATGGCCAGGGCCTCGAATCTGGAGAAAGCTTGAAATTGCTCGGCATCGCGGTCTGTGGGAATGTATCGTGGCATAAACGGGGTCAGCCTCTGGAAAACTGAATTATCTTTTTATCCGACAGATCACATCAGCTTGCGGTTCAACTCCCAACGGCGCGAACATCTCTGTATCAGAACTCGTTCTGTTACAGAGCGGGGAAGCTGTGGAATTCCCTCCCCGCGCAAGTGTTCCGGGAGCGTTACAGCCTACACCTGTTCGAAAAGATCAGCAACAGTTATCTAGTAGCATCTCGGGGCGCCCATTCGGCGCTATAGTTTCCCTTCTCCCGTGAGAAGTATATTAAAAAAAAGAAAAAAAAAAGTGTTTCGAAAGAGCAAACCTAGAAAAATCTCGAATTTGGCTGGAATTTTACAAATTGCTCGCAACGTTATAAAATTGTTGGAACTAAATAAGTGACTTTCACTTCATGTTGCAGGTGCATAATAAAACCGTCAAAGGATTATTTACTAAATCTTCTCACGCTTCAAGTTCATTTATTAGGCTAAGACAACAATAATTTAATTTTTTTTTTCAGTGAAAATCAACAGGTAAGGAGGCGTTTGATTGTGAAAACCTGGGTTCAACTGACGATTCATGCTATTGTATTTTATGTATTTTATATCGCCACAATTATTGAGTGGTAGGTAGGATCCCAATGCCCAGCCGCCTGGTGAAACACCACCCCATTAAGCCATACCGACGGCGCGAATATCCCTGCATCAGAACTCGTTCCGTTACAGAGCGGGAAAGATGTGGAACCCCCTTCCCGCGCGAGTGTTCACGGAGCGTTACAATCCGCAACTGTTCGAAAAGAACTGCAGCAGTTATTTGGCGGCTTCTCAGGGCGCCTAGTTGGTGCTATAGATTTATGGGGAGCGAAATCGTGGCACCGACATGGGCGCAGGGTTCTACTTCGTCCTCGCCAATTAAGAGTTCACTGTACGCCACAACAGAATCAAAGCACACCGTAGATACCAGGCCAGCGTTGGTTCGACGAGCACCCGTTGATTAACGAATTCGAGTTGCTTTTATTTATTGCTTTATGTGAATGTGAACAGTGCACAGCCAACCACGATCCTTACACAAAGTTACAACGCAATGTCACGATTCGAAATCTTCCACTTGTTGACACACGAAACAATCCTTACCACTGCCTTCCGCAGTACTGCGCTTCCTGCCGCCATCCACCAAGAAGAGGAAAATAAACACTAGAGTGCTGTTTTGTTGTTTATTTGCAACAGTTATTTGATGGCATCTCGGGGCGCCCACTCGGCGCTATAGGTTCGTCTCTCCCGAGAGAAGTCTAATAAAAAATATATATATATATATATATATATATTGTCGTTTATTGTTAGGGGAGCTTTTTATTCTACAATTTTTTTACAGAGCTTGTACCTTTCTTTTATGTATACACAAAACGGTTTATTTATTTATTAAAAGTTCTATGGGGTACACATTTGATTAAGGATTTTCGTTTAATTAAAGAATTATCAAGTACGGAGAATCTTTCGCACTGCGTATTGATTTGCTATGAACCGAAAAACGTGTACTCCACCGGGTATCCAACTCGACTCCTTTTATTCACCGTTTACGTGGAGGGCACGGCTTGCCTCCACGGAATCTATCTATAGACTGGTGCAATATGAATTTCATTTCTGCTCGTCGACCAATAGGGGATGATTCTCCCCATTGGTCCCAGTAAAGGGCGCGAAACGCACACACGGTGACCAAATCGTTGTTCATGTAGTGTGTCGCCCAGCGTGCAAGCCATGGACATGCAATCGAATAAACAACCGAGAAGAGCACCCGCAGCTGGGCAAGTCATCGGTAAAAGGGTATCTGTGTGTTTACACGATCAGCAACTGCGTACATCATTTACGCTGATCGTGCACATATCGGTGCCATCTCGCAAGGGTCGAACTCTCGTGTGTATATTTACATTGACGAGAATTCGATTTGCTTCGGCAGCCAGTGGTGAGGTATGCTATTGCAGATTGAACGATCGACCGATGGGTCTGCTGATATGACTTGCCACGCACGTGTGTGGGAAAAATACTTTCTTCTTGTGTGCATGAACAAGTTCGAGGATTTATGCCGGTCGTAACCGAATTGAATTTCACGAACATGCTGCGTTGTATGCAGGCATGTCCCTGGGGGAAATGCTTATAGGAAGCCATGGCTTCTCGATAGGTTTACCGACCGATGTGCTTGTAGGTAAAAATGAAAGAAGGAATATTTCCTGCATGTGTGCGGCGGAATTCGCTCGGAGATATGTGCACCGTAATGGTTCGAGTTATGTCGGTAGCTTGGTGGTGCAAGCGAATTGCTTTTAAGGAACATGGTGCGTTTCATGTAACCATGCCCTTAGGAAAAATACCTGTTTGGTGCTAATGGAATTGCATTAGCGCAAATTATGGGTTTAGATACTAAAGGAGAAAGTTTGAGCGAACCTCGGAAAGGTAAGTATGTAAATGTTTCCCAGGGTTTTTAGCGCCCTAGGAAGCAGTTTCTTAATAAATGGTGGGAAGGTAAGTAGTGGCGTTCAATGGAACCGCCACAGATTCGCCTCGCACGAGAAAAGTGTAATAAAAACAAAAAATAAATAAATAAATAAATAAATAAAACAACGGACATTGAAAAACAAAGAATAGTCGATTTATCAAATAGTGGAATTACATGAAGACAAATTGCCAACGAAGTAAATCGCTCTTGAACTGTAAAAGAATTTTCTACAAGCCAGAGGTGAAAATTATGGAAGAAATGATCTGAGAGACCAATAACATTTTCGCCGACAGTAAAACGAGCCGTTTTACGTGAAATGTCCAAAACAGGAGCTTCTTCGTTCCAAATGGTTCGACGTTATAATTTGATCTGCGATTCTAGCCTCATTAGAATGTGGGCGTCAAGTGACTTGAAGTATCGAAAGTGCTTGTGCAAACCACCACTCAAACAGCGGCATAGGAACCACGCATTTAATTCGCTGAAACACACATCCAACACAGTAAAGTGTGGTCTCATGTGATCTTTAGTGATAAGAACATATTGATCTGTAACTCCCCGAAGGAAAAACCAGAAATTCAAAACGTGGAACTGTGGGGGTCTCTATATTACATGGAGAACTAACCCACAATTCCAACCCAATTTCGCCTGCTAACAGCGCACCACCTCAACCCCAATTCCCCCTATCAGCTAATTCACCAGAGAAAAGATAGATCCCAAAAAGAAGCATTAATCTATGCAGTTAATGCACAATTGCATTCAGCCCTTTCTTGCCATACGGCGACACTATTGCATTAACCCCATGAGATTTCCACCGGAAATCTCAATGTCATATTAATTAGCAACAACCAAGCCTGACCAAACGACGCGGTTGCATCATCGTGCAACGGCTGGGGTAATTATCGAATTCCTTAGTTTGGTTCCCACGGTCATATTTCCGTAGCCGATGTAGCGTCCCTTTGACTTCCCCCAGACCCACTCGATTCGCTGGGGACCAATGATCTCTTTAGTCAAGCTAATAGCACAAAACCATTTTTCTTTCCATCTCATTTTCCCATTTGCTGAGTGCATTATACTCTGAGATCAACCCGATGTCCTAACTAGGTCACTCGGTCATCCTCAGTTTTTGCATTGGTGCATGCACACTAAAGCCAAATCAACCCCGAGGTCGTTGTGCTCTCCCTTTTGATTTCTTCATTCATCGTATGCCCAGCGACTGTCGAATGAATGCACAAGTGTTTATTCACCTCGATGAGCTGGGAAATTTAAAGAATGCACAAGAGAGCACGATTTTTATTGGTTTATCGGTGACTAAAGCAAATGTTCATCCCTGATTGGAATCAGTCGATTATTAATCACCAGCCTGCCCACACGTTTTTATGCGAGTCGGGAGTTTAGTTTTTCCTTGTCTGTTTTAAGAGTCAGTAAAGCCGATTATTCACAAGTAAAATTCGTTACAAAATATTAGCCCCCTTTTGAAAGAACGGAAAGGAGTCTATTACCATAAAGAACCCTGTGCGCTAAAATATATTAGTTTTTAATACGAAATCAACATTGTGCCAGAAAAACAAAAGGAATAATAATGTTGTGTTGATGTGATGCGTTTTGTTCGGAATTCAAGTGCCTAAAATCTAGAAAAACAAAGATAAATATATGTATACCAAGCGACAAAATCTATATAAACTCAAGAGATGTCAAATAATTAAATTTTAAATTTCCCATGCTATAGCCGTTTGGATTTTCGTCGGAACATCGTTGGGGATATTAGTGAAACTAGTGCCCGTGTCTTGGCATAATACTTTTAACCCCCACAGAACAATTCAAAGAAAGAATAATCTTATTTTCAGTCCACCACGAAGATTGTTGACTGTTATACGGAATAACGGGCATGTTATATAATTAAGTTCATTTAATTATCACCCCCTCCCCCCTATTGCTATCTCTTGTCTGCACATGAATATCCTTTACCAATATCAAAACATCACATACAAATACAATATAATATTCCCACATACAATAGATAAATAATTAAAATAAATTAAAACCCCTATTTCAAAATCACTATCATACTGCACACAGCGATAGTCTCCCTAATTCCGGAACCAAAAAGGATATTAAATGGAACGAGACGAGATTTCCGGCCTTGTTCATTAAGCAGTGGAAGCGTGCGGTCGTTCTTCGCTAAGAAAAAATTGAAAAAATAAAAATAAAAAGAAATAAAAGAAAATATTTAAATGAGAGTGTTATCGTTCAAATAAAAATAAGATGTTGAAAATTATTTTAATAATATTGGTGAATCTGAATGAAAATAACTTAAAATTGTTAATACATGTGAATCTGAATGAAAACAACTTAAAACTATCACCTTTGTAGTAAATAAAACTTAATACAAATATAACAGAAGAGTTATCATTTGGTAAACCCACATCATCCACATCCTCCTGCAGTTGAGCCCACCGCTTACGATACACCTACCATGACCAATCCGGGGTAAGTTTTGTGAGAACAAAATATACAAAATAATTGTTAAAATATACTTAACAGACAGAGCATTCCATATTAAATAAATCATTATACAAAAAAATAAAATTTAAATGTCTTTTTCACAGCGAAATTTGTTTTTTTTCTCAGAAAATTATTTACCATTCCTGTTAAAAGGCAATTGAGCCATTAGGGCAGCGGTTTCCAACCTGGGAGGCCCGCCTCCCAGGGGAGCCGCGGACTATTGCCAGGTGAGGCGCCAAAAGTTTTTAATAAATTAATTTGTATACCATAATATCCACAAATAAATAAAATTTCATATCTTAACGTAACAGTGAAAATTCAGTGCATGTTTATTTTTATTTTATTATTCCTATTAATTCCTATTAAAAAAATTATCTGGAGCGGAGAAATTTAAAAATGGCGCATTTGCAAACGCTCTGTTTCGGTAGGGCACAAAACGACCGCTAGTTGCATGAAAACAATAACCTCAAATTTAAATGTCAGTCGTAGCTAAAGTGTCAACTGAAGCGTGTCGGCAGGGTGTAATATTGTTTTTTTAAATTGTTTTCGACGTGATTTCTTTCTAAAAATAATCGTTAGTATATTTTAAACATTATTTTTTTTTATTTAAACTATTATTTATTTTGGGCTCCTCGATAGTATAGTGGTTAGTACACCCGCCTGTCACCCGGGAGACCGGGGTTCGATTCCCCGTCGGGGAGCCCCTGGCGCAAGACTAATGACCTTGCCCAGACAAAATAAATCATTATGGAAAATTTAACAAGCCTCAGGACTTGCTAAATAAGGCCAAGACCGGTTCCCGGTTGTAGTGCCGATGATGATGATGATTATTTATTTTAATTTATATCAATAAAATAATTTTTAGACGAATGGATACATTTTTGAGTGGTTGCAGAATTAGTTGGATATGTTTTCACTGTCAAAAGATTTCTGGGCCACAGCCAATACTGAAGCAAGTAAGAATCTTTTTATTGAACACTTGGATAGTTTAGTGCTGCATTTTTCAAATTATTTTAAAGACCTTGATTTCTCAAAGTTTTTGTGGGTATAGAATCCATTTATCGACAATGAAGATGACGAGTTGAGCTTGAACAACCATTGAAAAGGAAAAACTGATAGAATTATCATGCGATAGCCTACTGAAACAAAAGTTTCAAAATGAAACCTTAATTCAATTTTGGATGAATCTTGCGGAGAGTATGAATCTTTGTTTTGCAAAGCAATGCAAGTGCTTCTGCGGCGGTTCCACTACTTACCTTTTCAATCACCCCAATAACTTCCTCCCAAAGCTCCAGAAATCTCATAGTTTTTCGCTTATGCAATCGCATTCCTACCATCAAGGGCATTCACGCATTTAATGCGTTATTCACTTTCCCTGAAAGAAATCGGTACACCATTCTCGCATGCATCAAGGCATCTCGGCATTTTTCTGAAAAGAAAACATTTCGGTTGCCGTACTAGATAACCGCAATAAACTATGAAAACAATCAACGGCACCCTGCCTGCCTACGTTTTCTGTCTCACACATGCGTCGCAGATTTTCCTAGTTTGTCTGTATCCACAGCGGGTTTTATGCAACCAACAAAGCATAACGCATCTCGCGCGTAGCAGCCAAGAACCGAATTCTCTGGTAGTGTAAATATTCACACTGGAATCTGACCCTTGATTCGCAATAGATGCCATATACAATCGGCATAGATGATATACACAACCGTCATTGTGTAACCATCTAAATTGCTTCTCAATGACTTGCAACTATTGATTCAGTTGCAAGCACTTCTCCCAGAAATGTTCCTTTGTTTGAATCTCCAAACAATCACCAACTTCGCGCTTAGCCGCCGGATTCGAATTCAATAGTATTAACAAATGCAAATAAAGAATCCGTTTCTTACAACGACCAAAGATACCATATACAAATTGTATGATGTATCCCAAACCTATTAGCACCTAATGAGTGGCAGCGTATTTATTTAGCTGAACCCTCATTACACAACGATGCCTTAGGCCGCGTCTCACTTTGTTCTTTTTCCCTTGTTATAGGTTTCGTTTATTCTTTGCCGAAACGCATCGATAAGCACTATGATCTACGTGATCACACACCCACATATATTACCAAGTCCTTCCTTATTGTTTTCATCACGAGAGAAACACTTTCTCTCTCGAGGAAACTCACCCCAGTTGCGATGTGGCTCTGCATCGAGCAGAGCAACGCGGAGTCTCATTTCAACCACCAACAATCGCACATTGCTGGTTCGCCTTTCCCCCTTAGTAGAGTGAGCATGGGGTGCGTACCGGAGTGCACCCCAGAGTCGAAGTCGGACACAGACAATTACGTGATCCTTGAAACTGTGCAACTTAATTTAACAACAGTCTTGTGAAAACCAATAAACCATTTGTAAATTGCACTAACTGTTGAAGTGTCAAAATTTACGAAACAATACCACCGTGCGTTTTATTTCTTGCTTGGTGAACGATTGTCCGAGGTATTCCGTGGAGTTTCTTTTCTCATTGTATTGAACAGGGAACTTTCGATCGTTGGAAAATAGGTGGAGTATTTTATGACCGTGACTATGAGTTAAAAGTGCATCGCATACATGAACATGATAGGAAATCTTTGTGAACCTGTGCCAAATCCGATACACGACGAAGACATTTCCTGCACTTCTACCGTTTGTAAATTCGTATTTATGCGAAACGGGCTTTTCGGCACTGGCTGCAATGAAAACCAAATATCGAGCCATGTTAGTAGTCGAAAAAGAGATACGAGCGACACTCTACACATTACCCCCAAGATTTGATAAAGTTTGTGCCAGTAAACAACAACTACCCTCGCATTAAATTTTTATGCGATAGATGTAGTTGGTTTAAGTGTTTAAAAATAATTGTATATAAAAATAAATATACACGTTTGTGTATGTTATAGCTAAACCTTGTTATTATATTATTTTAAAGCTTTTATTATTTGAAACGTGTCTATATTATTTAATCTATTAAAACAATAAAAGGTAGGGGAGGCGCGGAAAAAAAGTTTTTTCGGGGAGGCGTGGTAACATAAAGGTTGGAAACCGCTGCATTAGGGGGTCTGAGTTTGTGGTGGTTGACTATATTTTGTGACAAAACTAGTGATAAAAGTTTATTAGTCATTCCAAGAAAACTGAAAACTTGCGTCTGAGTCTATTTACTTACATCGAAGAATATTCTTTAGCCGAACCACATGCCTGATCACATGTTTCGTTGACATTGTAATATCCAAGAAGTCAAGTCCAGTATATATCGATATTCACTCTCATTATCATATTTCCCTGTCTTCACTCACACTGGGCTTTGATATTTTAGGGTACCTCAAATTCTCGTTTTGTGTTTAAAAAATGAAGACCGATAAAAACAGCGAAAAAATTTGCTGATCTCTCGTTGTTGAGTTCGAAGCCCCTTTCTTATAGCAACTTAGATCAAATCCGAAGAAGACCCAGAGTCCCCTTCTAAATGGGGATCTTATTGTAAAATGCTATTCGGATTCGAATAGATGATTGGGTTGACGAATCAATCTGAATATATTTGAAGTTAAGGCCAAAGTATCAAGCTTCGTATTCTAAACCAATGTACATCGTTACCTCCTTTTCTTATCCTTTCCTCTTCTTTCGTTTCACTGCACCCTGACATTCGAGAGTACCCCAAAATTCCCTTTTGTGGGCGAGGTTTTAAAAAATATATAATACAAGCCGGAAACGAAATACGTTACGCTACTGCCGTGTACATTAACACGTGAAATTGAATCCGTCAATTATTGGATGTATAAATTGCAAAGACGACCTCAGAAGCTACATAATTATAATTATAAATAGAAGCTCCACTTTCTGCTGCAGATAACGGCTAGTGGGTACTTATACAACTATCGTTATTCAGTCGGGTTGTCGTTTTAATTGATTGATGTTTTTTCTCTTAGTATTTTGCCTACATGTTGCCTGAATTTTGCAACTAAAGCTCCATTCTGTCGTTCTTCGCGCGATAACTTCAGTTGCAATCGAGCTGACGAGCGCCGTAGTAATCAGTCGCGGCGGAACATTGCATTCGAGCGGCTTAGTGGGACGACTAGTGAAGTTTTTTGGTTTTTTTCTATTTTTGTTCTTTAGATAACAACACGATTTTACTGTCTTCTTTCCGTGTGCAGTTTTACAATAGTGATTTTGACATTGTAACTATTGTTTATATTATTTCCTAAAACAACAAGAACTGGTGACAGTGACACAAATATATTTTCATAAGTTCATTTGAAAAATCAAACATTTGTTTGAGGCTGTTTAGACCTAAAACGAAGCTTCCAACTACCTCTTCTATATTTCCTAGTTTGTGAATTGATTTGACGAATATGAGCCCCGTCTGGTGACGAAAAGTCGGAATAGCACAGTGCAGGTTAGTGATACGATACAAGTTACACAATTCAATGTAAGAGTTCAATTCAATTCCTGAATTATCCCAAAAACTAGAAAAGAAAGACTATTAAACAACAATAACAAAGCAACGTATTGTCTGTAGACTCAACTGCATAGTGCGACCATTGATGATCAATTATGCTAAATTTAACCTAGTTTTAATTAAGAGATTAACATACTGTTAACCATTTGTGTCGAGCTAGCAACTGATAAAGACAGCTTAACTCATAACTGCAAAGATCTTTTAGAGTTTGTAAAAGCGCTGGAGTAAGGTCTCAGTACTGGCTACAATTGTGAATACGATTCACAGTCGCGGACAGTCATCTTAAAAATACTAAAACTCAACGGATACATAATAGAAATGTTTCCACAACGCAGAGAAGTTGCAATGCGTACTTAAGCTAGTTTTATGATGGAATAATTGTTTATGTTGGCCGTGTGCGACAGCTGCGTGGAACACTTTAAAGGTAGAAAGTATGTTCCCACTATAAAAATATGTTATTACCTAGAAGTAACACCGGCTCATTTTCTTTTGATATCGAGCAACAAAACGTGGTTTTATATGTCAGTATTTAATGAGCAACGAAGGTTCTGGTTTAAAAACTCCGTGCCTGTTACCAACAACGATGACGTGTACCAACAATGATTTGGTTATTTTGCACTAGGTGCTATTTATTCTATTCAGTCTGTATTATACTAAGGTCGTTCGATAAGTTCTTAAAAAAAGATTTTCAGATAATATGTTCTTCTTAATTTCTTCATTCAACTGATGCAATAACGTGCATAATACTTTCCACTTATTGTTTTTTCTTTCTGCAAATAACCGATGTAAATGATTTCGGTATCATCGACTTCCCGGCATTTTCATCGTCTTCACCCTCTTCTGAACTCGTTCAACTTAGTGGGTTATACGCAGTTAGTAGGACAAAAAAAAAGCGATCGTTTAAGAATATTATCTTGGAAAGGCATTTTAATATTTTAATTTGAAATGTTGTTTACTTATAATAGGTATTTTATACAATAATGCTATTTTTTTATGTAAAAATTACGATTTTTAATGTTACAATAGACCATCTCCGAAATTCCTCAAAAAAAAAGTTTTGTCGTGTACAGGATATCTCGTCACTAGATTATCTGAAATAAAAAAATGAAAAAAATTTCGTTAATTTATAATATTATCTAGTAATTAATGAAGGAATATGGAAAATATTAATTTTTTATAAAATGGCAGCCCCCTGAAAAAAAATTAAATTTTTAGTAAGAATGTTTCCTTAATTTCTTTATAAAATGAAAAATATTGATTAGAATCGCAAATCGTTCGATTAGTTATTAAAAAATATATGCAAAAGATAGTTTTAAAATCTGAGATCGAAAGGTTCGACTGTTGTTGTTGTTGTTGAATAAAGCATTTATTGTACAATAATTTAACACATGTTGACTTAGGACTAAAATGTTAAATCCTATTTTACAATCTTTTCTTATTCTTAAAATAATTTACTGGCTCTACACGAGCACTCCTACAGGCCAATAAATAATAATAATAATAATATACGAGCACTCTAAATTACACGATACAAATTTGTGTAATGCCTTTCGGCATACAATAATATTTTTATATTTTTATATTTTTATATTTTTATGTTTTTATATTTTTATATTTTTATATTTTTATATTTTTATATTTTTATATTTTTATATTTTTATATTTTTATATTTTTATATTTTTATATTTTTATATCTTTATATTTTTATATTTTTATATTTTTATATTTTTATATTTTTATATTTTTATATTTTTAAATTTTTATATTTTTATATTTTTATATTTTTATATTTTTATATATTTCCTAAATAACAAGATCAAATAAAAAGTTAACCAACAAAAAAAAAATATTAACAAACATATTAATAAAATGTTAACATACAGAGATTTTAAAGCGAAAAGGAATCTAAATGCAAAATGGAAACGAAAAGGAAGAATAAATATATATGAAAAGGAAAATGAGAAATGGGAAGAGAAAGCTGAGCGTCTGAAGGTCTGATTATATTTGGGGATTTAAGCTCTTTCTTCATTGTCAATCCACCACCAGTTGGGATGGGATCGGTCATTCATAGATTTATCTCGATCGCCTCTTGCCATGCATATGCATTTGATATATCACTGTTATAAAGAATCCGTTTGTTTTTTTTTTTTTTTTTTTTTTTATATCCACATTTATTTAACAAATTAATGACATATTTTTCTTAAGACTAAATGTTAATTTCTATTTTACAAATATCACTCTTACATTAACTTACCGGCTCTTCGCAAGCACTCTAAATTATACATTATAATTTTTCTTATGCCTTTCGGCGTACAATAACTGTTTTTATAACATGTCATAATAATGGACATGTTTTCTTTTTTAAATGCATTCTATTTTTTTTCTACACCATGTACTATTTAATTTTTTTTTTTTTTTTTTTTTTTTTTTAATAATATATGTGATAGGGAGTTGACACGCAAAAAATAAAAAATAAAATAATGAAACAAAACGGACAAACATAAACAAGGAATACAAATAAAAATAAAAAATAAAAAATTAAAATCAAATTAAAAACGAAAATAAAACAATAAAAAATAAAAATTGGGAATTGGGGATAGGGGGAAGGGCGGCGGTGCGCCTAAGAGACATACTATGTTTGGGGACGTGTAGTCCTTTCTTCATCAGTGATCCACCACCAGTTGGGATGGGATCGATCTTTTA
The DNA here is from genome assembly GCA_963931805.1 of Microdon myrmicae. Lineage (NCBI taxonomy): Eukaryota > Metazoa > Arthropoda > Insecta > Diptera > Syrphidae > Microdon > Microdon myrmicae. The sequence goes on from OZ007497.1 coordinate 89,341,112, forward strand.
TTGATTTATCTCTTTCACCGATCACCACACTAAAACGCAGGCGCTCTGGGAAATTAGAGATATCGTTATCGTGGAGAATTCGTTTATCCCTGGCACCACGGAAAGCGTGGTAAATAATAGGGACTCCGCCTTTGTCTTGGATAAGTCCTTTTTTATCCAAGAAAGGGAACGCTTCTGGGGGAATGAACCCATTCTGGAGAGTACTCTCCATATACACATCATTGGGATAGAATGCTCCCGCTATAAGATCATTTTCACTGCACATTGCCCTTGTTGTGTGACCACGAATAATCTTAATAATGAAGTTATCTATTCTGTTTAGTCCTGATTTGTCGTACAGGACTTTATTGGGATAGTATTTCTTATGCTGCGACTCTGGGGTTCTGTACAGTCCGAGGCAGGAACGCAAACACAGACTCTCGAACACCCGAAACTTCTCCATGTGAAATGGGGATATGTTGTGTGGGGGTTCTCTACGTCACACGGAGAACTAACCCACAACCCTAACCTGCAAACATGCAAAAACCTGATCCGCAACATCATACATCTCACCAATCCGCAATAAAAACCTCCAAACCTCCAACAGAATATAATTCAACCGAATATATTCTAATCATCCCGGCATTCATTGCCCCAAAATTGCTTCGGTCAATTATCTATATTTCCTCAACGCAACCAAGCAATTCACATTTCCCCGAAATTCGTATGCCATAACAAACGCATATCCAAATCCTCAACGGAACATTAGCCAATATACCAAGCCGCACACATTTCCCCGAAGTTCATATACCTTAACAAAGCGCATATCCAAATTCTCAACGGAACATTAACAGCCAACCAAGCGGCATACATCTCCCCGAAATGACTTCGGTTAACATTCTATCTAAACGATATTCCTTGCTTGCACCCAAGCAATTTCAATTTCCTGGTATACACAACCAACGAATCCAACTTAGCTTATACGGCAAGGATTCGCTGGAACTAAACTCATATGCATAGGCATAGCAACTCTTCCACTAAATTCTTAGGAAGTGGCAATGAGTTTACGACGCCATTACCACAACGCAATGGATTTTCAATTCCATGAGTCAGTCGCAATTTATCCGCCGTGGCGCCCAGAACGAAGTCGAAAACCGTTATTCGAAGCCTACAAACACTAGCCAATTTTAACCACAGGAGTGCCCCAAAGTGTGAGAATCACAACCTAAGTCGAGGTTCGGGTCAATTCTAATCTTTCAATGAGGTCGAGTAAAGTCGCGAGAATTAATAAGTCTTCTTATTTAATTACAAAAATGTTTGCACTTTATTTTCTTACGACTTTCAAAATATTCTAAATAGTAGGTATGTCTTAACACGTCAGTCGATGAAACCTGACTGCCTGATTCCACCGTTCGCCTGTATCTCTTTTCCAGTCATCTTTTGTTGTTTCTCCAATTTCTTATCTCACACTTCATTTGGGTCGTGGGATCGTTTTGATAATCCTGGTCGACGGTTGTTTGCACAGCTGTGTCATGTCGGGTGCAGCATTGAATCCTATAGTCAATGCTGAATGTTTATCTGTTGCATTGTTTGGACAGATGCAGCAGTAAATCCTATCTTCAATGTTGATCACGTTGGAGGTCATCATTTTTATTACATTGTGATGTAGGTTTGTGATGAATCTTATCTTCTAGTTGGGAGTTGGGTGTGTTAACTCGAGCGAAAGTCAAATCTCGGTGCAGAACAATTTAGCGTACGTTCATCTGGAACGCATAACCATTGAACAGTGAACCAATCTACCTCGTAGAACAATTTCGTGTGCAGTCATTCCAGAACCCAAAAGCTTAATCCTCAGTGTATAACCATTTAGCTCTGTAGATCAATTTTGTGTGCAACCTTTTATGAATAAGAGAAGTTAAGCAACCAAAAAGGACAAATACGAGGGTTGCCTCTTATATTTCGGGATTTGGCAACCCTAGTGTTCCAATCCGGCAATTGACAGCTCTGTCGTAAAGTTGGACATTTTTGAGGTTATACGCACTCAGAACGTTTTGACATACGAGCGCTATTTGTGTTGTTTACAGTAACTTAAAAGATTAATCTCGGCCCAAAATGGAATTAAATCGTCAACATTTTCGTGCGATTATTTTTTACAACTTTCGGCGTGGATTAACTCAGCAACAGTGCATGGATGAACTTAATTCAATTTTTGGCGATGAAGCTCCATCAAGGACCAGTGTTTACCGATGATATGGTGAATTCAATCGTGGTCGTAGTTCACTCCAAGATGAATTTCGTGAAGGTCGTCCAAAATCAGTTGTTGTTCCGAAAACCATTGATGCTGTGCGCGAACTGATATTGGAAGATCGTCATGTGACCTATCGTGAGATTGAGACAACCTTAGGCGTTAGTGGGACCAGCATACATTCTATATTGCATAAACATTTGACAGTCAAAAAAATTTGTTCGCGTTGGATCCCACACAATTTGTCAATCGCCCAAAAAAAGGCTCGTGTCAATTGGTCGAAAGAAATGCTCAAAAAATACGGTCGCGGTGCTTCGAAACACGTCTATGACATCGTGACAGGTGATGAATCGTGGATTTACGCGTATGAGCCCGAAAGTAAACAGCAGTCGACTGTCTGGGTGTTTCAAGATGAGCCAAATCCAACAAAAGTTGTTCGCGCACGAAGCACTTCCAAGCAAATGGTCGCCTGTTTTTTTGGAAAAACTGGACATGCTGCAACCGTACCACTAGAACAACGCAGAATAGTCAATTCTGAGTGGTACGCAACCATTTGTTTGCCAGTTGTCTTCCAAGAAATCAGGCAAACCAACCGCCGAAGACGGATCACTCTTCACCACGACAATGCGAGCTCTCACACATCGGCTGCGACAACTGCATTTTTGATTTGATGGGTCACCCGCCGTATAGTCCTGACTTGGCACCGAATGACTTCTTTTTATTCCCGTACGTAAAAAACAAACTGAGAGGTCAACGTTTTTCGACACCTGAAGAAGCGGTTGCTGCATTCAGAATGCATGTGTTGGAGATACCTCAATCAGAGTGGCAAAAGTGCTTCGACAATTGGTTCAAACGCATGCGAAAGTGTATAGATCTTCATGGGGAATATTTTGAAAAACAATAAAGTGATTTTCGATGATCAATATTTGTTTTTGTTCTCTAATCCCGAAATATAAAAGGCAACCCTCGTAAAAGTAAACCTATGTTCGATTAGCCGAAGTGTTTTATTCCTTCCTCCCTTCGTCGATGGTGTATCGCCGTAGTCCATTGCTCGCGGGCGACGTATTCGCGCTCATTGCTCCCACTCGCATTAACATCGTCAGCAGAACCTGGAGAGACGAGGCAAAGCGGTATTTGTAGAGACGCGCCTTCCTACGACCCTAGGAACAGTCGATTTTATCCCGTCCCAAGGAACGCGGTGACGCGAACGATTTTAGGGACGCGGGAAACGGAAAAGTGGGAAGGAAGTGAATCAGGTGCCCGTGTCTTGGCGCAACATACCTCCTAAACCCCCATAGTTGTACCATACCGGGCAGCCATACACCAATATTGGTCGGATGAATGCTGAGTATGAAATTATTTTCACCTTGGGGTCCAGCAGACTACTACGAAAGAGACTCCGTGTCATTGCATATGCGTTTTTAGCTGCTGTAAGAGCAGCTGCTGTATGCTTATCAAAGTAAAGATACTGATCAAGCCAGATTCCAAGGTATCTGACAACAGTTTTTACTTGTAGGGGAAGATTATTACTTCCCGCAATGGAAAATTTTTTCCAATTCCGTTTTGTATCCCTTGATGCACTGGACAGCGGCGTTCTGAAAAGGATAGTCTCTGTTTTCTGGAAATTTATTTTTAATTTCCAGTCGTCGCAAGAACGTTTGATTTTGTTGAAATCATCTTGCAGAAGTCTGTTGATGACATCAATCTTTTCTCCAGATCTATAGACCACAATGTCGTCGGCATACGCAATTGCATGGTTGAGAGAACCCACTCGACCACTAGTGTAAATGTTAAATAAAATGGGAGAATTCACTGCTCCCTGTTGTAAGCCGTTTTTGATGTTGAAAGTTTTGTTAGAGATGATATCTCCACATTTCACTACAAATTGTTTACCCATTATCATATCGTAGATAATGTATAATAAATATTCGGGCATACCTAGATTTGATAACTTATATACCAGACCTTCTAGCCATACGGTGTCGAAAGCCTTTTCAAAGCCAACCAAACAGGCCCCTGTGCATTGTCGCTTCGCCTTGTTCCACTGTATGTCGGAAACAAGTTTTGTCGCAGCATGAACTGTGTCATGTTGCGAAAGGAAACCAAACTGATTGTTTGGAATAATACCATTTTCCTCACACCAGTTAGTCAATGCTTTATTTATAATTTTCTCGAATACCTTGCTGATGTTCAGAAGCAAACTAATCGAGCGAAGATTGGCTGGATTGCTCCTGTCTTTGCCCTTTTTGGGGATGGGAAGGACTACTGCAGATTTCCATTGGGTTGGATAATATGCATTATTTAGAGCGTTATTGAACAATATAGTGTAAACCTCCACTACTTCAAGAGGTAAATGCTTTAGAACAATGTTGGAATACTGTCTATTCCAGAAAATTTTTTGTTCTTAATCGAACTAAGAATGTCCGTCAGTTCATCTTTGTGCACAAATATGCTAGTGTTTAGATCTCTAAGCGGGGAATCCGCTCTATTATTTTCACTAAAGATAGTGAAACTTCGACTTAAGAGACGCCAATTGTTAAGTTCATTTCGTAGCGAAATATGTTTTTGGAGAGCCTTATTTTCCAGGTCAAGGTTAGAATGAGCCGATTCGTTCAATCTATACACTGCTTCGAAACAAGCGCCAATTGAGTTCGCCCTTTTTTGCGGATCCTCGACTATTATGAACTCTTCGTTAGAGTTGATGTGTTCCAAGGTAAGTCCTGCGTTCAGCAGCGTTTGACAATTCTCGGGAGTCCGCGGAACTCGCAGACATGGGGTGTCATTATAATCTTTTCTTCGAAAAACTTTATTCATTTGTGGGAACATATTCGGTCCACTAGCTTTAATAGCTTGAATTCTCTTGTTCCAGTCTTCATTGATTACTGATCTATAGTTGTCACGGATCAGTTTTTGAAGATTTTTAATTAATGACTTAATGGTTTTTATTTCCTGGCTATTTGGATCGCTGAATTGTCTGTAGAGCAGTTTTAACTTAGAGAGCAGAGTACTCTTTTGCCTATACAGCTCGTCGATCGTTGCGTTTCTGTACCGGTTTGTATGGCTCTCCATGTGAGACACTTTTGGGATAGAACGATTCAATGTATTAGTAACAATGTTGTTCATCGTCGAAAGATAATGATCAATTTCGTCATTATGAAGATTTCTGTCAGTTGGTGGATCCATGTCATTGGAGCGTAATTCTTTTTTTATTATCCGATCAAAGCGCGACCAGTGTGCTTTTCCGAAATTAAAAGAATGTATCTGTTTGTACTGCTCAAGTAGTGAATTTTCGTTTGGGACATGTATTACAGCACCAAGTCCGTAATGATCGCTATCGTACTCGATTGTACGAAGACAATTTCGAGTAGTTAGATCCGTATCTAATAATTGTATTCGCTCGTCGAGCAACAGTAAATCCAAGAAGGAATACTTGTACCGTACAATTCTAGTTTATGTTCGATAGCGTTTGTTTGCCACCAGTCGAACAACACACTGCGTCTTGTGTTTGTGATAAGGTTACCCCAAGCACTGTGCTTGGAATTGAGATCTCCCGCCATAAGGAAATAATTATTTTCCGAGACTAACTTGAGACTTCGAAAAAGGGTATCAAGTTCATTGATAAACTATAGACACTGTGGAGATTCGGGAGCATAAGCAGAGATCACATATAGATTGTTTTGACTTTTCAAAGGAATATCTATAACGCAGGCTGCTAGTACCTGGAACTTGTATACATCTCTACTGTAGACGACTTTGTGTTGTAGACCATTTTTAACTAAGACAGCGACCTCGCCCCCCTGAGTGGAATTTGGACGATCTCGTCTAATTACTTTATAATTTGGGTAGCCCAATTTATGCCTTTGATTTAGCTTAGTTTCGCTAGCCAAAAGCACATCCGGGCGTTCAGCTTCCAGCAGATTGCTGAGATTATCCCTTCTTTCCATGCGGATTAGTGAATGAACATTCACAGCAATAATTTTTAGGCTTAATTCAGTCGCAGTGAACGTTATGATTAGAGTGTGGGTTCGTCTGGAAACAGGGTCGAATAGATAATGTCCGTTCGAGCCACTTGTTCCGTCAGTTTTTTTTTTCGAACTTTTCGAATTTTTTATCAAACGCAGCAAACTGTCCTTGTATGGAGAGTAAGTTGTTGTAAGAGCGAGTTTTCATCCTTTTCTCTTCTTCAACTTGCTTCTTTTTGACTTCCAACTTTGATTTTAGTTGTTGGTACTTAGGGCAACCTCTAAAGTTAGCAGGATTACCTGAGTTGTTACAGACGACACAGGATAGTTTACTTCTATCCAGAATCTGTTCTTGCCCAATGGACATTCTCCAATGATATATTTGTTTAGGCATTTGACGCATCTGAAATGCATATTGCAGTTCGCTGCCACATGCCCGAAGCGTTGACAGCGCATACACTGCAATACGCCGTCGCACTTCTTTATTCTCTCCGAACTTATTGATTGGTGGGTAATGTATTTAATATATCTAAGTCCATCAATTTTACTATTGGGGCTTAGCGACACAATGAAGAAAGGCAACTTACGGTTGTGATTTCTAGAATTTGCTGTAGAAAATGGTTTCACACCTGAAAACGTCAGGCTATCGTTTTCGAAGTTTTTTAGCTCTTCGAGCACCTCTTCGGGAGTAAAGGAAGGATCAACGCCTTTGAGGAGCATGGAGACAGTTTTCTCCGATTTAGGGGTGTACGTGTAGTACTCGCTTTTCGATTTCCCTAATGCCGATTTAATTTTGTTATACCCTTCCAAATCCTCGCATGTTAAACTTGTCTTAAAATTATTAATTCGTTTTGTTTTAAAAATTTTGCACCCAATTTTATAAGATCCTTTGTCTCCATGTAGCTAATGTATATAGAAGATACTTTCTCCCTTTTTTTGACTGGCACCTGCTGAGATGTTTCCTGCCGAGATGTGTCCTGCTGCTGGTGTGATTCCTGCTGTTGAATTTCCTTATCTTGCCGTGTTTTCTTGGCCTTCGTGAGTTGCTGTTGTCTTTGTTTTTGCTGTTGTTGTTCTACCATTTTCGGTTTTCGCTCGTTCTGGGACAGGTTGTTTTTTAGTTTAACAACTTCCTCCTTTTGTCTATCCAGTTCTTCTTTTTTACGACTAATCTCATGGATGAGTCTGTTGAGGACCTCGATTTGATTGCTAGCGTCTGCATTTGTTTCGCTGACAGCTAGTTCTTTGAATTGGTTTCCAGCTCCTGAGTACTGGGCACCATGGCTGTTGTCTTTGTCATCGCTGGTTACAATCGACATGTCTGTATTCTTATTTTCATTTGTTTTAACGCGTTTAGGCTTTAGGTTTAGGTCCCTATTTTGCGTTCTCCGATTTACCATTTTGGCATCCATTTGTTTTCCGTCCATATTTTGGACCGCGTGTTCTCACTTTTTTTATCGTTTTTTTTTTTGTTTTTGGATCTACGTCCGTATTTTGGAAAGTATTCTTTGTTTTTTGTTTTTTTTTGCGTGAAGGACAAACAGATTGTGGCCTTGCGCACTCACTCACAATGTTCGCGTACTCACACGTAAACACCGTTAACGTGTTCCTCACACACTTTTTGTATTAAACTTGTTCTTCGTTTTGACTGTCACAACACGTGGCTTCGTTCTCTTTTATTTTATTCTATTTATTTATATTTACTTTGCCTTGACCGTTTCTATCACTCTAATTTATTTGTTTAAAAATAGTCTTTTTATAACACTTCAGCCACTCCCGACTCATAGAAGCAACTTTTTTCATTCAACTCGATCGCCGAACCGAAAACACGTCCGCACTCGGTCACTGTATCGTTGTATCAAGAATCCGTTTGTCCCTGGCACGACGAAGAACGTGGTAAATAATAGGAACTCCGTGCTTGTTTTGGATAAGAACTTTTCTATCCAAGAGAGGGAATGCTTCAGGTGGGATAAACCCATTTTGGAGTGTATTCTCCAGGTATATGTCGTTGGGGTAGTATGCTTCCGAGAAAGGATTATTTCCGCTGCACATTGCCCTTGCAGTGTGACCACGAATAATTTTGATAATGAAATTGTCTATCCTATTCAATCCTGATTTGTCATACAGTGTCTTATTAGGATAGAATTTCCTGTATTGAAACTCGGGTGTTCTATGTAATCCGAGGCACGAACGCAAGCACTGCCCCTCGAACATGCGAAACTTTTCCATGTAGGATGGGGAAACGTTAAACCATACCGGCCAGCCATACACTAATGTTGGTCGGATGAATGCCGAGAACGAAATTATTTTAACTTTGTGATCTAGGAGACTATTTCGAAACAGACTTCTTGTCATTGCATATGCACTTTTAGCTGCGGAGAGGGCAGCTGCTATATGCTTATCAAAGTATAGGTATTGATCCATCCAAATACCAAGGTACCTGACATCTGTTTTCATTTGCAGCGGAAGATTATTGCTTCCTACAGGGGAAAAGTTATTCCAATTATGCCTTGTATCTCTTGAAGCTGTAGAAAGAGGTGTTTTGAAAAGGATAGTTTCTGTTTTTTGGAAGTTAATTTTCAATTTCCAATCGTCACAAAAGCGTTTGATTTTATTGAAGTCTTCTTGAAGAAGTCTGTTAATGGCATCGATTTTTTTTTCTGATCTGTACACTACAATATCGTCGGGATATGCAATAGCATGATTAAGACACCCAACTAGATCACTAGTATAAATATTGAAGAGAATGGGAGAATTCACGCCCCCCTGCTGTAAGCCATTTTTAATATGGAAAGTTATATTGGAGATTTTGTCTCCACATTTTACCACAAATTGTTTATCCATTATCATGTCGTAAATGATGTATAACAGATATTCAGGCAAACCTAGATTTGATAACTTATATACAAGTGTTTCTAACCATACGGTATCGAAGGCCTTTTCAAAGTCAACCAAACATCCGCCTGTGCATTGTCGTTTTGCTTTGTTCCACTGTATATCGGAAACAAGTTTTGTAGCTGCATGAACTGTGTCGTGCCCCGCTCTAAAGCCAAACGGAATGATGTCGTTTTCATCACACCAGTTTATCAATGCCTTATTTATGATTTTCTCGAATATTTTTTTAATGTTTGGAAGCAGACTAATCGAGCGAAGATTGGCGGGATTGCTCCTGTCCTTGCTCTTTTTGGGGATGGGATGGACTACTGCTATTTTCCAACCTCTTGGAAAATACGCATTATTTAGAGCGTTATTGAAGAAGGTAGTGTAAATTTTCACCACTTCCGGAGGCAGATGTTTAAGAACTGTATTCGGAAAACCTCTGTTCCATAGAATTTCTTTTTTTTTTAATGGATTTAAGGATGTCCATGAGTTCATTCATGGTCGCAAATATATTTGTGTGCAAATTTCTAAGCGGCGCATTCGCACTATTGTTTTCACTGAAGATGGTGAAACTTTTGTTTTCGGAATGCCAACTTTGCCGTTCATTGTGCAGCGATATATGGTTTTGCATAGCTCTGTTTTCGATGTCGAGGTTAGTATGAATGGATTCATTCACTCTGCGTACTGCCTCGAAACAGGCGCCTATTGAGTTCGCTTTCTCTTGCGGATCCTCGACTACTATTAGTTCCTCGTTGAAGTTGATATGTTCCGGGGTGAGCCCTGCGTTCAGCAATATTTGGCAATTCTCGGTAGTCCTCGGGACTCGAAAGCAGGGAATGTCATTATGATCTTTTCTTCTAAATACTTTATTTATTTGCGGAAACATATTCCCACCACTGGTTTTAATGGAGAGAATTTTACGTTTCCAGTCTTCATTAATTACTGATCTGTAGTTGTCACGGATTAGCTTTTGAACGTTTCATCAATGACTTAATTGTCTTTATTTCTTGGCTATGTACTGATTCAACGCCGTGCTTCCTCGACGCGACGGAGGGAAGAGCGTGAAGGCAAATTAAAATTAATTAGAACCCAAACTTTTATATTAAAACAAATAAGATTTTATTTAATTTCGCAAATAACAATATTTAAATTGGTTTTAATTCTTCTTTTATTATTTACTATTTAATGCTTCCGCGTCGGAAGTCTGAATACAACTCTCTGTGTCGGGAGTCCAATTACAACTGCCTCTATTGGAGGTGCAATTTCAACTAACTGTCTACATCACTAAAAACATTCTCGATTTCATTCTGTATGAACGAAATTCATCTGTTACCCTTAGTTACGTCTTGTTAACAAAAAACTATTGCAAACTATCGCAGCTGCTTATGTATTTTGGATAACGGTAATTGTGTGAAATGTTGTTATGTAAAGGATAGGTTGAAATTTGGGAATTAGCAATTATGAAATGTATTTCTAATGTAATGGATATAATGAAATATGGAAGGAATATATTCAAATAGAAAGGGATTAGGGATTTATTCAATATGTAAATATATTGATAATATGGAATTGAATCGTGTTCGGCAGATGGGAACCGCAACTGCAATTGTTGCAGATGGTTCGCCAACTGGGAAAAGCCATTAATGTGTTCTGCACCGATCAGAACACCAAATTCACCGATTGCCGCATTGGGCACGCATCGTACAACAAACAAAAAAAGACGCGTTGGATTATACACGATTTCAACATTTATTAAAGAATTAAAATGAAACTTGGTTCACAAACGTTACACAGAGACGTAAAAAACGATCTATATCAATCAAAAAAGCTAAGGTCTTCTTTTGTAAGAAACCAGTTTAGAAGCAATATACTGTTTCTAAAAAACAGTAAAAAACAGTCACAACTGTTCGTGAACTGCCACCGGTTCACTTTCTCCATTCAGCATTGAACAGCGGGGCCCGTTATCAATATTGTTTGCTGCAACCGCAAGTTGGATTTTCTGCGGCATACATCCAGGGGCTTAATGCTGTGAAGAAAATGTATGACAGTTCCGATTCACCAGAGGCTGCCCTGACTTCAATGTTTGTTGCTTGTGCAGCAACATCTTGCCGGGCCGACGACGATGCACCAGTAGTTGTCCTTCCCGTTGGTGCTGTCAATGAAGGGGCATGTCAGAACCCACTGGGAACAGCAAGACCAATTCCACTAGTTGGTTTGATAGGACAGCCAACAGCAAGACCAACTCCACTAGTTGGTTTGAAAAATAGTCGCCCACTGGGAACAGCTAGACCAACTCCACTAGTTGGTGCTCGAATATTTTCCCACTGGGCCCAGCAAGACCAACTCCACTAGTTGCTGCTCGTTGAAACATGTTCGCGACGTGGGAAGTCGCGGTTGATAGTTGTGGTTGAGAACAGAGGCTTTGGTGCTCGTGTTGCTCATGTACCGGTATAGTGCAGAGGTAGGGTGGCAATAATTAATTATATCGACTAGATCTAATTATTAATTGGGTTAATTTGTTATCAAATATAGTTAGTTATTGTTTCAATTCGTAGTCAATTATCAGGGGTAGTGTGTGTGCGTGTGTGTGTGTGTGTGGCAGAAGGCCCCATTGGCCTTTGAGTATTAGCGTTGTAGCTATCGTTGACAAAAATTGGCATACTCTGTAGTTCGAGGTATGCCATCGTTGTTTGTTGTTGATATTTGGTGATAATTGAAATGTTGGTTGGATTGTAAATCCGTAGGTAGAGCATAAGTATATTTACGTAGTCCCATGTTGGGTCGTGGATCCATGAATGTGAGTATATTGGACGTAGTCCCCATTGCATCGTAAATCCATTAGTAGAATATAAATAGTTTGGACGTAGTCCTATGTTGGGTCGTGGATCGTTAATGGTAATTAAGCGATGTGGTCGTCAATATGTTGAAGTTGATGGGTTGTAATTCCACCATCTTTTCAGTATGTCCAGCCTGTGCCGCTATCAGAAATGTTAGAGCTACCGCAAACTGCCTAGAATCATCTGCATCTCGAATCCAAGTTGATTGCTCTGGCTGATGCTGTTGCAGTTGGGAATATGTCCCATCTACGCCGCTAAACCAATGCTCGGCGTTGGGCGAATTTCTTGATGGGAACTGAATTCTCTGTCGGCAGCGTTACCTGGTGGAGTATTTGATCCACTGATAGAATGATGGTGCTGGACATGGTGTCTTTTTCTTTTTGTAATGTTGTGCTCGAATCCTTGCGGCATATTTAATTGAATTACAACTGGCACTTGGTTCGGAATGGTTGTGCTTCCAGGTCGCTATTAGGAAGAATACTCTGCTGATCAATAGCAGCCTTCGTTCCATTGTACCGCAGGATGAAATAGTCCCCAAGGTATCTTTCTTCTTGTCTGGTGGCTGGACCATGTGTTCATTATTCGCTCTCCGTTGATATGATTTCTCAAAGGGGTGCCGGCATCTTTCCTTGTTCCTCATATTCTATATCCCCTGATCCTGTTACCGAAGGCCCAGCTTAGACACCGACTTTGTTGAAGTGGTGCCCCCAGACACGTGATTCGCGGTGCCTGGGCGGTGATAAGAGGGTGCCCCCAGAGCTTTGCGTCCAGGCGGCGAGAAGTGATGAACCCTAGACACGTGACAGCGGTGTGCCTGGGTGGAGAGAAGCGACAAATCCTGGATGCGTGACAGCGATGCGTCCAGGTGACGAAAAGCGGTGCCCAGGAACGGATGTAAATGAAGCGGTGAAGATCGCAATTCCCGGGGTTCTTGGATTTACTCGTCTGCAATTCAAAGTTGGATTGATATTGCAGGTATAGGACCGGATGTGCCCTTGTTGGCAAATTTTTCTTAGTACTGACCGCTTGCGCTTGAAACGCTGACCCGTCAGATGATAGTTTTCATATACAGGAAGGAAGTTTCCAAAACTTCTCCTGTTTCCCTGATGTTGTTGCAGGTGACGCTTGCTTTTCGGTGAGAGCTTCTAGCTCTATCGTTGTACTTGATTTCACACGCTTAGGTTTCATTGAATTGTCCTCTCGACTACTCTGCCCGATGGGCCATCGTCCTCTTCTTGAGATTCTTTCAGTGTACGCGGGGCGTATCTAACTCCGGTAGCGTGGATTGTGAAAAGTACCTGCAACATTGTTAAAAGAGGATCCGAATGATGTCCTCAATCTGGTACTGGAACCGATTAGAAAACTTCTTTATTTACCTGCGGTGAATTCTGAAGAATTAAATAAATGAACAACCTTGGATATTATAAGTGGACTGTATTTGGTTTTGTAAAGTTGAGTATTAATTAAATTGTTGGTTAACTGTGTTAAAGTTGAGATGATGTTTGATGGATCGTAAATCCATCTATGTCATCGATGACTTCTTGGACGTAGTCCTCTTTTGGATCGTGAATCCCTCATGTCATCGATGAATCCTTGATCGTAAATCCATACGCGTTCCACTCGAATGAAACGCAAAAAATGTTTTTTTATTTATATTGGAGGCAAAATATTGGTAAAATAGGAAATATCTATTAATTTATTCTATTAACCGTCGGTTGCAATAGAAAAATTATTATAATAAATAAGCAGGTGTTAGTTTGTTTTGCAAACCAGTACGGCTGGTATATGTCAGTCCGATTTAAAACTCTGGAAATAGATATGTGGTAAGCATATTCCACTTGACCACGGTATCTTCGTTTTTCAGAAGCACATCTGCCAGCCTTTCAATCACATGAAGTGCTTCATCATTTGGTTTATCATCAGCGCTTGGTGATGTACAACCTGGATCATGCTTCCCATTGTTTTAGGTAGAATTCCTTTCTGCGTTCTACCTGATGTTGAGATATTTGTGCTACAGGACCTGGACAATTAAAATCTGCAAAAAGGCTGAAATCTATTCGAATAAGTTCATGCGGGTCATTTTCCCAGAGGTCTTGATCAGATTCCGCGAACAACATTATCTGAAATATAACATCTTGAATAATTGCAACCATGTGATGTTTAATTAAATTCCAGGAATACATGAAGCACAACATTTTAGGTATACCAGAATATGTGTTACGATTCGCGGTGACACATAAACGCGGTTACGATATTGGTCGAAAACCCCAATTGAAACATCCAGAACACCTGACATGAACGTAGGAAGATAGCTCCAACTTGTCTAACTGGTAGTTTCACATTGTTCTTCATAGCCTGTAGAATAGTTGAAGAAATTCCTAGAATTCTGTGACTCTGGGATAGTTGTTTTTCGGCGAACTTTCGTTGTTCAGGAACAACAGCTATTTTGGCACGTATTAATTCCTTCCGTTTGTTCAGGTTCATTTCCAATCGTTGTTGTCAGGTTCTAATTGAATAGCTTCGTATAAGCGTCTATGACTTCATCGTACTTTCCTGCATTGAGATATACATCTTCCATTCGGCCATATGCTATGTTGTAATTTGGATTGTCGAACAACGCAGAGTTGCAGTCTTTACCTTGGTTACTGGAGCGCTGCTCACGTTGATCACAGGTTGTAGGCGAAGTTCCCTCGTTGGCGGATGCAAATGATCCGGCACACTGCACGGGGAATGCACTTCCTTTGTTGATGTGGATTGCAAATGTTTCGAGCACACTTCGAGCATCGGGCTCGAAGGACCAAAATGTTCGCCAAATGGGAACCGCAACTCCAATTATTGTAGATGGTTCGCCAACTGGGAAAAGCCATTAATGTGTTCTGCACCGATCAGAACACCAAATTCACCGATTGCCGCATTGGGCACGCATCGTACAACAAATAAAAAGAAAAAGCGTTGAATTATACACGATTTCAACATTTATTAAAGAATTAAAATGAAACTTGGTTCACAAACGTTACACAGAGACGTAAAAAACTGTCTATATCAATCAAAAAAGCTAAGGTCTTCTTTTGTAAGAAACCAGTTTAGAAGCAATATACTGTTTCTAAAAAACAGTAAAAAACAGTCACAACTGTTCGTGAACTGTCACCGGTTCACTTTCTCCATTCAGCATTGAACAGCGGGGCCCGTTATCAATATTGCTTGCGGCAACCGCAAGTTGGATTTTCTGCGGCATACATCCAGGGGCTTAATGCTGTGAAGAAAATGTATGACAGTTCCGATTCACCAGAGGCTGCCCTGACTTCAATGTTTGTTGCTTGTGCAGCAACAACTCGATATGCAAATGTAGGAATTATGTAAATTGATTTGGGATTAAACATATTAAAGGATATATTTACTAATATAAAGTGTATAAATGTATATTATGGGAAATTATGTTGAAATGGATATGATAGGGTTGATGTTTGGATTATTGGAAGACAGTAGGACTGCGGAGTACTATAGCTATAAGGATCGCTGAACTGTCTGTACGAGTATCTATACCAGTTTGAGCTGGGAGAGCGGAGCGCTTTTTTGTCTATACAGGGCATCAATAGTTGAGTTTCTGTATCTATTAAAATTCTCCTCCATGTGCGCCGCTTTTGGAATGGAACGGTCCATTGTTTTGATGACAATGTTGTCCATCGTTGAGAGATAATGATCTATTTCCTCATTTCGAAGGTTTCTATTAGTTGGAGGGTCTACACCATTAGAGCATAGTTCTCTTTTTATTATGCGATCAAAGCGCGACCAATGTGTTTTTCGGAAAATAAACGAATGTATCTGGTCGTACTGCTCAAGTATTGCATGTTCGTTTGGAACATGTAAAACGGCGCCGAGGCCGTAATGGTCACTATCAAGCCCGATTGTGCAAAGGCAATTTCGAGTATTTAGGTCCGTGCCTAATAATTGTAGTCTCTTGTCCATCATAGGTAAGTCCAGAAAGGAGTTTCCTCTTGGATAAGATGGTGTACTTGTAGCGTACAATTCTAGTTTATATTCTGTTGCATTTGTTTCCCACCAGTTGAATAGTGCATTACCTCTTGTGTTCGGTGTCACCCCAAGCGCTGTGTTTGGAGTTGAAATCTCCCGCCAGAACAAAATAATTGTTTTCCGAGTCTAACTTGAGATTACGAAAAAGGGTATCCAGTTCGCTGATAAATTGCGAACAATGAGGAGCTTCTGGTGCATACACGGATACCACGTATAGATGCCTTTGACTTTTCAAAGGTATATCTATAATGCAAGTTTCCAGCAACTGAAATTTGTGTACAGCTGTGTTGTAAACGACCTTGTGGTGAAGACCTTTCTTAATTAAGACCACAACTCCACCTCCTTGTGTGGCGTGTGGACGATCGCGTCTGATGACTTTATAGTTTTTGTAACCCAATTTGTGCCTCTGGTTTAGCTTGGTTTCGATAGCTAAAAGCACATCGGGGCATTCGGCTTCAAGCAGGTTACCGAGATTATCCCTCCTTTCCACGTGGATTAGTGAATTCACATTCACAGCAATAATTTTTAGTGTTAAATTAGTTGGATAGTTCATTGTGGTATGTTGGGTTGTCTGAGAACAAGGAAGAATAAATAATATCTATTCGGGCCGCTTGTTCAGTCAGTTTTTTTTCAAATCCAGCAATCTGTCCTTGTATGGCTAACAGGATTGCTCTTATATCTGAATTTGCCTCTGGAGCGGGCGCTTTTATGACATTGCGTGAAAGTTCCGCCGCCGTTGTATTAATTGGATTACTAGCCATTTGAGCAAATGATATTGTAACCCCGAAAATTAGTTCATTGGGCGAGCTTATTGCTCTTGAAATATGTCCTCTGATTAATTTAATCATAAAATTATCCACCCTATTTATGCAGGCTTCATTATATAAAGTCTCATTTGAGTAGTACTTTTTGTATTCCGATTCCGGTGTTCGATATAATCTGAGACAGGTTCTCAGACACTTCCTTTCGAACACCCGAATCTTTTCCATCAAATTTGGATCTATGTTAAACCATACTGGACAACCATATATGAGCATTGGCCTGATTAGCGTCATGTAGCATGTAACTTTAACCATGCTGTCAAGTTGGCTACTGTGAAATAGCCTCCTTGTCATAGCAAACGTTTTTCTAGCCTTGACCAGAGCAGCCTCTACATGTCTGTTGAAATACCGATACTGGTCTAGCCAGATGCCAAGGTATTTAACTAAACTCTTGGTTTCCAGTTTATCTTCATGCGGTCCCACGATATCTAGCTTTCGCCAGTTTTTTCTTGTGTCGTTCGTGGCATACTGTAATGGAGTTCTAAATAGGATGGCTTCACATTTCTGGAAGTTGATCTTACGTTTCCAGGCATCGCAATAGCGCTGCACGTTGTTGAAGTCTCGCTATATTAAACTATTTATGATCTCAACTTTCGGAGCTCTTCCGTAGATTATGAGATCGTCTGCGTACGCAATAGCCTGCGGAAGTGCATCTAATAAGTCGCTAATGTAAATGTTAAAAAGAATCGGAGAGAGTACTGCGCCCTGTTGCAAGCCATTCTTGATATTATACGCTTTATTAGAGGTCACATTACCACTTTTGACCACGAACCTCCTGTCCTTTAACATATCGTAAAGTACATATAGTAAAGGCTTATGTATGCCATGTCTGACCAGTTTGTAATACAACCCTTCGATCCAGACGGTATCAAAGGCTTTTTCCAAGTCGATCAGACAGGCACCTGTGCATTGGTGTCTACATTTATTCCATTGTATGTCGGAGACCAGTTTAGCTGCGGCATGTGTGGTTTCATGACGCGCCTTAAAGCCAAACTGGTTATTTGGAATAATGTTGTTGTCGTCTACCCATTTTACCAGAGCTTTGTTAATGGTTTTTTTCAAATACTTTACTGATGCTTGGGAGCAAACTTATCGAACGCATGTTCATTGGGTTTGTACAGTCTTTGCCCTTTTTTGGGATGGGCGGAATGATAGCCGTTTTCCAACGCGCGGGATAATATGCATTATTCAACGCGTTGTTAAACAGGACCGTGTATATATCTATTGCCTTTGGGGGCAGGTTCTTGAGTACGATGTTATGTACTCCATCTATTCCCACTGACTTTTTGCTTCTTAATGAGTCGAAGATACTCTGGATTCCTTCCCTTGTGATTAAAAGGCTATTAGCCTCACCATTGGCATTAATGTTAATTGACAGATTATCGTCACTGAATTCGGTAAAACCCGGATTCTCCGATTGCCAAAGTGCCAAAGTGAAATTTCATTTCGGAGGTGCAGGTGATTCAGTAGAATTATGTCCTCCAGGTCATGATTTCGGTGAATGCTTTCATTCACCTTGTACATTTCCTGAAAGACAGCTCCCACAGCGTTCACCTTTTCCAAAGGATCTTCGATCACGAAGAGCTCACTATTGAGGATAGCGTTCTCTGTATCTATGCCAACGTTGATTAGCAGATGCTTGTTTACATCAGTACATGGAATTTGGAGACACTGAATCTCGTTTTGATCGGCGCAAGGCTAATAACCTTGCCCGGAAAAACAAATTATTATGGAAAATTTAACAAGCCTCAGACTTGTTAAATAAGGCCAAGACCGGATCCCGGTTGTAGTGCCGATGGTGATGATGATGATGATGATGAATCTCGTTTTGATTATTTCTCCTGAATATTTTATTTATTTGTGGGAACATACTCGGGTTATTAGTTTTTATATCCCGAATTCTGTTGTTCCAATACAAATTTGTTGCTAATCTATAATTAGCTTTAAGTAATTGTTGGGGGGGTTTTAATTGAGATTTCAGTGATATTATCTCCTGGTCTTGTCTGTCTGTAAACTGTCTGTGTAATTGTTTTAGTTTCGACAGCAGTCTGCTCTTTTTCTTGTGGAGTGCGTTTATTGTTGGGTTTCTGTACATGTTTATGTGATCTGTAACTGTTGTTTTGGGAATTGTTTTGTCCATTGTTCGTTTTACGGTTTCGTCCATTTGTTGGATGTATGTGTCGATTTCGTCATTTGTCAGGTTTCTGTTTACTGGCAGATTAAAGTCATTCGAACGAAGTTCTCTTGTTAATGATCTGGTGAACCGCGGCCATCGCATTGCCCCGTAGTTATAGGGTTGCGGGATCACGAATTCCTCCAGATCTGCGAGATCGTTCGGAAGCTCTATTACTGCCGTGAATGCGCAGTGGTCACTGTCGTATTCAATTGTCCGTAAACAGTTTGTGTTTCGTCTGTTGGTGTTAAGTAATCTCAGTCGTGAGTCGATTAGCAAGATATCTAAGAACGATCTACCTCTGGGGAACGATGGATATTCCGTAGCTAGCAGGTCAGTTCTATATTCAATATGAAACTGATCTAACCAACCAGTCAACTGATTTCCTTTGGCATTAGATATATAATTTCCCCAATTTCTATGCTTGGCGTTCATATCTCCCCCTAGAATAAAGTAGTTTTTGCCCAGGTGCAATTGTAAGCATCGAAAGAGTATCTCGAGCTCTGCTATAAATAGGTTATGTTGGTGCTCCTCAGGTGCGTAGACCGCAATCGCATACAAACCCCTTCCTTGCTAAAGGGGTATGCGCACGATACAGGCTTCCAGCACCCGGAACCTGCGCACTTCTCCACTATGTATTACTTTATGATTGATCCCTTTTCTAATAAAGATTGCGACGGCTCTTTTTAAGACCTCTTTAATTTTGTCGTGGTCTGCCACCGTATATGTTTGAATGGCATGCCTGTTACCCGTCAGTCTTTTAACTGCAAAATTGATTCCTATGGCTAGCTTACAAAGACTTACCAATTCCTTACACTCAACATCTATGGTGTTGATTGGTGTCATCTTTATTTTTCCGCTGTTATTGTTACTTTGCTGCTGCTGTGTTGCTTGCTGTTTCGTTGATCGCTTTTGTGTTGGTAGTTGCTGTTGATGTTGCTGTTGATGCTGCTCATGTTGAAGTTGATGTTGCTGTTGATGGTGAAATTGTTGCTGTTGGGCGACTTTTGGTTTTGGGTTTTGTAGTTGTTGCAGGTTTTGTTCTTGTTCGAGCGCCGCTATTTTTTTCTTTCGGCGTCTCTCTTGTAATCGGGCTCTTGCCATCGCAAGCTTCGCCTCCAATTCACTTATCTCTTCCTCTTCATCCTCAGACTCCTAGGATGCAAGAGAAGTGAATGAATTAATTGCCCCATATATGTTAAAGTTGGGGGGGGAGGGGAGCTCACTGTCGTCCTCCAATTGTTGATCTCTTTTATCCATTGTCAATTTCGCGGTTTTGCTTCGCGTCACAATGGAACTAACACGTGGCCAATTTGGTTGCGAGTGGTTCCATCAGGAGATACCCATGCGGCTTTGTGGATATCTTTACGTGGAAACTTGGTACTTGCAACGACCAAGTTTTTTTATTCTGCCAGTTCGATGACTCGTAGTCCATTGTCATTAGTATTAACTATGGGAACCTGCGTAGTGCCTGAAAACCGGCTCCCGACCTATTTTCGCATCCAAATCACGATGAACGATTTTCACATCGTATCTTGGGCAGGCATTGAGGGCCCGTTCGACGTTCTCGTAGTATTCTTCTTTTTCGTCGTCGGGGGACTCATCTGTAGGCCCGTGAACGTTTATGAGGCTTATGTTCTTAAACTTGCCTCGCACGCGAAGAGTGCATAGCCTTTCGTTTATTGTATTAAAGCCGATGATGGCAGGCTTCAGTTTTTGGTTGACTAGAAAGCCTATCCCAGCACATGGTGTTTTGCACGACAGCTGTAATAAATGTCATACTCGTTTCTTTGAATAACACCACTCCCGATCTATCTTATTTTTTGCAATGCTGTTATGTCAACCTTATATTCGGACAGGGCATCGGTTAACTGCTGCGCAGCCGAGCTCTGTATTGTGAGCGGACGTTCCATGAGAAATTCTTAAATCCTTTATCCGTTTTCGTTTCCGTGGTCGTCGTCGTGTATCCTGTCCATATACGACGCTTGTTAAATTTGCCATAATAATTCGTTTTTACGGGCCTGGTTATTAGCCCTGCGCCAACCTTTCTCAGGATGTCACTGCATGTATTGGTTCACTACTTGGCGTGCGCCAAAGTAGCTTTCCAGGGTGTTATAGTGTTTGAAATAATAGCGAAGAAGATCGTGTGATTCGAACTGACGCTATGACAGCTCGAATCACGAAAAAAATTTAACCTAAGCGTTACACACCAGGCTACTGACCGTGTTTAGAATTTGATTTCCAAACTCGACTATATTCCACTGGTGTGAATTATTTTTTTGTTATTTATCGCTTGGTATACGGTTCTGATGTATTTTTCTTATTCGATTTTTCGTTCGTGTTCTTCACTATTTCGCCTGTGAATCATGAGTATCTGTTAGAATCGCTACAGTGTCACGTGGTGACTGCATGTCAACTTGGATTAAACGGGGACAAACATCATCCCGGCCTTCTCCGGGTTGAAAGCAGAGACTTTGCCGTCTATGTTCGCTCCACCACCACCACCACCACCCCCCCCCCCCCCCTCCCCACGCCTTTTAGAGCTCATTTCAACCTAAAAACTGAAATATTTATTACTTCACCCAATGTTCACTTTCAATGGGATTCAAATCAGCTTCTTTTTTTAAACACTTCTATTTTTTCTTATATATTGTTTTAAGATGATAGTATCTGTCACATTTATTGTTTTATTATTAAAATAACAACAACTACTACTACACTGCTAAGTAAATTCAGAGGACCTTCTATCTTTTTTTTTAAGGCAGTTGTAGCGGATTGGTAGACTCGCAAATAGCTTAAAAATAAGTTGTATTCAATAAAATAGATTTATTCTATTAGTTGCAAACTCAGAAATTAAGACAACCTAATATCTATACTATCTACGTATTAAACAGTGTGAACAAAGTTGGGTGTGTACAAAACAATTAAATTTGTAGTTAGCCACTTTGTTTCCTCAATTGTGCCGGTAAAATCCGTAAACATTCATGCGTGAATTTTTATTTTGTATTTATTCTTCACATTCTTGAACTCGACAGTGAACAAATGTTTTCTGTCATTTTACTAAATATTTAAATTGGCAAAATGATAGCAGCATTTAAATGGGACTATTGCTGGTTTAAATTGCTGTTCACAATATGAAAAATTAACTCATTGCTTCTTTCGTTTTCGTTTTAAAAGATTCGCGGTTTTTTTCTTCTTTTTATTTAGTTTTGATTTCTCTATAAAAATACTTCACCATTAGCATTATCTTAAGGCAAATATAAAATTTCTATCGGAGGGTGTGGTGATCCATGTGAATGCGCAATCATTTTTTAAACTTTTTTCCCGGTGGTAAAGCAACGGGGTCAATGTATCATATTTACTTCTCGATTTTCACTTTGTGTTGTTGCGTCAATTGAGGCATTGGATTTTACGCATTGCAAAAAGTATAAAAGAAAATTGATTATTTTGCGAAATTGAGTAACGAAAGGTTACTGTATTGTATGGTGCACACTCCTCATCAATTGGAGCCATATACAGAAAGATGGATTACGTTTTTTTATGCTAACCTTCGGAGGTAACTCTAAGTTTTATTCCAATTAGTGTGCGCTCCAAAACACATTCTCCGAAACATTGATATTGACTAGATCGTTTTTATTAGTATGAACAATCTTTTTTCATATTTGTCTACGATCTACAGTACGTTACGATAATTGTAGTTTTATACCAAAAAAAAAACGACCACCTTTTGGAGCTCGGCAGATGGAACGTCAAAAGAAAACTTAGTATGTTTAGTACCAATGCCAGCTGGGCGATGGTATTGCATCACATTGTACCAAGGATTTCACAACATAGTGAGGAGAAATCTTTGTTTCGACGTGTGGCGGATGGACCGGCTTAAGAATTACGGATTTTCGGGAGAAACTATGCACGGAATACTATCAGGTGGGCTCAAAAGTTCGTAGGCTGACACATAGATGGGGTTACTTGAATTAAATCCATGTTATAAGAAAACTCAACAATAAGGCAAAATTCTGCTAATCCTGAACTTGTAATGGTATTTGTCATATTAGAGGGCAGGCTTTTAATAATAGGATCGCAAACTCTGTTCGCAAACATTTACAAACAGCGAAACTTGATGTTCTGGCGCTAACTTGATTTGTTAACTGACTTGATCTATCTATTCTTCCACGGTTACGATTCACACTTGAAAACCTGATTTAAAGAAGGCCTCTCACCATAAATAAGGAGCATTCGAGCCCAATAACTTATATTCTGTCAAACTTCTTTTTTGTCTTTTATCTCTTCAATTCCTTTTTTAACACAAATCTGTGCACAAAATTCGAGATAGGTATTTTTTTTTCCATGGAACTGATAATTTGGTCAAAAAATATATAAGCTATCCATTATGCATATTTGCCTCTGGAGCGGGCGCTTTTATGACATTGCGTGAAAGTTCCGCCGCCGTTGTATTAATTGGATTACTAGCCATTTGAGCAAATGATATTGTAACCCCGAAAATTAGTTCATTGGGCGAGCTTATTGCTCTTGAAATATGTCCTCTGATTAATTTAATCATAAAATTATCCACCCTATTTATGCAGGCTTCATTATATAAAGTCTCATTTGAGTAGTACTTTTTGTATTCCGATTCCGGTGTTCGATATAATCTGAGACAGGTTCTCAGACACTTCCTTTCGAACACCCGAATCTTTTCCATCAAATTTGGATCTATGTTAAACCATACTGGACAACCATATATGAGCATTGGCCTGATTAGCGTCATGTAGCATGTAACTTTAACCATGCTGTCAAGTTGGCTACTGTGAAATAGCCTCCTTGTCATAGCAAACGTTTTTCTAGCCTTGACCAGAGCAGCCTCTACATGTCTGTTGAAATACCGATACTGGTCTAGCCAGATGCCAAGGTATTTAACTAAACTCTTGGTTTCCAGTTTATCTTCATGCGGTCCCACGATATCTAGCTTTCGCCAGTTTTTTCTTGTGTCGTTCGTGGCATACTGTAATGGAGTTCTAAATAGGATGGCTTTGTGGCGATTCCGCCAGATCCCACGGCTCGCCTTCCTGAAAAAACCCCCATAACCATAACCCGGGTCTGCACCAGCTTTCGCTAATGCAATTCGCATTAGCATCTTAGATGCTTCACGCATCAAACAGACCCAATTATTTTAACCCTAAAATCCCTATAAAGAAAACTTACCTTCATGCATCCCTTCGCATACAATTTCTCATAAGATTTCTTTGTTTGCTTATTTGGTATTCTGAACCAATTCGGTACCAGACAAATACCATAAATATCGCGCCGTCTATTTTTCCCAGCCGCGCCATATACCTTTTCATATACATTGCCTGGCAACCTTTTTTGTTTGTCTTACCAACAAACAACCCAAGCAGCTGCATATAATTAGCGCAATAGACGCTGAAACCAAATTCTCCAGCATTTCCTAATGCAAATATGAACCCGGTTTCTATTGCAGCCAGAGATGCCATAAACATTCAATTTGCTTTTAGCACCTTTTTCTCCTTACGTCGAAAATAGCGACGAGGCATCGTGTAAACAATGACCCGCATTACCAACGACCATTTGGTCGCCTTTCCTTTTGTCTTTGCCGCCTCCCTGTTTCGCTGTTCCACTGCACGTGTGAATAGCATTGATCTCAACGATCCCTCACATACAAGCTAACATGAACTGTATTACAAGATCTGGTTTCCTATACCACCGAGAGACTTTACGTTTCCCTGGTGGTAGGTAAAAAACGATATCCTTATTAGAGAGGATATCGTTTGAGTCGTAATTCAATCTCCGTGGCGGTCGGGTCGCTCGCCATTCACCGTACCTCCGCCGGGTACGGTGCGAAACCAGTTAATTCGAGTCGAGTGTGTTTTATTTTTCAACTCTAGGAAGTTTTAGTTTATTTATCCTTAAGTTCATTCGAAGTGTTCAATAGTTTTTGGAAAACGTATAAATCATACAAAAATGTAAGAGACAAACAATAAACAATTTATAAATTTCATTAACTGTTTGATTTTCAAAATTTAAAAGTAAATTAAATTCAAAACTAGACACATTTCATTGTTAAAGCGTGTTTCCTGTACCTGCTGCGATACCCGCGCCGTCTCAATTAGTGACAATTGGATGGAGGAGGAAGTGAACCGTGTGCCCGTGTCTGGCACAATACTTCATCCTCACCACAGTGGTGACCTCAGGTTGAACACCGCAACCTTTAAACATTCGCGCTTTTAACCCTGGCGACCGCGAAAGAACTCGATATCTCCTGAACATTGGTGCTCGTGAACAGTGACAGTGATGAGTGCTTGTGCAAAACAAAACATAAAGAAAGACAATAAAAGGGTAGCCCAACGCAACCGCCGGACCTTATACACCTTTAACAACGTTCGAGAGTCGCAGAGCAGCCATACCAACATCACCTGGCCGGGAGCAGCACCTGCCTCAACAGCAACGGCCAGGGTTTCGTAAGTTATGTAATATTCCTTACTTTTGTTTCTCCAAATAGCGATTCAGGCAACACCACCAACTAACCATGTCATGAGCAACTCATCATTCAATGCTCCAAGAATGCAACGTAATCTCAGAAACTGAATGAGATGGCGAGCATGAACCAACCGAGGCATTTATGGTGCACTTTAACGATTCCCGCATCAGAAAGATCAGCATGCTATCGAGGAAATGCAAAAATTAACCGACAGCCGAAAACAAAGTTTTACCCAGTCCGAAACAATCCCAACAACACGAGGTGCAGGATTTGCGACACCATGGCAGTGTAGTTGTAAACTTTTATTAACTTACTAAATTACACAAACTTTTTTTTGTTTTGTAAATACGAATTTTTCATATTGTTTCATCAAAAATATATTTCGGAGAAATGTTGTGCCCTGTTTTTCGTTAACTAAATAAATGTATAAATATTTGACAACACAGGAAAAATTTAGAAACAAACTTAAATTGTTAATAGTATACCAAGAAAATTACATACAAACAAACACGCACAACCGTCAAATATATTTGTTTTCATATATCCTGTTGTTTTGCCGTTCTCCCCAAATTTCTGTTTTTCTGTAGCTAAATTTAATAATTTGTACATTAAACAAACAATACTGCAAGTTAATTAAAGGGAACAAGTGAACTGTCCCAAAATATAATAAATAAATGCAAAAGAAAACCAAAAAATACTTTAAAATCAGGCAACAAGAATAACATGTATTCCCTATGCCATCACCCCTTATCTTTACATTCAAAGCGCATTTATATACACATTACTTAGTACAGACAGTAACGAAATAATAATTTACATATATAAACAATACATGTATGGAATTTAAATATACATAATCATTCATTTAAAGGAGTAGAACGAAACAAAGAATTATGTAATAAACTGCTAGTCGATCGATTTCTGATTTTCCCTAAAATTTAGCAAGAGCAAATAAAAAGAGACAAAAATGTAAAACTATAAAAGTTAAAAGTAAAAATATAGCACACAACACAAAAAACTCGATTACGCACTTGCCCATATTTGTACAACCGATTATCGTTATGGATTGTTTAGGTAGAAATTCCCCCGGATAATTATTGCATTGCAACAACATCCAAACAATACACTATCATTTCATTTTGTTATTTTACACAACTTTGTATAACAAATTAAAATCTTTTTGCAGACTTTATGAACGATCGCCCAATTCCAAAATGGCATTTAATCCGTAATTCTTGTCAGTGTCCGGAATCATTTTAAAATTAAAAAACGAAATCTACCTAAACTTAAAACGATTAAAAAACAAAATATAAATATTGTAAGCCCCTTCAGGGTATTTAGCAGTCCACAACCGTTTCGACAATATTCACAGCGCTATTCGACTCCGTTTATTCACATCACACACTCGACTATTCGACTCCATTTCACTTTTTTTCGACTTTGCTCGACTCTTTTTCGTCGCCTTTCGACTCCACTCGACAGCCTTCGGCTCCCTTTGCCCCCTTAGTCTCGCTTCGTCCCTTTACACCATCCAACCTCACTCGACCCATTTCAACACCCGTCTGGCTTTTCTCTTACTATTGGCGCACAACGCCCCTAGTTAACTCCTTTAAACCGGCTCCTCATCACACTTTTGCTACTCCGCGTAGCACATAATCAATAGGACGCCTGGTTTTGTCCCGCTCGTAATACTTCAACCCCTTTCTGGCCCTCCTTAAATATTGGCATACAATGCCCTCTATTTCAACATCTTCTTTCTCGGTCCTTTCCTAAATATTGGCGCACACTCTCGCCATTGCTCAACACCCATTTTTTGCAAACCGGCCCCTTAGCTAACAACAGCTACTACGCGTAGCATATAATCAATAGGACGCCCGGTTTTGTCTCGCGTGAAACACCTCACCCTTTTCTGTCTCTTTTCTGAAGGTTGGCGCTCACGCTCACCAACCATAGCCTTCACGCAACCCCAAGCAACCCTTCTCGACTCTGCTTGACCTCTAACACCTTTTTCTGTCTCTGTTCATATATTGGCGCCCATCTACGCCAAAAATAGTTATCACGCGAAACTGTTCATCAATGCTCGACCTTCTACCCGATTTCAGCAAGCCAGCTTCCCTCGTTACCACAGCTACTACGCGTAGCATCCATCAGGGCACCTGGTTTTGCCCCCTTTTTTTAAATTTCAGGACATTCGTCCTTAGATCTCCTACGTCTCCCAAATGTCTCAGCAACACCGGTCCACAAATCAAACCGATACCATCGGGCTGAGACAACATACCTGGTTCCCCAATCCTTTAGCCACCATGGCTCCCCTTTAGCGGCAACTAAAGGCTATACACGCCCCTCTACGCCGCCTCAAATACCTAGGTGCATAATACTTCGGAGCGCACATCTAATAACCCTAGGGCGCCCTGGGGTTGGACACAATCAACCACCCACCAGGAGCCCCCTAACCAAAATCCCCTATTTTTTTTTAAACAAGAGCGACGGCCGGCACCTCACAGCAAGTTTCCATTCGGTCGAGGTCGCAGCTACCGCTACATTGGCACCAATGTACCGGTCCTCCCTCGATAGGTAAAACGTGCAATTGAGGGCCCGCCCTCCTCTACCAGTCCCAGCGGCAAACAAATCGCCATACAAACGTATGGACAAAAGACACCCGCTCTGGACTTGGTCCCTTTCCATTCCGCACACGGCAACCCGTCACTGCGGATGGGAATTACCCTGGGATAAATCCCCCTCCATCTCGCACACACTATTTCGTCACTGCGGATGTGAGCGGATTTCCGATAGGTTCCGACCTATTCGGGCGATAAGCCTGTTGGTCCACGAGACCCATAACAGGCCGATGGACCACGCCGCACACATTTGCCCTTGATGGCATCAAGCGGTAACAACTGTGTCCGTCTTATCGATAAAGGCCCAAACAATAACCAGGAACTGGTCACCACGACAGTCCCTTAACATTACCACAGCGCATTTCCGAAGCAACCTCCCTATCATCACAGCACCCACCATCGAGCATTCCCTCGCCCCTACCTTTTTTTTCGTGACTACGTCACTGGGAGGGGAGTACTGTGGCGATTCCGCCAGATCCCACGGCTCGCCTTCCTGAAAAAACCCCCATAACCATAACCCGGGTCTGCACCAGCTTTCGCTAATGCAATTCGCATTAGCATCTTAGATGCTTCACGCATCAAACAGACCCAATTATTTTAACCCTAAAATCCCTATAAAGAAAACTTACCTTCATGCATCCCTTCGCATACAATTTCTCATAAGATTTCTTTGTTTGCTTATTTGGTATTCTGAACCAATTCGGTACCAGACAAATACCATAAATATCGCGCCGTCTATTTTTCCCAGCCGCGCCATATACCTTTTCATATACATTGCCTGGCAACCTTTTTTGTTTGTCTTACCAACAAACAACCCAAGCAGCTGCATATAATTAGCGCAATAGACGCTGAAACCAAATTCTCCAGCATTTCCTAATGCAAATATGAACCCGGTTTCTATTGCAGCCAGAGATGCCATAAACATTCAATTTGCTTTTAGCACCTTTTTCTCCTTACGTCGAAAATAGCGACGAGGCATCGTGTAAACAATGACCCGCATTACCAACGACCATTTGGTCGCCTTTCCTTTTGTCTTTGCCGCCTCCCTGTTTCGCTGTTCCACTGCACGTGTGAATAGCATTGATCTCAACGATCCCTCACATACAAGCTAACATGAACTGTATTACAAGATCTGGTTTCCTATACCACCGAGAGACTTTACGTTTCCCTGGTGGTAGGTAAAAAACGATATCTTTATTGGTGAGGATATCGTTGGAGTCTTATCCCAACCACTAAACAGAGTGGTCGAGCGGTTCATCATCCCTTGTAGGGTGTGCTCGTAATGCACACCCTAGCGAGTTTTTTTTTTTCCGATACCAGTCTTGCGTGTTATACAGTTCCGCGAATTTTCAATCCTTAAAGTTAAACATACCGTGAAACGAACAATTAATAACCAAAAAGGTATACGGTGTCGGTGGAGTGTCAGATGTGAAACAATCTAATTAAACAAACAATTCGCAACGAATCACTTCACCCGTGAAGACAAAAAAATCATCCTAATTTATCAACGGTTCTTAAATGTAATTTCAGTTTAAGTACTTGTTACTAACAATAATTTCCTCATCAAGCCGCTCCTCATAAATTGAAAATCTCCACGTGAAAATAAAATACATTAGCAATAAATGTTTCCTTTTACTTGCTTCTTGTGGACGGTGTGTTGCAGAGTTTGGTTTTGTTTTGTTTTTCTTGAACAAATTTCTTCTCTCGGAGTTGGCGGCGAAATGCCTGAGTTGTGAGGACGAAGTACAACCCTGCGCCCATGCCGGCGCTATGACACCGTTCCCCACAGCTTCACATTTCTGGAAGTTGATCTTACGTTTCCAGGCATCGCAATAGCGCTGCACGTTGTTGAAGTCTCGCTATATTAAACTATTTATGATCTCAACTTTCGGAGCTCTTCCGTAGATTATGAGATCGTCTGCGTACGCAATAGCCTGCGGAAGTGCATCCAATAAGTCGCTAATGAAAATGTTAAAAAGAATCGGAGAGAGTACTGCGCCCAGTTGCAAGCCATTCTTGATATTATACGCTTTATTAGAGGTCACATTACCACTTTTGACCACGAACCTCCTGTCCTTTAACATATCGTAAAGTACATATAGTAAAGGCTTATGTATGCCATGTCTGACCAGTTTGTAATACAACCCTTCGATCCAGACGGTATCAAAGGCTTTTTCCAAGTCGATCAGACAGGCACCTGTGCATTGGTTCCTACATTTATTCCATTGTATGTCGGAGACCAGTTTAGCTGCGGCATGTGTGGTTTCATGACGCGCCTTAAAGCCAAACTGGTTATTTGGAATAATGTTGTTGTCGTCTACCCATTTTACCAGAGCTTTGTTAATGGTTTTTTCAAATACTTTACTGATGCTTGGGAGCAAACTTATCGAACGCATGTTCATTGGGTTTGTACAGTCTTTGCCCTTTTTTGGGATAGGCGGAATGATAGCCGTTTTCCAACGCGCGGGATAATATGCATTATTCAACGCGTTGTTAAACAGGACCGTGTATATATCTATTGCCTTTGGGGGCAGGTTCTTGAGTACGATGTTATGTACTCCATCTATTCCCACTGACTTTTTGCTTCTTAATGAGTCGAAGATACTCTGGATTCCTTCCCTTGTGATTAAAAGGCTATTAGCCTCACCATTGGCATTAATGTTAATTGACAGATTATCGTCACTGAATTCGGTAAAACCCGGATTCTCCGATTGCCAAAGTGCCAAAGTGAAATTTCATTTCGGAGGTGCAGGTGATTCAGTAGAATTATGTCCTCCAGGTCATGATTTCGGTGAATGCTTTCATTCACCTTGTACATTTCCTGAAAGACAGCTCCCACAGCGTTCACCTTTTCCAAAGGATCTTCGATCACGAAGAGCTCACTATTGAGGATAGCGTTCTCTGTATCTATGCCAACGTTGATTAGCAGATGCTTGTTTACATCAGTACATGGAATTTGGAGACACTGAATCTCGTTTTGATCGGCGCAAGGCTAATAACCTTGCCCGGAAAAACAAATTATTATGGAAAATTTAACAAGCCTCAGACTTGTTAAATAAGGCCAAGACCGGATCCCGGTTGTAGTGCCGATGGTGATGATGATGATGATGATGAATCTCGTTTTGATTATTTCTCCTGAATATTTTATTTATTTGTGGGAACATACTCGGGTTATTAGTTTTTATATCCCGAATTCTGTTGTTCCAATACAAATTTGTTGCTAATCTATAATTAGCTTTAAGTAATTGTTGGGGGGGGTTTAATTGAGATTTCAGTGATATTATCTCCTGGTCTTGTCTGTCTGTAAACTGTCTGTGTAATTGTTTTAGTTTCGACAGCAGTCTGCTCTTTTTCTTGTGGAGTGCGTTTATTGTTGGGTTTCTGTACATGTTTATGTGATCTGTAACTGTTGTTTTGGGAATTGTTTTGTCCATTGTTCGTTTTACGGTTTCGTCCATTTGTTGGATGTATGTGTCGATTTCGTCATTTGTCAGGTTTCTGTTTACTGGCAGATTAAAGTCATTCGAACGAAGTTCTCTTGTTAATGATCTGGTGAACCGCGGCCATCGCATTGCCCCGTAGTTATAGGGTTGCGGGATCACGAATTCCTCCAGATCTGCGAGATCGTTCGGAAGCTCTATTACTGCCGTGAATGCGCAGTGGTCACTGTCGTATTCAATTGTCCGTAAACAGTTTGTGTTTCGTCTGTTGGTGTTAAGTAATCTCAGTCGTGAGTCGATTAGCAAGATATCTAAGAACGATCTACCTCTGGGGAACGATGGATATTCCGTAGCTAGCAGGTCAGTTCTATATTCAATATGAAACTGATCTAACCAACCAGTCAACTGATTTCCTTTGGCATTAGATATATAATTTCCCCAATTTCTATGCTTGGCGTTCATATCTCCCCCTAGAATAAAGTAGTTTTTGCCCAGGTGCAATTGTAAGCATCGAAAGAGTATCTCGAGCTCTGCTATAAATAGGTTATGTTGGTGCTCCTCAGGTGCGTAGACCGCAATCGCATACAAACCCCTTCCTTGCTAAAGGGGTATGCGCACGATACAGGCTTCCAGCACCCGGAACCTGCGCACTTCTCCACTATGTATTACTTTATGATTGATCCCTTTTCTAATAAAGATTGCGACGGCTCTTTTTAAGACCTCTTTAATTTTGTCGTGGTCTGCCACCGTATATGTTTGAATGGCATGCCTGTTACCCGTCAGTCTTTTAACTGCAAAATTGATTCCTATGGCTAGCTTACAAAGACTTACCAATTCCTTACACTCAACATCTATGGTGTTGATTGGTGTCATCTTTATTTTTCCGCTGTTATTGTTACTTTGCTGCTGCTGTGTTGCTTGCTGTTTCGTTGATCGCTTTTGTGTTGGTAGTTGCTGTTGATGTTGCTGTTGATGCTGCTCATGTTGAAGTTGATGTTGCTGTTGATGGTGAAATTGTTGCTGTTGGGCGACTTTTGGTTTTGGGTTTTGTAGTTGTTGCAGGTTTTGTTCTTGTTCGAGCGCCGCTATTTTTTTCTTTCGGCGTCTCTCTTGTAATCGGGCTCTTGCCATCGCAAGCTTCGCCTCCAATTCACTTATCTCTTCCTCTTCATCCTCAGACTCCTAGGATGCAAGAGAAGTGAATGAATTAATTGCCCCATATATGTTAAAGTTGGGGGGGGAGGGGAGCTCACTGTCGTCCTCCAATTGTTGATCTCTTTTATCCATTGTCAATTTCGCGGTTTTGCTTCGCGTCACAATGGAACTAACACGTGGCCAATTTGGTTGCGAGTGGTTCCATCAGGAGATACCCATGCGGCTTTGTGGATATCTTTACGTGGAAACTTGGTACTTGCAACGACCAAGTTTTTTTATTCTGCCAGTTCGATGACTCGTAGTCCATTGTCATTAGTATTAACTATGGGAACCTGCGTAGTGCCTGAAAACCGGCTCCCGACCTATTTTCGCATCCAAATCACGATGAACGATTTTCACATCGTATCTTGGGCAGGCATTGAGGGCCCGTTCGACGTTCTCGTAGTATTCTTCTTTTTCGTCGTCGGGGGACTCATCTGTAGGCCCGTGAACGTTTATGAGGCTTATGTTTTTAAACTTGCCTCGCACGCGAAGAGTGCATAGCCTTTCGTTTATTGTATTAAAGCCGATGATGGCAGGCTTCAGTTTTTGGTTGACTAGAAAGCCTATCCCAGCACATGGTGTTTTGCACGACAGCTGTAATAAATGTCATACTCGTTTCTTTGAATAACACCACTCCCGATCTATCTTATTTTTTGCAATGCTGTTATGTCAACCTTATATTCGGACAGGGCATCGGTTAACTGCTGCGCAGCCGAGCTCTGTATTGTGAGCGGACGTTCCATGAGAAATTCTTAAATCCTTTATCCGTTTTCGTTTCCGTGGTCGTCGTCGTGTATCCTGTCCATATACGACGCTTGTTAAATTTGCCATAATAATTCGTTTTTACGGGCCTGGTTATTAGCCCTGCGCCAACCTTTCTCAGGATGTCACTGCATGTATTGGTTCACTACTTGGCGTGCGCCAAAGTAGCTTTCCAGGGTGTTATAGTGTTTGAAATAATAGCGAAGAAGATCGTGTGATTCGAACTGACGCTATGACAGCTCGAATCACGAAAAAAATTTAACCTAAGCGTTACACACCAGGCTACTGACCGTGTTTAGAATTTGATTTCCAAACTCGACTATATTCCACTGGTGTGAATTATTTTTTTGTTATTTATCGCTTGGTATACGGTTCTGATGTATTTTTCTTATTCGATTTTTCGTTCGTGTTCTTCACTATTTCGCCTGTGAATCGTGAGTATCTGTTAGAATCGCTACAGTGTCACGTGGTGACTGCATGTCAACTTGGATTAAACGGGGACAAACATCATCCCGGCCTTCTCCGGGTTGAAAGCAGAGACTTTGCCGTCTATGTTCGCTCCACCACCACCACCACCACCCCCCCCCCCCTCCCCACGCCTTTTAGAGCTCATTTCAACCTAAAAACTGAAATATTTATTACTTCACCCGATGTTCACTTTCAATGGGATTCAAATCAGCTTCTTTTTTTAAACACTTCTATTTTTTCTTATATATTGTTTTAAGATGATAGTATCTGTCACATTTATTGTTTTATTATTAAAATAACAACAACTACTACTACACTGCTAAGTAAATTCAGAGGACCTTCTATCTTTTTTTTTAAGGCAGTTGTAGCGGATTGGTAGACTCGCAAATAGCTTAAAAATAAGTTGTATTCAATAAAATAGATTTATTCTATTAGTTGCAAACTCAGAAATTAAGACAACCTAATATCTATACTATCTACGTATTAAACAGTGTGAACAAAGTTGGGTGTGTACAAAACAATTAAATTTGTAGTTAGCCACTTTGTTTCCTCAATTGTGCCGGTAAAATCCGTAAACATTCATGCGTGAATTTTTATTTTGTATTTATTCTTCACATTCTTGAACTCGACAGTGAACAAATGTTTTCTGTCATTTTACTAAATATTTAAATTGGCAAAATGATAGCAGCATTTAAATGGGACTATTGCTGGTTTAAATTGCTGTTCACAATATGAAAAATTAACTCATTGCTTCTTTCGTTTTCGTTTTAAAAGATTCGCGGTTTTTTTCTTCTTTTTATTTAGTTTTGATTTCTCTATAAAAATACTTCACCATTAGCATTATCTTAAGGCAAATATAAAATTTCTATCGGAGGGTGTGGTGATCCATGTGAATGCGCAATCATTTTTTAAACTTTTTTCCCGGTGGTAAAGCAACGGGGTCAATGTATCATATTTACTTCTCGATTTTCACTTTGTGTTGTTGCGTCAATTGAGGCATTGGATTTTACGCATTGCAAAAAGTATAAAAGAAAATTGATTATTTTGCGAAATTGAGTAACGAAAGGTTACTGTATTGTATGGTGCACACTCCTCATCAATTGGAGCCATATACAGAAAGATGGATTACGTTTTTTTATGCTAACCTTCGGAGGTAACTCTAAGTTTTATTCCAATTAGTGTGCGCTCCAAAACACATTCTCCGAAACATTGATATTGACTAGATCGTTTTTATTAGTATGAACAATCTTTTTTCATATTTGTCTACGATCTACAGTACGTTACGATAATTGTAGTTTTATACCAAAAAAAAAAACGACCACCTTTTGGAGCTCGGCAGATGGAACGTCAAAAGAAAACTTAGTATGTTTAGTACCAATGCCAGCTGGGCGATGGTATTGCATCACATTGTACCAAGGATTTCACAACATAGTGAGGAGAAATCTTTGTTTCGACGTGTGGCGGATGGACCGGCTTAAGAATTACGGATTTTCGGGAGAAACTATGCACGGAATACTATCAGGTGGGCTCAAAAGTTCGTAGGCTGACACATAGATGGGGTTACTTGAATTAAATCCATGTTATAAGAAAACTCAACAATAAGGCAAAATTCTGCTAATCCTGAACTTGTAATGGTATTTGTCATATTAGAGGGCAGGCTTTTAATAATAGGATCGCAAACTCTGTTCGCAAACATTTACAAACAGCGAAACTTGATGTTCTGGCGCTAACTTGATTTGTTAACTGACTTGATCTATCTATTCTTCCACGGTTACGATTCACACTTGAAAACCTGATTTAAAGAAGGCCTGTCACCATAAATAAGGAGCATTCGAGCCCAATAACTTATATTCTGTCAAACTTCTTTTTTGTCTTTTATCTCTTCAATTCCTTTTTTAACACAAATCTGTGCACAAAATTCGAGATAGGTATTTTTTTTTCCATGGAACTCATAATTTGGTCAAAAAATATATAAGCTATCCATTATGCTTCTGCTCTCAGTAGACCATAGCAGTCAAATTATCCTGGACCGTCAATATACCAGGGTGAATCAAATATAAACTGTAATTTCGTATTTAAAGAAATACACCCTGACTATACTACGAGTATCAACATTTTTCAATATAGTCTCCTACGTGATCTACACACTTTTGCCACCGGTTTGGAAGCTTTAATATCCCTTGTTCGTAGAAAGATTCAGAGCGAGTTGTTAGATCTGGGATTATCATGAAGGAGGATGACATCTTGAATAAGCATACCTCGTTTTTTGTTTAGATATGCGGCTTTTGTCGACTGCAACAACTGACAGTAGTAAGCTGCATTCACTGTTCGTTGTTCGTGAAGAAAATCAATCATTAAAACTTCCTTTGAGTCCAAAATATTGTTGCAAAAACTTTTCCGGCTAAGAGACGAGTTTTGGTCTTCACTGTGGAGCCTTCATCCTTTCTTCGCCACTCCTTAGTGGCCATTTTCGTCTTGAGAGTATAATTATGTACCCACGTCTCATCGCATGTGATGGACCCCTTCAAAAACTTCTCCCCTTCTTGTCGAAATCGATCCAGAAGTCTTCCACTGATCTCCGACCTGACCCGTTTTTGATTTACGGCCAATAGCCGCGGGACCCATTGAGCAGTAAGTTTTTTGAAGCTAAGATCTTCAGTGATAATGGATTGAAGACTTCCATAGCAGACACCTACTTCTGATGAGGTTTCTACAACTGTTCAGGGGCGATCACTTTCAATAAGCTCTCTCGCTGAGTACAAAATCGAGCGCGATCGCTAGCCAAGCCGATTGCCCTACTCTTCATAAACCAAACAACAGCCACGCACAAGATTATCTAGTTCGCAACTTGTTGCTAAGGAAACAACTAAAATTACCATTTATGTTGGATTCATCATCATCATCATCATCATCATCATCATCATCATCATCATCATCGGCACTACAACCGGGGTCTGGTCTCGGCCTTATTTAGCAAGTCTCTCCACCGGTATCCCATCCTTATCCGAGACTTGTTAAATTGTCAATAATAATTTATTTTTCCGGACAAGGTTATTAGACTTGCGTTAATCTTTCTCAGGATGTCACCGCATGCATTGGTTCACTACTTGGCGGGTGCCAAAGTAGCTATCCTGGGGTGTCACGTGGAGACTGCACGTCAACTTGGATTGAACAGGGACAAGGATTGTCCCGGCCTTCGCGGGTTTAAAGCAATCAGTACCTTTACCCTGTATGTTCGCTCCCATCCCCCTATATTTGATTCATCATTGTATATATACATGGGTGGATTGAAAAGTTTTTGACCCAACAAAGATACAAGACATTTTTACTTAAAATTTATTTTTATTTTTCTACATAGTCTCCTTGTAACTCTACACACTTCTCCCAGCGATGCTCCCACATCTCTAACCCGTCCAAATAGTACTCGCCGTTTTTCTCTGCAAAATAACTGTTCACGGAGGTGATTGCCTCCTCAAAAAACTCTGTCCTCCAAATTTTTAGATTAGGAAACAAAAATAAGTCGCTTGGGGTTAGATCTGGTGAGTAAGGCGGACGGTCATGCAGTTCAAACCGTAATTTGTGGATTTTCGCCATGGCAACCGCTGTGGTGAGAGACGGCGCGTTGTCTTGGTGAAACAGGATTTTCTTTTTCTGCAAATGTGGCCATCACTTTCCCAGCCGAAAAAACAATTTTCGCTTTTTTTTTTTAGGAGCCGATTCCTCCTTTGCAATCGACTGTTTTGCCTGTATTTTTATTTCGGGGGTATAATCGTGTATCCAAGTTTCATCGACAGTAATTAATCGGCGCCAAAACTCGGAATTAATACGCCTAAACTGCGCCAACAGAGCGTTGGAAATGTTCATTCGAACACGTTTTTGGTCTAACGTGAGTAAACGCGACACCCAACACGCGGACAGCTTTCTCATGCCCAAATCTTGATTTAATATGTGACAAACACGTCCTTTGGACATTGTCATAGCCTCTGATATCTCTCTCACTTTAATTCGGCGGTCGTCTAGTACCTTTTGGTGAACTTTCGCGATGTTATCGTCAGTTGTTGTTTTGGACGTCCCGAACGTTCATCGTGTCCCAAGCTCTCACAGCCACATTTAAATTCAGCTGCCCATAATTTCACTGTTTTAAATGAAATGTCCACATACACACAGTCCAACTCATCTTTGATTTGGGTGGGCGTATTGCCCATCAAAAACAAAAATTTAATGACAGCTCGATACCCAATTTTGTCCATTTTCACAAAAACACTCACATCGACTCACTCAAATGACTGTCAAATAAAAACTACCCGAGCAAAATGGCTGTAATTTTCATGAGTAACTGTCAAAAGATGCACAACTATATTCACAAGCTGTTATTGACGAGTGCTGCTATCTTCATGTTCAGGTTGGAAACTTTTCAGCCAACCCTCGTATATATATACGAGTATATACATCATGGACACTACAACCGGGAACCGGTCTTGGCCTTATTTAGCAAGTCCTGAGGCTTGTTAAATTTTCCATAATAATTTGTTTTTCCGGGCAAGGTTATTAGCCTTGCGCCATTACATATATATATATATAATATTTTACTTCTTGGGCTCCTCGATAGTATAGTGGTTAGTATACCCGCCTGTCACACGGGAGAACGGGGAGCCTCCGGCGCAAGACTAATGACCTTGCCCGGAAAAAAACCAAATCATTATGGAAAATTTAACAAGCCTCAGGACTTGCTAAATAAGGCCAAGACCGGTTCCCGGTTGTAGTGCCGATAATGATGATAATTAAACGATTTTAATTATGTAACAAATATTCGAATACAAATAGGAGGTACTACGATTAGACCACAGGACAGGATGAAATATCTTGGGGTCATTTATACCCCAAAAATGAATTTCATTAAACATATGAACCACATTCTTCAAACGGGCCTCGATCGGTCTAAGCAACTGCAAAACATTCTGAAGTGGAGCAACAGAGTTGACACCAAAGTTAAGATTCTCTGCTATAAGCAGCTAATCCCATCTGGAATATCGCACACCTTTCCCATACGGTCCTGCATATCTTCAGCTCAAATGGAAAGACTTCGAGTTTTCGAAAGAAAACTACTCAGAAGATGCACCAACCACTCCAGAAGGCCTGACGATCGCTATTGCCCCAACTCTCACCTATACGAAGGCGCCTCCATTACCCGCATCGACGAATACTTCCTACAATTAGCATACAACTACCTCGCAAACATTCAGAACAGCGAGAACCTACTTGTACGGGAGTCCTGCGTTCTTGACCCTTCTCTCTTTCGATCTCTTCGTATCCGACCACCACAATTTCTTCCTCAGTACTAAACTGAAGAATGTACCCCTCCCAACAACATTCCCCTCTATAATAAAGGATTCCTGGACCCATCCCATAGTGTCTACTGCTGACACACTACAAACACGCATGCACAGTACCAGACAGCATCAATGTACCAGAGGGGGTTAGAATCATTGGGTACGCAGATGATTTGGCAATAGTGGCCGTAGCTAAACATCTAGATGACCTGGAGAATATTTGCTTCCAAGCAATCCAGAGCATTAAATGCTGACTAGATATGGCTGGACTGAAATTAGCTGGACATAAGGCGGAAGTAGTTTTAATAAGCAGCCGCAAGAAAGTTGAACACCTTGATTTGGAAATAGAAGGACAAATAATCAGATCCAGTCCCTATATTAAATATTTTGGTGTTATACTCGACAACAGGTTGAGCTTCAAGGAACACCTGAGGAAAACGAGTGAAAAAACGGCAAGAGTATGCAAAGTTTTGGCGAAACTGCTACCCAATGTCGGGGGACCCCGGCCCCACATAAGGAAACTCATAACCAGTGTCAACACCTCCACTATAATGTATGCAGCTCACATATGGGCAGGTGCCGGGCAGTATAAGTCATACATGAGGGGAGTGAACTCAGCGCATAGACTAGCATCACTAAGAGTATGTTGTGCATTTCGAACGGTATCCGAAGATGCCATAAATGTTTTGGCCGGGAGGACACCACTTGGCATTGCAGCTAAAGAAAACGCTGCATGGCATAAGGTGTCCCAAGAGAATCGTTGGAGAATGCGGACACATTTAGAGCTCTCAAGCCTAAGAGAATGGCAACGAAGGTGGGATTCTTCCACCAAGGGAAGATGGACCCACACCATGATACCAGACTTAGAAACATGGCTGAAAAGGAAACATGGCGAGCTGAATCACCACCAGACTCAGCTAATATCAGAACAATGATGCTTTCGGCAATACTCGCACAAGTATAAGCATGTGAATCACCCGTAACACGTACTCACAGAGTGTGTGAGATTCGAGACCGCATGAACGATTTTAGAGAGACATATGAGACGGACAGTTACTACGGTAGGAGTAATAGAATACATGCTGAGTTCAAAACAGGCATGGTCCGTAGCAAATTAAGTTGTATGTGACATGATGCAGCTGTTGCGACGCGATGGGCGGAGTAACAGGTAAATTCCGTCTCGGCCCACGATGGAATATCTAAAAGAAAGTTCCGCGGGGATCAACGGGAATATGTGCCCGGCATGGCGATGGATCGGTCAGATGTATCTTTTGAAGATTTCCACCTTCCTACCTAAACCAAAAAAAAAAAAAAAAAAAAAAACCACACACGCGCAGATACACATACTCGTATTCTCGTTGATCCTCGCGGAAAAACAGTACAATACAGCACAAATACACACATACACACCGACCCAAGCGCAGATTATCAGACGCCGAAGACGTGATCTGCGTTTAGTACCGCACTCAATGATGAGTGATTTCTTTCCCACCATCCCTCCATCCGAGTAGTTAGAGAACATTTGAACCAACCCTGTCCACACTATCCTTAGATACCTCCTCCCCTTTCTTTTTCAGACATTTTGAGTCCCAAAATCCTCACGGATCTGTGTAATTCTGGTTATGATAAGATGACCAGACGCGCTAAAGTCGGCTTCTCGCCATCCGTCACGGATGTGGGTGATTCTGGTTATCGCAAGATGACCACAAGGCAGAGACAAGATGAGGGACACATCTATTGTTGCCTCACTAAAGTCGGCCTCTCGCACCCCCCCCCCCCCTTTTTTTTTTTGATTCGAGTCATTTTTCACACAAGACCTGCCGGTCTTGCATGACCCCTTTCCCACCACCCCCCGTCCCAAGTAGTTGGAGAACAATTGATCTTACCCTACCCGCACTATCCTTAGATACCCCTGTAGCGTTCCTAACAGATACACACAATACACAAGCTTTTTTTTAAGATTTCTTGAGACCGACCCCAACATCCTCACGGGTGATTCAGATTATTGCAAGATGACTAGAAGCCAGAGACAAGATGAAGGACACATTTGTCTTTGTCTCGTTTAAGCCGCCTTCTCGCCACTTTTTTTTTGATTTGAGGATCAGTGTCGATTGCCGTCCGAAGTGCAAGGACGCCAATATGCTATATTAATAAAATTCAAAATTAAAATATTTTTATTAACTATTGGATCCGGCCGGATTTTATCGACAATCGGTCGTCACTCTTCCCGGAGGACCCGGGAGCACGGCGGCGACCGCAACGAGCAACTAGGGAGCGGACTAACAAAGAGACCCTCATTATTTTAAAGACAAGGAGACGCGCTCCCTAAGATTTGCTATAAGTGTGTAGATCACACAGGAGACTATATTGAAAAATGTTGATAGTATCGTTAGAGTGTAACATTATTTTTTAAATGTGTAAAAAGAAATTACCGTTTATATTTGATTTATCATCATTATCATCGGCGTTACAACAGGGATCCGGTCTTGGCCATATTTAACAAATCTCTCTATCGGTCCCGATTTCGAGCCGATGTCATCCAGTTTGGCACTCCCAGGCTCTGGGTGTCCTGGTCTGCGCCAACCCTCCATCGCAGACAAGGTCTGCCGCGCTGTCACCTTCCGTACATCCTGCCACAAGTGACTTTCCGGGCAGGCTCCTCTTCGCTCATTCGAGTTACCTGTCCCGCCCACCGGAGTCTACCGAGCTTGCTTTGTCTTACAACATTAGCTACAAGGTAGATTGCGTACAACTCATGGTTGTAGCCTCTTCGGAATCGTCCTCCCTTACACACGGGGACAAAAATTCTCCTTAAGATCTTCCTCTCGACCGCGGTTAAGAGTTCAGAGTGCCTTTTATTAAGCACCCAGGTCTCGGATCAATACATGAGTACTGGTAAGACCATGGTCTTGTACAGTAGTAGCTTGGATGTTCTGGATAAATTTCGGGATTTAAAGAACCTTGATAGACCATAGTAGGGTTTGTTGGATTTGATCAGCCGTTTCCGTATTTATTCTTCCATGTTGTTACTATTGGCTGATACTCTTGACCCAAAAAGGGTTGCACTACTTCAAATTCGTGCTCCACTACCCTGATAGTTGGACCAACGTTAGCTCTTCTCTTCGCAGCAATTGCCACCATGTATTTAGTCTTCCCCTCATTAATGTGCAGTCCCAGTTTTTGTGCCGCCTGCTCTATCTGGGTGAAGGAATCCTGTACAGCCGATTCGGTTCTACCGATGATGTTGATGTCAGGCAAGTATCTGGACTTGGTGATAATAGTCCCTCTTGTTGATTGCTTTCTCCAACGCCAGGTTGAAGAGGAGGCAGGCCAGACCGTCCCCTTGTCGAAGTCCATTAAAGATGTTTATTGGTTTGGACAGCAATCCCGCTATTTTTACTTGAGTAGTTGCGTTGGTCATGGTCAATCTACAAAGCCGTATCAATTTATTTGGAATGCCGAACTCTCTCATGGCATTATATAGTTCTACCCTGGCTATGTTTTCGTAGGCGGCCGTAAAGTCTATAAATAGATGATATAATGGAATCTTAAATTCCTCACATTTTTCCATCGCCTGCCTAAGGATGAATATCTAATCAATCGCTGATTTGCCTCGGATGAAGTCACACTGATATTGACCAATGATGGCTTTAGCGTATAGGGCTATCCGATCTTGTAGGATAGAGGATAGTATCTTATAGGCGGTACTCAGCAATGTTATACCCCTATAGTCGCTGCACAGTATGATATCTCCCTTCTTATGTATGGGGCAAATTATATCTTCCGGCATCTCCTCTTACTCCCATACGTGCACCACGATCTCATGACTTGCGTGATGTAACGCTCGCCCTCCTTGTTTGATCAGCTCAGCTGGTATGCCATCAGGCTTTATTTGATTTGAGCTGTCTTATGGCTTTTAATGTTTCCTCTGTGGGCGGTGAGGAAGTGTATTGCGCCAAGACACGGGCACCCGGTTCGCTTCCTTCCCACTTATTGTCCACTCAGAGTCAATCGTTATTTTAGGGAAATTCCCGGGCAAGTGTCGCGCTAGTAATCCTTTATAATTTGCCTTTCTGCGCCAACAAATATGCAGCGAACGCGTACAAATACGATACACCAACGGCGAAGGGGAGAAGGAATAAAACAAAAAAAATGTAGTTTTTTTATTGTTTACTATATTTTTTTCTTTTAAAGTAATTTTCACAGAAATTGTTCGTAGGTTATATTTACAGAGATTGCTTATGGCCTGAACGCTGGCGCTTAATTATAATTTTGTCCGGATGGACACGTGACACTGTTATTTATCATCGAATAGTTTATAATATCAATCCACACGTATATATATAGACGAAGTTACATATTACGGGCCGACAGTAACTGTACACGACTTTAACCCCTCGCGATGCCAACTCGACTTGTGTGGCGTGTGCGCACTCAACGTATGCTAATGCTCGACCTTTTGCGACGTGACCGCCCGCGGTGGTGATTGTAGAACGACTGACTGATCAAGGCAACAAATCGTTCGTCGCGCCGTGGCAGTGAGGTCATAGCTGAATAATCTCACTGCCACTTAATAGGAACTTGAAAGGGGTTGCTATGCTTGCATAGGGAATTTAGTTCCAGAGAATCACTGCCGTGTTGGCTGAGTTAAATTCCTCTGTCGCTATGTATACGGGGAAATTTGTTTGGAAACACGACCAAGTATGGGCATGAGTTCTCGGTTAGACAAGGGAATATGGGTGTTGGTCGTTGCGATGACTGAATGTCGCTTGGTTGCAAGCGAGAAAATAGTTGGAGCAGGAAGTGAGTCGGAATGGTTTCGGGGGAAATAAATGCTGTTTGAGTGTAAGCGAGGGATATAGTTTATTTAGTTTGTATAAGGGAATTTTAATACTAAGGTAGTTCGGAAACCTACAGGCGGACTGTAGCTTGGTTTTCACAGCTTGCGCAAAACCGAGGCACTAGCATACTTTGAACAGCAGAGGTGACAACAACTGAGAATTAATGTCGGGAAGTGTGACTGGGCAAAAAAAAAAACACAGAGACAACTCACACAGCAACAATGCCCGTAACATCGTAACGGTCGTACGCACAAGTTGCGTCGGGCGGGAAAATAATCAAACAGGTTACAACACTGGTGAGCACAAATACTCCCACACAGACTGAAACAACATCGCAAGCAGACGTGTTCACAGTCCTGCTCAATCTGCAGAGACATATGACACAGCTGCAAACTCAAATAAATTAGATCTACTCGCATTTGCCCA
The DNA here is from genome assembly GCA_963931805.1 of Microdon myrmicae. Taxonomy (NCBI): domain Eukaryota; kingdom Metazoa; phylum Arthropoda; class Insecta; order Diptera; family Syrphidae; genus Microdon; species Microdon myrmicae. Next base: position 89,385,616 of record OZ007497.1, read on the forward strand.
GTCTAAATAAAAAGTCGATATAAACCTGTGGAGGTTCCGCCAAACCCCACTGTTACTTACCTGAAGAACCCCCATAACTTTGACCCAACCTTATAAGTTTCGCTAATGCAATCGCATTAGCACCTTAAATGCTTCACGCATCAAATAGATCAAATATATATAACCTAAAAGTCCGTGTAAAAGAATTTTTACCTTTCATGCATTTCTTCGCATATAAATTCCCTACAAGAATTATTTCCATTATAGAGGAGCATAAAACAAAACCTATTCGGTACCTTCGGTTGCCAGGCAAATTCCAACCTTCCTAAATCTGCACCGCAATCTCCCCACAGCAAAAACATTTCCTTCCCAAGGATAATTAATGCTTTCAATGCATTACATGGAAATGCCTGCAAAGAATTTTTCCTACAAGGGCATTCATACATGTATCAATTCATCTCTGCATAACCGACCAAAAACTGAATTTCCAATTAGTGTAGATATTCACACTAGAGTTCGATCCAGCCGTCGCCATAGATGCCATGAATAATTGACGCAAATGGTATACACAACCGTCATTGTGTACCCATCTAAATTACTTTCCGAAGACTTGCAACTATGGATTCAATTGCAAGCACTTCTCGCGGAAATATTGCTTTGTTTGAATTTTCAAACAATCACCGACGCCAAGTTTCGCCGTCAGATCGGATTCAATAGCATAAACATATGCAAAACAAAAGAATGCGATTCTCCCAGTCGGCAGAGAGACGATATGCGATCTCGATTGTATGAATTATCGCAATCTCTTTTAGCATCTAATGAGTGGCTGCTATTTAGACAGCTGACCCTCATTACCGAAAGATGCCGTAAGTCGTTCGGCATCGATGAACACGGTGATGTGTACGAACACACACATACACCACCGCGTCACTGAGACCGCTTTCCATTGGTCACTGGTCAAAGGAAATTTCATTTCCTTTTCACCACACCATCAAACTCACCCCAAACGAGGATTGAATCACTTAGCCCTTTCCCACCCGCAGGCCAGCACGGTCATGCCACTCCCGCACTCCGTCATTGCGGAGTCACGTAAAACGGTAACCAATCCAGAGTCGAGTTTCGTTACACACCGAAATACAAATTAAGTCCATGCGCGTGTGCCCGTCTCCGTGCTGCTAATTAAAGCCTATCTTCCACACAAGTCTTCCGTTAAATGTGCTTCCTTCAGAACGGTAACCAATCCTTAAACAGTGTCGTGAACTTAGCAACGTGAATAACAATACATTAAAATAATAATTACTAATTAATCTTGAACAGTAAACTCGCAAGACCCGGTGTTACTTAGGAACAATAGTAAAGGAAACAATAAAAGAAATAATAAAGAACCTTCACTACAATAGACTCCAACAGTGCTTTTTTATTTACTTCTTGTGGATGGTGTGCTGTGGAGGTGTACTTGTTTTGTTTTTCCGGTGGACAGTGCACGGTGGAACATTTAGAGCAAGCTGTGGGGACGAGGTAGAACTCTCTCCCGTGCGGCGTCGTGACCTCGTACCCCCCACAGTTCTCCGTGTGATATAGAGAACCCCCACACCCCAATGCTTGGTGGCAGCAGCATTTGGTCTTGATCTTGCATTGGTGGAGCCTCCAATTCTTCTGTGAGCTCACCATTTCGCAATTTATCGAAGTGCACTTCCCATCGCTCCAGAATGCCTTCAGGATCGGTGATCAGATTACCCTCTTTATCCTTGCAGTAAGTGCAGCGTGGTGTGTACAGTGTCATACTGCGGATCATTTAGTAGAACTTCCGAGCCTGGTGCGGACCTCGCTCTCTACTTTTCTCTATTTCACAGACAAGGTTTTTTTCGCAGGCACTCTTCTTTTGTCTGTGAAGTATTTTTTCAGATCATCTGAGCTCTTTGTGTTTCTCCTCGCGCACCCGCGTCCTATGAGACTTCTGCATTGCCCGGTATGCAGCATTCTTACGTTCAGTCGCTAGTGTGCACTCATCGTCAAACCAGTCGCTCCGCTTTCTACGACTACTGCCTAAGATAGAGTTGGCAGTAATAATGACAGTATTCTTAAGGCGTGTCCATTTCTTTTCTACGCCCGGCATTCTGGCCCCAGGACTTACTCTCCCTCCGTCGAGCTCTTTGAGGACGAGTATTGACGCATGAGCAAAGGTGTTGCTGGTGTTCTCAATATGTAAGGCAACCGTGTTGATCCGAACCTGATCCGCGAATGCAATACGTTTTCGTATGGCAATCCGCGCTAGCAAAACTGTACCAACAAGATAGTGATCCGAGGCGACAATGGCACTTCAGTACGTTCGTACCATCATCAGGCTCGAGGAATCGCGGCGATCTATCAACACGTGGTCAATTTATTTGCGAGTGGCTCCATCAGGTGATACGCAGGTGGCTTTGTGGATATCTTTACGCGGAAACCTCGCTACTTGTAACGGCCAAGATTCTTGATGCTGCCAGTTCGATTACTCGTAGTTCATTGTCATTAGTGTTCTCATGCAAACTACGCCAAACTATGTAGTGCTTGAAAACCGGCTCCCGACCTATTTTTGCATTCAAATCACCAGGAAAGATTTTCACATCGTATCTTGGGCAGGCATTGCGGGCCCGTTCGACGTTCTGGTAGTATTCTTCTTTTTCCTCGTCAGGGTCCTCCTCGTAGGTCTGTGAACGTTTTATGAGGCTTATCAGGTTAATCGAATTTATCATCATCATCGGCACTACAACCGGGAACCGGTCTTGGCCTTATTTAGCAAGTCCCGAGGCTTGTTAAATTTTCCATAATGATTTGTTTTTTTCCGGGCAAGGTCATTAGTCTGGCGTCAGTGGCTCCCCGACGGGGAATCGAACCCCGGTCTCCCGCGTGACAGGCGGGTATACTAATCACTATACTATCGAGGAATTTATACCGGCATACAAATCCTCTGATCTTGGGCAGGCATTGAGGGCCCGTTCGACGTTCTCGTAGTAGTATAGATTTTTGATGCTGCCAGTTCGATGACTCGTAGTTCATTGTCGTTAGTGTTCTCATACAAACTACGCCAAACTGTGTAGCGCCTGAAAACCGGCTCCCGACCTATTTTCCCATTCAAATCACCAAGAACGATTTTCACATCGTATCTTGGGCAGGCATTGAGGGCCCGTTCGACGTTCTCGTAGTATTCTTCTTTTTCGTCGTCAGGGGACTCATCTGTAGGTCCATAAACGTTTATGAGGCTTATGATCTTAAACTTGCCTCGCACGCGAAGAGTGCATAGCCTTTCGTTTATTGCATTAAAGCCGATAATGGCAGGCTTCCGTTTTTGGCTGACTAGAAAGCCTATCCGGAGCACATGGTGTATTGCACGACAGCTATAATAAATGTTCCTTTGAATAACACAACTCCCGTCCATCTTATTTCTTGTAATGCTGTCATGTCATATTCATATTCGGACAGAGCATCGGCTAACTGCTTTGCAGCTCGAGCTCTGTATAGTGAGCTGACGTTCTATGAAAAAATTCTTAAAGCGTTTAGCCATTTTCGTTTCCGTGGTCGTCGTCGTGTATCCGGTCCATATCCGAGATTTAATAAATTTGCCAGTAAAATTCGTTTTTACGGGCATGGTTATTAGCCTTGCGCCATGTCGCTGCATGGATTGGTTCACTACTTGGCAGCTGCCAAAGTAGCTATCCAGGGGTGTCACGTGCAGACTGCATGTCAACTTGGAATAAACAGGGACAAGGATCGTCCTGGCCTTCGCCGGGTTGAAAGCAATCAGTAACTTTGCTCTGTATGTTCGCTCCTATCCTTTATATTTGATTAGCCCTCGTATATTACGTTATTTCATATATTTCTCCCTATTAAACTTGTTCTGTTGCACTGTCCATCCGATATACGTGAGTTTTTCCATGAAGCTTAGGGTCTTTGACTCCATCTGACAATCTGGTGGATTATTCATGGGAAGGTAAGCCTTACACTTTTCATGAGCTTTAGACGGCCATTACTGCATACCTCGATACCGTGGATGAGCAATTATGCGGCCAGGTCGTCGAAAATGTAAATAAGCGGAACAAAATCTGTTTCACATTGAACATTTGTGCGATATTTTTTTAACGCAACTAATTGTCATCGATCATTTAATCGAATGAAAGAAGAATTATTTTTATGAATTGTTGAGATCGTTATAGTTCTTAAGGTAACACATTTCAACTAGAAAAATTTGCAGTATAAGCTTCACATCTTTTAGGAGCTGTTTTATTTTACGTTTGCAGAACAATCTTAATTGGGGAATATTTCGATACTAACAATACATATCGTGGAAACGGTTCTAAAACATAAATTCAATCAACTATACAGTGATATCTTATTCTACAGTAGAAGCTCTGCAATATATTGACCCCGAGGCTTCAATATTATGAAGAGCCGATCGCTTGTAAATTCACTTGCCACCTCATTTACATTTTTAATTCCCTTCCGCTTCATATTTTTTTGTTTTCTTTTACACTGCATTTATAAGTTTTTTACTCCTGTTTTAAAGTTATCCGATTTCGAGGCTTTAATTTCGACAGGGCAACGAATAACTGGAACTTTTACTTATTATTTACTTAGTTATTATTTCTAAAATACAAGCTAACGTAAACCTCATAGTACTACTAAGTGTTTTAGTGTTAAAATGTGGAATTCATTACATTTATGAAAGCAGCAGGTTGACCTATTTATTCAGTCAAATAGAAACATTAATACCGGCTGAATTGTATTTACGAACTTATGATTAAAAATGCATTAGCCGACACCTCAATTCTAGTCTTTTTAATAATTAATTGTCATTGACGGGGCACTGGCATTCATTTCGTATTCGCTTCATTTTGTAGTCAATGCTATCAAGTCATAGTAAAATGAATCTATAATTATCGTTTGGTTTATAGTTCACCGGTGTCTAGTTATGACAAGCCATATATGTATAAGGTCATATCTCAATTCTTAGTTGCTCCGTCTTGAATGGGTCTGACATTTTTTTCTGAAGAAGTAGCTCATGACTATCAAGTTGGTGGTCTATTATGTTTCTTTACTTTTCATCATCTTTCATTTGTTACACCACTACAGTTAATGCAATTATTTACGAAGTTTTCTTGCCTGGAAGTTTCTAAATTGATGTCACCGATACTCGGGGCTAGTTGGTTTATATTTAAGTAAATTATTATGTCTTTTGTTCTCTGAGGTTTTATCCACTGCTATTAAAATAATAATTGTAATTTGTGAAGGCTAAAAGATAATCATCAGATAATAGTGACAAAATGATGTTGCATCTCAAAAGTTATATCTTGTGACGTGACATTTTCCAAAGCAGAACTCTATGTTTTTCTATTACGAGTTGAAATTACCGTTTGCCCTAATATCTTTAAGTACCAGTACGAAGGAAGCTGGTGTATTGTTAAGGTGGTAGACGGGTGTCTGCAGAAGAGTGACATTTGGAAGTAGAAACATCACGAGAATTGTTGTCGTTACATACAAAAACTGCTTTTCCTTAAAAAAAGAAAATGATACGAGGGTTGCCTTTTATATTTCGGGATTAGAGAACAAAAACAAATATTGATCATCGAAAATCACTTTATTGTTTTTCAAAATATTCCCCATGAAGATCTATACACTTTTGCATGCGTTTGAACCAATTGTCGAAGCACTTTTGCCACTCTGATTGAGGTATCTCCAACACATGCATTCTGAATGCAGCAACCGCTTCTTCAGGTGTCGAAAAACGTTGACCTCTCAGTTTGTTTTTTACGTACGGGAATAAAAAGAAGTCATTCGGTGCCAAGTCAGGACTATACGGCGGGTGACCCATCAAATCAAAAATGCAGTTGTCGCAGCCGATGCGTGAGAGCTCACATTGTCGTGGTGAAGAGTGATCCGTCTCCGGCGGTTAGTTTTCCTGATTTCTTGGAAGACAACTGGCAAACACATGGTTGTATACCACTCAGAATTGACTGTTCTGCGTTGTTCTAGTGGTATGGTTGCGACATGTCCAGTTTTTCCGAAAAAACAGGCGACCATTTGCTTGGAAGTGCTTCGTGCGCGAACAACTTTTGTTGGATTTGGCTCATCTTGAAACACCCAGACAGTCGACTGCTGTTTACTTTCGCGCTCATACGCGTAAATCCACGATTCATCACCTGTCACGATGTCATAGACGTGTTTCGAAGCACCGCGACCGTATTTTTTGAGCATTTCTTTCGACCAATTGACACGAGCCTTTTTTGGGCGATTGACAAATTGTGTGGGATCCAACGCGAACAAATTTTTTTGAAAGTCAAATGTGTATGCAATATTGAATGTATGCTGGTCCCACTAACGCCTAAGGTCGTCTCAATTTCACGATAGGTCACATGACGATCTTCCAATATCCGTTCGCGCACAGCATCAATGGTTTTCGGAACAACAACTGATTTTGGACGACCTTCACGAAATTCATCTTGGAGTGAACTACGACCACGATTGAATTCGCCATACCATCGATCAACACTGGTGCTTGATAGAGCTTCATCGCCAAAAATTGAATTAAGTTCATCCATGCACTGTTGCTGAGTTAATCCAAACCGAAAGTTGTAAAAAATAATCGCACGAAAATGTTGACGATTTAATTCCATTTTTGGGCCGAGTTGAATCTTTTAAGTTACTGTAAACAACACAAATAGCGCTCGTATGTCAAAACGTTCTGAGTGCGTATAACCTCAAAAATGTCCAACTTTACGACAGAGCTGTCAATTGCCGGATTGCAACACTAGGGTTGCCAAATCCCGAAACATAAGTGGCAACCCTCGTAATAATAATGATAAGCTCGATAGTAGACATAACGTCTGTTTATGGCATTATGACTACCGATTAGTATTTATGGTCTGTCTGACTAATGAACTATTTCTCTGGTGATCAGTCGACCCCAAATCTTTCTTCCACTTCATCAACCACAAACGGAAATCTGATGCCTATCCCACCTCCCTTTTCTACGGCTCAACTACAACTTCTACAACGGACTCCCAAATCATAGCCAATCTTTCCGCGTCCTTCTTCAAACTGTCCTTCACGGACAACTCGTTCTAGCCTAACCCCTCCTACTTTACTGGCATGTCTGAATTCTCCCTCGGCCATCTCATCCCTCTACATATTCAGCAATACCAAGTCATAAGAAAATTTGAAGAACTGAAAGACGATTTCAATCCCGGCCCAGACGGACTCTCTGCTATCCTCTTAAAAAAATGTTCCTCTTCTCTCTCTCTGCCGCCCCCATCAATCTTCAATCTATCCCTTGCACAAGGTCTATTCCCTGACTTTTGGAAATCCTCCTACATAAGCTCCATACATAAAAAGAAAAAAAAAACGATATATCCAATTATCGTCCCATTGCCAAGCTCTCGCACATTCCCAAACTGTTCGAAGGCCTTCTATATGAGGCGTTATGTTTTCGCTGCGCACCCATCATCTCTCCGAACCAGCACGGCTTCCTCTCAGGCAGGTCCGTTACTACTAACCTTATCGAATTCACATCCTACACACTCCTTGCCCTAGAAAACGGCGATCAGATCGATGTAGTCGCTACCGACTTTAGTAAGGCCTTCGACAAAATCTCCCATAACCTCATTCTCTTCAAGCTATCTTCCCTCGGTTTCGAACCCCTGTTGATTAAGTGGGTCTCATCCTATCTCAGTTATCAAACCTGCCGCGTGCGATTTAGATCCACCCTCTCCGATCCTTTTTTCCCAACCTCAGGTGTCCCCCTGGGCAGTCATCTCGGCCCTCTCCTATTTGTCCTAACCATAAACGACATAGGCTCTTGCATTAATCACTCCTTCGTCTCGCTTTACGCGGATGATTCCAAAATTTTTAAGACAAACCGCTCTCCCCTGGACTCCCCACTTCTCCAATCAGATCTTGATAGCTTCTCGACTTGGTGCCAAAATAATTGCCTAGAAACGAATATCGCCAAATGTCACACAATCACCTTCTCTCGGAAGCGTTCCCCCACTCACCCACGCTCCTATCTCTTACTGAACCAACCGATAACATCGGTTGAATTGATTCGTGATCTGGGCGTCCTATGCGACAAGGAGCTCAAATTTACCGCACATATTGATTACATAATCCTCAAGACCAACGCCGCCCTTGGGTTTGTCAAACGCTGGTCGAAGGAATTCCTTAACATCTATGTCAGCCGATCACCCACGTTTGTCCGGCCACTACTCGAATACGCTAGTCAGGTCTGGTCCCCGTATCAAGTGTCTCACATTCGCAGGATTGAGGGTGTTCAACGTCGTTTCTTGCCCTTTGCCCCCCGTGGACTAAACTGGGAAAACCCGCTCACTCTACCACCCTACATAGGCCGTCTCCTTCTAATCAATCTAAACACACTTGAAGAGTACAGAATTCATGCCGACATCATCTTTGTCCATCGCCTTCTGTCTGGCTCAATCAATTGCCCAAGCTTGCTCTCCACTTTAACATTTCATACAAACCCCCGTAACGTACGTAACCCTCAACTGTTTTACGTGCCCGCTCATCACACTTCTTACGGTGCTAACGAACCCATCTCGCGTATGCTACAACAGGCCAACTCTTTCCCTACCTCCTTCGATTTCAACATCTCCACTTCCGCCTTTAAACGACGCCTCAGAAGAAACCCGTCCTAAATCCCCCCCCCCCCCCCCCCCCCCCCCCCCCAATAACCCCTCTAGCCTGCAATCCTCTCCTCTCCTTCCCCAAACTAGTTCTCCCATACACCTTTCCATTACCACTACTCTGGATTTTAAGATAGTCTGTAAGGTTTTATGTTAAGTTAATTTAAGCTTGCATTAAGCTATATAAAAATAAGGGGTTTCGCCTTCAATTAATCAATCAATAGGTATGTCCACATGTCTTCCCTTCTCTTCCACGGGTCATTTTACTTCCTGTTTGAGACGCATAGTCTGTCATTTCGAAATAGTTAATTTTCCCCAACGCAGAGTTAATAACGTAAGCTTTAGCTCGTTCATATATCCTGTCAAATGTCTACCCGGAATTTCTCAATAAAATAACAAATTTGAATTAATGATCAGCATTTATTTTATCGCCTTCCAAGTAGACCTCTTCCGAGGAAACTACATTTATGCCAACGACCACTCATTGTTGTCTTCCTTTGTTGTGTTTGTGACCGTGTACCTTTGATTTGTCTACGTTCGCGGTCACGATCTGCTTTTTTTTTTTGTTGAGCTCATGTACACAATAATTCAATTCAAAGGGCGTTAGTATAACATAGTAATTCAATGTTTAAATGAAATTAGTACAACATAATAATTCAATGTTTAAATAGAAGAAATAGAATGCGATAGAGTCCCGATTCCTGCAGCTCCACTCCACGGTGTGAGAGACGGCCCCGCACCAACAACTGAACCGATCACGCCACTGACTTGGCAGAGGCGAGTCTACAACAGCATGCGAAGCAACTGATACAATCAGAAACCGATCACGAATTTTAAACAACCCGACTAGTTGAGAATTGTAGATCGACTAACTGGGATTATGTTGCTTTGTGGTTGTTTTTACGATGGCATCAGCAAGGACGCGGGTTCCATACAAACACCACCGATGTCTACTGCCAAAATTGTCCCACAAGAAAAATCAAACAAATAAAATGCATTGGTTTAGATTGTCACTTAAACGTTATTTTTTTATTTCGACGAAATTACTCCCAGAAGATTATTCACCCACGTGGAATGAGAAATGAAACACGGAGATGTAGTTTGGAATTTATTTTTACTTTATTGGTCACTCCACTATACTTCTAAAACCGGCTTTACAACTTTATTTTACTTACAACACAATTCGCATTTGATATGTTTTGATGTTTTTTTTTTTAATGCTAGCGCAACCACTTTCTATAAAACAATGTTCACCTTGATGCTACTTCGGTCTTTAAAACCAGTACAACCGCTTTATGTTAATCAAACTTTACTTAAATATTTTTCATTTCATTTAAAGCGAAAAGGGGGCCGACCCTTTAACTCCGTTTTATCAACTTTGACACAAAAATATCCACGACTCCACACTCGTTTAACTTGTTAACCATCACTTCTAGTGTCTCCTCCTCACCGGCTGAAATCTGACTCTTCGATGCAACTCACATCCATCAGATTCAATGGCCGTGAATCGCATCTATAGAGGAGGAGCAAAACGGTTCCACTTGACTGTAGCCAATGGTGATCGCGTAAAAAGGGCATATGTAAGGATTTTCATTGCTGTGTAGGGCGGGTTCGAGGCCCTGCGGTGAAGACAATGATCGGCGGACACCTGATTACACAAATGCACGATCATCAGGGGATGCGGCGATGTACCCAAACATCGTTGATGATGTATGCCATGGAACGAAATAGATTTTTGTTTCAAAGTAAACAAAAACGCTATTTCACAGGTTAAATGGTGGCACGTATAATGTACATGATGTGCCTATGTTACAAAGGGGTCGTCATTGTATCTGCTTAAGATTCCGGGGAAATACCGATATAGGCAATATCTACTGGTGTCAACAGCTCGACCAGATATTGGGAATCTGTTTGCTTTACCCAAATGGCTCTGAAGCAGAATGGGGGAAATTGGTCCTGGACGTTAAGTCCACAGAAAACTCGACGACGGTGAATATAGATTGTTTGTTCGGGTTCGATGATGGGTCTTTGGCGGTATTGTGTTGGTCGTAGTTCGATGACCGAGTGTTCCGCCGAACACTGTTAATGCGGAGAACGACACGGAACGGACAACGAAAATAAAACGCTGGGAAAAGCTGGTTTAATTATACTTCACTTTGCTTCTTTATTATTTACTTTTGGGGCTTCTATTATTTCGATTAGTTAAGTCACCGAATATCTCTATTACTTAAGTCAAAAAAATCGCTTCATTAATTCAATCACAATATATCTCAAATAAATAGTACACACGACAAAGCTTTCCCTATCGACCGAATTTTTCGTATTCTTCTCCGGAGTCTGATCCACCTCCTCGGTAGTTTTTCTCTGACCGCTCTCACCGTCGCGTTGACGATCAAAATCTGACTAACTATCTCAACCCGAAAAATATCCTGCTACAGATCGTATCTATATCTGCACAGAGAAATTTCCTATTCGCTCTGCTAACAGAGTTTCTGAATCTCTGTTAGCAGTATGTTATTAACTCCCAGGGGTGATTTACCATTCCTGAAAGAGGAAACTCGCTCATCATCGAACATCATTATCACCATCCGTGGTGGTGGTCGAAATTCAGTTCGACGGTTGTCGATTGTGTGCCGCCTTATTTACTTAACACACCTGGCGCGAAGGCCGAAAGATATCCTTCAATTTGAATGGACGTATGGTTCATGGGTTTTGTTTGACTTTTGTCAATACACCCGAAATCCATTAGATCTTTCTAATGGGTGTGAAATACAAAAAAAAAAGGCACCGTGGGATAGGAGTAGTTCCTTTGTAGGTTTTAAACCTCATACATTTTTTTTGAATTATCTCGTTGAGATAATTACGGTTGCCGTTTCTTTTGTTTGCCGATAGATTTGGTGGTCTTTGAGGCACGTGCATCCGTTGGTCGGCTAATTTGCTGGCGATAACAAATCCTTGCATAGACGTTTGAAGTAGCCGATTCAATGGAATGTTCCTGAGCGCAGGCAGATTGAATGTTTCTTTTATGTTTCAGGTATGATGACTTACGAATGTTGAGCTTGGCATTAAAAGCTTTGGGATGTTCGGTTCCTTGCTTTTTGGTGTCGGCTCAACGTTGGCTACAAGTTGTTGGCCCCTAAGGCGGGATTTTGGGACACGTGCCTGTGGGGCGCGTGCAACGTTTTCAGAGTAGGTATTTCCTTGAAGGTTAGGAACCTTACCTGCGCGGAATTGTGCGTTCGTAGAACGCTACAGGTCTTTAGCGGTTCCGCCAAACCCCACGGTACACTTACCTTAAAAACCCCCATAATCATCACGCAAGACCCTCAAGTCCTCGCCAATGCTTTCGCATTCGGCACCTAAAAATGCGGCACGCATTAAAGAGATCAAATCTATGATCTTTAAGTCCCTGTAAAGAAAACTTACCTTCATGCATTCTCTTCGCATACCACTGCTCCTTAAGATTTCTTTATTAGCTTACCAGGAATTTCCAATCAATTTCGGCATCTACGTCGCCAGTCAAATTACCTTAGATGAATTCCGGTAAACAAAATAATTCGGTTTACATACATTATAACCTCTATGACAGGTATCATAAATATTGCGCCGTCTATTTTCCCAACTTCGCCAAGTAAATTTCTTTACGTACACATCGGCCGGCAAGCTTTTTCTTCCAACAATAAAATTCCCTAACTCGCACCATGTGCAAATCGAAGATTGCTGTTCCTACAGAGGTTTCCTGCGATACCATAGACAATTCATATCGTTTGTGGTATCCGAATCACATTTTCTATTTAATGATCGGCTGCTATTTATCTAGCCGACCCTCATTACCGAACTGTGCATCAGGTCATATTTCCCTTGTCCTTTAATTCGCCGAATCTTTTCCCTCACGAACTAGATGCATAAGCAAATACAAATCCATTAGCATCCGACGAGATGCGATTCGTTGTTTCAACAAGCACACATCTCTTGGATGCCCATTATGCCCCGTCGTTGAGTTTCAGGTATGTTTTTATGGCCGAATCCTTGTAAAGAACCAAGTTCACACACGTGTGTATCGTAACGATCTCCTCTAAGAGATCTGGTTATCACCACCGTAAAAGTGAATACATACACAATTTGTTCTAACAGCGATTTAATATCAGGGAGTCGTAATTCAACCAGCAAGGCGGTCGGGTCGCCACCATCCACCGTACCGGCGCAGGTACGGTGTGTAATCGATAGACGGAGTTCGAGTCGAGTGAGTCGGTTGCGCGTACGGTAGCACATATTAAGTAAAAATAATTGTTGTGAGTTATCGCTTAAAGTAATATACCAAATTGCAAAATTTGTCTAAATTAAGAAGTTTCAATTAAACAACGAATAAAACATTAACGTACACGAACCTTGTGTTTCTTTCACCGTGCCGCTGCTTCCCTGGGTGTTCCAATGTTCTGTCATTGTTTCCGGTGATCGTGGTTTGTATTCGGCGGTATTTCTGATGGTGGAAGAAGTGAACCATGTACCCATGCTGGTACATACTTCATCCCCACAGGTCTTCATGGGACATGAACATTAGTAAATAAACGATCACGTTCATGCTCAAATCAAATGCATCGCTGGGTAATTGTTAGGGAATTGGTCGTACTAAAGCGGACGTTAGGGTAGGATAACATATACGATTATGTGGGTATATCGATTGCAGCTGTGTCCGCAATACGCTGGCCAGCGTTTGTTTATCGGTAATTGAAGACAAGCTGATCCGATAGGAGATGAACTGGTTCATGGAGTATGAATCAGAAAAGTTCAGAATGTATGTATGCCGTCGGGTAGATTTCCTTTCAGGTATGATGCTGCAGGGGAGCTTACGCTCCCCCTTTGCGGGTAAGTAGAAAGACTTGCTTGGGAAGTGGGTGACAGCTGAAAAGGAATGGGTGGTTCTTGGGGAATGCTTTAAAGAACCGCCACAGCTTCTCATAATGTTTGGCTTATGGGGCTCTGGCTGTTTGTATCTCTTTCCTGCAATTTGGATGCTTGGTGCGGAGTTGCCAGTAGCATTATCGTACTTTTGCATTTATATATATATATATATATCTAGATCTGAAAATTTATAGACACATGCGTACATTTTCAGTTTTCTTGGAATGAGTAAACGACGTTTATGACTAGTTTTGTGACAAAATATTGTCAACCGACACCAACTCGGGTAAAATTAATGGCTTAGTTGCTTTTTTACTAGGAATGGCAATCAATTTTCTGAAAAGGCCCAAATTTCGACCGTGAAAATGTTTACGTCGATGACTATGAAAATTCAAACAGAGAACATTTGCATACACTATAGTGAGTTTTGCATCCGGGGTAAAACAATCTTCTTCATAATTCGTAAAAAAGAAATCAAAGAATTTCGCACTAACGTAGTAACAGTCGCTCTTCGAGTTCTAAACCACCGAAGTGTGGGTAAACCAAATCGAGAAACTTCAAGTAAGGTTTCAGGTTTAGTTAAAATTGTCTCCCCGTGTTTATTCTTTTTTCCTATGAGTCGATTTGTGAGAAATGAAATCATTATGTCGCCAGAGGTGTGAAGTCCATACCCAACACTGTGTATAAAAATGTTTCCTTTTTTAAGTTTACTTCTCCAAGGAAAAGCGAACGTATAGCGCTGATTCAGCGCCCTGAGATGCTTTCTTTTCCGGGTCTATGGCGGTTCCGCCAAATCCAACAGTTTACCTTCCTGAAAAACCCCCATAATCATCACCCAAGACGCTCAAGTCCCCGCCAATGCATTCGCATTCGGTACCTAAAAATGCTGCACGCATTTAAGAGATCAAATCTATGATCTTTAAGTCCCTGTAAAGAAAACTTACCTTCATGCATTCTCTCCTTAAGATTTCTTTATTAGCTTACCAGGAATTTCCAATCAATTTCGGCATCTACGTCGCCCATCAAATTTCCTTAGATGAATTCCGGTAAACGAATAATTAGATTTACATACATTTGTAACCTGCATGGCAGGGATCATATATACTGCGCCGTCTATTTTTCCCAGCCGCGCCATGTGTACAACAATGTTCCCTATATACACATTGGCTGGCGACTTACACCCTAGGGACCAAAGCAAATACGCATTCCGCGTCTCTTGCATCAATTTAATCCTACAGCATATTCAAATGCAAATAGGAATTCAATACTTACCCTTACTAGCGATGCCATTAACACATTTCCCATTGTGTAAATGGAAAAACCATTAGCGCTTCTTCCTAATGGCGATACATTTACCTACGCATCCGCACCACAGCATAGACACAGGTCATAAATCTCTTTTATCCTACATAGTTCTGGATCCGTTTCCCTGTAACTTTCTCACATAAACAAACATCTCTACGATCCTTTCCCTTGCTTTGTGTTTCAGGTTATTCATCATAGCGTTGAGCCATGAAAAGAACCGACGTACACACACACTTGTGTATCGTGAAGATCTCCTCTATGAGATTGGTTTGGTTACTCAAAAGAGAGACTTTACGTCTCTCTTGGAACAGGAAATGTCTCAATTTAAGAGAACCAACTTCACAGCTGAATTTCTTTTAACAACGATTGAATATCGTTGAGTTTTATTCCAACCTTCAAGGCGGTCAGGTCGTCCGCCATCCGCCGTACCGGCGCCGGTACGGTGTGATACAAAAAGCCGAGTTCGAGTCGAACGCGTATCAAGTCGTATTAATTTGCACTTAAAAGTAATTTTTCTTGTGTCCCGTGTATAATACCACAAGTAGAGTACACTTCCGTACATTGTGTTTGTGCGTCCGTTTGATTGTGAGTGTAATTAGAATCGGTCCTTTGTAATCTAATCAAATTCAATAAATAATAATAAACTAAATCAGTGTGTTTTTCTTGGAGAGCTATTGTGTTCGCGGTTGTGCTCTAATTTCCAGCGTAATATTGGTGGGGTTTCTGCTGAACCAGCATCCGTGTTGACGCCCTAGCGGAAATCACTACAGGTCCATTAACCAAGCTCCGAAAAATGCTCAAGGATTTCTCCCAACTATGTCACGAGGCCCATAGCTTAATGCGGTGGTATTTCACCTGGCGACTGGGCTGGGCACTCACTAATTGTGCCGAACTGCACAATTGCAAGCGTCGTCAGTTGAACCTAGGTTTGCACAATCAAACCCATGACACAATCTCCATACCAACTCGGCCATTGAAGCGGGTTCGGGGATTTTTGATCAAAGGGTGCTCGTCTTGAGTGTGGTAATCTTTACCCTGTGTGGAATAAAGACCCCAATACCACGCGAAATCATATCACTTATTGCATCAGCTCTAACGTTAACGTCGTTACTGAGAAAAAATAACGACCAATGTAATTTCCAAAAGAGGTCTTTAGACCGTTCTCGTTATCTTTCTCGTAGAGACACATTTATAATATTTAGCCATAATATCATGGTACAGATATAGCTTTTGCTCACAGTCCGTTGAATTTCACGAACAATTAGGCAATGGACAAAGGCACTCAACTCAATTAATATTAATATTGCATGGTATTAGATTTACTCATTATACAGAGCTCGAGCGGCACAGCAGCTAGCCGTTGCCCTGACCGAATATAAGGCTGACATGACTGCATTACAAGGAATAAGATGGACGGGGAGTGGCGTTATTCAAAGAAACATGTAAAACACCATGTCCTCGCGGTAGGCTTTCTAGTCAGCCAAAAAATGATGCCTACAATTACCGGCTTTAATGCAATGGACGAAAGGTCATGCACTCTTCGTGTGCAAGGCAAGTTTAAAAGCAAAAGCGGCATAAACGTTCTTGGACCTACAGAGGAGTCCCCTGACGACGAAAAAGTAGAATTCTACGAGAACGTCGAACGAGCCCTTAATGCCTGCCCAAGATACGATGTGAAAATCGTTCCTGGTGATTTGAATGCGAAAATAGGTCGGGAGCCGGATTTTAGGCGCTACCCAGGTTCCCATAGTTTGCATGAGGACACTAATGACAATGGACTACGAGTCATCGGACAGGGAGCGTCAAAGAACGTGGTCGTTGCAAGTACCAGGTTTCCGCGTAAAGACATCCACAAAGTCACCTGGGTATCATCTGATGGAGCCACTCGCAAATAAATTGACCACTCCTCGAGCCTGATGACGACACGAACGTACCGAGGTTCCAACGTCGACTCGGATCACTGTTAAGGATATATTAACAATTATTTATTTATTTATTGTTTCCACAAAACTTTCCCCTGCGTGGTCTTGCGTTGTGTCGTTTTTCTTTTTCTGAGGTTAATCCAATTAATTCCCAGCCATCACTTATTGTTATTTTTATTCTTATTTTTATTACAGTTTTAACTCTATATTTTTGCACGTATTATTTTAATTAATCACTTTAATGCACTAGTCACATATGTGATTTAAGATATTATAAATCAACTTTCCTTAGCCCTAAAAAGAAAATTCGATGGATACAAGCGACCACAGGGAAATTGCGACACAGACTAGCCACGAATAAGAACACAAAAGACTCGTCACTCTTATTTTAATTGTTTATTATTATTTTCCTTTTTCTTTTAATTCTATTTTGTCAATTTTACAACTTCACTATTTTTTAACAATTTTCAAAACACACGGGGAACACAACCACACGCGTCAAAATCTTAAACCACAAGAAGGAAATCTCGTGCCGTTCTATGTAATATCCTTTTTTGTTCCGCTTCCACGATTGTTATTTTGAGGAAACGGAATTAGGAAGACTATGGTTAATAGGGAGAATATGTTTTTAAATACGGGTTTTAATTTATTTTAATTATTTAACTATTATATATGGCAATATTCTATTGTAATGGGAAAGTGATGTTTTGGGTATTGGGGACGGGAAGGATATACATGTGCAGACACGAGATGTTAATTATTATAGCGGGTAATAATTAAACGAATTTAATTACATAACATAACTATCCTGTTGATATAGTTTTCCGAGCGCGGATTGCCTTACGAAGACATATTGCATCAGGGGATAAGATTCGGATCAAGACGGCTGCCTTACGTATTGAGAACACCAGCAACACATTTGATCATGCGTTAAGACTCGTCCTCGAAGAGCTCGATGGAGGAAGAGTAAGTTCTCGGGCCAGAATGCCGGGCGTAGATGAGAAATGGACACGCCTTAATAATACTGTCATTAGTACTGCCAACTCCATCTTAGGCAGTAGTCGTAGAGATCGGAACGACTGGTTTGATGATGAGTGCAAACTAGCGACTGAACGTAAGAATGCTCCATACCGGGTAATACAGAAGTCTCATAGGAAGGGGGCACGCGACCAGAAATACAAAGAGCTCAGAAGATCTAAAGAGAAACTTCCCACAGACAAAAGAAAAGAGCCTGGGAAAAAAATCTAGTTTGTGAAATAGAGAAACGTAGAGAGCGAGGACCGCAGCAGGCGCGAAAGTTCAAACAATCCGCAGTGTGACGCGGTACGATCCAAGGCTAATAACCTTGCCCGTAAAAATAAATTATTGTGGGAAACTTAACAAGGCTCGAGACTTGCTAAATAAGGCCAAGACCGCATCCTGGTTGTAGTGCCGATGATGATGGCGCGGTACACACCACGCTGCATTTAATGCAAGGATACAGATAGTAATCCGATCACCAAGCCTGAAGCCATTCTGGAGCGATGGGGAGTGCAGTTCAATGTTTTGCCAAATGGCCAGCTCACAGAAGAATTGGAGGCTCCACCAATGCAATATCAAGACCATATGCTGCCGCCACCAAGCATTGAGGAAGCATTACTATAAAAGCCATAAGACAGCTCAAATCAAATAAAGCCCCCGGAGTTGACGGCTTACCAGCTAAGCTGATCAGCAACAAGGACGGGCAGCGTTACATCACGCAATTTATGAGATCGTGGTGCCCGTATGAGAGCAAGAGAAGAGGCCGCAAGATTGGCGTGGTGGAATAATTTGCACCATACATAAGAAGGGAGATATCACAGTGTGCTGCAACTATAGTGGTATAACGTTGTTGAGTACCGCCTGTAAGATACTTTCCTCTATCCCACAAGACCGGATAGGCCCATACGCCAAAGTCATGATCGCGTATTGCGACGATAGTGAAGAACGTGCGATTCGAACCGACACCATGGCGATTAGAATCACTAAAAATGTAACCAATGCTCAACACACCAGGCCACTGCCGCGTGTACGAATTCGATTTCTTAACTCAAGTACACTCAACTGAGGCCGAATTGTTATGTTATCGCTATGGTGTACGGCTCTGATGCTTTTGCTTATTCGAATTTCCTTTTGCTATTCTGCACTATTTGTTTGCATGTTGTGTGCATCTCTTAGAAACGCCACACTACTCCCTCCTCAGTAACTTTGTTACGATCACCCTTGTGTGCAAACGACGGAGCGAGGTGCGAGCGAGCGAGAGAACGTCGGAGCAGGTGAGTGTGCCGGTGCTCTATGCGGAAGTCGTGATTGTAGTAGAAAAGTTCTGTTTACATATGGGAGATTGTGTGTTGGGTGTATAGAGAGCACGTCGGGATTGCGGCGTTAAGCAAGGAGTGAAGACGGCGATTTGAACATACGATGAAACGGGTGAAAAGCGAAGCTTTGAACCATCAGGTTACTGGTCGCGTTTACGAATTCGATTTCTAAACTGAAGCACACTCAACTGATGTGGAATTGTTATGTTATCGCTATGGTATATGGCTCTAATGCTTTTGCTCATTCAAATTTCTTTTCGGTGTTCTGCACGATTTGCTTATATTGTGTGTGTATCTGTTAGAAACGCCACATCATCATTGCTCAATATCAGTGTGGCGTCATCCCAGACAATTCAGCGATTGATCAGATATTCACCCCTAGGCGGGCGACGGAAAAATGTCTGGAATTTAAGATTCCATTATATCACTTATTTATACACTCTAAGACCGCCTACGACAGCATAGCCAGGGAGCTGATGGCATCCCAGCTGAGCTGATCAAATAAGGAGGGACAGCGTTACATCACGCGATTCATGAGATCGTCGTGCACGTATAGGAGCAAGAGGAGATGCCGGAAGATTGGCGTCTTGGTATAATTTGCCCTATACATAAGAAGGGAGATATCACACGTATAACATTGCCGAGTACCGCCTATAAGATACTCTCCACTATCCTACAAGATCGGATAGCCCCATAAACTAAAGCCATCATTGGTCAATATCAGTGTGGCTTCATCTCAGGAAAATCAGCGATTGATTAGATATTCACCCCTAGGCGGGCGACGGAAAATGTCTGGAATTTAAGATTCCATTATATCACTTATTTATACACTCTAAGACCGCCTACGACAGCATAGCCAGGGAGCTGATGGCATCCCAGCTGAGCTGATCAAATAAGGAGGGACAGCGTTACCTCACGCGATTCATGAGCTCGTGGTGCACGTATAGGAGCAAGTGGAGATGCTGGAAGATTGGCGTCTTGGTATAATTTGCCCTATACATAAGAAGGGAGATATCACACGTATAACATTGCCGAGTACCGCCTATAAGATACTCTCCACTATCCTACAAGATCGGATAGCCCCATAAACTAAAGCCATCATTGGTCAATATCAGTGTGGCTTCATCTCAGGCAAATCAGCGATTGATTAGATATCCACCCATAGGCAGGCGATGGAAAAATGTCAGGAATTTAAGATACTATTATATCATCTATTTATAGACTTCAAGGCCGCCTACGACAGCATAGCCAGGGTAGAACTATATAATGCCATAAGAGCGTTCGGCATTCCAAACAAATTGATACGACTTTGTAGGTCCACCAGGACCAACATAACTAGTCAAGCAAAAATAGCGGGATTGCTGTCCAAACCAGTAAAGATCTTTAATGGACTCCGACAAGGGGACGGTCTGGCCCGCTTCCTTTTCATCATGGCGTTGGAGAAAGCAATCCGCGACTTTGGAATTACAAATAGAGGGATTATTGCCAGAAAGACCTCCCTACGCAGATGGCATCGACATCATGGGTAGATCGGATGCGGTTATACAGGACTCCTTCACCCAGATCGAGCAGCCGGCACAAAATCTGAGACTGCACATTAATGAGGGGAAAACTAAGTACATGGTGGCAACATCTGTGAAGAAAAGACCTAACGTTGGGCAAAATATCAGCGTAGCGGGCACGAATTTGAAGTAGTGCAATCCTTTAACTGCCTTGGGTCAATAGTATCAGCCGATAACAACATGGAAGAAGAAATACGCGAACACCTGATCAAATTCAACAAAGCCTACTAAGGTCTATAAAGGCTCTTTAAATCCCGAAATTTATTCAGAAGACAAGACCTTGGTCTTACCAGTACTCATGTATGGATACGAGACCTGGGTGCTCAATAAAAGGCACTTTGAACTCATAGCCGCGTTCGAGAAGAAGGTCTTCAGGAGAATTGTAGGCACCGTATGTGAGGGAGGACGATTCCGGAGACGCTACAAACATGGGTTGTACGGGATCTACCTTGAAGCTAATGTTGTAAGAAAAATCAAGCTCGGTAGACTCCGGTGGGCGGGAAAGCTAGCTCGAATGAGTGAAGAGGAGCTTGCCCCGAAAGTCCTTTGTGGCAGGATGTATGGAAGAAGACAGGGCGACAGACCTGGTCTGCGATGGAGGGATGGCGTAGACCAGGACGCCCAGAGCCTGGGAGTGCCAAACTGGATGACATCGGCTCGAAATCGGGATCGGTGGAGAGACTGGCTAAATAAGGCGAAGACCGTATCCCGATTGCAGTGCCGATGATGATGATGATTCGATTTGCATCCTATAAGATGGTAATGTGCCTTAGGTCTCCGTTCTATTTCGTCTTGTTCCGTTCTATTGCCTATTTCCAAAAACGGTCTCTTGTGCATCACGTAAGTTCGTTAAACTACTCATAATATTTCGAGTGTAATGATGATGTCATCAATATTATTCAACCAAAAGTAAGTTACAGGTTTGGCGTCCGCTTAGGGGGGAAACTATTGTTCGCCGAAAGGCATAAGAAAAATGATCATATATAAATTCGAGTGCTTGCGAAGAGCCAGTAAGTTAATGTAAGAATGATATTTGTAAA
The DNA here is from genome assembly GCA_963931805.1 of Microdon myrmicae. Taxonomy (NCBI): domain Eukaryota; kingdom Metazoa; phylum Arthropoda; class Insecta; order Diptera; family Syrphidae; genus Microdon; species Microdon myrmicae. The sequence goes on from OZ007497.1 coordinate 89,407,334, forward strand.
ATAGAAGTTACCATTTAGTCTTAAGTAAGATATGTAATTGAATTGTTAAATAAATGTGGATATATAATATAACACAAAAAGGGGGGAAACTATATTAGGGGACTGAATTTTATACTTTTTCGTGAATTTTATTTAAAGGAAGGTACGATTACAATCGATTGCACTTAGAGGCGATTTTATTTATATTTTGAGCTTGTTTAGTAAAAAAACATGAAAAGTTGAATAACTAAGAGGCATTTGAAAAAACAATCGTTGTGATTTGTCCCTTTTGTTCTTCCTTAAAAAAAAAGTATTTTTTTTTTTCTCCTAAAGTTGGTTCAGCTATTAAATAATTCAATATATATATATTTAATAATTCAATAACAAACAATACAAACCCTCGATTGTATTAATTAAAAACTTATTTTTCAGTGACACTACACGCCGTTTGAAAAAAAACACACCGAGAAAAACGCATTAAAAAATTACGTGGGATAAACTGCAACGCGCTTCGTTTCACATCCTTAATATATGAAGGACTTCAAATTTAGCCTTTAACATTTTTTAGCATATTTCTGAATGTATCAATTTTTTTTTTTTTTTTTGAACTTTTTAATGTTGTTTTCCGCTTAATCAAGAATATATAAAAGCAATAATAATCATCACTAAACTCTTTGACCATTTATTTACATTTTCTTAAATCTTTAATAGATAAAAAATGATGAGGGAAAAAATAATCATCATTTACTTATTCCGCGATTCAGTACGATTTAGAAGAATAATACTTTATCAGTTAATTAATGCCAAGTTTTTGTTTTGTAAAATTCTGTTTATTATTAGAAGACATGTATCTTGAAAGAAGCGCCGACATCGGGTATAAACAGAGCAACAAGTACAAATTCTCCCAATACCGAGCAGTATTCGAGACAGTAACTGTCGCACCGTGCCGCGGTCGGAGACGTTAGAGTTATCCCTGCACACATTGCATGTATTTCCTTCCTCCCAAATACAACTTAAGACGAGGCATAATAAAAAGTTTTATTATATTTTTCTAATTCAATTGAGCGCAACGTAGAAAGACCGGAATAGAGAAACGATACTATCGCAGTACCCAACGAAACGAAATTTAAAGCAATGGTTTGATGTTCCGAAACACTGTGCTCAGTCTCTAACAAGTGAAAGTAATTGCTGGCTGCTGCTTGTCGTCACATGAGAAATTGAAATTGCAACTTTCAGTGTCGTGCATCGTCCGCCTTCTTCTAACGTAACACATGTGGCAAGCAACAAGGTGAAAATATATAAAGACCCTCTCCATCGTTGGGGTAAATGTGATACGTTCGATTCAAAAGCAATAAGTGCCATAGCGTAACGAATTTTGAATAATAGCAATAAATTTTGAGGTCGTCGGAACCGTCTATTTCATACCTTTGACGACGGCACTTACTGTTTGACTCCAACATTGAGATCTCGTTACCCTTTACCTGGATAAGTCGAAAGCGTTTTGTGTACTAAGTTGCATCCATAGTGATTCGTGACGTAGAGAGCACCTGGTAAGTTCCATCGAGAGTTCAAAGTAGTTTTAATATCGTAGTTAGTGCAACCCCCTTACTTCCGAAACACGTTGATAGTTTCCGGCACTAGTTGTCGGTAATTTAAATACATTCATATTCGTACCAAACATTTGTGGGTGTTTCTATGTGACATCTACGAGAATAAATCAATGTAGTGTAGTCTGTTAATACCAATGCAAGTGTTTATATGTCTGGTTAAAAAATAATTCGTAGCTGTTGATACATTCGGTTCACAAATCATGTTCAAGTTATCAGAAAAAAAAATTGAATTAACGTTTGCTTGATTTTGAAAAAGATTAAAAAAAGATTTTAAAGAACAAGATTGATTTTGAAAAAGATTTTCCCATTGATTGAAAAATAATAAATTGGGAGCTAGCGGGGTGTTAAGTAAGTCTGGTAGACTTTTTTTTTAAATATTGTAGACGATGCCATTCTGGAAGTGATTACCCCACGAGAAATGCATACATATGAAACTAAGGCGTTGTTGTATTAATTTTTTAAAAAAAATTTTGTTTTTCATTTTCTTTTACTTGTATGCCGGTTACACATTTGTACTTGTGAACGGACAATTAATCTGTATCTGTCCTCGGAGATTACCATAAATGACCGCTTGTTTGCACCCCGTGAACTCGTCTTTTGGTTAAAACATATTAATCACACCAATGCAGTTTTTATTCATTTGAATACACTTTGCATTTCATGATTACGCAGAATTGTAAAGTTTTCAACATTTTCAAACGATATAGAATTATTTTCCATTCCCGCTTCGATGATTCTGCTGAAATTCAAGGTATTCAATAAAGTTTAATAATGTTAAATATCATTCCAATTGGGTTGAAATGCAAATTGTTCATCATTTTGAAAGTAGTTTTGCATTTCCGATTCCAAAAATTTGGTAACATAACATATGTTGATGGGTTCTTCTTTTTTTTCCTGATTCTTCTTCAGAGTCGCGTGAAATCCGCGAACGAGACAGCACGTGCGCTTCTGCCTCGTGATCCATACTATCGGATCAATTGTGCAATCCGTTTTGGGATTCTTAGATACACATAAGATACCCAATTGCACTATCGGTTAGGGCGCGAAGTCTTACAGTGAGATCCCAAATAAACAAACGGATCTTCACACACGTGTCCGAGTGCAGTGCAAAGTTTTCTCCGCGATCCTGTGCAAACAAACGGATCTCCGCACACGCGCCTTAGTACTGCGAAAAGTGTGGGAATATACACGCGAGTAATGTGCAGTGCGGGAAAACTCTCTACCCTTTCCATCCCTTGTGTCTGTTTTCCTTTTTTTCGCACCTCTGTCTGCGTCCCTCAGGCATCGATACCCTCGATTGATTAATAATCTTTGGAGAGTTTTTTGTGTCTGAGTGGCATAATGTTCATCATGGAAGGGATGTGACCTGGATTTCGGCACGATCTAGTGGTGCACGTACTACAGGGGCATGACACCTGTAGTGGTTGCTTTCGCTTATCTATTGTTGGTCCCGACGTGCATCCTTTCCCGAGGCGGTATTGGTTTTCTGTGTAGGGTCATTTCAATGGAGCGGGAATTTCGCATTGATTTGTGTAACATTCGCGGGTTGAGATGCAATTTCTCTTTTGTGTCTGCCCATGTTTCTAACCAGAAACCAACTATCCTTGCACTTAGCGAAACCCAGGTAATTACTAATACAGATATTTCCGGTTTTAATCTACCTGGATACAACTTAGTGCCTCTGTTCTTTCCGCATCGTGGTATTGCCACGTACATACGAAATGATATTGCTTATCAGCTTCTGCCACAATATGGGCTCTGTTCCAATCCAGCATTTAATTTCTCTTGGCTCAAACTACACGTTCCTAAGCATATCATACATTACTGCTTTTTTACAGAAGCCCAAACTTGGTTAGAAATGCATCCTTTAACGAATTTGATGCTCTGTCTGATTCTATCAATAGGATCTTGACCACATATCCGCACACTGAAATCGTTATTGCGGGTGATTTTAATGTGCATAGCTCTCAGTGGCTTCGTCACTCCGGACACACAACACCCGAAGGTCAATATGTCCAGCTTTTGGCTGATTCAAATAGCTTAACTCAACTTGTCAATGAGCCAACACGGGTACCAGATATATATGGTCATTTCGCCAACACACTGGACTTGTTGCTCACCTCCCACCCAAACAAATACACAAATTAAGTTTCTTCGCCCTTGGGCACTTCAGACCACTGTGTCGTGTCAGCTAAATTTCCTCTAACCAACAGTAACGAGAAAATTAATGAGAAAGCTCCCAAAAGAACAGTATGCTTTTATGAGAAAGCCACCTGGGAAAGTCTGAACGACTTTTTTGGGACGTTAAATTCATCGTTATTTTTCCTCCATAACGATGTTGACTCTATAGCGGACACATTGACAGACACCATTCTACTTGGCACGCGGACCTTTATTCCACACAGAGTAAAGAGTATCAAACCCAAGAGAAATATGTGGTTCGATTCCGGGTGCAGAAAGCCATTAAGGACAAAGAGTTGAGCTTCCGGTTGTAGAAATCAAACAATACTGAGGAAAACCGGAACAGAGAGAGAGAGAGAGAGCTAGGAATGACAGCAATGCGTATATTCAACGCACCAAGTGCTTGCATGACCAGAGAGTGAGACAAAAAATACTACACTCTCCCACAGGTAGTAGAAACTTCTGGGCATTCGTGAAAAACATTCAAAACTCAGTATCTTCATCCATTCCATAGCTTATAGTCGATGACAAAGCGGTCACCACTGCAATAGAGGCGACTCTACTTGCTGCACATTTTGCAGCCTACTCAACGCTGCCTGATACCACATCAGTTCCACCTCAACTTGAGCATAAGCAGCATACCATGAGCCAGATTCGCTTCCGAACGCGTATTGTTGCCCGCGCACTCAAAGAGCTAAACACAAATAAATCCGCTGGTCCGGATGGCATTCCCCCAATCCTCTTGAAGAGATGTCCCCCTTCACTCGCTAAACCACTGCGGAAACTCTTCCATTTGTCTTATTCTACTGGTCGTTTCCCAAATAGATGGACGTCAGCGAACATTCAGCCAATTCCCAAAAAGGGTGACAAATCATCCCTTTCTTCTTATCGACCCATAGCACTAACTTCTATTCTCTCCAAGGTAATGGAATCTCTTATCAACCGTCAATTTTCGAAATATCTGGAATCAAATGACTTCCTCAATGACCGCCAATATGGCTTTCGTAGCAACAGGTCCAGAGGAGATCTGATGGCATACCTTACCGAAAAGTGAAGCCATTCCATCCACTACCTCGGTGAAAGCAAGGTAGTCGCATTGGACATTTTAAAAGCTTTCGACAGAGTTTGGCATCTGACCCTTTTGTCAAAATTACATTCATATGGTGTGGACAATTCCCTGATCCAATGGATAAGTGTGACTATCTTTCTGGCCGTTCAATTCAAGTGGTTCTTGATGGTGTCAAATCTGTCTCACATCAAACTAATGCAGGTGTTCCCCAGGGTTCGGTACTCTCACCCACTCTCTTCCTCATCTTTATAAATGATCTCCTGTCAATTACTCACAACCCAATTCACTCGTTTGCTGATGATAGCACGTTGAGTTTCTCATACTCATACGAACACTCCCGTCCAAACTCTTCGACCGTCACTACCAACCAGCAACTTATACCTGATACATTGAATTCAGACCTCAACAAGATATATCAGTGGGGATTATCTAACCGAATAGAATTCAATGCCCTAAAAACTCGGTGCTGCCTCTTGTCTTCAAAGGTGACCCCCAAAGTAGATATACTGTCTATGAACGGCACTTGCATCGACGAAGCCAAGGAATTATCAATCCTAGGCACTCGAATTAATTCGACTCTTAACTGGAATGACCACATATTTGAAGCTGCGAAATGTGCAGCCAAATGTATGCGGTTCCTTAAGAGACGCAAAAGATACTTCACTCCATTCAACCTGGATATTATTTACAAGGCGTATATTCGTCCAAAGTTCAACTCCCATATTTGGTCAGGCGCATCCAAAACTGCACTACACGTGCTCGACAGGATGCAGAAACGAGAAGTGAAACTTATTGGGGATCCAGCCGTAAGTCGATCAATTCCGTCCTTGGAACACAGGCGCAACGTATCATGTCTATATCTTTTCTATAGGTATTACCACGGTCGTTACTCAACTGAACTTGCTGAGCGTGTTCCGCCCCTTCCGACATTTTCCCGCGTTACCCATCAATCTATGAATTCGCATGAGTTCAGGTTGAAAGTGGACTTCAGGCACACAAATAAACATAGAGAGTCATTCTTTAGCCGAACCACACGAATGTGGAATGTTCTGCCTGACCATGTGTTTCCTGGCCGTTGTGATGTCCAGACATTCAAGACCAATATACATCGACACCTCCTTTCCTTATCCACTTCCTCTCCATCCGCTCGCACTGTGCTCTGAAATTTAAGGGTACTTGAAAATCCCCTATTGGGCGCGCGTTAGTGTAAAAAAAAAAATGACGTTACGTCCGGTGAACTTAAAAGGGTCGTCATCATTATGTCCGCGCGCAAAGTAGATTTTGCGGTAAAAAAGCTTCTTCGTTGCTATTTGGTAGGAGTAAATAAATTTTTCTTGATAGCCAAGGATCCATTTCGGCTGCGTTTTAATATGGGGGTCAGCGGATGATACGAGGGCAGATCATTAAGTTCTTAGAAAGTGAGGACTATTTTCTTTTATTTTTTATTTTAGCTGACATAATAATGACGTATACTACTGTCCAGTTATCGTCTGTCCTTTTTCCAACTAGTCATTGAAGATAATACCACGTGCATCTCAAAACACAGTAGCCATTATCTTTCCAGCTAATTTCACCGACTTTGCCTCCTTTGGAGCCCGTTCGCCCTTAACAATACACTGTTTTGACTGTTCTTTAATCTCGGAAGTATAGTGGGGTATTTATGTTTCATCTACAGTTACTAATCTGCACAGAAACTCATCTGGGTTTCGACCCAAGCGCTCTGTTGAGAGCAAATGCGGCATCCATCTCGCAGGTATTCTTTTCATACCCAATTTATCATGCAAAATTGAAACACGAAACAAATTGTAAATTGACAGATATCTAGTAAGGAATGATGCTTACTAAAACAGACTATTAACGATGCTACGAGCGCCATCGTTCGCGTTTCTAAGGATTGAACTACTCTCGTATAAATAGATAAGAGATCGATTCCACTTCAGATAGTGGTAGCTTTATTTCCATACGAAGAAAGCATTACAAGTCTCCTGCTACGTCATCAGTTTTGCGTCTATTGTTTGCACTTACCACCTTTTTGTTCTCTTGTTATCATTTTTGGTTTTTCACTTTTGTTAATTTTTTGAATGTATCTTTCATTCTTTGGGTTTTATATACAGTTTTAAATCAAATTAAAATTGAGAAGATACAATTATAAAACTGTTTTTTCTTAAATATTATAAAAAAGACATTCAAAAGTATTTACGCTAAGATACAATAATTATGTTGAATTGTAAATTTTAACAAAATAAAAACAAAACAATTAAAGTCTCCTGAGCGATGGTACTGTTACGGCCACAACCACCCATCCCATAAAACCTACCTCTTTGGAGCTAAGCTCCATCATTAATCGGGCATACGGTAAATATCGCGATATAAATTCAATATCAAACAAATTGTACTGCACGTTCAATTTGCCCATATTGAATTTAAGTTTAATCCAAGACGTGAAAGAATGAACCATATGTTCAACACGCAGAATAGCCTGGATCCAAATCTGTGAACCAGATGACCAACTTTCAAGTAAAGTTGTTGAGAATCATAAATTGCACGTCTGCAATTTTATGATCTTTCAAAGGTGTGTTTACCCAAACCATTTCCCACAAGGAACATCCTTGCCCATTCGCCTAGAAGAAATAAGCAGGTACCATAAAACGAACTGCACGTTCACCTAGGCGCTATTGATCTTTTCCCTTGTACCGATTTCCACGGAAAAGATTCTGGCCCATGCGGTTAAAGAAAATAACAGGCGCAATAAAACGGACTACACGATCACCCAAGCAGCTAACACAAAAAAAGGGAATCAGAAGTGTGCATTAACACGATGCACTATTGATTTTCCTTTTGTGTTCAGTTAAAACAAACAACTCGCGCCATAAAACGAACTACATGTACTTTTACCGCCGACCGACACAAAGGATCGTAAATGCTCATCGGTAGATCCTTTCTTGATTGTTCTTTTGTGTTTCCTCTTTCGATCCCAAATTTGGGAAAGACAAAGAAAGGAACATCATTTTATCGGCAGGATAAGAAAAGTTTTCCTCTGATGAAAAAACGAAAATTGAGGGAGTTGGTTTTCGAGACTTGACCGGGACGGTGAGTGAGGAGTTCGTGGTTCGGGATAATTGACTACGACGGTCTCCCAAATAAGTGCTTCTGGTGACGTGGTTAGAGATATTAATAAAGATTGAGATTAACGAAGTGACTATTAATAAAAATCAATTTTAATTTTAATAAACCAAGTGTGTTCTGATTTATAAATGAGGGTGTGTGATGTGCAAGGTGTGAAGGTAAATATAAAAACATTACAGTACGGTGACTTTGTCCTTATTTTCGCAGAAGGGGTCTATTTCTGAACTGTAATTTGAAAATCAGAAATACCGAAGGTAATGGGATTGACGAAATGCAAATTGTGCATAATTGGCTTTGACAGTATCCGGACCACAAACAACATTCACAATTTCACCCTCTAAGCATGCGTTTTAGCCTTTATCAAAGCAACATTATATATACCAAATTTTCTCTTTATCAACTTCCACATTTATACATCATCATCATCATCATCGCCACTACAACCGGGATCCGGTCTTGACCTTATTTAACAAATCCCTCCACCGGTCCCGATTTTGAGCCGATGTCATCCAGTTTGGCACTCCCATTTATCATTTATCTCGCCATAAATGCTACTTAGACTTTTTACAAATAGATGGCCGTCATAGCACGAAAAATTATGTAAAAAGATTGGAAAAACGTATGCACTGTGAATGCGCAGGTCCTCTATATGCTCTAGTGAAGTGACAATGATCCCTTACTCTTTTATCTAACTGACTAAAACAACCCTTATACATATTACATGTTGGAGCAGTGTGATGAATGTGGTTCCCAATGCCCGTCAATGGAATCTGTGGTTTTTCTATGACCTCCCTATAAAGATATGTTAGATCTTCAACTAACATTTTCACAAATTTATTCGATGAGTTTTCTCCTGCAAAAAGGAAATTTTTTTTGTATTATAATATATTTTTATTGCAATCACTAAATTTATTTTTTCTCATCAACAAATGTCCTGTGTTTATTTAAATTATCATGGTTTGTTTATGGTTTGTTTATGCATTTCAAGTTTCATGTAACCATATATATCACATATAATAAACTGAGGATTAGGTTTTGACGTATGCTCTGATTTTAACCATCATAGCGTTTGACACTGTCAGCTATATATCAAGGTCATTGCTTATTCAACACCACTATAACATATGTAAACAAATGTCTTAATCCAAAAATTCCCCCTAATAAAATCACATATATCATGCATCACCTATGGACCAAACCACGTATACCGTTTTTTACTATACGAGCGTATTATTATTCTTACCGATAACATGTTATTACTGAACATTTATTGAAATTTTCCGTCTACCCATTACCATTGATCCATTCATACATATTCTAAAAAATTGTATCCTACCAATTTCCTCAATCATCCCTATTCATATTCGTGCACACGACATTGACCTCTTACTGACCCCAAACAACTTAAATCATATCAAAAACAAAAAATACCCGCAACAACTATTATATAGTTCGGCGGAAACAAAAAACTATTAAGAAACCTACCCAACCGGGCCCTTGGTGATAGAGATTTGATGAAATACTTCAAGTTCTTATCACATTTCAGCGGCGTCTTTATGCTTGATACTCTACCGAAAAGATCATGTCACGGTCCCGGAACAAATTGGGTAGCATATAATAAAAACAAAACACAAAAAATATTTCAACATTTTTGGTAATCTTCAGTCACCAAGAGAGATTATCAAATACTTGGGCGGAAAAAACATTAAATACACCATAACCAATACCAAAGTTTTAATTCTTTCAATTCCGGATATCTATGTTTGCAATTTCGGTACGACTCAAATGGAAATAACAATTTTTTTTTTTTCAGAATAGATTATCACATTTAACCTTATTATAAGAGATGTTTGTTGATGTTGTTGAAGATGGTGAATATATTATTATTATTATTATTTATTACAATGCAAGTAAATTACATGGTAACTTAAGACTAATAGCACTAGCGACTAAGGCTTTCGGCTAGAATATAAATATTAAATATTGTTTACACTAGATTTTGTAGCTTAACTAAGGTTAGTAGCTCTACAAACAGCTTATCGATATTAGATGATGATGGTTCGGATACGATGTTGATGATGTCGTCGTTGTAATGTTGGCGTACAAGGTCTTTTACCCCTGCACATTCAAATAGTATGTGTTTGGAGGATAGGTTGGAGTTGGATCTACAGATGTGGCAGGTAGGGGGGATTACTCCTGTTGATGAGATGTTGGTTGGTGATAAATGTGTGCCCAAGGCGCAGCCGGAGGAAGCACCTGATCTTATGTTTTGCGGCTGTTGGTGGATATGTGATGGGTTCTCTTCTAGGGTTTACTACTGCATACATATGCCTGTAGTCTGCCCAGTCCTTTTGTTCTAAGTTGTGGAGTTCACTATTAAAGTATCTATGTAACTCCTTGCTGTTTTCAACGAAAAAGGTTATTAGGGGTTCCTTGATGGCCAGTTTTGCAGCAGCATCTGCTGCTTCGTTGCCTGCTATCCCACTATGGCTTGGCATCCAGAGAAGCTTTATTTTGCTTTGTGTATAGAATAAACTATGCTGGATCAAGCGAATGATTCGGTTTCCATTGTTTGGGTTCCTTATTGCTTGGATGGTTGATAGGCTGTCTGTACAAATAAGTGTCTTGTCCTTTTTTACTAACTTAATTGCTTCCAGTACAGCGGTTGCTTCGAACGAAAATATGGAACAGAATTCGGGTATAAGTCCTTTTCTGATTACTATTTTTGCGCTGTTGACTGTAGTATTCCAGAATACTACTGTCCTTAACATATAATTATTGAATCTCATTATTTATCTAACACATGCTTAAAACATTCTCTTAACATATCTAACATTCTCATTTAATATATATCATAAATAAACATCCACTATATTCCATATCAAATCAGTTTCAGTACACTTCATACATGCCCCTTTTTTCATTCGAAACATAGCTCTTTGATTTTCGTTCAAAGTTTGTTCAAAATTACGAGGGTTGCCTTTTATATTTCGGGATTAGAGAACAAAAAAAAATATTGATCATCGAAAATCACTTTATTGTTTTTCAAAATATTCCCCATGAAGATCTATACACTTTTGCATGCGTTTGAACCAATTGTCGAAGCACTTTTGCCACTCTGATTGAGGTATCTCCAACACATGCATTCTGAATGCAGCAACCGCTTCTTCAGGTGTCGAAAAACGTTGACCTCTCAGTTTGTTTTTTACGTACGGGAATAAAAAGACGTTATTCGGTGGCAAGTCAGGACTATACGGCGGATGACCCATCAAATCGATGTTTTGGGTGCTCAAAAATGCAGTTGTCGCAGCCGATTTGTGAGAGCTCGCATTGTCTTGGTGAAGAGTGATCCGTCTTCGGCGGTTGGTTTTCCTGATTTCTTGGAAGACAACTGGCAAACAAATGGTTGTGTACCACTCAGAATTGACTGTTCTGCGTTGTTCTAGTGGTACGGTTGCGACATGTCCAGTTTTTCCGAAAAAACAGGCGACCATTTGCTTGGAAGTGCTTCGTGCGCGAACAACTTTTGTTGGATTTGGCTCATCTTGAAACACCCAGACAGTCGACTGCTGTTTACTTTCGCGCTCATACGCGTAAATTCACGATTCATCACCTGTCACGATGTCATAGACGTGTTTCAACGCACCGCTACCGTATTTTTTGAGCATTTCTTTCGACCAATTGACACGAGCCTTTTTTTGGGCGATTGACAAATTGTGTGGGATCCAACGCGAACAAATTTTTTTGACGGTCAAATGTTTATGCAATATTGAATGTATGCTGGTCCCACTAACGCCTAAGGTTGTCTCAATCTCACGATAGGTCACATGACGATCTTCCAATATCAGTTCGCGCACAGCATCAATGGTTTTCGGAACAACAACTTATTTTGGACGACCTTCACGAAATTCATCTTGGAGTGAACTACGACCACGATTGAATTCACCATACCATCGATAAACACTGGTCCTTGATGGAGCTTCATCGCCAAAAATTGAATTAAGTTCATCCATGCACTGTTGCTGAGTTAATCCACGCCGAAAGTTGTAAAAAATAATCGCACGAAAATGTTGACGATTTAATTCCATTTTTGGGCCAAGATGAATCTTTTAAGTTACTGTAAACAACACAAAAAGCGCTCGTATGTCAAAACGTTCTGAGTGCGTATAACCTCAAAAATGTCCAACTTTACGACAGAGCTGTCAATTGCCGGATTGCAACACTAGGGTTGCCAAATCCCGAAACATAAGAGGCAACCCTCGTAAAAGTCACAATAGATTAAATAATAATTAGATAAAATTGTTTTTGTTCAAGTTATAATTTACAGTAGATTAGAACACCTTGTTATATAAGAAGAGGGAAAATTTCATTGTAAAGGGAGTTGAGAAAAAGATACAGTTCAGAGAAGTTATTAGAGCTGAGAAGAAGTTGAGAAATACAGTTGAGAAGGATATGAGATACAGTTGAGATTAAAGAGTTGAGAAGAAGACGAGTGAGAGTCGAGATGAAATAGAAACGAAATAAAAAAGAAAAGAAATAAAAAGAAGAAATCAACAGTTTTATTAATGTTCGCGAAAGAAGACGGACAGACAGACTCAGATTGGAAATTTAAAATAAAAGGTCCACGCTCTTCCCTCTACCGAGGAACCACGGCGTCTCGGACGTACAACATGACTGTCGCAAATGATGTGCCGTCCTCTGTTTTGAATCCGTCGGTGAAAAGTAAGTTCCACTGGCGGTGTTGATTTTTGATATGTTGATCATGTTGTTGGTATTCTAGGTGGTTTGTTCTATTTTTGGGAGTAGGCTTAAATCGGTGTTGAATATCTTAGGTGATAATAACCATGGGGAGTGAATTGTCCTTGCCTTTTGTGGTTGAATGTTTATTCGGAATTGGTGCGCAAGTGATATTGCCTGTCCTAGGGCCGACAAGTACCTTTGGGGCCGTTTCCTCCTAAGGATCTGTTTAATATCCTCCACTATGGGTGTCTCCGGAGTGGCGGTAAGTTTGACAACTAGCTTGGCTGAATGGTACTTCAGTCGATTTTCAATCGTCGGGAGTCCACTTTCTGCTAGAATGTTTGTTATTGGGGTGGTTCTGAATGCACCTGTACTTATTCGGGCTGCTGATAGGGGGGTTTCACTAGTTGTAGGTTAGTTTTGCTGCATTTCCCGTATATTGGTATGCCGTAATCTATTTTCGGTAATATAATTGCTCTGGTGATGTTTGTTAGTGTATTAGTGTGAACAAAATTCTTTTTTGATCCTAAGTATTTAATTATATTTAACCTTAGATCTAAGTTTTTCCTAAGAGCTAGACATTGATTTTTGAAGTTGTATTTACTGTCAAATTGTAGACCTAGAATTTTTAGTGTATTAACATTGCTGATGGCTCCTCGATAGTATAGTGGTTAGTATACCCGCCTGTCACGCGGGAGACCGGGGTTCGATTCCCCGTCGGGGAGCCTCTGGCGCAAGATTAATGACCTTGCCCAGAAAAAAACAAATCATTATGGAAAATTTAACAAGCCTCAGGACTTGCTAAATAAGGTCAAGACCGGTCCCCGGTTGTAGTGCCGATGATGATGTGAACATTGCTGATGGTGGAGTTTTTAAAGTTAACTGTTAACAATTTATTACAACTGTGTTTTTTACATATATGTAATATTTTGGTTTTCTTGTTTGAGATTTTGGCTCCGGAATAATGACCCCACATTCCAATATCTGAGAGAATATTTTCAAAAGTTTGACTGATAAATTCTAAATTATTGACATTACTGAATACAATGAGATCATCTGCGTAGATACAATATTTTACAACTTTATATTTTGCCAGTATAATACTTAGATCTTCAAACGCTATTTTGAATAAAACTACTGAGAGTGGTGATCCTTGGGGGATACCGATTTATAGATTGTGTACCCCGGAACAAACTCCGTTGGATTTTACCCTGAATTTCCTATTAGACAGGAAAGATCTGATAAAATTGAACATATTTCCCATTTTTGAAGTTTGTTCAGTATGACGTGGGGGCCGATGCGGTCGAAGGACTTTTCGAAATCTATTGCTAGAATGGAGGTATGCTTTTTGCAGAAAAGTGCAGAAGTAATGTAGTTATCAAGGTGAAGGAGGGCATCCATTGTACCTCGACTTTTTTTGAATCTAACTTGCTGCGTACTTATAAGGGTATATTTCTCTAAATACCAGTTGAGCCTTTTTGCGATAATTTTTTCTAACAATTTGCCTAAGCAGGGGAGGAGGGAAATAGGGCGGTAGCTATTGATTGTGTCGGTTTCCCCATCGGACTTTAAAATAGGTATGACAGTGGATGTTTTCCATGTTTGTGGTATGACGCCTGATTTATAAATGTGGTTAAATAGATCTACTAGACGCTGTTTCATGATCGGAGGGCTGTTTTTGACCATAGCATAATCTATTCTGTCGAAGCCCGGGGTTTTTCCTTTTGCAGAATCCAGACTGGATTCAAATTCTATTCCCGTTATGGGACTTTCTATGGCATTGAGATAGGAGTTCCCTAGGGTGGTTATCCGCATTGGGTGTTCCTGCATTTTATTTTTTGCTGCGTCGAAGTTTGGATGAAAATTAAACTTTATATATGCCCAGGATTCGGGTAGATGTTCGGCTATTTTTTGAGGACATGTAAGTATGTTCGTGTCGGTATTTATTGTCGTAATGCTAGGGAGATTATAATTGCCTGTGAGCATTTTAATATCAGATCATATCTTTTTTGGGGTGGAATTGGGCGTTAATTTTGCCGTGAAGGATTGAAATGATTTGGCCTTTTCAATTTTGGCAGTTCTCCGAAACTGGGCGGTAAGCCTTTTATATGTTATTAGATGCTGGTCCGTTGGATGTTTCTTGAAGATTTTCCAAGCTGATTGTTTTTCGGTCCGTAATCTTGCCAGTTCGGTATTCCACCATGGGACAACGGTTTTATGGAACCTTCTTGTTGTCTGCAGAATGGACATGTTGGCGGCCGCTCTAGTCATTTTTGTAATAATACCTGCTTCCTGGTTAATATTTAGTTTTGCGCTATGGGAGCTAAGGAATTGTGTGGTTAATGTTTGAAATTTATCCCAATTGGCTCGGTCAGATTGGAACTTGGGGAGGAGTTTGATCTTTTTCTTATTGCCGTTGCCAGTCGAGACAGAGATTTTAATCGGGAAGTGATCGCTTCCATGCAGATTGTCTAATATTTCTCAGTTAGTTATGGGAGAAAGTTGGGCTGCTATTATGGAAAGGTTTGTAAAGGTTTTGTGTGTGGAAAAGTGGGTTGGCTTGCCGTTATTCAGTATTGCCAAGTGGGATTGTAGCAAAAATTGTTCAACGATTTTACCTCTTTTGTTTGTTGTTCGTGATCCCCATATTGTACTCCATGCATTGAAATCCCCCACTAGGAGGATTGGTGTGTGCATGTTTTGAGTTATGTTATTCAGATCCGCTAGATTGAATGGTTGGTTGGGTGGGATGTAAATTGCGATCAGAGTTAGACTTAATTTCCCTATAAGTTCGATTGCGGTAACCGAGAAAGGGGAAGTAATGTTGAGGTGTCTATGGTTAAGGGCCCTATGTATTAGTATACCGGACCCTTGTTTAGAGGAGTTGTTTCCTGTGAGCTTGTTGAAGTAGGCTTTATATTCCCGAGGCACTTTAGCATTTGAGGACTGGGGTAAGTGAGTTTCTTGCAATGCTATGATCGCTGGTTTTAGTTCCTTTACAAGGATCTGTAGTTCGTGATAGTTATTGTGGAACCCATTCAGGTTCCACTGAAGCATTAAAAGATCGTTTGGGTTGTTGTTAGTGTTTGTTGTGGTGTTCAAATTGGGGGAGTCAATATAACGGTGGTTGGTTATCTGACTCCGCGCCACACAGCTCGTTTCACTCAGTTGTCCAATCCGCTCGGATTGGTTTGAGTGAAAGTCGTCCTGTGCCGTGGAGTCAATATGTTGGTGACAGAGATTAGGATCATATCTTTCCATGATCAGGTAAAGGGAAATTTTTCGTTGAGTCTAAACGGGATTTTTGCTTTTCTGCTGGAGTGTGTTTCGGTTTGTTTGTGTGTGTTTGAGTTTGTATGGGAGAAGCGTTTCGTGTTTTGTTTTTTATTGTGTTTTGTTGTACGATAGGGTGTTTTCTCTTTTCTATTTCCTTTAGGGTTGCATAGGAGGTGGAGGGAAATATACGTGTTTCTTTGGTAGCAGTTTTGTTTGCGGGTATTGGGTCTTGTATGTGTTTTGTTGGGACTGAATTGGCACCAGTTGGTGTTTTTAATGCGGAAGTGGTTTTCTTTATTTGTTCCGAATAGAGATCATTATTTGTTGTTTGGATACGATTTTGTTCTCTGCATATGCGTTTAGCGTCGGATAGGGATGTTTTATTTTTTGTTTGTATTATTAAAATTTGATGGTATTGCATATATTTTGGCCATGTGGAGGAAGATGCCGGGTGGGGGCCGTGACAGTTTGCACAGATTGTTCTTATGCATTCAGTTTCAGGGTGGGGTGGAAGATTGCATGTATTGCATGTCGTTGTATTTTTGCACCATTTTGCCGTGTGGCCTAGTAATTGGCATTGTCGGCAACGCATAGGCCTCGGAATGTATTCCTTGACCTTGGTGTTGTACCAGCCGATTTCGATTGTTGTTGGTGGATGAAGACGGTTAAATGAAAATAGCATTAGGCCTGTGGGCTTCCTTTCTCCATTCATCATTTTGGTGAATTTAAACACATCAACAATGCCTTGGGAACTCATTTCTGATGTTATATCAGGTTCTGGGACGTTTATAAGATAGGGGGCGTAAGCGATTCCTTTAGAGACGTTTAGTTTGGGGTGTAGTCTTATGTCGACCGGACAGATTGATTCGAATCGTTTGGATTGGATGAATCTATCTGCTGTATCTTGGTCTTTGACTAGAATTAGTATGGAGCCATCCCTAGGCAGGGTTATTCTTTCGTACTGTGTACTAATAGAATCAATTATTCTCTTCAGCACAAAGCCGTTAACAGATGTTAGTGGCATTGACGCATCGGTTGGGTGAATTTGAATAAACCGAGGTGTTTTTAAAATTGCTTTGTTCGGCAAAGCAGGGAAATCGAAAGACAATGGGCTGCCGGATTGCCTTTTCTTTTTTGTTGGCACGTTGGTTGCAGAGCTTGAGAGTGAGCATTCTCCCAGTTCTAGGAACCTGTTGCCAGTATGCTGGCTTGGCCCTAGGGCCATATTTTGGGTTTCTTACCTGATGTGTCCTTGTTGTGTTTTGTTTGTGAATTCTTAGGAGTTATATCTGTTGTCAAAAATTGCTTTTGAAATACTTTTACTTTTTAAATAGGTAGTCACTTCACTTTTTAACTGGCGCACTATTAAACTGGTGTTCTCTGTAAGAGAGTTCGCGGCTGACTGTGGTGAATATATATATAGTGAACTATATGGAAACGTTGCACACCTGAATGAAAATAAAATGAAAAAGAAAACTAAGATGCAATGTATATAAAATCAACAAAAGAAAATTGTATATAATTTACGAGGGTGGGCTGAAAATTTCCGACCTAACAAACATACAGGTCATAAAAAATGATAATTCATTATCAAACTTTCCTTTTGTTTTTCTACATAGTCTCCTTGTAACTCTCCCAGCGGTACTCCGACCTCTCTAACCCGTCCAAACAGAACTCGCTGTTTTTCTCTGCAAAACAACTGTTCACAAAGGTGATTGCCTCCTCATTTGATTAAAATTTATGTCCTCCGATCGCAGTTTTTAAATTAGTGAACAAAAAGAAGTCGCTTGGCCCTAGATCTGGTAAGTAAGGCGGATGGTCAAGCAGTTCAAACCGTAATTCGTGGATTTTCGCCATGGCAACCACTGAGGTGTGAGACGGCGCGTTGTCTTGGTGAAACAGGATTTCCTTTTTCTGCAAATGTGGCCGTTTTCCGTAATTTCTGCCTTCAGTTGGTCAAGTAATGATGCGTAGTATGCTCCTGTTATGGTTTTTCCTTTTTGAAGAAAATCGATTAAGATAACTCCATGACTATCCCAAAAAACACTCGCCATCACTTTCCCAACCGAAAAAAACAATTTTTGCCTTTTTGGAGCCGATTTCCCCTTTGCAGTCCACTGTTTTGATTGTATTTTTGTTTCGGGCCTATAATGGTGTACCCTGAACAGATTCAGGAGCGTAAGCAGCGACTATATGTAGATTCCTTTGATTTGTTAGAGGAATATCTATAATGCATGTCTCTAGCACCTGGAATTTGTGTACTTCCGTGCTGTAAATGACCTTGTGGTGACGACCTTTCTTAACTAAGATAGCGACCCCACCCCCTCGAGTAGAATGTGGTCGATCTCGCCTAATTATGTTACAATTTTTGTAGCCCATTTTGTGCCCTTGGTTTAGGTTAGTTTCGCTAGCCTTCTGGGCAACTCGGCTCTCTATAACTCGGGGGTGTGCGCACGTCAGTTGGTATAATTCGACTATATGCGTGCGGACGTGGCGGTGGATGAATCTCGACTAACTAATGAATGGAAAAAATCTATTCATCGCGTGGCGTCGTGGCGGTTGAGTCATAGCTGAAATAAACTCACTGCCACTTACCAGGAATTTCGAGAAGAGTTGCTATGTTTGTATAGGGGATTGGGTTTCGGAGAATCGTTGCCGTATAGACTGAGTTAAATTCCTCTGGCACTATGTATACGAGGAAGTGGTATTGGGTAGGATGGGAGCCGAAATGATTTTCGGAGAACTAAATGTTGCTTGGTTGCAAGCGAGGAAATAGTTTAAGCAGGAAGTGAGCCGGACTGATTTTCGGAGGAAATTAGAATTGCTTGGTTGCAAGCAAGAAATATCATTTAGATAAGATATTAACCGAAGCAATTTCGGGGAAATGTATGCGGCTCGGTATAGTTGGTGGTGATGGTTAATGTTCCGTTGTAGGTTTAAATATGCATTTTATTACAGCATATGGATTTCGGGGAAATTGAGATTGCTTGCTCGCAGGGAAGGAATATGAGTTAAGTAGAGAATTGACCGAAGCAATTTTGGGAAAATGAAAAAAAAAAAAAATGGTGGCGAGAAGGCCGAATTTAGCGAGACAGGACTTTGGGAAAATGTATGTGGGGTGATGTAATTGAGGGAGATGATTAATATTCCGTTGTAAATTGGAATATGCATTTATTTCAGCTTGGGAAATGGGTTTCTGGTAAATTGGGGGATGTAGCAATTGCGGATTGGGGACGGATGCTATTGCATATTGGGATGGATGCGCTTGCAGGTTTTGCATGGTTGTGAATGTGTGTATTGCAGGTTTTGAATGGGCAGTTGGGTTGAGGTGACGCGCTGTTAGCGGTCAAGATTGGTTGGCATTGTGGGTTGGTTCTCCATGTGGTATAGAGAACCCCCACAGTCCGAACACACAAGCATTTTAGAACCCCTGCTTTGTGGCGTGCTAATCGCGGACTGTATTATGCTGATTGAGTCAACTCTCGATCTGTGAATGAAATTCAGGTATTATAATTATATAATATTTATTGTAAAATTCACGTGCTTATTGGTTATTTCAATATTGTAATAATTTCTAATTTATTGTAGTTCGTACTACTCACGGTTGTTGGTGTTGGGGTAGTGCTTAGCCCGAACTGTGAATGCGATGAATCAGTATGTCAGTTGGTTGGTTGGAACACTGCTGCGATAAGACGAATTACTCCGTATGTAGGTTGGTTGGCTGCACCACTGTTCCGACGAGATAAGTTAATCTGTATGATTTATCACCAACTTGCATCAAGTTCCTTGCAATGGATCCTTTTTTCATCATCATTATCGGCACTACAACCGGGAACCGGTCTTGGCCTTATTTAGCAGGTCAGAAGGCTTGTTAAATTTTCCATAATGATTTGTTTTTTTTCGGGCAAGGTCATTAGTCTTGCGCCGGGGATCCTTTTTTAATTCACCAATAATCTTTTGACGCACACGTACTTCAGATAATACAAAATTATCTTAACTCGACAATCAATTGCTTTTGTCTGATTTTGGAGAATTTACGTCCGTTTTTTTTTGTAAATAAGCCCACCACTATTTCGAATCTGGTCTATTCTCCTTTCTTTTTAACAGTTGTCCCTTGGTCCACTTCATTCCTTTGTTTTAACTTATTTATTACCGCTCTGCTACCTGTCCTCTACTCTCCCGAAAATTTTCCGTCATTTCAACTCAAGAGCTGTACTCTTGTACTATCCTCTTCATTTCGCCCCAGTACTTCTTGTGTCAGAACTAAACGTAATCGATATCAAGCTCAGAGGCTGTGACACAGGAAAATATATGGAGTGTAGAGTGTGGAGAGTTATATAATAAAGTATTACAATGAATACTCTCGTCACTACTAGTTGCATACTACAACCCCCTTCCCAGCATGTTTTAGATTTTGCATGAACACCTGCAAATCCATTGAATACGGACTTGAACTAGCGAGAGTCAAAAAAATAATCAATGAACTGGCCACGAATATAAAAGGACGCGAATTAGCATAATTATTCATGGGGGCTTTAATGCTGTAACAATTTTAACACGATCTTACTTTTTTATCATTTGTTCTGTCTAGTAGATTTTCAATGACATATAAGCTACCTAACCTCTAATTTCACACATGTGAGTAATTATTTGTCAATCACAACAACTCGGTTAGGCTCCAGTTGCCCGACGACACAATAAACCAGCCACCTGTTTACTATACTTCGGTGAGATATTCAAATGATGTTTCCCCCAAGGTCTTTGTGAAAAATGTTCAGTGCCGAGTTGATTCGAATCTCATTGAAACTGATAGTTTTAGTTTTCTGAGGCTTACAAAAACTAATCATAAACCTGGATAAATATGTATCGCTATCGGCAAAACACGAGAGCGCTGACCTTAGAAAACAATAATAAAAATAAGTCGAAAAACTACAACAGCAACTTTTAGTACACAGATAAATGTTTTGTTGATCAAATCCAACATCTTCCTACCTACGTCTTTATACGAATTCAAGTTGCAAATCGCGAAAGGTGAATGCTGGGTAATCCGGTTTTATACTCGTGCATGCAACTAAGACCATTGACCGTTATGTTGATCTTGAAAATTAGAGTATGTTGTTAGCAGAAGAAAATTAGTTTCTATTTATTCGCTAGACTAAGAGGTCAAGGTCTTTATCAAACAGATTATGGAAAGATTGTGTGTCTAAAATCGAAGGTTGAGGTAATTACCAATTGAGTCAAGTGGGGGAAAATGTGAAGAGATGCAGAAGAAAAAACATGTGGATGTGTGGCGAGTGTGATTCTTTTCATACATGAAGTACGAGTATATCAGACAATTCGGTGCATGCGGCAATTAAAAACTCTTGATTTAAATTCTTCGTTGCGAAACGAATAGGAATTTACATTAATGTTCTTTTCTATAGTTATTTTGATAAGAAAGATATTTTTGACTTGTGATTGACCAAGTCAAAGTGATGAGATAAAGGAATTGTTTTTAAACAAGACGTTACTAATAAATACTAAACAACAAAGAAATAAAATCATACAAAAACAAAAAGGTAATTAGTTAATATTTGTTAATTCTGTGTTGTGGTGTGTTGTTAGTGGACTGTATTTTTAGTTCCCACCTTTGTATAAACTACTAATGACTGGGGAAGTAGTACAAACCGTCTATCGATTTTCTGTGGTCGTTGAATAACGACTCCAACTCTGCTTCAAAGACAATGTTAGTGGACAAGTCAAATCAGTTCACTTGCTGTAGTATTTCAATACAGTTCCTTGACGATTAAGGATTGATTGAAAATTCCAAACGGTAAATAATAATAATCATCATCATCATTATTTAGCAAGTCCTGATGCTATCATAATGATTTGTTTTTTCCGGGCAAGGTCATTAGTCTTGCGCCAGAGGCTCCCTGACGGGGAATCGACCCCCGATCTCCCGTGTGACAGGCGTGTATTCTAACCACTATACTATCGAGGACCCCAAAAAAGGTAAATCACCAAGTCCGAATTTGACCCTAAAAATAATTCATTTATTCAACGTTAGATTTCCAAATATTATACATTTATTTTCTTTTTCAAAACTTATGGATGTCTATCTATGCACAATTCCTAATCGCACCCCGTGTACCAATTACTGCCAGTTCGATTACTCACAGTCCGCTTCAGTTCAGGATATAGCAGGGTGGGTTGAAGTGTTTCCGACCTAACAAATATATAAGAACGTAACACACTGCTAAAATTATTATTCTTTGAAGTGGAATAATACTCTTCTATAGATCACAGTTGTGATCGATATGTACCGGTTGCTTTACAATTTGCAGATATAAGAACTGAGAGATATAAGAAGTAATATATTCTGAATAATTTTAGGCACATACGCGAAACTGAAGTGTTTATTTTTAGTAAACCATATAACAATGGTTGTGTTTCTTTATTCCAAACAATTTTACAAAAAATTTCGAATGTTCAAGTGAACATTAAAAATTAATTGTGGTCTAAAGTTATTAAGTACTTTCAACACAACTCTCAAGGAGTTTACGCTTATTTATTCATTTTCCTTCGTATATATTAGGTGTACAACTTTGCTTCCGCCGTTTTTTTCCGAAATTCAAGGCTTTATTGTAAAAAACTGGTTATACATTTATGATTCAAAGTATTGTCCATCGCTGGCCATCTTTCGGGCAGCATACGAATCCCGCGTTGAAAAAACTGGTCATCTTTTAAATCGATCCACGAATCGATCCAAGTTTTTACTTCTTCATAAGACCGGAAGTGCTGGTCAGCCAGGCCGTGTGCCATTGATCGAAACAAGTGATAGTCCGAGGGAGCAACGTCTGGAGAATACGGCGGGTGGGGTAGGACTTCCCATTTCAAAGTTTCCAAGAATGTCTTGACCACTTTCGCAACATAGGGTCGAGCATTGTCATGCTGTAACATCACTTTATCATGTCTCTCGTTGTATTGCGGCCGTTTGTCTTTCAATGCTCGGCTCAAACGCATTAATTGCGTTTGATAACGATCACCTGTGATTGTTTCAGTCGGTTTTAACAACTCATAATACACTACGCCGAGCCGGTCCCACCAAATGCTGAGCATGACCTTGGAACCGTGGATATTCGGTTTGGCCGTCGACGTGGAAGCATGGCAGGGATATCCCCATGATTTTCTGCGCTTGGGATTATCGTAATGAACCCATTTTTCGTCCCCAGTCACAATGCGATGCAGAAATCCCTTCCGTCTTTGCCTTGCAAGCAGCTGTTCACAAACACACAAACGCCGTTCAACATCTCTCGGCTTCAACTCGAACGGCACCCAATTTCCTTGTTTCTGAATCATTCCCATGACTTTCAGGCGTTTTGAAATGGCTTGTTGCGTCACTCCCAATGATCCTGCCAATTCTTGTTGCGTTTGACACGAGACTCCAATTCTGCATCTTCGAAAACCTTCTCTCTTCCACCGCCATACTAGTCTTCGACGTTAAAATCGCCGTTCTTGAAGCGTTGAAACCACTCTCGGCACGTTCTTTCACTAATAGCGGTCTCACCATAGGTATTTGAGAGCATTCGATGAGCCTCAGCCGCAGATTTCTTCATATTAAAGCAGAAAATTAAAACCTCCCGCAAATGGCGAGAATTTGGCTCGTAAGCTGACATGTTTAATTGAGAATAACTTTATGATGCAGACACAAATCGACTAATATTTCGATGGTGTTATGTTTACAAATGCCTAAGCTTATTGTATGACATCTATGATCTATTTATTCCAACTACCACTTACCGCTACAGCCATCTATTGCAAAACGGCGGAAGCAAAGTTGCACACATAATATATATATATATATATATATATATATATATATATATATATATATATATATAGTCAGTCTATTTATTGGCCTGTAGGGACCCGGAAGTTCACGACCTCACCGACTCGACTCCGCCATTGTTCCCGGTCCATCCGATCCGATCTCCTCGAGGTTCAGGGATGATCCGGGCAGGTTGTCGTCTTGTACCTTTCTGGTGACATACTCGAGGACAAGGTTGAAGAGACATGGTGAGAGGCCATCACCCTGTTTTAGTCCGTCCCGGATTTCAAATGGTTCTGAGAGGTGGTTTTCTTCTAACTCGTCCTTTGTTTTCGTTCATGCAGATTTGAATAAGGGCGGCATATTTTTTCGAGATTCCCAGCTCAACCACAATATAGTAGAGTCTTTGCCTTACGACTGAGTCGTAGGGTTTTTTGGAATCAACGAATAGTTGGTGAACCGTCTATCCGTATTCCCACTTCTTTTCCAGCAGTTGCCTTATTGTGAACTTCTGGTCGCTTGTTGACCGGTTCCTAAGAAATCCGCATTGGTAATTTCCTAGTATTTCTTCTGCGTACGTTATGTTTCTCGTCAGTATGACATTTGTTAGTATTTTGTATGTGGTTGGGAGCAATGATATTCCTCTGTAATTTTCGTAGTCAGATCTGTCACCCTTTTTGAAAATGGGGACGACTATTGCGGTTTTCCATTCTTCCGGAATGACTTCCTTATCCCATATTATTTTGATGAGCTGCTAGTTTCGAGCGGTTGCCTCTCCTTCATACTTCACAAGCTCTGCCGATATGCAGTCGACGCAGGGAGTCTTGTTGTTTTTCAATCGATTTATTGCGTCTACAACTTCTTTGAAAGAGGGCTCTGGGATCTGAGGCTCGACTGTCTGTATGTCTGGTGCGTTTATTTGTGGTTGATGGGTGCGTACATTAAGCAGGTTTGCAAAGTACTGCTTCCAGCTTGTCACGATATTGTTTGTTTCTGTGACCAGACAGCCGTTTGTGTTTCGAATTATTATAGCTCTTCCTCGGTAGCGATTTCTAATTGAGTATATGTGGCATACATACCTCTGATAATATTTGCTCTGGTATTTTGTAGAATTTTTTCGATCCGAGTCTTCTCCCATTCGCGTTTTGTGCGTTTGAAAAGTTTCATTGTCTCTTTCCGAATTGTCGCGTATCTTACTGCGTTGACTTCATCATATGTGAGTAAATGGATCACTCTGAGATATTTACGTGCTTTGATCTTTGCCCTGCACTCATCGTCAAACCAGGGTTTGGACTTAATTGTTTTCTTAAATCCTAATACCTTTTGGGCTGTTAGTTTGATTGTGTCTCTGATCGATGTCCATTTAGTGTCCATACTATTAGCTTCCTCTTCCCCACTGCTCCCATTTTCTAGAATGCTAAATCTATTCGTTAGTTCGTCTTGATATTCTGCCCTTTTGCGCAAGTCTTTCAATTTATCCGTGTCGAACTTTTTGCTCGTCTCCCATGACTGCCCATGTGGGATTGCTGCGAGGCGACTCCTGATTTGGCCCATCACTAGAAGATGATCGGTTTCGCAATCTTGTCCTCTATATGATCTTACGTCAAGGATATTCGAGTGGTGTCTTTTTTCTATGAAGAAGTGGTCTATTAAGTTACGCGTTACGCCGTAGGGTGATATCCATGTGGCTTTATGAATTTGCTTGTGCTTGAACATCGCGCTTTTCACTACCAGATATTTCGACGATGCGAACGTAATAATTCGAATCCCATTATCATTTGAAACGTCGTGTAGACTTTCTTTACCTATAGTTGGTTGGAAGATATCTTTACGTATGTACATATGTACGTCTGGTGCGTTTATTTGTAGTTGATGGGTGGCGCACATTAAGCAGGTTTTCTGTTTTCAGTACTATTTCCATCTGGTCCGGATATTGTTTGTTTCTGTGACCAGACATCCGTTTGTGTCTCGAATTATTTTGACTCTCCCTCGGTTACCATTTCGAATTGAGTTTATGTCGACATACATACCTCTGATGTTCCTTGCTCTGGCGTTTTCTAGGATTTTTTCAATCCGCATTCTTCTCCCATTCGCGTTTTTTTTTTCGTTTGAAGAGTCTCTAATTTTGCGATCACTAGAAGACGATCAGAGTCAAAATCTGCTCCTCTATATGGTCTTACGTCAAAGGTGTTTGAGTGGTGTTTTTTGCCGCCGGGTGATATTCATGTGGCTTTATGAATTTGCTTGTGCTTGAACATCGTGCTTTTCACTAACAGATCTTTTGAGGCTGCGAACTTAATAATTCGAATTCCAGTATCGTTTGAAATCTCGTGTATGCTTTCTTTACCTACAGTTGGTTGGAAGATATCTTCGTCTCCAATTTGCGCATTCAGAACTCCGAGGAGGATTTTAACATCGAACTATGAGATCCCATCAAATACTTCCTCGAGGGTCTTGCAGAATGTGTCCTTCGTTTCTTCGTCGGTAGATTCCGTTGGGGCGTGTACGTTTATAAATACATAATTAAATATATATATATGTACATATATATATATATATATATATACGCATGGGTGAACTGGAAAGTTTCAGACCTAACAAAGAAACAAGACGTTTTTTCTTAAAATTTATTTTTATATTTCTATATAGTCTCCCTGTAACTCCACACACTTCTCCCAGCGTTACTCCCATATATATATATATATATATATATATATATATATATATATATATATATATATATGTATATATATATATATATATATATATATATATATATATACATATATACATAGGTGCACTGGAAAGTTTCCGACCTAACAAAGAAACAAGACGTTTTTTCTTAAAATTTATTTTTATATTTTTACATAGACTCCCTGTAACTCTACACACTTCTCCCAGCGTTACTCCCATCGCTCTACCAGCCCAAATAGTACTCGGCATTTTTCTCTGCAAAATAACTTTTCACGAAGCAGATTGCCTCCTCATTTGACGAAAATCTCTGTCCTCCGAGCGCAATTTTTAGATTAGTGAACAAAAAGAAGCGGCTTGAGGCTTGGTGTGGTGAATAAAGCGGATGGTGAAGCAGTTCGAACCGTAATTCGTGGATTTTTGCCATGGCAACCGCTGAGGTGTGAGACGGTGCGTTGTCTTGGTGAAAGAGGATTTTCTTTTTCTGCAAATGTGGCCGTTTTCCGCAATTTCTGTCTTCAGTTGGCCAAGTAATGATGCGTAATATGCTCCTGGAATGTTTTTTCCTTTTTGAAGATAATCGATTAAGATAACTCCATGACTATCCCAAAAAACACTCGCCATCACTTTCCCAACCGAAGAAAACAATTTTTGCTTTTTTTTTGGAGCCGATTCTCCCTTTGCAGTCCACTGTTTTGATTGTATATTTGTTTCGGGTGTATACTGGTGTATCCAAGTTTCATCAATACTAATAAATCGGCGTCAAAACTCGGATTTATTGCGCCTAAACTGCGCCAACAGAGCGTTGGAAATGTTCATTCGAACACGTTTTTGGTCTAACGTGAGCAAACGCGGCACCCAACGCGTGGACAGCTTTCTCATGTCTAAATCTTGAATTAATTGACAAGCCCGTTCTTTGGACATTTTCATAGCCTCTGATATATCTCTCACTTTAATTCGGTGGTCGTCTAGCACCATTTGGTGGACAAAAGTTTAATGACAGCTCGATACTCAATTTCGTTCATTTTCACAAAAACACTCACATAGACTCACTCAAACGACTGTCAAATAAAAACCACGTGTCCAAAATGGCTGAAATTTTCGTGAGTAACTGTCAAAAGATGCACATCTACATTCACTAGCTTTTATTGACGAGTGCTGCTATCTTCACGTTAAGGTCCGAAACTTTTCAGCCCACCCATGTAGTCATAAATACAGCCACAAACAAAGTTCTGTCGCCGAAAGGCAAATTATACAATAGTCATGTAATGTTTTGCTTAGAGCCTCTGCGGAGGACCAGTAAGTTATAATATAAGATAATGAAGCTAAAATTTAAACATTTTTTTGTCTAGCATATAATTTAGAAACTACGAATATAAAAAGAAAATAAAAAATGTTGCAAAAATGAAAATGAAACGCGTGTGGTCGAATCCAGAACAAATATTGTGGCGCCTTGGAGTCCACTATGGCCCTTGGATCAACGACGACACAATATATTGACAAGCGGATGTGCTTGCTTTTGGTGATGTTCACACAACACCAACAGTGTGTTTGTAAACACCATGCATCTGTTTATGCAGCTGTGTGGCTCAGAAAATAAGGATGGAAATTTCTGTTATGCTAAATCAGCAATTCGTTGAAATGGGGTTACATTATGTTATGTGCATAATGGCGTGACCTCAGCGTGATGTACATTAAAGCGAGTGCTCTGAACTGGACTTAACTTAACTTAACTGTGGAATTTCAACAAAATGCGTTAAAAAAAAAAAAACAGAAGCTTGGGGGAAACTTGGCGAAGAAACTAAATGATGAGGGTATCTGACTCCTGACGAACTTTACGGGCAAAAATGTTATGTAGTGAACAGAATCTTGGGATATATCAATATTTATTAAAAAGAAGAAAAACGTAATCGGAAGAATATCATAAACATATTTCATGGATGTAGTTTGCCGCATTTCTTTTTGCTTCCGAAAATTAATTATTCGTCACCGGGAACGAGTCACTTACTATCAAGTTAGAAAAAAAAAATTTGCAATTGAGTTATATTTGTACACAATAGTTTTGCCTCCTCAATTGAGTGGAAGACTGACATATTAGAAGATAGTGTTTGTGATGTCGTTTCCAAGTGCCCAGACATTCCTACTACGAGGGGTGAAATAATATTTTTTGTCTCACTTTATACTCATTCGAGAAATATGTGTGCAAACTGTGCAAATTACAGTCATTTTGTCCTTCTGCTTCCCCGTTTAAAACGAAGATTTATAATGATAGTTACAGATCATATTTATCAGGGAGACATAGTTTGAAATATATTTCGAAACAAGAGTTAACCTTTTTGCTGTTACAAGCTATTACCATCGCACTGGAATCCGATTACAGAACCACGTAACAAAATAAAACTTTTGTAATTCTTCGGTTTTGTGCAAATAAACATATCTCAGGAAATTTGTTATAAGTAAATATCTAATTGAATATGACTCATTCCAATCTACCAAATGGATACTCTGAAAACAGTCAAAGTAAACAAACGGAACATGTTCACCCTCCATGTAACATTTGTCACGATTAACTATTGATGTAAGGTCACGACATATTCAATTTAATCTATAAATAATTGCTGTTGTGACTTCAAGCTGAACTATAATTTGACTTATTAAAGGTAATTGGTTCTAAGCGAATCTTTGTGTTATTAGTGTTGTATAACCCTATTTAAATGACAATACTGAAGCTGACTTACTTATGTATATGAATATACTTCAGCTTATTGTTTATGTCAGCAGTGATGTAAACTATAGTGGCATTGAACTACTTGTAGACAAGACAGTCATAGAGTTTTTCACACTTACCACCAGGAAAAAAGCTTAATGACTAAAAAAAACCACACTACATGTTATAAACGAAACCCTTTCGCTTTCTTTTTTTCTGTTCTTATTATATTATTTTTCCTTTCTTTTTACGCAAGTTAATTCTTTATATTTGATTTCACAAATTTAGGGATATATGGGATTGGTTCTAAATGTGTACGCGATTTGTTTGATATAATATATTTTGGACAAATACCCAGGCGTGCGGAGGCGCTAGCGTTGTCGTTACATGCATGTTCGCTAACAATTATTCTGTCATTTCGATAGGAATGTACTGCAGTATATTACTTCGATTTGCAAGTCATTAGTCAAGCACCTATCGGTTCGTAAAAGGATCACAGGGTCTGAGATAACCAGGTCAAGTACGAATAATAAATGAAGGGCGTCCTAAGTCGTCGAGGGTGCCAGAGATTTTTCAGGGAGTTAGTGAATATGTTAGGGAAAATTCATAACAATCAACCCACAAGATGTGTCGAGCCTTAAAGAAGAAGAGGACTACTCTACGAAGAATTTACACCGCAATTCGCATTCCAAAACGTTCAATTGACACAACAATTGAACCCAAACTACTTGTTGAAAGAAATGCTTTTCAAAAAACACGTCTTACGAAGAGAAGGCATTGAATGGCTCGAGTCTTACTTCGGGTAATTATTTTCTTCAGGTATACTTAAAACCAAGAACCTACTATACAGGAGGATTTGATTTAAGACCGCCAACGAGACCCCACGTGCGCATCTGCCTCGTGATCCGTACCATCGGATCAATTGTGCAATCCGTTTTGGGAATCTTAAATATACACAAGATACCCAATTGCACTATCGTTCGCGCGAGAAGTCGTTCTGTGGAATCCTGAACAAACAAATGGATCTTCACACACGCTACCGAGTGCAGTGAAAAGTTATCTGTGCGATCCAATGCAAATAAACAGTTCTCCACACACGCGTCTTAGTGCTGTGAAAAGTGCGAGGATATACACGCGAGTGATGTGCAGTGCGGGAAAAAAACTCTACGCATTCCATCCCTTGTGTCTGTTTTCCTTTTTTCGCACCGCTGTTTGCGTCCCTCGCGCATCGATCGTCATCATCATCGGCACTACAACCGGGATCCGGTCTTGGCCTTATTTAACAAATCTTTCCACCGGTCCCGATTTCGAGCCGATGTCATCCAGTTTAGCACTCCCAGGCTCTGGGCGTCCTGGTCTATGCCATCCGTCCATCGCAGACAAGGTCTGCCACGCTGTCTCCTTCCATACATCTTGCCACAAAGGTCTATAGCGTTTGCGACGATAGTGAAGAGCGAGTGTGATTCGAACCGACGCTATCACGGTTAGAATCACTAAAAGATAGAACAAAGCTCTTACCCATCAGGCCACTGCCGCTTATGTGAATTTGATTCTTAAACTCAAATACATTCGACTAATGTGGTAATGGTATATTATTGCTATGGTATACGGCTTCAATGGATGTGCTTTTGGTGGTGTTGTTCTTTACTAGTCGTGTGTGTATCTGCTAGAAACGCCACAGGACTTTCCGGGGAGGCTTCTCTTCGCTCATTCGAACTAGGTGTCCCGCCCACCGGAGTCTACCGAGCTTGATTTTCCTTACAACATTAGCTTCAAGGTAGATTGCGTACAACTCATGGTTGTAGCGTCTCCGGAATCTTCCTTCCTCACATACGGGGCCAACAATTCTCCTTAAGACCTTTCTCTCGAACGCGGCCAAGAGTTCAGAGTACCTTTTATTAAACACCCAGGTCTCGGACCCATACATGAGTACTGATAAGACCATGGTCCTCTACAGTAGTAGCCTGGATGTTCTGTTAAAGAGCCTTGATAGACCATAGTAGGCTTTGTTGGATTTAATCAGCCGTTCGCGTATTTCTTCTTCCATATTGTTATCGGCTGATACTATTGACCCAAGGTAGTTAACGGATTGCACTAATTCAAATATGTGCTCCACTACCCTGATAGTTTAACCAACGTTAGGTCTTCTCTTCGCAGAAGTTGCCACCATGTACTTAGTTTTTCCCTCATTAATGTGCAGTCTCAGTTTTTGTGCCGTCTGCTCGAACTGGGTGAAGGATTCCTGTACCGCCGATTCGGTTCTACCGATGATGTCGATGTCATCTGCGTAGGCAAGTATCTGGCTGGACGTTGACAATCGTCCTTCTTGTTGTAACGCCAGAGTCACGGATTGCTTTCTCCAACCCCAGGTTGAAGAGGAGGCAGGCCAGACCGTCACCTTGTCGGAGTCCATTATAGATGTTTATTGGTTTGGACAGCAATCCCACTATTTTTACTTGACTAGTTACGTTGGTTATGGTCAACCTACAAAGTCGTATCAATTTGTTTGGAATGCCGAATTCTCTCATGGCATTATATAGTTCTACCCTGGCTATGCTGTCGTAGGTGGCTTTAAAGTCTATCACGCATCGATACCCTCAATTTATTTATAATCTTTGGAGAGTTTTTGGTGTCTGAGTGGAATAATGTTCGTCATGGAAGGGATGTGACCTGGATTCCGGCACGGATCTAGTGGGTTAACCTACTACAAGGGCATAACACCTGTAGTGGTTGCTTTCGCTTATTTATTGCTGGTCCCGACGTGCATCCTTTCCCGAGGCGTATTGGTTTTCTGTGTCAGGCCATTTCAATGGAACGGGAATTTTGCGTTGATTTTTGTAACATTCGCGGCTTGAGATGCAATTTTTCTTCTGTGTCTGCCCACGACTCTAACCAGAAACCAACCATCCTTGCACTTAGCGAAACCCAGGTAATTACTAATACAGATATTTTCGATTTTAATCTACCTGGATATAACTTAGTGCCACTGTTCTTTCCACATCGTGGTTTAGTCCCATACATACGAAATGATATTGCTTATCAGCTTCTGCCACAATATGGGCTCTGTTCCAACCCAGAATTTAATTTCTCGTGGCTAAAACTTTACGTTTGTAAGCATACCATACATTATTGCTTTCTTTACAGAAGCCCAAACTTGGATGGAAACGCATCTTTTAACGAATTTGATGGTCTGTCTGATTCTATCAATAGGATCTTGACCCTATATCCGCACACTGAAATCGTTATTGCGGGTGATTTTAATGTGCATAACTCTCAGTGGCCTCGTCACTCTTGACACACAACACCTGAAGGTCAATATGTTCAGCTATTTTCTGTTTCAAATAATTTAACTCAACTTATCAATGATCCAACACGGGGACCAGACATATATGGTCATTTCGCCAACACTCTGGAACTGTTTCTCACCTCACACCCAAACAAATACACAATTGAAGTTTCTTCGCCCCTGGGCACTTCAGACCACTGTGTCGTGTCAGCTAAATATCCTCTAACCAATGGTAACGTTAATGAGAAAGCTCCCAAAAGACCAGTATGGTTCTACGAGAAAGTCAACCGGGAAGGTCTCAACGACTTTTTTGGGAAGTTAAATTGATCGTTATTTATCCTCAATAACGATGTTGACTCTATAGCGGACACATTGACAGACACGGTTCTGCTTGGCATGCGAACCTCTATTCCACACAGGGTAAAGAGCATCAAACCGAAGAGAAATATGTAGTTTGATTCCGGCTGCAGAGAAGCCATTAAGGCTAAAGTAGCAACAGGTCCAGAGGAGATCTGATGGCATACCTTACCGAAAAGTGGAGCCATTCCATCTAATACCTCGGTGAAAGCAAGGTAGTCCATTGGATATTTCAAAAGCCTTCGACAGAGTTCGACATCCAGCACTTTTATCAAAATTACATTCCTATGTTCGGTACTCTAACCCACTCTCTTCCTCATCTTTATAAATGATTTCTTGTCAATTACTCACAACCCAATTCACTCGTTTGCTGATGATAGCACGTTGAGTTTCTCCTACTCATATGAACACTCCCGTCCAAACTCTTCGAACATCTCTACCAACCAGCAACTTATGCTTGATACATTGAATTCAGACCTCAACAAGATATATCAGTGGGGATCATCTGACCGAGTAGAATTCAACGCCTTAAAAACTCAGTGCTGTCTCTTGTCGTCAGAGGCAAACGCCAAAGTAAATATACTGTCTATGAACGGCACTTGCATCGACGAAGCCAAGGAACTATCAATTCTCGGCACTCGAATTAATTCGACTCTTAATTGGAATGACCACATATTTGATGATGCGAAAAGTGCAGCCAAATGTGTGGGTTCCTTGAGAGATGCAAAAGATTCTCCAGCCAACCTGGCCACTATTTACAATGCGTATAATC
This sequence comes from Microdon myrmicae, assembly GCA_963931805.1. Classification (NCBI taxonomy): domain Eukaryota; kingdom Metazoa; phylum Arthropoda; class Insecta; order Diptera; family Syrphidae; genus Microdon; species Microdon myrmicae. The sequence goes on from OZ007497.1 coordinate 89,440,938, forward strand.
GTCCAAAAACTGAGTTTGTGGGGAAGACGTATTGTGTGCAGGTGTACTGCACCGGGAAACCTTTTTCTGCCATCAGCACTATAAGTTCCGCTGAAACAAAACCGAGAGGAGAAAAACTGTTCGCCAAGACATCGAGGAAAAATTAAACACAGGATATTGCAGCACGGCAAATTAAACGCTTAGGTTTGATTTATTAGTTCAAGATTCCTTTAATATGGGGAAATTTAAGTACACTTGTTTACAATAAATTTCGTCCTTCTTATCTTTATTATGAGTTTAATTAACGGTTAAAAGGCACCGTACAAAATGACGTGGCGAACAATAATGTAACGTAAAACTGATGATTGGCTAAAATCTCGAACACTCTCGACTCTGGTTATATTATATTCGCGTCCCCGTGCGCACCGGGGAGCGGGAGCGGCACGACGGCGTGGTCGGCGGATGTAATTGGACTCCATGATTCAACCCTCATTTGTGGTGAGTTTAATGGTACGATGATAGATATCCTCTCCACTAAGGATATGTTTTTACTTACCACCAGAGAAACGTAAAGTCTCTCTTGGTGGAGTAGAAAACCAGATCTCGTAATGGAGATCTTAGTGGTATGTATGTGATCGTTTAGATCTGTGTTGTTTACTCATGCGCGAAGGCAATGGAAAAACAAAGCAGGCAGGCGGCAAGGACAAAGAAATCGGGGAGATCATGGTTTATGATGTGCATCGCGGCTAAATAAATAGACGACGATGCATCGAAGAAATGATGTTAAAAGAAAACATGGGAGGAGGACATCATAAAAAGTCTTAGATGAGTGATGCCCTTGTGTAAATACACGAATAGACATTGGGAAAAGGTGCTAATGGGTTGCGATACTTTATACAATGAACATTGTATAACGTATCTTGGGTCGGTGGCCGAAACGAATCCATTGCTTGCATTTGTATATGCAGGGAAATTCGTTTGTGGGGAACGGATTCTATATTTGCATTGTTTATGCTTTGAATTCAATCCGGCGGCTATGCGCGAAGTCGATGATTGTTTGGAGATTCAAACAACGGAGCATTTCGGGGTAAAATGCTTGCAGCTGTATCAATAGCTGCAGGTCATTGCGAAGCAAATTAGATGGTTATACAATGACGGTTTGTATAACATCTATGCTAATTGTATATGGCACCTAAGGCGACTCAAGTGTCGAACTCTAGTGTGAGTGTTTACACTAAACGAGAATTCGGTTCTTGGTCGCTAATGCAGAGATGCATTGATGCCTGCATGAATGCCCTTGCGGGAGAAATTCTTACAGGAATTCCTAGGTAATGCGTATGTATGATTGGGATCTGTGATAAATTTGGATAAAATTCTTATGGAGAATTTTTAGATTCTAATGAATAAATAAAGGTAAGAATTCTTTTCCAAACGTTTTTAAATAAATAAATTTGATAAGGTTGATGCGTGAAGCATTTACAGGTGCTAATGCGATTGCATTAGCAGGAAATTATGAAAGTTGCGTAGCAGTTATGGGGGTTATTCGGGTAAGTAACAGTGGGGTTTGGCGGAACCGCCACAAGTGCAACGCCTATATTTGGTCAGGCGCATCCAAAATTGCAATACACACGCCCGACAGGATGCAAAAACTTGCAGTGAAACTTATTGGGGACTCAGTCGGATTTTCGCGCGATACCCGTCAATCTGTGAATGCGCATCAGTTCACGTTGAAAGTGGACTTCTGGCGCACAAATAAACATAGAGAGGCATTCTTTAGCCGAACCACACGAATGTGGAGTGTTCTGCCTGAACATGTGTTTCCTGGTCGTTATGATGTCCAGACATTCAAGACCAATATACGTCGACACCTCCCTTCGTTATCCACTTCCTCTCCATCCGCTCGCACTGTGCTCAGACATTTAAGGGCACTTCAAAATCCCCTTTTGTGTGCGTGTTAGTGTACAAAAAAAATTAATAAATAAAAACATATTTTACAGGAAATTGACCTCATTCCAATAACAACTTATCCTCGTATTTTTTTTTTTTTTTTTTTTTTTTTTTAATGTGCTAATCTGATGTGGACAATTTCAATAAGCTGGTACACGTTACTTGGAAAATACATCTTTCAAAAATGAAATTGAAACTTTCTTTTTTTTGTAATTTTTAGAAGTCTTTAAAACAGTCCCAAGTTTCGTAATTTTATTTATATTGTATATTTTAATTGGGGGTATAGATAAAGGCCATACCGCATAAATACAATAAAGTTGCGCATTGAACGAAAAAGAAAAGAAAAAATTATAAGTTGGCTGTAAAGTCAAATCTTATAAGTTATGTCGTCTGTTTTTTACAAGCACAAATCACGTAACTTCCTGTGTAATATTCCTTTATGTTTTATTTCTAATAATTCTCGTAAACATAAGTCAAAGATGTAATGTCAAGTTTTATGCACTATGTTTTTTAAAACAGAAATTCCTTTTTAATTTCGCTTCTTATATTTTAATGTAAAGTGAAATGCTATAGACAGTGTATTATATTACTGCTTCTTTTTTTTTCCTTCTTTAGTTTTTAGTTCATTACACACAATTCGCTGATATTTATTGAGGGCAAATAGTTTTTAAGTATGTAATACATCTTTCCCACCAGTAGCCGTAATTCTAAATGGTGAAGAACAATTCTGTTCAGTGTAACCCCGACTCTGGTGCAGCTGACGTCTACTTGTGTTCTTGGGCAGTGAACGAAGACTAACTTCACTGTTTGTTGAGTATGTAGTATAAAAAGAGCGCATGGGGAGCACTCGGTCTCTCTTTTTCTGGTGGTGAGCGTCAGGGTTATTAATAGAAATATAAGATCTTTTGTTAACATTATTACAATAAATAAAGAAAACTAACCTTTTACAAGTAATTGATTTAAATTGTGGGAGGAGGACATGTCTCTTTTGCGGAAAGCAAGGCCACTGCGAACCTCAAGTCGGCTGCGAAAAATTGACGTTTACCTTGATGAAATGGCGTCCTGAAGTTGAGAAGTCGAATTGGGAAGGCGTGCATACCCAATTGGGAAGTAAATCCAGTTATATAGGACGGAAATCACATAATCAGCCACCTTATTATAAGACGCTACCATGAGAAGTTTTTTTCAGGGCAACACAGCCACGGTGATGAACGAAATTAGGCAGAAATATTGGATGCTGGGCCTAAGGACGACGACAAAGAAGGTGATACATCAATGCCAGTGGTGCAAAGTCAACAAGGGCAAGTCCCAGGTGCCGCCTGTCGGTGATCTACCCAGCGAACGGCTGTACCATCATAAGTTCCCCTCCACCAGCACGGCAGTGGACTATTTCGGTCCAATGAAAGTCGCTGTTGGAAGAAAAACAGAAAAATGCTGGGGTGTTATATTCACATGCTTTACCACAAGAGCTGTACACTTGGAGTTGGCGAACTTACTCAATGTTAGTTCCATGGTTATGGTCTTGCGGCGAATGATGGCGAGACGAGGTGCTCCGAAGGTGATATGGAGCGACAACGGGACTAACTTCGTGGGTGCAAATAGAGAGCTGGAAGAGGTGGCAAAGGGGGGGGGGGGGGGGGGGTCCAGTGGAAATTCATACCGCCCGGCTGTTCGAACATGGGAGGTGCATGCGAGAGGCTCGTGCGCTTGGTAAAGACAGCTTTGTTTGCCGTGCTGCGCACGAGGGTCCTTCTAGGGGAGGTTGTGACTGAAGTGGAGCATGTCATAAATTCACGCCCGCTGACTCCCATAAGTTCTGATCCGGAGGAAGAAGAGAGTCTAACACCCAAGCATTTCGGAGTAACATCGCCTGGTGAATTCAATAACTGCGAGCTCGTAGGATAAGCGAACTGGGGGACTGCCCAGCAGTTGGCGGATCATTTTTGAAATATATGGATTAAGGAATATCTACCTACTTTGATGCCGAAGAGGATTTCCGGACGACCCCCTGCATACCCACAGGTCGGAGACATAATCCTGGTGGTGGATGCGTCACTACCACGAAACACTTGGCCTCGAGGGGAGGTCCAAACCTTGTATCCGGGACCAGGTGGGAAAATCAGGATCCTGGATGTGAGGACAACATTTGGAGTACTGCTAAGACCGAGCCGCCGGATCGCCGCAGTGGTTCCCATGAAAGCGTCGCCTCAACAGGATGAAGTGACTTACACTGCGGCGAAATATACGAAGCCGAGGACGGAGCAGCACACGACTGCCGACTGGCGGTTCTTTTTTTTTAACTGTATTTATTAACCGTAATTTTAATTTGTACATTTAAGTGATACAGTGACATAAAATTAATTTTGTAACAATTGTTTACATGTAATTATTATAATAATACATACATTTTCCAAACGATGTTTCAATAGTTACAGGATAGATGTGTGTTTATACATTTAGTAGTGTTTCGTCTTCCTGGGAAAAGTCAGAAAACCAGGAGTCTTATTATTATAAATGAGCTATAAACAAAACGAACTTTTATAATTAAGGGGATATAAGAATTACAGGATGTGGAGTGAGGTCAGTTATGGGTCAGAGGTAGAGTGTTTCTTTCCGGTTGTTCGTTGGAATAACATAAAATGTTGGAAAATGGTTGGATGTTACAGTATTTAAACTGGCTGGGGGTAAGTACAGTGTTATGGTATATGATCTCATTTGAATCATTTACGAGTCTGCCTGAGGTGAACATAACTCTTGTGTGGAGACAGTTGGGATAGTGAGTGCTGATATCTAGAGGGTTTATAAGAGTGAGGATATTATGGGATTGGGGTTATTTTGTAGGTTTTCGATAAATTTGATAGACAGCTCGAGGAATCGTCTATCGAGGCGTTCTGTACCAGCGGCATTGTAGAGTTGGACGTTACTATAGTACTTATAGGAGTTAGGACGACGATGTACTCCAAAGACATACCTAAGGCATTTTCTTTCGAATGCTCGCAACTTCTCCATTTGGGAGGGTGTGATATGGTACCACAATGGGCACGCGTACGTGAGTGTGGGTCTGATAATTTGTTTGTAGATGAGCAGTTTGACGTTATGAGAGAGACTATTAGGTTTCCACATACCCCTCTACAGAGATTAAGCTGAATTGTGGCTTTATGAAGGGAATTTTTAATGTGGGGGGAAAAAGAAAAGATATTAGAAAAAGTTATTCCCGGATATTTTAGGGTTTTGGAGGGTTTTATCAGAGTGTTGTTTAGTTTAATTTTAATTTTGTTGTGGCATCGTCTAGTGTTGTTTGTACAGTGCTCGCTTTTGCCCTTCAACACTATGGGCTGCGTTTTATTTGGGTTAAGGTGACTTTTTCACTTATTAAAGTATGTTGAGATGTTAGGGGGGAAGTTGTTAATGCGGTTTCTTGCAGCCTTAACAAATTTGCTGCTGGAGTAAATTAATGTATCATCAGTATAATTCAGCATTACAACATTAAGAGATACGGGTTGAGGAATATTTGAGGTATATATCAGATATAAGATTGGCCTTAAAATGGAGCCTTGGGGAACACCCGCGGTTATGTTGTGAGCTTCTGAGATAGAAGAATGTATTCTCACAACGAATTTTCTGTCAGAAAGATAAGAGGCTAAGAGCTTTGTTGTGTGAGAGTTTAGCCTAAATATGGAGTGCAGTTTTTACGGAAGCCCTGAGATCCAGAAACAATCAATCGAGAGATATGCACACGGTTGGACCGGTTGTAACACCGTGTGTAAGTTTTAGTAGAGCATGACATGTGGATTGTCGCTTACGGAATCCGAACTGAGAGTTATGGATGACCGCATTCTCATTGGCAAATGGGAGAAGATTTTGATAGATCTTGCGTTCAAGTATCTTACTTAGCGTACTTAATAGAGATATTGGACGATAATTGCAAGGGTTATTACTACCACCAGGCTTCTTAATAGGAATTACTACCGCAGTTTTCCAGTTCTCTGGGAAGTGTGATGCATTAATCATATGATTAAGAAGAACGAGAATGGGAAGCAGATTTGGCGGGCGTAGCCTTTTAAATATAAGGTGTGGGATTCCATCTAATCCAGTTGACTTTTTGATATTTCCTGATCTTACGATCTCGGATAATTCGTCCGCAGTTAGAAAAGTTGTTTTGTCTAAGGGGTGTGAAGCTATGTTTGTGTTGTTAAATTCACCGATGAAAGAAGTAAAAGATGGGAATAATCTGTTTGAGATATATTCGTTTATGGTGTCCTCGAAGCCAGTAGTTGAGAGGGAATTATTTTGCTGATGAACCTTTAAGAAGTGTTCTGGGAGGCAATTTGCTATGTTTATATCGGATTGGGCAATATTATTGCTGATTGGGTTTATGAGATGATCAATTCGGGGCTTATATTTACGACCAGTTAATTGATTGATGTTTTTGAGAGGATCACGATTTGGTTTGATATTTTTAAATGTGGAGATGTAGTTTTCATCTTCAAACTTTTTCAACTGCTCATTTATCAGAGTGGATAGGAGTTGGATCTGGCTTTTAATAAAGGGGCAGTATCTTGTATGAAGTTTTCGGCGGAGTCGCTTTTTAAAGCGCAATAATTTGGTTAGGATGCTGGGCAAAGGCTTTCCTAAATAGTTATGAGGAATGGTTATCGGGATGTTATTGCTGAGAGCCTCCTTAAGAATTTGCTCTATTCTTAAAGATGCTTGATGAATTTAAGTAGGGAGTAGGTTAGATGCTTCCGGGATATACAAGTTAGAGAAACTTATCGCTATGTCCCTATTGACATTTCTCCATTTTGTTTTGCAGAAATTTGGGGCAGGGTTTGACGAGTAGAGTGTGCCGAGAGAGGAATTTTGGATTGTGGTGTGAACGGTACCATGATCAGAAGGAAATATAAAGGAGACTGTAGGTCGACCCGCTGAATAAACATCGTCGGACTTGAGGAAGAAGTCGATTGTTGACCTGGCTGAGCTAGTGACACAAGTTGGCTGTAATGGGGAGTCAATGTATGTATATGGATAAGACGGGAGGAGGGTTAGCAATTGGCGACCATATTTGTTGCATTTATTATTATTGAATGCTGTATGACGAGCATTCCAGTCTCCCCCAATTATAAATGGAGCGGGAACGGACTGTTGGATTATCTGAGAAATGTCAGCATCTGGGAAATCTGGTTGTCATGAAGGGTGAATATAAATGGATGCTAAGACGAACACTTTATTGTTATCACAAAAAAGTTTACAAGCTGTGTATTCAATGCTGAATATATTGGTGAATCTAATTGCACTGAATTGAAATTTTTGTGTACTAAGGTGCCGGTACCTCCGTGAGATCCATTAGTTCTAGGGTTAGAAACAAAAGTATAATTGGGAATGGAAATTCGGGAATTTGTTTTGAGCCAGGTCTCTGAAACGAAGATGATATCTGGGGAAAATTTGTCAACAAACAACCGGAGGTGTTGCTTACGTATATTAGAGTAAATGGATTCTGTGTTGAGGGATATAATGGTTAGTTTAGAGAGAGCTGGAAAGAATATGGGAAGTTATTAGTGAAAGAATCTGACCTTTTTTTCAGTTTCTGACATATGCCTCAGCGAAGGAAGCATGACCTGTAGGCTTTGGATGTAACCCATGATGTCCAGATTGAAAATTTTAATATTGTCGTTAGAGGGAGCGGTGGTGTTTAGGTTTTCTTTTGCTGCATCCGCGTGGGATATTCCGGGTAGGGTAAACTTTGCTTCCTGCAATACTGTAAGTTTCGTTGTAGTTGGTTTAACTGTTGACATTGCTAATGTCCGTCTTTTCAGAAGTTTTAGTTTCTGAGAACATTGAGAGAAATTTGCTGGATGAGGGCCTCCACAGTTACAACATTTTACTGTAATCTTCTTTGTGGTAATGGATCCATCGGCGTTGGCGGTTTGTACTGTCTCTGCTTCCAGGCCTTGTGGATTTACCTTGCATTCATCGAACTCGTGATTCTCTGCGCATCTGCCGCAACATCTTTACTGGTGACATGAGACCGCCAAGTGTCCTGAGTCTTGACATCGCTTGCAATGTAGAATATCTTGTTTGTGTGGCTCCTCGGTTGCGATTTTTTGGGTTAAGCCGAGTGGTGGACTGAGGATTTAAACCAGTCGCTCTCTTTGTTCCTGTGACAACATGCGAACGAGGGAACGAGGACAAAAGAGAGAATAAAAACAGCGGCAGTTGAGGAGTACAACCAGTACAATGCAAGTACCCGACAAGACTACAGCGCCCGCCATCCAGAGCAGAGTCCGGCCCGGAGGTGCACAAAATAAAGAGATTGAAGTAACATATAAACAAATAAGTACCTATCTTTGTAAATATATAATCAAACAAATAAAGACAATACGGTTGTACTTTCAAATAAAACACAGTTCACTCATTGATAGGCGATCCGTACTCGTAACATTAAAGGGACGCCACCTTGCAGTAACACTAGTATTTTATTAATATGTCGATTAAAATATTAGCACTAACTACTCTACTACCGACTCTACTTGGAGACTGGTTCCAACGACGCGAAGCGACCGGTTATTTACTTTGTTGTTTTTGTAAATCCGCTGAGAAAACCCGATAATACCATGTAACCGTTATATCGTATGATCTTTTGAACTCGAGTTTATCTGAGGTATCACCGCCGGTATCATATCTGGGCGTAGAAAGAAACAACAACCAAGGTGAGTATCTTTCCTAGGGGAAATTTTTTTTCAATTGACAAATAACCGTAGCGGGTGAAGTCCCCCAATCAGAGAAAAATACGTCGAATGTGTCTCGTCAAAAAAACCGTTTAATAACTATAGTTAAGCGAATAGGGGAGATTCTCAACAAGAAGATTTAAAAAGATCGATTTTTTAAAATTTCTTTTGATAGTTTATATTGTGTAGATTAAGTCCCCACAACCGTTTTTCCGAAAATACTTTTATTAAAAAGTTACAGCATGACGAGGCCAAGTGAGGTCGTTTATTTTTCACTTCAAGGGGTCTTGTTCAGTCGGCTCTCAAATGTATACTAACAGATCAATCGACCTGAAAATTTATATACAAGCTGATGAGACATAGTACTATAGAATATAGTAATAAAACATAGTAATTAGACCTGTAGCGGTTCTACGAACCATACAACTCCTTACAGGTGAGTTATCCTTTCCGCCAAGGAACTCTACTCACCTTTCGCAGTACACGTGCCCACAGACACGTGGCCCAATGGTCATTACCATACCTGTAACAAAGGTTATATCAAATTGCAACAACGTTGAACCCGATATCAAAAACCAAGGAACTTAACGTTCAAAAGCTTCCAATATCGAGTTCAACGCATCCATACATGGTATTCTACCCCAATTCAAAAGGGTAGCTAAAGAATCGCATCTAAGCAATGCCTCAAATGCAGCAAGCATCGCATACAGGTCACCAATCACCCATTCTAAGCATCAACGCGATGTTTCCCACGAAATACCACTGTCGGTAAATAAACCGAACAACGGATGCATACTCTGGTAGCTAAATGCAATTAGCACCTAAATTCCTTGCATGGCCCTAATGAAGGCACACTTGCGCAAACAAAACGACTCATTGCGCCGCTGATTAGCAGTCGAGCAACCATAAACTCTTAACACTATCCCTGATAGATGTTTATGAGTAAAAAGGCAAACAAAGCCTTACATCCCATAGTCCGTGTACCCATCCGAATTGCATGCGATCCTTTGTCCGCATGCCAGATGTGTAGTACAAATAAACCCAAGAATGATCGGAGAATAAGCGGCGGCATCCGATCAACAGACAAAGGGACAAGATACCGACCACCAGCAACTAATGGTAATGATGATGATATTGAACATCAGGAAGATTTCCCCTTTTTACAGAGACTATGGGTAATGCAGTTAACAGATACTTTGGGAAATTCTGTTAGCAGACAGGATGGGAAATTCGGAGCAGAGATGCGCTGGGAAGATTTCTCTTGCGATGGGGGATGCGAATACAGTTAGTCAACGTAGGGATCAGTCTATATCGAACAGTGGAAACGAGGAGTTACAGTTCCAGAATCCCTTAGAGGAAGTCAGCCCGCGCGGTGTCAATAGTAACGGTGGTAATCCTAAGTTAAATGAAATGTGTCAGTAGTACGTTTGTAATCTTAAGTTAAATGAAATGTGTAAGACAGTAACTTAAGAACAAAAAAATAAACCTGAAAATACGGAAAACAATAAACAGTGCGTGAAAACAAATTTCTCCGTGTTTGATTTAATTTGGCAGTGTCTCCGGGTTCCAGGTTACTCTTGTGTGTGTAAGCAGTGTTCGGCGGAACACTTACGACCTAATAGGCCAAAACCGCCAAAGACCTGCTGGTACCATATGTAGGTCAGGCCGGAAACCCCAATCTCGTATAGCATTTTGAAATTATAAAATGTGTTTTTCTCGAAACCATGCTTCAAATTGGTCTCCATGATATCTCAAAAACTACTCGTAGGATCGGTTTTTTTATTATTTTAAAGTAAATTAAGTTTATTGGAGTCTAAACATAAAGGTAGAAGATTGGTTCATTTTTTTCATTTCGACGTTAAGGATCAGAAAAAATATGCGAAAATCGGTGTATAAAGTTTGCATGTAGGCCATTTTGTTTATTTTCAATTTTTTTTTCTTGCAAATGGAATTCAGACGTCGGCATATAAATGTCATTTCAAAAACCTTTTTGTTGTTTGCAAACAGCACGAAGATGGAATCCAATTGGGTACCTATTTTCCGAATCGTCACACTGAGCCATCTATTAAATTGACAATTTGTAACATTTTTCACTAAAAAAAATTATTATGTATACATATATACTTAATAAATATGTGTACAAAATTTGACATTGACATTTGCTTCCGTCTCTGAGAAAAAAATGTAAGAAACACACGTCATTTTTGGCTCTCTAGATGAGAACGTCCCCTTAATAAATAAAGGAAAATACAAAATGCACAAGTATTGTGTTTTATTTGTGTGCAGTGTTCGGCGGACCACGAACAACGATATTAAACACCGCCAAAGTAAATATTTAAGGTTTACTTTTCACTATTTTAAGCACCATTAATTTATTAGAGAGATTAGCCTCTCCAAGAAAGGCACACCCGCTGCGATATTCTATATATAATCACTCTCCCGAAAAAAATTTGTTCCTGGCATTTAATCCCAATTATGTATGGAATAAGCCAATTTACTGTTGTACGGAATATTGCATACTACCTTCAGAAACAAAAATCTAATTAAAATTGTATAATTTCTTTGCAGGTTCGAAAAAAACTTCAGCTGCGCACATACTATGACAATAACATAAAGGAGTGTTAACCGAATTACATTGATTCCGTCCAATAAAGCAACCAATATCAAAATGGACAAGAAAGTGCGATCCGTTGATATTACATTTTCCGATTTGACATACTCGGTGAAAGCGCATAAATCTAAGAGTAAGTAAAATATAATATTATTATTAATAGCGATTTGTTGCTTTTTTATCTAATACACTCGCAAACGGGGATTTTGAGGTACCCTTGAATGTCGAACTACATGGGACTGGGAGAAGAAGGAGAGGATGAGGAAAAATGTTTGGATATAACGAACAAACATATGATCGGGACAGAGCATTCCATTCGTGTGGATCGGCTGATGAATAATTCTCTGTGTTGACCGAATTGATCCACAGTCTCTGGTTGATGAGATTTTTTTTTAACACACTGTGTTTATTTGACCAATAATCAATGTTTACATTAAGTACTACAGCTAACTTATAATTCTAGTGATACAATTGTTTACATGCATACATTACACATTTTTCAAACATAACTGAATCGCATTTTTTGTCAAAGCACGGTTTATCAGATGAACTTTGTTTGATGGAATATGGAACGTAGATCTCCATCCCGAGGAGAATAGTCTCCGTTACCGACTCCGCGCAAGCGTTAACTTCGGACTCGCCGACGCACACCTCCGACCATGAAAAAGATGCAATGAAAACTCGCAAATCCCTCCCAACTTCTGATTAAAAGTTGTTTGTTAACTTTATTTTAATTCGGTACAGTAAATACACTTAACAACGCTAGTTTTAATGTTCGTATGATTCTTTCTTTAAATTTAACAAATTTGTAGGAGCAAACCGAGGAGGCAATTATTACTTGTAACAAACGAATACATTTTTGTAGTTGTTGAACGCGACTCGCGACTTTTGAATATATCCGTCCCCGCGGCGCCACGGGGAGCAGGAGAAGACACAACCGGCTTGTCTGGGTGTTCTAAGATGACTCACGACACGTATGTGCGGTTTGACCGTTGAAAAACTGACTCCTCGAGGGATGAAATTTGACTCTGCTAGTGGCTGTTGCACTTAACATCCCCTAGCTGCAGTGGTGATGGATGCCATCGAATGGAAGGAGCAAATCCGATCGTTTTATTTGTCGATGACCAATGAAAGATCGATTAGAGTTTTGTTGGAAAATTTCCATGGTGCCGTACAATCCATTCGTTGAAAGCGAGGGCCAACGGAGATGCGAAGGAGCACAAAAGGAAATCGAAATACGCGGCTGATCAAACAGATGGTCGAATACGGAATAATAGGGTTTTCGATAGGGAATAAGGTTTTCTGTTGATGTTATGTCAACAGATCTTCGTTGCGATGGCAAAGGCTACAATGCTTGGGTGCATGTTTATTTTAGCAATTAGATAATGCAAGGGAATGTTGCCGTGCAGGCCAAAATAGCTTCTTCTGTTTACGTTGAGTATACAGAAGCATTCCGTTTCGATAGCCAGCGTGAGAAGCGTGGCTGTTCGTTATTTAGACAACGAATTATTAGACATGACCGATGCGGTGATCGTTCCTCGATAAGACAACGGATCATGTAATCGGTCATGCAGCTGTACAAATAAATGCGTGTACATGAAGGCTAAAGCCATGTCGTTGTAGGCAATAGATTTTTCTGTGACATTAAGTCAACAGAAAATTTGTTCATCATGGCAAGGGTTAGTGGTGAGATTGTTTGCGTTAGCAAAACGGTACGGTTGTTGGGATAGCAATCATGGGTCGTGTGCAACTCGATGATCGTTATCGGCTTAGGCGACTCGATCATCGGAAATTTGGCTCGCAAATATGCAGGCCAGCAAGTTGTCCGATGTGTCTTCTTGGACCAACGGATTGTTGGAACAAGAAAACACAGGAGGATTGGTGTATGATGCCATGGCAAGATGATGATCTTGCCGTGGGCTTATTTTCCAGGTACGAAATTGTTGAAGAGAGCTTTGTACTGCTCGTATATAGGTAAGCTGCTTATGGTTGGGGCTGGTATTTTTAGGTTGGAAACGGGGAGTTGGGTTAGGGCGATGTGTGGTTCTTCGGGCGCCTTAAAGAACCCCCCCACAGATGAATTCAGGTTATGTGTCCTTTGGGAGGGTACCTTTTACATGTGAAATACGCCTACGAAAGGGATTGGCGTTGGCGTGTTGTGCGCGGTCAGTGGACGAAATTTTGGTTGTAATTGTGGGTTGGTTCTCAGCGTAATATAGAGAACCTCCACAGAGTTACTATGTAACACTACACTAAATAATATATAATAATCTAAATAATTACACGCGCTCTTCCCTAGCCCCCCAGCTACCCCTATCACTCAATCATCTTCACCTTCCCGGTTTTTTCTCCTTTTTTTCGTTTTTAATAATGTCTGACTAACTACCCTAGATTTTAAGATACTCTGTAAGATTTTATATTAATTTAATTTAAGCTTGAATTAAACCAAATAAATGAGAGCTTTGCCCTCACTAAACACTAAGCATAAGCACGGGAATGCTGAGATTGATAACTTGAATTCTCTAAAAAGTTCTACAAGTAATTTTAAAATTCGTTGAGCCATTTTCATTTGGATGATCGTCGTTAAATTTGCATTATCTATCTGCTCAGGGCTTTTACATAGTTCCAGCACAGTACGTTTTTTTGCAGAAGGCCTCTTTACGTGAATCTTGAAACCAAGTCGAAACCGCAATATTCTTATTATTTTATCTAGGTACGGGAAGTAGGAGGGGAGAGGGGGAGTATTTGATTTCCAAGGATAGTCTGTCTAATATATTCCAGTTATATCACAGTAATATCTTCAAAAACTATTTATTATTTCTTCGATTGGGCTACCAGACGTCGTCTGTCTGGTATATGTTAATTACAAGCTGTAACTCGTAACCTTTAGTTTTAATGAAAACAACTTCATATAAATGTCTATAGACAACTTATGCCTGGTCCTAATCTTGTAATTCTTGACACTTAAACCCAATTAATGACTGATAACAAAAAGATATGACTTCCTTGTCTTAGAAACGTTTTAAAAACCATTAAAACAAATCAATCACGTTTGACGGTTAACACATGCTTTATGGTAATACATTCACACGCCACGTGTGACTACTATTCTTATATAATTAATGAGAACTATTTCTCAGGCAATTTAGCTTTAATCACCCACTTCGATATGTTCATTTCCCGTCATACATTACTAGAATACAAATGAGAAGCCAACGTAGACTAACAGGTATTTTACTAATCACTAATTGTGATACGCCGCACGTAATTCCTTTGACGGGCTGTCAGATTTTTTGCTTTAGAACTTCAATCTTATAATTACATCGTATATTACGTTGATATTACTCTTTGTAAGTACTGTAATGTATGACCAATCAGAAAAAAATCGCTTACAATTTTAAATAGAAATAAAACGGAGGAATAACGTTTTTTTTTAAACTTACTTCGTCGATTACAACTATTATTACTAGAACCTTTGATCTGTATGATCCCAAAATTTCATGACCTTGGCTACGCCATCGTTCCCAATCCTGCGTATTTTTTCATATAGCTTCGTCACCTGATCCCATTTCCTTTGGATCACTCCGTTTCGGAATTCCCACTGCTTTTTCTGGTTGGTCTTCGGTCAAGAATTTTATGATGACCAACGATTTTCGCTCTCACTACATGCCGCCCCATCCAAATCTTCGCGTTTGACTTAAAACTCTGTGGAAATGATTTGACATGTTATACAATTAGATACATCCATCCCTTTAAATTAACATTTTGACAATTCCGATACCATGTAACCCTTTAACAAAATAGAAACTTTCGCTATCAGTCATTTGTGTAATAAAAGAATCCACATGAATATCAAATAACCGAAGAGATTTTGCGGACACATTGAATCTGTTTCTGTTTGAGACAAACAATTACTCCGCGCGATTAGAATACTAATGTTGTCCATTGCCTGGTATAGACAATGCAGTTATTTGCATTTCAAATGATTGACCAGATTATGCATTTACCAGTTGCGGCATTTTTTCTGGTCAATTGAAATTAGCAACAACTTCAGTTCCTTGTCTTGATAGAGCTGCAGTGTGACACGAATTTGTTATAGGTCCGGGACGCCGGGCTTCCTCGTTAGAGGGAAGAGCGTGGACCTTTTATTTTTTATTCAATAATTGAAACGCAGGATTTAATTTAACTTTCCTGTCTGTATGTTTATTCTTTATTCTCGTCTGTTTATTCTCGTCTCCTTATTCTAGTCTCTATTCCGGTCTTTAGTCTATTCCTGTCTCCTCTCTATTCTCGTCTCAACTAACTTCTTAACTTCTCTCTCAACTCAACTTATTTCTCAAACTTCTTTATTTCTAAACTCAACTAGACTCAAACTCAAACTGACTTTACAATAAAATGTTCCCTCTTCTTATAGAACTTTGAGATCTAATTTACCGTAAATTATAATATGAACAAAATCAATTTTATCAAAGTATTATTTACTCTACTGTGACTTTTAAATTTTGAATAAACTTTGAACGAAAATCAAAGAGCCATGTTTCAAATGAAAAAAGGGGCATATTATGAAATGTACTGGAACTGACTAGATATAGAATATTGTGGATGTTTATTTATGATATGTATTAAATGAGAATGTTAGATATGTAAGGAGAATGTTTTAAGGGTGTGTTAGATAAATAATGAGATTCAGTATTAAACTTAATAGTTATAAGGACAGTAGTATTCTGGAATACTACAAATTCAAAACAAAAGACTAATATGTTCGCAATTTTTTCGGCCGCATTCCACTAGAATCTAGTTTCTTATAACCACCTGTCGAATTGCTGATGCAATTTTTAACGGGCTGTTTGAACTATCAGTTATGTGCGGTTCAATCTATTGCCCGAGGACTTTATCGCAAAAAGGTAACCAAAGAAAATACCAAATCTAGTCCTTAAAACTTGCACTGGTTGTAAACCAGTTCCTTTTCTCCTTATTGGATAACCATTCGGCTTCAACCGATTCTATAAACAGGAAATAAAATTTTTAAACCATAGCCTTACTGTCCATGTTATACAAGGTGATGGACAAACTTATCAATTATGAATTAATGATAAATTTAAAATCTGCAGAGTGTCAAGTGATTACAAATATGCATTCATAGGTGAACTTATGAACTTTTTGATCAACATCTGGACTTCAATTAACTGAAAAAATATACGAAGTCAAGAGCAGGCTTTCTACCCCATCTGCCACAGCAACTCGCTAAGTTAACTTCCTTCCTGCAGACTTCCTCAATATCATTGTGATTGGATAACACATCCTCGAAATTCGATCAATTCACGTTATTCTAGACTACGTATCTTCGGAAGACACATTTGTGATTGGATAAACAGTTTCCTTCAAAAATTGTTCAATTCGCTTTCTTTTAGATGAAGTGAGTTGGTATCTATTACCTGTTTCAATAATCTGGTAGTGGCCCATGGTTCTATATTGTTGAGCATCAAAGTTCCGGTTTAGTACCAATGTTATTTCTGCCGCTTTAACAGCTAGAAATATTATCCCCTTGCACTTAGGAAATAACTAATACATATTTATCTACTTGGATATAACTTAGTGCCTCTGTTCCTTCCACATCGTGATCTAGCCACATACATTCCAAGTGATATTGCATATCAGCTTCTGCCGCAGTATGGCCCTACTCCAACCCGGATTTTAATTTCTCGTGGCTAAAACTTTACATTCGTAGGCATATCATCTATTACTGCTGTGGGGTTCTTTAAAGCATTCTCAAAGAACCACCCATTTCCTTTAAATCAACCAAGCCATTTTGCTTACCTGCAATCGAGCAGCGTAAGCTGCCCTTCATTACCTTTCACCTGGAACGTAAACCCCCAGCAAGCATGCATATCACCAAATCATTCCGTTCATAATACATGAACCATACCAATCCAATCGGCTCAGCTCGTCAGCAATCATAATTGGTAATAATACGCCAATCTTTCAGAGTCTTCTTATTCCAACAATCCGTTGGTCCAAGAGGACACGTCGGGCAACGTACTTGTTGGCACAGCTGTAGCCGATTTTTCCGACCATTGATCGCCCAAGCGACCCCCAATCATTCTAATGATCATGTTCCATGTACATTTCATTAACCCAAACAATAGCCACCCTAGCCATTGCCATGGTGAACAAATCTTCTGTTTACCTATCGTCACTGAAAAATCTATAGCCTACAACGGCATGATTGTGAGCTATCATGTAAACACTACGATGTTCCCATGTCGCAGTGGCTAAACCAAACACACAGAAACCTCACTGTATTTATTTTACCTACCATCCGTTGGTCCATAGCCACCCTGGGTAAGTCGTATGCTTGCACATCTGCAAGTCAAATTCCTCATGATCGGTCACCCGAGCGGCGAACGATCATCGAGTTTCACACGACCCGTGATTATTATTTAAACAATCGTATCAATGGCCATGCCCTATGATGCATGCTCTAAAACAAGCAAGGCGGCCAGCTTCCGTATTCGATCATCTATTTGATCAGCCGGACAATTTAGATTTTCTTTTGTGCACCCTTCGCATCTGCGTTGTCATGGTTTCCAACGAATGGGTTTTCATCCAGACCTGAACGGTCGCAGGGAAAATTCCGCTATTAGAAACTCCAATTCGATTGCCTATTGATTATCACCAAGGAGAAGATCGGGTTGACTACCCCCAGATCAATGGAACTCCATCTCCATAGCGGCTACTGGATGTCAACGGCAACAGACACTGGTGAGTCGTTTTTCTACATCAGGAGAGTGCACACACGGAAGTCAAATTGGTAGTTTGATAAATCCTTACCTTTTGTGAACGTGCGCCCAGAGAAGCAGCAGTGGGCACAATAAATGTGGATTACTAAATAAAAATACAGTTTTTTATTTGAGATTCCCTTTTGTGAACGTGCGCCCAGAGAAGCGGTAGTGGGAACAGTAAATGTGGAGTACTACTAACTAATAGACCCCGTCGGGGAGCCTCTGGCGCGAGATTAATGACCTTGCCCGAAAAAAACAAATCATTATGGAAAATTAAACAAGCCTCAGGACTTGCTAAATAAGGCCAAGACCGGTTCCCGGTTGTAGTGCCGATGATGATGATGACTAATAAACAGAACAGAGTGTTTTATTTGATTTTACCTTTTGTTAACGTGCGTCCAGAGAAGCAATTAGTGCGCAACACCTGTGGCAAATAGAGAACATCACCAGTAGAGCTATTAATTAATCGAGAGTCAGTTAGTGCGCCATTTAGTGTTGTGGGGTATTTCACTGAACCCGCGTCCGTACTTACGCCTAGTAAATACCACCCACACTGCCTTCTGTACAGAAGCCCAAACTTGGATAGAAACGAATTTGATGCTCTGTATGATTCTATCGATATGATCTTGACCCTATATCCGCACACTGAAATCGTTATTGTGGGTGATTTTAATGTGCATAACTCTCAGTGGCCTCGTCACTCCAAACACACAACAACTGAAGGTCAATATATCCAGCCTTTTGCTAATTCAAATAGTTTAACTCAACTTGTCAATGAGCAAACACGGGTACCAGATATATATGGTCATTTCGCCAATACACTGAACCTCTTTCACACCTCCCACCCAAACAAAAACACAATTGAAGTTTCTTCGCCCTTGGGCACTTCAGTCCACTGTGTCTTGTCAGCTAAATTTCCTCTAACCAACAGTAACGTTAATGAGAAAGTTCACAAAAGAACAGTATGGTTCTATGAGAAAGTCAACTGAGAAGGTCTCAACGCCTTTTTTGGGAGGTTAAATTGATCGTTATTTTTTCTCAATAATGATGTTGACACATTGACAGACACGATTCTACTTGGTATGCGGACCTTTATTCCACACAGAGTAAAGAGTATCAAACCCAAGAGAATATGTGGTTTGATTCCGGGTGCAGAGAAGCCATTAAAGCTAAAGAGTTGAGCTTCGGGTTGTATAAATCAATCAATACTGAGGAAAACCGGAAAAGATTTAAGAGAGCTAGAAATGACTGCAATGCGTATATTCAATGCGCCAAGTTCTTGCATGACCAGAGAGTAAGGAAAGAAATACTGCACTCTCCCACAGGTAGTAGAAACTTCTGAGGATTCGTGAAAAACATTCAAAACTCACTCTCTTCATCCATTCCATCGCCTATAGTCTATGACAGGCCAGTCACCAGTGCAATAGAGAAAGTGAATCTATTTGCTCCACATTTTGCAGCCTACTCAACGCTGCCTGATACCACATCAGTTCCACCTCAAGTTGAGCATAAGCAGCACACCATGAGCCAGATTCGCTTCCGAACGCGTACTGTTGCCCGCGCACTCAAAGAGCTAAACGCAAATAAATAAACTGGTCCGGATGGCATTCCCCCAATCCTCTTGAAGAGATGTTCCTCTTCACTCGCTAAACCACTGCGGAATATCTTGCATTTGTCTTATTTACTGGCCGTTTCCCAAATAGATGGAAGTCAGCGAACATTCAGCCAATTCCCAAAAAGAGTGACAAATCATCCCTTTCTTCTTATCGACCCATAGCATTGACTTCTATTCTCTCCAAGGTAATGGAATCTCTTATCAACCGTCAACTTTCGAAATATCTGGTATCAAATGACCTCCTCAATGACCGCCAATATAGCTTTCGTAGCAGCAAGTCCAGAGGAGATCTGGTGGCGTACCTTATAGCCAAATGGAGGCATTTCATCCACTACATCGGTGAAAGCAAAGTAGTCGCATTGGACATTTCAAAAGCCTTCGACAGAGTTTGGCATTCAGCCCTTTTGTCAAAATTGCATTCCTCTGGAGTGGAGAATTCCCTGATCCAATGGATAAGTGTGACTATCTTTCTGGCCGTTCAATCCAAGTGGTTCTTGATGGTGTAAAATCTGTCTCACATCAAATTAATGCAGGTGTTCCCCAGGGTTCGGTACTCTCACCCACTCTTTTCCTCATCTTTATAAATGATCTCCTGTCAATTACTCACAACCCATTTCACTCGTTTTCTGATGATAGCACATTGAGATTCTCATACTCATACGAACACTATCATCCAAACTCTTCGAACGTCACTACCAATAAGCAACTTATGCTTGATACATTGAATTTAGACCTCAATAAGATATATCAGTGGGGATTATCTAACCGAGTAGAATTCAATGCATTAAAAACTCAGTGCTGTTTCTTGTCTTCAAAGGCGAGCCCAAAGTAAATATACTGTCGATGAACGGCACTTGCATCGATGAAGCCAAGGAATTATCAATCTTCAGCACTCGAATTAATTCGACTCTTAACTGGAATGACCACATATTTGAAGCTGCGAAATGTGCAGCCAAATGTATGGGGTTCCTTAAGAGAAGGAACCTCCCCACTATTACTAGGCGTACATTCGTCCAAAAATGAAGTCCAACTCCCATATTTGGTCAGGCACTACACATGCTCGACAGGATGCAGAAACGAGCAGTGAAACTTATTGGGGACTCAGCCGTAAGTCGATCAATTCCGTCGTTA
Organism: Microdon myrmicae; assembly: GCA_963931805.1. Classification (NCBI taxonomy): domain Eukaryota; kingdom Metazoa; phylum Arthropoda; class Insecta; order Diptera; family Syrphidae; genus Microdon; species Microdon myrmicae. The sequence continues at coordinate 89,461,728 of OZ007497.1, forward strand.
GAACACAGCCGCAACGTATCATGCCTATCTCTTTCCTATAGGTATTGCCACGACCGTTGCTCAACTGAACTTGCTGAATGTGTTCCGCCCCTTCAGACATTTTCCCGCGATACCCGTCAATCTGTGAATGCAAATAAACATAGAGTGTCATTCTGTAGCCGAACTACACGAATGTGGAATGTTCTGCCTGATCGTGTGTTTCCTGGCCGTTGTGACGTCCACACATTCAAGACCAATATACATCGACACCTCCTTTCCTTATCCACTTCCTCTCCATCCGCTCGCACTATGCTCTGACATTTAAAGGTACTTCAAAAACCCCTTTTATGCGCGCGTTAGTGTAAAAAAAAAAGTCATCTCCCAACACCAATCCATAGAGAGTGTAGCAAGTTTAGTCTCATTATAACAAAATCCAGCATAAGTTATTCATTTATGCCCATCTTTAAGCTGATGTAATTCCCGTCTTGTATAAATAAGGTACTCCCGGAGTCTAGAATGAACATGTAAACACCACCATTAGCCTGTGTGAGCCACCATAGTTGTAATGTGCTTCATATTTAGTAGTTTACAAAACTCTTCAAACAACCCGCTGTGGAATTCCCTCCCTGAGTGTTTCTAGAGCGTTACCACCTGCAGCTGTTCAAAAAAAAACTGCAACTGTTATTTGGTGGCATCTCGGGGCGCCGTGTCGGCGCTACCGGTTCGCCTCTCCCGAGAGAAGTGTTTTAAAAAAAATCCAAACTTGTAACCTTCCTCAGTTTCGTCTAACGACTCAACCTCGTCAATCTGTGAATGCGCATCAGTTCACGTTGAAAGTCGACTTCAGGCGCACAAATAAACATAGAGAGTCATTCTCTAGCCGAAACACACCAATGTGGAATGTTCTGCCTGATCATGTGTTTCCTGGCCGTTATGATGTCCAGACATTGAAGACCGATATACATCGACACCTCTTTTCCTTATCCACTACCTCTCCATCCGCTCGCACTGTGCTCTGACATTTAAGGGTACTTCAAAATCCTCTTTTGTGCGCGCGTTAGTATAAAAAAAAATCTGTTTCGGTCGACATCCTTTTTGCTGGTTAGTATTTTGTTGTGCACATAGTTGCTGTTGTTTCACCATTAGGTGTTCCTTTTCAGCCAATTCCTTATTTCTCCGACGCTTCTCAACTAATTGTGTCCTTGCTCGGGAGAGCCTTGCTTCAAAGTCGCTGATTTCCTCCCCCTCGTCCTCAGTCTCGGTAGTCGCGAAACATGCAAACATGTTATTCGTTACATTGCCGTCATTATATAGAACCGGGTGGAATGTGTTGTCCTCTTCCATTTCTTGCCCTTTTTCGAGCAAGTATGTTATTGCTTCGTTTGGCTTGTTCACTTTTGTTGTCGCTCGTGTCAGTGGGCAGCTCGCAGGGCGTTTTGCTAACGCGGAGTTTGGTTTTAACTTTTTAATTACTTTTTTCTTCTCTGTCATTTTGCATTGTAACTTTTTGCTAAGCACGTGCTCACATGTGCACTCGGGTAGATAGTATTAAACTGTGTTCTTTGTTTTGACTGTCACACAAGACGTGGCCTCGTTCTCTTTTATTTGCTTATATTTATATATATTAACTTTGTTTTCACTGTTTTAATAGAATTAATTTATTTACCATCATGATCATCATCGGCCCTACAACCGGGATCCGGTCTTGCCCTTATTTAGCAAGTCTCGCGGCTGGTTAAATTTTCCATAATAATTTATTTTTAGGGACTTCTTTATTAGCCTTGCGCAATTATTTATTTATAAATAGTCCTTATATTTTTGAACCACTCGCAACTCATACAAGCAACTTTTTCATTTAACTCAATGGCCGAATTAAAAACACGTCCGCACTCGGTCACTGTGTATCGTTGAATCACAATGTCCAGGCATTTAAGGCCAATGTACATCGATACCTCCTTTTCTTATCCACTTGCTCTCCATCCGCTCGCACTGTGATCTGACATTTAAAGGTAGTTCAAAATCCCCTTTTGTGCGTGCGGTATGGTAAAAAAATTGGAGAATCTTGCGGTTTTGTCTTCGAAAAAGTGATTTTTCTGTCTTCTTTTAAAGTAAAATTTACTCCGGCAAGACTCTGAGAGATCAAAACAAATGACAATCTAACATTGGAATGAATGTGTTGGGTCCTAAGGCGGAGGAGGGGGCGTAGTAATTGTGCCTTGCCTCTTTATAGGGAATCCCCCGATGTTTCTATCTCCTGACGGAAGTCCTTTTCATAGTCAACATTGAAGATTTTGTAAATGTATGAGGGTAGGCGAATCATGGTGATTGTGCAATTTAATCAGTTCTTATTGCCGGCCAATGCGTTTTTCGAACGGCTCATACGCCCCGTCACCTCCTTTTAAATAAGTAACTTCCTTACGCAGATCCTGCGAGCGCTTCAGGTGACTTTCGGTAGTTGAGCCTTGTATCCACGTTCAGGAGAAAAGGGGGATTATCCAGATACACCACTGTAGTTATCGTGAGAACCTCGAGGCCAAGTTAACTCGAGGAACGGTGAATGAATCCGGAGACACCAAAGACAAGAAAACATTTTTTTGCCTCGCTATGAACTATTTATTTTTTTTGTGATGTGGTTCTATGTCACGTACGGCCAGGGGTTCGGCCTTTGAAATTCAACTGATCACGAAATAAAAAAAAATTGTGGCGAGAAGGCCGAATTTAGCGAGACAGGACATATGTGTCCTTCATCTTGTCTCTGACTTCTGGTCATCTTGCGATAACCAGAATCACCCACATCCGTTTGTTTGTTTGTTTGCAGACGCATTTATTCACAAAGTCTTTTTTATATTTTACAATTTTAGTCTAAATGCTAAACCTATCTTAATAATTTTACTACATAATGTAATTTACTGGCTCTTCACAAGCACTCTAAATTATACAATATTATATGCTTAATTTATGCCTTTCAGCTTACATTTTCTTTTATTTATTCTTAATATAATACACATACATTATAAAAAAAATAAACTGTTATCTTAGAGGTCTACCTCTTCTTCTTTTCGAAGCATTATGACAAAAAAAATAAAGATTTTTTTTTTTTTTTTTTTTTTTTTTTTTGAGGATGCAAAAATTTTAAAAACAAAACAATAAGTGCTTAATGAAAACAAAAAAGTTAAAATAACAGAAGTTAACGGGAAGGAGGGCAAAGGAAAAGGAAGGGAGGAAGCTGCGCCAGAGCTGAATATTATATCTGAGGACGTGAAGTCCTTTCTTCGTTTTGGAGCCACCACCAGTTGGGGTTGGTTCGGTCTTTTATTGATTTATCTCTTTCACTGATCACCATACTGAATCGAAGTCGGTCTGGCCTATTAGAGATATCGCTATTGTGGACAATTCGTTTATCCCTAGCACCACGGAAAGCGTGGTATATAATAGGTATTCCACCCTCATCTTGGATTAGACCTTTTCCGTCCAAGAAGAGGAACGCCTCTGGGGGAATGAACCCGTTCTGGAGGGTACTCTCCAGATACATATCGTTCGGATAATATGCTCCCGCGATAAGATTATTTACACTGCACATTGCCCTTGCAATGTGGCCACGAATAATTTTTATAATGAAGTTGTCTATCCTAGTTAATCCTGATTTATCATACAGGGTTTTATTAGGGTAAAATTTCTGGTATCCTGACTCTGGTGTTCTATTAAGTCCGAGGCAGGAACGCAAACACTGTCTCTCGAACACGCGAATCTTTTCCATGTAGAATGGGGATATATTGTACCATATTGGACAGCCATAGACCAACACTGGTCGGATGAATGCCGAATATGAAATTATTTTAACTTTTGGATTGAGAATGCTGCTTCGGAATAGACTTTTTGTGGCAACAAATGCGTTTCTTGCTGCAGAGAGAGTGACTGCTATATGCTTGTCAAAGTATAAATACTGATCAAGCCAAATACCGAGATATCTGACTACAGTTTTCACTTGTAGTGGGAGATTATTATTCCCTACGATAGAGAAGTTTTTCCAATTGTACTTTGTATCCTGAGAGGCCCTGGAGAGAGGTGTTCTGAAAAGGATAGTCTCGGTTTTGTGGAAATTAATTTTTAGTTTCCAGTCATTACAAAAACGTTTTATTTTATTGAAGTCGTCCTGGAGAAGTCTATTGATGACATCTATTTTCTCTCCTGTTCTGTATACCACAATGTCGTCTGCGTATGCAATGGCATTGTTAAGCGTACCCACTAGATCACTGGTGTAAATATTAAACAGAATGGGAGAATTCACCGCCCCTTGTTGTAAACCGTTTGTAATTTTGAAGGTCTTGCTTGAGAATATATCTCCGCATTTTACCACAAATTGCTTGTCCGTTATCATTTCGTAAATGTTGTACAATAGATAATGAGGCATTCTCAGGTTTTCTAACTTATGAAGAAGTCCTTCTAACCACACGGTGTCGAAAGCCTTTTCAAAGTCAACTAAGCAGGCACCTGTGCATTGGCGCTTTGTCTTGTTCCATTGTATGTCGGAAACAAGCTTTGACGCGGCATGCACCGTACTATGTCCCGCTTTAAAGCCAAACTGGTTCTTGGGGATGATTTCATTTTCATCACACCAGTTCATCAGTGCTTTGTTTATGATCCTCTCGTAAACCTTGCTGATATTTGGCAGCAAGCTAATCGCACGAAGGTTGGTTGGATTGGTCCTGTCTTTACCCTTTTTAGGGATGGGGTGGACTATTGCAGTTTTCCAGTGGGTTGGATAGTATGCCTTATTTAAGACGTTGTTGAATAGCGTAGTGTAGATTTTTACTGCTTCAGGAGGCAAATGTTTTAAAACTACATTTGGGATGCTATCTATCCCAGAAGACTTTTTGCTTTTGATTGACTTAAGGATGTTCGTAAGTTCATCCTTACTCACAAACATATTCATATTCCGATTACCGCTGGGGGAGTCCGCTCTGTTATTTTCACTGAATGTGGTAAAACTACGGTTTTGGTTCCTCCAGGTACTAAGTTGATTTCTCAGTGCGCTGTAGGTCTGGAATGCGTTGTTTTCGAGGATCGTATTGGAGTGAGTGGATTCGTTCACTCTGTATACTACCTCGAAACATGCACCAATTGAGTTCACTATGTCTTGCGGGTCTTCGACTAATATTACTTCTTCGTTGGAGTTGATATGCTCCAGATTGAGTCCTGAATTCAGCATTGCTTGACAATTCTCAGGAGTCCGTGGGACCCGCAAATATGGAATGTCATTGTGATCTTTCTTTCGAAAAGTTTTATTGATTTGTGAGAACATATTCGATCCGCTAGCTTGAATGGCTTGTATTTTGTTCTTCCACTCTTCATTTATTCTTGAACGGTAATTGTCACGGATCAATTTTTGGAGATTTTTGATTAGGGACTTAAGTGTTCTTATTTCCTGACTAGATTGGGTCGCTGAACTGTCTATAAAGTCTTTTCAGCTTTGAGAGCATAATGCTCTTTTGCTTATACAAAGCGTCAATTGCTGATGTCCTGTACTTATTAGTATAACCGTCGGTATGGGGAACTTTAGGTATGGAACGATTCATTGCATTGGTAATAATATCGTCCAATGTTGTTAAGTAATGATCGATTTCGTCGTTATGGAGGTTTCTAATAGTCGGTGGGTCTATGGCACTGTTACGAAGTTCTTTTTTTATTAATCGATCAAAGCGTGACCAGTGAGCTTTTCGAAAATTAAAAGAGTGGATCTGGTCGAACTGCTCTAGTGAATATTGTTCATTTGGGACTTCAATTATGGCTCCAAATCCGTAGTGATCGCTATCGTAATCGATTGTGCGAAGACAGTTTCGCGTAGTTAGATCTGTGCCTGGCAAGTTTATTCGATCGTCTATCATAAGTAAATCCAGAAATGAATTTCCTTTAGGATAAGACGGTGTACTTGTGGCGTACAGTTCTAATCTGCGCTCGATAGCATTCATTTGCCACCAATCATATAAAGCATTGCCTCTTGTGTTCGTGGTTAAGTTACCCCAAGCACTATGCTTGGCGTTGAAATCACCCGCTATTAGGAAATAGTTGTTTTCCGAGTCTAATTTCAGGTGTCGAAATAGCATATCAATTTCATTGATAAATTGCTTACACTGGGTAGCTTGAGGGGCATAAATGGAGACCACATACAGGTGCTTTTGACTTCTCAACGGAATATCTATTATGCAGGCTTCCAGCACCTGAAATTTGTGTACTTCTGTACTATAAATTACCTTATGATAAAGACCTTTTTTAATTAAAACTGCAACCCCACCCCCTTGAGTAGAATGTGGCCTGTCACGTCTGATTATCTTATAGTTTTTATAGACAATTTTGTGCCTTTGGTTTAGCTTAGTTTCACTAGCGACTTCAAGCATGTTGCCTAGATTATCTCTTCTGTCTATGTGTATTAGTGAATTTACGTTCACCGAAATAATTTTTAGTTTTAGTTCAGTTAGAGGGTTGAAGATTTGGATGGAAGGAGTTATTTGAAAACACAGCCGAACAGAGCATATCTATTCGGGCCATTTGTTCCGTCAGTATTTTTTGAAAATTAGCAAATTGTGTTTGCATGGCCGATATCATATTTAATATCTCAGGTTGCGCATCTACTGCCGGTATTTGCCCATTGGTATGTGAGGATTCCACGGGGACTCGTTGCATAGAATTGCCCGTGATTTGTGCATATGATACACGCGGGGCAACGAAATTATTATAAGAACGAGTTTTAATTTTTTTCTCTTCTGCCACTTGCTTTTGTTTTGATTCCCACTTTAACTTCATATGTTGAAATTTGGGACAGCCTCTAAAATTTGCCGTGTGTCCTGTATTTTTACATAGGACACATGACAGTGTTTCCCTATCCGGAAGCTGTTCCTTTCCCAGCGGACATTCGCCCATGTTATGGTCGGCGAGGCATTTTACGCATCTGAATTTCATATTGCAGTTTGATGCAACGTGTCCAAGTCTTTGACAGCGCATACATTGCAGTACGCGCTCAGATTTTCTAATTTTTTCCCAACTTATAATTTGGTGGCTTAGACATTTTATATGTCTAAGCGCATCAACTTTACTATTAGGACTTAGAGATACAATGTAGAAAGGCAATTTGCGGTTGCACTTTCTAGAATTCGCAGTTGAAAACGGTTTTACACCTGTAAATTTTAAACTAGCTGTTTCAACCGTTTTTAATTCCTCGAGTATCTCCTCTGGGGAGAACGAAGGATCAACTCCTTTTAAGAGTATGGAAATTGATTTTTCTGATTTTGGGGTGTACGTGTAGTACTCGGTTTTTGCCCTTCCCAAAGCAGACTTTACTTTATTGTAACCTTCTAGATCTTCGCACAAAATTTTAGTTTTTTCAGCACTAATTCTTTTTGTTTTAAAATCTTTACAAGTCAACTCACCCAACTTCATTAAATCTTTCGCTTCTATGTAACTGATGACAATTGGAGGTATTTTTTCCTTTTTTGGTTGCTGTTGTTGCTCGTCCTTGGCTGTCTTTGTCTGCTGCAGTTGTTTGTGATGCTGGTGTTGAGCGTCCATTGTTTCGCTTATTTGTAGCGAATGTTGATGCTGCCGCTGGTGATTTGTTTTTTGCTCTCTTTTTGCTTCGGTTTCATTCCGTCTTTTGTTTCGCTCTTCCAGGGCTGCTCGTACTTGTTTGGAAAGTTCTTCTCGTTTTTTGATGAGATCAGCAATTAAGCTGTTTAGGTCATCGTCTCCTTCGGGAATGTTTGACTCTAGTATCTCCAATTCCTTAAATTTGTTCCCTGCTCCTGAGTAACAAGTATCCTTGGCAGGTATATTTTCTTCTGTGACGGTTTTTTTCGTCACATTTGATTTTTGTCGTTCCATTGACAGGTTTGAGCGGACTTTATTTGCCACTGGGCTGTCATCTATAATTGACACTTCGTTTTTCCTTTTCGTAATTTTTTTGATTGTTTTTGAATTAGCGACTACACATGAGTGTGCCATTTTTAATTCGTCGCTCTTCGTCTTGCCCATTTGGGTTTCGAAACACACACACACTCGTTTTTTTTTTCTTTTTTCGCCGTGCAACGCCGGCCGAACTGCGAAAAACACAGTTTATTCACGAATTCACGCACACACGCACTCGATATTCTTTGTTTTAAAACTGCTCACCGTCTTACGATGTTTGTTGCTTGACGAACGACGAGCGACTGATCACCCACATCCGTGAGGATGTCGGGCTCGGTCTCGCGGCATCTGAAAAGAAAAGAAAAAAGGGTATCCAAGGATAGTGTAGACAGTGTTAGTCCAAGTGTTCTCTAACTACTTTTATAGAGGGATGGTGGGAAAGAAATCATACAAGACCGGTGGGTCTTGGGTGCGGTAGTAAACGCAGATCATGTCTTTGGCGTCTGATAATCTGCTCTTTGGTCGGTGTGTATGTTTGTGTTTGTGCCGTCTTGTACTGTGCGTTCGTGTGTTTGGTTTGTTAATAGTAGACCCTATGGGATGGGTCCAGGAATCCTCTATTATAGAGGGGAATGTTGTTGGGAAGGGTGCTTTCTTCAGTTTTGTACTGAAGAAGAAATTGTGGGGGTTTGATCCGAAGAGATCGAGAGAGAAAAGGGTCAAGAACGCAAAAGTCCCGTACAAGTAGGTTCTCGCTGTTCTGAATGTTTTCGAGGTACTTATATGCTAATTGAAGCAAGTACTCGTCGATAGGAGTAATGGAGGCGCCTTCGTATAGGTGACAGTTGGGGTAATGACGACCGTCAGGCCTTCTAGAATGATTGGTGCATCTTCTGAGGAGTTTCCTTTCGAAAACCCGGTCTTTCCATTTGAGCCGAAGATATGCAGGACTATACGAGAAAGGCGTACGATATTCCAGATCGGATTAGCTGCTTATAGCAGAGAAGCTTAACTTTGGTGTCAACTTTGTTCCTCCACTTCAAGATATTGTGCAGTTGCTTAGACCGACCGAGGCCCCTTTTGAGAATGTGGGTCACATGTTTGATGAAATTCATTTTTGGGGTATAAGTGACCCCGAGATATTTCATCTTGTCCTGTGGTCTAATCGTAGTATCTCCCATTTTTATTCGAATATTCTGTGAATATCGAGAAGCAGGTTGGGAGTGTTTACTACTCAGAATTATGGCTACTGGTTTGGATGGATTAAGTCGGATTTTCCATCGACTGTAATACTGATAGAGTTCGTCCAAGTGACGGTTGAGTCGATTTGTTGCGAAGTTAGGGCCTTTGGTTGACGTGTACACCAGGACGTCACCCGCATAGCATATTTGGTTTACTCTCCCGTCCACAGGGCGAGGAAAATATCGGAGGTGTAAATATTGAATAAGATGGGGCCTAGAATGGAGCCCTGTGGTACGCCTGCAGCGGCGTGAAACACGAAATTCAAATTCACCGCCCTTTTATAAATTTTCTAGTTGAGAATTACATAACGACTTAGTGCGTTTCAATTTGAGTTGTGTTCTGGGAATTTGTTAGAGGATTTAGTTGGATGGGTTCTAGGAAGGGAAATCATGAAATGCGTTTTGAATTTAGCATTTCATGATGTCAAGGTTTTTAGGAACTGAGTCAATGTATGATGAATTAACTTTTGGTTAAATTCGTTGTACATGTGACTCAATATGGGATTTGAATATGAAGCAATGGAAAATTTGGGATTTGGTTTTATTATGTGGAATAGAATCAATGAGCGATAAATTAACTTTGGGTTAATTCATTGCTCATATGATTCAATATGAAATTAGGAAATTTTGGATTTGATAATATCGGGGATTTGGATGGGAGTAGCGATTTAGGATCGCCACAAAGGGCTTACATGTGTGTAGGATTTTGACTAAACAGAAAATGTATGCAATTCAATTTTTTTTTAGCATCAATTTAAATTAATACAAAATTAGCTCATAATTAAAACTAAAAGCCTGCTAAATCTGTTTCTTTAATTTTATTTTCAGAAGCAAAGCTGATCCTGAAATCTGTTTCAGGCAAATTTAAATCAGGTGAACTATCAGCTATTATGGGATCATCTGGAGCTGGTAAATCTTCTTTAATGAATATTCTAACAGGATTCGTGTAAGTTGCAAGAACAACTAGGAACGAAAAAAAGAAACATAATGCATTTACATTTTAGGAAGAGCGGAGTCAGTGGTACAATATCATTTGGTGATACCCCTAAATCAAGAAAGTTATGTTGTTATATACTTCAAGAAGACTACTTCTTTCCATTGTTCACCGTAGAAGAAGCAATGATATTCGCAGCTACACTTAAAATATCAAAGAAATCTATGAATCTAAAGCAAATGCATATGCTTGTGAGTTTAATATATATTGTTGGATGCAGTTGACATTCTAGTTTCCTCCATTCACAGATCGAACATCTGTTAGATTCACTAAAACTCAGTGGTGCCAAACAAACGAGCTGTGCAAAATTATCTGGTGGTCAAAAGAAACGACTATCGATCGCCTTAGAACTCATTGACAATCCGTCAGTGTTGTTCCTTGATGAACCTACAACGTAAGTCTGACAAATATTTATTACATAAAATTAATCTAGTATAGTTAAATCTTGATCATCATTGGAAAGAGTCTGTGAAGGCTACAAATTATTTCGCTTTTGAGATTCGAAGTGCTATACCATAATCGAACACCACTGTAAGACTATGAATACACTTTCCGAATGGATGCAGTAGTAAACCTTTGGGAGCGCGTCTTCTTGTCCTTAAAAGGACGAGGGTCTGTTTGTTAGACCGCTCCTTGGTTGCTCGTTGCGGTCGCCACCGTGCTTTCGGGGCCTCCGGGAAGAGTGACGACCGAATTAAACACAGATACTTTATTTTATTTTTATTATACTTTATTTCATTTTTTATACTAATTTGGTTGAATACATTTAGATGATTTATTTGCGTCCTCCACCATTGGACATCAATCTAGAGACTGATTCGAATTAATAAATATAAACTTAGTTTATTGGCGTCCTTACACTTTTTTTTTGAAAAACTGTATTTATTAACCTTAATTTTAATTTGTACATTTAAGTGATACAGTGACTTAAAATTAATTTTGTAACAACTGCTTACATGTAATTATTATAATAATACATACATTTTCTAAACAAAGCTTCAATACTTACAGGATAGATGTGTGTTTATATATTTAGTAGTGTTTCGCCTTCCTGGAAAAGGTCAGAAATTCAGGGTGTTGCGGATTCGCATCTATATGCTCGGGGAGAATCTAGTACATTCATCGTCTAGTACACTCCCCGGCAAACATATTCACCACACCTGCCAGCAACTCGATGACGGTGCACGATCAACTGTCATTCTTTGTTTTCAATGTTTTTCGCACGTCGATTTGTGAATTAATAATTAATTGTTGCTTTACTGAAGTGCTGTTTGTTGGTTATATTGTCAATGTGTGCAAGAAAATTTACTTCAATATTAAGTAAATAAACACGCTCTAAACTCAAAGCTACGTATTTTTAATAAGCAAAATATTTCACACTCACTTGTCACCTTTCAGCAAATCGAACAAGCAAAGAAGAAAGTGACTTCCTGGCGACAGCATATCATCGAGTGCAGCGGTCGCCAACAGAACCAGCGTGCAAACAGCATTGGTGCACCGTCTTCCTGCCAGAGTTTCAAAACCAACGGTCCCCGACGACATTCCTCGTTCGGCAAAGAGATATCGCACATTTTTTCTGGTCCTTCGAGCCGGATCCAGTGCTTATTGGATCTACTTCATCGTCGCCCAGTTCGCGTCACAACACACCTGTGAACAGCATTGACATCAACAACAATTACAACAGCGACAACAGCTATTCAACAGGCAGCTCAACATCAGCAACAAGCTGAACATAGGCAGCAGCAAAACTCTGAAGTTAAAACTTATACACGTAATCGAATACTGCAGAAGCTTAGTTTCTCAAGAAACTATTTCAACCAATCGACTGGTCTAACAAAGTGTAGTGTGCAGTGAAATCAAAAACGATAAGGGTTCAGCAACGCAGATGAACAGAGCAGATTCATCAATAAATCGAAAACGTTTCGCGTAGTCGTGCTCTCTGCGCCGTAATTGCAACAAAGGAAACGTATTTTCAATTGCTTGGTGTTGAAAATTGTACACCATTGAAATGATGTTCACGTGGACTACTCAAGAGCAGCCACAGAAGACCAGTTCGACAACGACAGTCACATCAGTGACGACTTCACAACCCAGTTCACCTACTGCATCAAATCCAACAAACGGTGGTAATAGTGGTGCACAATCATCCTCGTCATTCATGAAAAGTCCTTTGGCAACTAAGGTTACAAAACGCCAACAGAAACAGAAAGAGCTAGCAGCCCAACCGCAACATATACAAAGTTCACCTATAAAGCTGGCAAATACATCAAAAAAGCAACACAACGGTTCCCCGATGATATTCCTCGGTCGGAGGAACACCAAAGATCTCGACCGACGACATCCCTCGCTCGGGAGGGATCACACATCTTTTCACCACCTACCTGAGTCGAGTAAAAATATAACTACATGCATTATTGAAGATGACAGTTCCAAGGATTCTTTACGTCGTGGATCGGAGGACAGCGGCCACCAGATTATAATTGCAAATCAAATGCTTGGTGATTTGTTGGATAAAAAATCACCGGAAACCCCTGTTACTACAAAACAAAAGCATGACGACGATTTTGATGAATCCTATTCGGAAAAGATGCTTTACGAGTCGGAACCAAAAGTAACAGCGTCAAAAAATGCTACCAATTTCTATGCAAAAATGGCGGCTTCCATCTTCGAAGATGAAGAATTGATAGACGAACTTTCTACAACAAGAGTTCAAACCAAAGTGCCTTTGACATCTGCACCAATACGATTGACATCGCCGCTCAGTTCGTGGCACAGGACACAATCGTTGGCATCTTCCTCAACATGCAGGACAAGGGGCATCCAACACTGCCCAGGATTGAAACAACCAAACATGCACTCCGCGCCGAATGGGAAGCCATCTCCAGACGGCACCACGAAATCTTCTGCACGGCGGCACCGGAATATCAACAACACGCGTACTTCGCGGAGGACTTTATCGGCGAGACCGAAGAAATATACCTCGAGGAACAGACGAAGCTCCTCGAGGCCGAGTACGCGCTCGATACAGCGCCAATCGCCTCCGCCCTAGCGAGCTGCCCCCAGTGTAGCTGCTAACGGTTGCCATCAAGCCAGCAGAAAAGGAACCGCACCCCAGACCAGTGAGTAAGAACCAGTAGGCCGCCGGCCAGAGTGTCGCCTGCCCAAATCTCAACCCGGTTCATGTCCCGATGATCGACCCAATGCCGTTGCCCCCATAGAAGCCGATGCCGGGCACGCATTGTGGGGCACAACATGACATGGCCGTTCCTCGTGGGCTGCGAACGTACAACTTCGACCCAGAGGAATTGGTTACCTTCACACCGATTCCAGACCAAACACCCGTGACATCCACGAATACGCCTTCGGCTGTTCCAGCAACAGCAGCCGACCCAATGACCAACAAGCCCCGTGTCCTGATACACAGAACACCGCCGGCACCCCCAAGGCAACAGGCTCCTTGCACATTCTGCAGGGCTTCACACACTATCTACGCTTGAGAGGGCTTCCGATCACTCACACCTGGCAGTCGGAAGTCCTTCGCACACCGAAGGAACTTGTGCGTCAACTGTTAGGGTCGCCACCGCCTATGCGACTGCCACTCCAGCAAGGCGTGCCGTCGTTGCCAGCGGAGACATCACACCTTGTTGCATGTTCGGACAACCGCCATCGACGGGACAATATCGCCGCCGCTCCGAGCCAAAGGATCCGCCCCCGGATCGACCGTCATGAAGGGGCCTGCGCACACACAGTCAGCACCCGTTCACAGCATTCCGCGTTGCTACCAACGGCTAAAGTCATCGTGACGTCGGAAAACCAACGGAGGATTGAAGTCCGTGCTCTGCTGGACCCCTGCTCCAGCGGCACCTTCATTTCATCGCCACTAGCCCAAAGGTGATGCCAAGCATCATCCGTCCCCACCTACGGCGTTGGGGGCACTCGTGGCCTTGCCACAAGGAATCAAACATCCACCAGCATTACTCCTCGCCTTCACGGCTCGAAACAATGGACACCGAGGCCCTTCATCCTGTCCGGGCTATCGGGGTATGCACCACCACCACAATCGGCGACGAGGGATCTCTCGTTCGTGGCGGATCTGGAACTTGCCGATCCGAACATCGCCTCCACCGACATGGTGGACATCATCCTTGGGGCACACATGTACCCCAACATCATCCTCGAAGGTCTAAGGAAGGACCAACGTTCCGGCCTCGTCGCGCAGACCACTGAACTGGGATGGGTGCTAACAGGCGCGGCACCCACCACGGCATCCAGCTTAAAGGTGACAAGGCGTGTCACCATCCATCATACGGCCATTCCTCGTGGGTTGCGAATTTACAACTCCGACCCAGACGAACTGGTCGACCTTCCAACTGACGATCGCAGTTCCCATCAGAGAACCAAAAGGAGGTCTCGTCGACATCGACCCATGGGCCCCCTACGAGGCCCATGCAACTAGCAGCCACCAACCACTTGCGTAGCCCAGCTACCAGACATGCCCCTCGCCAGCTGAATCACCGCAAGGGCGAGAGGCAATCGAAGAGCCAGCAGCCTGCCCACCCAAAGGCTTCAGGGCACCACACCACAATAGGGAGAGGAGCGCGCAATGCCCCGTCTGGCGGGCGGCGCTCCCCAGAATGCAGGGATCAACCGAATCCCAGCGAACCAGCACGCCTTTCAGTGCATCAACAGAGGCTGCACTCCAACAGCCCCGCGAGGCACTTGGCCCGCGACTGCCATTCCGCCAGGACACGCGGACAGTGCCAGGGACGACACCGCATCCGACTCAACGCTACAGCCTCATACAGGGGTTAAGGTACCATTGGTAAAATTGTAGAATTGAATAGCTTACTTACTTGGCTGGTTTCTGTGGACGTTTCTGGGCAGGGGGGCCGTTTACCGCTTGAGTGGGCGGCGCAGGAAATGTGTCCTCTTAGCTTCCTCCGGTGGGCGTGGGAGCTTCCGATCGGGACACTCTGCTGTTGCGGGTTCCTTGACAGCGAGGGTGGTCCTTGACAGTTCCCTCTGGTCCTCTTGTCTCTTATATGTTATTTACAATTTGTACTGCGTCAAGTAGAAGTTTACTGCCACACAACTCAAATGAAAAATGTCTCTCTTTGCTTCTTAAATTTGGGTTTTTATTTATTATGTTTGAATCGAAAGGTTGGGTATAAATTGTTGAACTTGGACTTCTAAGTTTAATTTATAGGTTGGAATCTGGTTGGTCGTTCGACCAGCGCTTTGCCCTTCGGAAGTGGACTGATGTCGAAATTGCAAATTCATCATCATCATCATCGGCACTACAACCGGGAACTGGTCTTGGCATTATTTAGCAAGTCCTGAGGCTTGTTAAATTTTCCATAATGATTTATTTTTTCTGGGCAAGGTCATTAGTCTTGCGCCAGGGAAATTGCAAATTACCGCTCTTTTATTCTTTTTCTCGTTGAGATTTGTCAACGTTTTAAATGTAAAAATTCCAAGAAGCACACACACGATTTTGTATGCTTCAATTGGAATTGTGTTCTGGGCATTGGCTAAAGGTTTAGTTGGATAGGTTCCTGGAAGGGAAATCATGAAATGCGTTTTGAATTAAGCATTTCGTGATGTCAGGATTTTAGGAATTGAATCAAAGTGCGACGAATTAACTTTTGGTTTAATTTATCGCTCATATGATTCAATATGGAATTTGGATTGGATTATGGGAGGTATTGGGGATTTGGATGGGATTGTTGGTGATGTTGGGGATTTGGGTGGGAGTAGTGATTTAGGATCACTACATCCCTCCCCCCTTTAGCAAAGAAAATTAATCTGGAAGAGGTTAATTTTCTAGAACGGGTAAATAGCAAAGGGCGGTGGCATTTCGATTTCGCGATAGTTACAATTTTGTTCAAGTATGGTTTAATATATCTTGCATTAATTGGTTATATTTACAAATATTGTTTAGGAATATTTTAAGAATGGGCATATGTGTTATACAGGTAAGTAGATACATTTTAAATTAGTAGGGGTTTTATTTTAATTTGTGTTTTATAGTGTTATTTTTCTAATGTATGCTTAAGTTGATATTTATATTTGTTTGATTGGGGCGTAATGCTAGATTGTAACTTAATAGGTAAGTGTGTATTTATATATTTATTTTTTTAAAGGTTTTATTCTAGTGGTGGATATAAAGCATATTTTATAATATTATTTGGAATTTTTTATAGTTTTATTCTTTGTTTGTATTTTGATTTAGTCAATTTATTTGGGAGGATCAGTTGGTTACATGGTAATTTTAGTTTGGGTCTATGTTTTCATATATTGAATTGATTTTGCTTATGTGTTATATGTTTTTGTTTATTCTTTAGTTTTTTTTTTCTTAATGCTGATAGTTTTCATATTTTTAAGTTAGATCTTAATTAGGATTTACATATATTTTTTGAAATCATTATTTACAATTTTGTTTAGTATTTATAAATTGTCTTCCTCATTGAGGGTCAATGGTTGTTTTGTTTTATTTTTATGTGCTGTCTTTTTTCTGGCGTTGTGGGCTTTTGCAATAGGTTTGAGTTTTAAGAGGAGCTGGGACACGCGTTTTTTGGATTAGCTGACGGAGTGTCAGTTATTTGGTTTATACTTTTGGTGTTATTACTTAGTTCCTTGGGATTCTTTTTTAACCTGTAGATTTTGCGCTTACCTTGGGCTTGCTCCTGTTTCCCTTTAGCGTATTTATTTTCAGGTGCCCTTTTCTCGACGTGTGAGAACTTTATTGGCACACTAAATACTTTATGGTTTATTTCCGTGCGAGGGAAAGTTACGCGTTCTCTGGGGCCCTCCACATTGCAGTTTTTTGACAGAAAGTCGTTTCCCAGTAGACCGTCTTCTGGAAGATCGGGCATATTGCTCACTACTTGGAACTTACATGGGAGTTTGGGCTTACCTTTTAATTGGAAGTTGACCTTGCAGCTTCCCAAGGTCCTAAAGCTTCCGAATGGTGTCTCTAAGGTACAAGCTTCTTGCCAATTTATTTTGGAGTCTGTTTTGCTAAGGCAGTTTTGGCTGATCAGACTTATTTCAGCGCCGGTTTCCACTACTAGTATTGTGTTTTTGTTAACACCCACATCTATAGGTAGTTGGACAGTGGGGACGCTGGTTATCGGCGCGCGTGGAGTCCTGATGTGGTAGCTCCTTTTTGCCACCGAGGGTTTTGGCCTTCTTTATTTGGAAGTAGAGGGGTTCTTTGCAGGTTGACATTGGATTTGCGACTCCCATTTCAGCTTTTGCTGGAAGGATTCTAGATTGTGTCCTTGTTGGTCGCAGAAGTCGCAAGCTTGTCTTACATGCAGAACTCTTTTTACCTCCCTTAATTGCCGGCAATCACGGATATCGTGATTTATTTGCTGGCAGTGTGTGCAAAAGGGTGTGTTCTTCCTTTTCACACAATCCTCAGAGGCATGCCCCCTTTTGTTGCAGTAACTGCAGGTTATCCTGCTGAGAGGGCCTGCATGTGTCAGGGGTATGCTGAGGGGGTCTGGTTTCGTTATTCCTTCGGTTCCCCTGTGTTGTATTCCAGAATACTACCTTTTATTAAATTTAACACTGAATCTCCTTACACATCCTTAACTATTTTTCTAGTATTAAGAACTTATTGATTATTGTAACCTTTGATAAAGATTAATATTGAAAACCATTGTAATGTAATTGAACGAAAATCCAAGTTTAATTAATCTTAAGCTAACATATAGTTACTAGAAAATTATTCTCTTCAAGGATAATTTTCTTTCTCGAAGAAGGGTGGGATGTTGTATTCCAGAATACTACCCTTTATTAAATTTAACACTGCATCTCCTTACACATCCTTAAAAACTTCCCTTAACATATATTACATTCTCACTTAATACATACCATTCATAAACATTCACAATATTGCCAGTTACAGCACATTTAATAACATACCCCTTTTCATAACTTGCCCCTTTTTATTTCAAAACAGAGCACTTTGATTTTTGTTCAAATTTTATTCAATTTAAAAGTCACTGAAACTAAAGAAATACTTTGAGAAAATTTGTTTTGTTCATATTATAATTTACAGTAAATTAGAACACAATGTTCTATAAGTAGAGAAAAAAATTCAATTGTAAAGTTAGTTTTGAGTTAGAGTTCAGAAGAGAAAGAGTTCAGTTCTGATTGAGTAGTTTGAGACAGAAGTTGAATTTGAAAAGTAATAAAGTAGTAGTTGAGTATCAGAAACAAATTGAGTTCAGTTTGAAATCAGTTTGAGTTTAGGTATTGAAGTAGGAGTTTGAGATTAGAGTTTTAATAAGTTGAGTTTCAGTTAATTTTTTGAGAGTTAAGTATTGAGGAACTATTGTGGATTTGAGAGTTTAAAATAAATATATCGAAGATACGGAATAATTTCTTTCTTTGATAATGGATTATCAATGGCCATAAATTGCTCAAACAAACGAAGCGAATAAACATTGCAACGCGAATTGATGAAAGAATATTACATAAAGAAATAATAAAAGGTCCCCGCTCTTCCCTCATCCGAGGAAGCACGGCGCCGGACGTCAACACCTGTATGGTTGGTCAGCTGGCGGTATTTGTGACTCTAGTTGCGGAATTCCCTGCCCTATTAGTTGTATGTGTGGTATTATTTCCACATCTGGGGTATTGAGCATTATTTGTGCCATAGTTTGTTCAATTTGGGTACCTAAAATTGCTTTGTAAGTTTCTGAAGGTGCTATAGGTGTATAAGGTGAAGGAGAGTTAAGTGTAACCTGCGCAGAGATTAACGGCATCTGAGGTTGTTGGGTTTGTTCCAACTCCAATGTTTTTTTACATTAACGTTTCTATCGGTGCATCGCCCATTAGTACTAAAAATTGCCGGTGATATGGGGTTATTAAACCGTTCAGGTAGATGCTATTTGCGAAATCATTTAATTGTGCCTTTACCGCCTCGGACAGTATGGGACAGTATTTTAACTTCGCGGCTTTCCTACATTCCCTTAATGATTTCTTCAGTCGTAACTGAAATAGGATAAGTGTGTCTACCTGATGTTGCCGAATAGCTAGTAGCTTATTTACCATCATCATCATCATCATCATCATCGGCACTACAACCGGGATCCGGTCTTGGCCTTATTTAGCAAGTCTCGAGGCTTGTTAGATTTTGCATAATAATTTATTTTTACGGGCAAGGTTATTAGCCTTGCGCCGAAAGCTTATTTACCAGGTCCTGATAATTCTCTGCTGGCAAATAAATTTTCCTTAGCAAATCCTCGGCTTTCTGAAAAGTCGCGAACGGAGTGGACGCGATTAGGGCAGAAGCTTCTCCCCGTAGTCTAATAGGGAATATTTGTAAGAAAGTCCCATGTTCTTCGGTCCTGAGGCAATTTAAAACCCTCTTGCAGCAATCCAAAAATGTTTCCAGCTCTGTACCTATATGCGGATTTAATTCCCCGGAGAAGATGGGGATTAGCTGTGCTGACAGCTTCGCCACCTTTGTGTAATTTACTGCTATATCTTAGAATAAACGGACTTGATTTAAGTTAAAATGGAAAGTGAAACAATAGTCTACAGATTCGGAAGTTAGGTAAGTACAATTGCAAAAAGAGAAGGGGGATAACAAGGGAATGTTTTTGGAACAAGGACAAGCACTACTCCAAAGGTGTTTTACAATAAATATGTTAAAGTGGGGGTACTTCACAAAGATTGACGATCACACAAAATGAACAAATATAGACAGATATAGATCCAGCAGAATTGAGTGGGCAGAGTATGGTTAATCTTATGTTTTTGTGTTTAAAAAGGGGTTCAATTAAATAATGTCTTAACTAATTATTAAAGGGGAAAAAAAAACGAGAAATGCTTACTTATTTTAGCTGTTCTGCTTCTGCTGCCGCTGTTGTCCATTTGCTGTTTGGTCGTACTTCTTGTCTGGTTTTTGTCCCTGTGATTTGGCATTCAATCTCTTTTTCTTCTTTCCTTCATATATTTTTTGGATTTTCTTATTGTAGTCCTTCTGCTTGTGTTTCTTCTCGACTTTTCTTCTTATTTCCGCAATCTCCTCTTCAGTTTTCTGGATCGTATTGTGATATCGAACTTCTCCTGTCAATAAGTCCTCTTCGATTTTTGTTAACTCCCAAGTTAATCTAGGTCCAATCCCGTGTAATTTTATTGATGGTTTATTTGTCCTCAAATTTAATCCTTGGATTGATGTCTTTGACGATGGTCGTTTCTGTTATTTTTTCTTGTTTACTGGTGATCATCTAACGATTTAGTAGATTCGTAGGATTTAGGATTTATTGGGTCTTGTTAGAACCGTCCGTTCTATGGCCTTACCTAAATCCTACCGGCTGCGCCATTGTTGAGGATATATGAAATTGGTATTAATAATTTTGGCTTACCTCCGTGCCTTTTGCGTAGGTCCGCTCGGACTGCTTCCGGTTACTGGAGGCTTGTTGGATTTCCCGGCTCTGTTATGAAGAGTCCTGTGGGTCTTTGATGGCTGGGTTGGTCCTGATCTGGCCGAACTTCCAACGGGTGCCCCTTTTGTTCTGGTCGTTCCAGGTGCAGGTACCCGCCAGGTGATGGGCGTCCTATTTTGCCGCTGTAATGCCGAAAATCCGAGTGGCTATTGCTGATGATGCCCGTACTATTTTTAGTGGGCAAATAAAAGTCTTGTTTTATTTTTGTTTCTTTTGGTGATTTTATTTTATTTTTCGTGCGGCGTAGTTTCGCCCCTCGGAACTAGACTGATCCCGAAATTGAAATTGGTCGCCCTTTTATTTTATTTTGAGTTGAGAATTGTCAACTATTTTAGTGTAAAAATTCCAAGAAGCACACACAAGATTTTGTGTGCTTCAATTGGAATCGTGTTCTAAGAGTTGTTTAAGGATTTATTTGAATGGGTTCTTGAAACGGGAATAATGAAATGTTTGAATTAAGCATTTCATGATGTCAGGATTTTAGGAATTGAATCAATGTACGACGAATTAACTTTTGGTTTAATTTATCGCTCATGTGATTCAATATGGGATTTAGATGTAGGTTAATGATGATATTGGGGATGCCCGTACTATTTTTAGTGGGCAAATAAAAGTCTTGTTTTATTTTTGTTTCTTTTGGTGATTTTATTTTATTTTTCGTGCGGCGTAGTTTCGCCCTTCGGAACTAGACTGATCCCGAAATTGAAATTGGTCGCCCTTTTATTTTATTTTGAGTTGAGAATTGTCAACTATTTTAGTGTAAAAATTCCAAGAAGCACACACAAGATTTTGTGTGCTTCAATTGGAATCGTGTTCTAAGAGTTGTTTAAGGATTTATTTGAATGGGTTCTTGAAACGGGAATAATGAAATGTTTGAATTAAGCATTTCATGATGTCAGGATTTTAGGAATTGAATCAATGTACGACGAATTAACTTTTGGTTTAATTTATCGCTCATGTGATTCAATATGGGATTTAGATGTAGGTTAATGATGATATTGGGGATTTGGATGGGAGTGGTGATTTAGGATCGCTACACTAGTTTTAACACTCGACCTCTTATACAAGAAATCCCCTCCTAAAATTACTGTAGAAAACAAGAATTCTTCAAACTCATTTCGTCCATAATATGAAAAATATAACATACAAGGTCTTGGTACTGGAAAACCACACATTTTTATTACTCGTATTCGAGAATAAAGTTTTAAGGGGTATCTTTGGAGGTAAATATGACGAGGAGGCAGAGCAATGGAGGACACTCCACAACCACGAATTAGAGGAACTTTACCGCAAACCTACAATAGTGAGAGTAATCAAGTCACGAAGATTAAAACGGGCAGGACATGTGGCGCGAATGGGCAACGATAGGACCGTGCATGGAATTCTTGGCGGCAGACCACCGGGAAAGAGACCGATAAGACGGCCGCGACGGAGATGGGAGGACAATGTAAGGTTTGACCTTGAGGAGATCGGATCAGATTGTCAAGCGTGGAAGGAGAGTGCACGGGACAGGGTACGATGGCGGAATCGAGTCGGCGAGGTCATGAACTTCCGGGTTCCTACAGGCCAATAAATAGTAATAGTAATATTAATATCGGAGGCATACATTATAACCATTAGTATTTAAGAATTAAATACGATTTTTTACAATACATACGATAAGCGAAGTGTAAAAAAAAATATAAACGCACTGTTGCTGTCGCCGTATATTTATTTAGTTTTCTAAGCGTTTACTTGTGAATTTATTCATTTACTTATACATTTTTATATCTGTCTGTTTTGTTATTATTCAATTGTACCTACTTTGACTCTATTTATTTATTTATTTGCTTATTTATTTATTCCTTTTTTATTGTAAAATCTTTTTAATGTTTTCCTTTGGCAACCTACTAAAGTATTTATCAGCTGCTAATATCATATCTCTAAATTATAAATTATTTTTCGTTTGCAGTTGTAATACCATAAGAATTTATCTTCTCTATAAAACATACTGCAACACGATCTAAATATTCAATTGTTTTTGCCATCACATGTAATGTCAATTTTATATAAATTTTTCAGAGGCCTCGATAGTTCTTCGTCTTTTGACACTATATCCTTATTGAATGATTTAGCTCGAGAAGGCCGAACAATTGTGTGTACAATTCATCAACCCTCCACAACAGTATATAATATGTTTAAACACATTTATGTTTTATGTGATGGCCAATGTGCTTATCAAGGATCACCTCTAAATACAGTGAAATATTTGCAAACCCTTGAGCTGTACTGTCCAGAGTATCACAATCCTGCGGATTACTGTAAGTTATGGTAAACTAACTATTTACAAGAGGATTTATTTACATATTAAGATTTATCTTTAGTAATAGATGTTGTGACTGGGGAATACGGAGACTACACCAAGCAACTATTAGAAGGAGCGAAAACAAATGAATGGCGATATGAATCCCTGGAAGGTGACTTAAATAGCACTGTTCTTGTTAAAATGGCCGAGGCTAATGAATCTAGTCAAACAAATGGTCATAGAACTTTTGAAACAACCAAGCATATCTATCCACCTCCGGAATGGACTAAGTTATGGTTTCTGATTGGAAGGTGTCATGTTCAATTCTTCAGAGACTGGGTAACATTCTAAAGTAGATATTCAGTAATGTTTTTATAAGTACTTTTTTTCTTAATTTTCAGACAGTTACTTACTTAAAGTTGGTGATGCATGTATTATGTGCACTTCTAATGGGAATTTTAGTTGGGGATTCGGGATCCAATGCAACTAAAGTCATCACCAATGTCGGACTTTTCGTAGTTGGGATTGTGTACATTTGGTATACGACGATGATGCCTGGAATATTAAAGTGTAAGCATATTCTAGACTCACATATACGGCAAGAAAATTGCATATTTGTACTAGATTCTGTAAGTGTGAAAGTAATGTGAAATTTGGTGTGGTAAACTTGACAGTGTGAGATATTTATAAAACAGCAGCTTTAAAGTTCAATATAGGCAGATCAAGCAATCTTATTATATTGTACACTTATATTATAATATTGATAGCCATAGCAATTGTGGGTGTTGGTAAATGAGATAGGTAAATAAGACACCTGTGAAGATCGAAGCTGGTGCCTACAAGGCAGAATTGGATACCCTCTTCTTTAGAAGAAACGAGTTTTTAAAATTGTTGCTATTAAAAAACGACACTCAGTGCCAAAGTAATTTATTTCAAAGACGTGATGTCACATTTCATCATCATCATCATCATCGGCACTACAACCGGGTACCAGTCTTGGCCTTATTTAGCAAGTCCTGAGGCTTGTTAAATTTTCCATAATGATTTGCTTTTTCCGGGCAAGGTCATTAGTCTTGCGCCAGAGGCTCCCCGACGGGGAATCAAACCCCGGTCTCCCGCGTGACAGGCGGGTATACTAACCACTATACTATCGAGGAGCCATGATGTCACATTTAGTAAGAATCAAATTCCGTGTTATCGGTCGACGTACTCACCAAACATCCTGTGGCGTTTGTAACAGATACACACAATACACAAGCAAATAGTGAAGAACACCGAACGAAAATCGAATAAGAAAATGCATCAGAGCCGTATACCATAGCGATAACATAACAAAATCCATATCAGTCGAATGTACTTGAGTTTATAAATCGAATTCGTACATACGGTGCTGGCCTGATGGGTTGCGCTTTGGTTCAATTTTTGGTGATTCTAACTGTCATAGCGGCAGTTCGAATCACACGTTCTTCACTATCATCCCAAACGCTATAATCCTATTACTATTGTTTTATGACTTCACGATTTTTAAATTCCTATTTTGGTATAGGATGTGTTCCATTCCAATTCATGAAATTTCTATATTATATTATAAAAAAAAAAATCTCCGGGAGACAAACAACTTTTTCGTCCGTCCGCAAAACACTGAAGATTCAGCCCCAGACGACAAGTGACAGTGATAATATATTTATTGAGTCCTCATTTTTTCAAAAAAAAAAAAAAAATCGTACACAATTGGGTAGAAATTACAGGTATATATGTAATCACCTTTCCCGGCAATAGCCGTAATCTTAAATGGTGAAGAACAATTCTGTTCAGTGTAACCTCGACTGTGGCGCAGCTGACGTCTACTTGTGTTTTCGGGCAATAAACAAACGCTAACTTCACTGTTCGTTGAGTCTGCAGGATAAAAAGAGCGCATGGCAGGCACTCGCTCTCTCAATATACACACACACCGACCATAGCGCAGATTATCGGACACCGAAGACGTAATCTGCGTTTACTACTGCACTCAAGAGCTACCGGTCTTGTATGATTTCTTTCCCACCATCCCCCCATCCAAGTAATTAGAGAACATTTGAACTAACCCTGTCCACACTATCCGAACGTTTGCAGAAGAAAAAACAAATAGCGGATGAGGACACAGAGGAATTTGTATTCGTCATGAAAGCGAACGCCTCGAGAGGTCAGCTGGACACGAGAACTTTTTTTTTTTTTTTTTAAATATCATTTTTTATTGGACATTAATATCATTTATGGACACGAGGACTCTTGTGAAATACGTGGTGCGAGGCATAACCAACACGGAGTGTCACGATATGTTGAAAGCAGTGCAGCCCGACATCATACAGGAGCTTGTGGGGAGGAAGTATGTGCACCGGTGTACGGCGCTGATTCACTTCACTCCCCATCGCGAATCGCTGTAAATAGTTCACCGGACACAGCGACAGGATGAAAGTGCACCGCGGATACCAGGATAGTGTTTCTACTACGCGCACACAGTTGATTACGAATTCAATTGTCTTTGTTAAATGATTGATATGAGCGTGAACAGTGCGCGACAAACCTCAATCCCTACATACAGCGATGCTTTCCGTAGTCCTATTGCTTAATGCAACTATTCACCAAGAGACAAATAAAACACGATTTTCACTATTTAGTATAAGTTTTTTTATTGTTTCGGGCAGGTGTACACGTACTTCTGTTGTCATATTATTTAATAATTTCTCTTATAGTTACTATAAAATTCTTTTCACACAAATAGTTAAATATCAACCTTCACAAAAATGCCGGGAAATATATTTTAGACACCACCGTAACCTTTTTCCTCTTTTTCTCAACAACCGACACAACGACCCCGGGTATATAGGCGTCTCCGCAGCGCTACGGAGAGCGGGAGGTGAACCGACCGGATCGGCGGTTGCAATAAGACTCAACGATATTAATTCGCTGGCTAAGAAAATTTGGCCAGTGTACTGGCTCTCTTAATTGAAGGCTGCATTTTCCACCCCAAAAGAAACGTGAAGTCTCTCTTTGGGGGTAGGTAAGCTGACCTCATAGAGGATATCATAGAGATACACATGCCATGTGTGCACATTGGTTCTTTCATGGGACAAAGCCATGAGAACGAATCTGAAAACAAAGAAAGGGGAATAGTGTACATAAATGAGATGTGAGTTCGGCTAAGTAAACAGGCCGAATCTCATTGGGTGCTAATTGGGGTTTCTGTTTGTTCATGCCGCTAGTCCTGAGAAGCGGATCCAGAAATATGGGAAGGCAAAGATATCGGGTAGATCATTGTCTAAGCTATGCATTGCAGCTGTAACGATAGCCGCAGTGCACTATGCAGATGGTGCTAATTGATTCTAGCTTATTTACAGGGAATTGGTGTTTATTGCATCGCTGCCAAGGGTAAGTATACCATACCTATTTGAATTTGCCTATGCTGTAGGATTTAATTTATGGTCTAACACGCGAGATACGTATATTTGCTTTTGTCCCTTGGGTATAGCTCGCCAGCCAATGTATATGGTGAGGCTGGGAATAGGCGACGCAATGTTTATGATCTCTGTTATGATGGTTACATCATATGTAAACCAAATTATTTCGTTTTCAAAAATTCTACTAGGGAAAATGCGTATGTAAAATTGGGATTTGCCTGGCAACCGAAGGTGCCGAATTGGGCTTGGGATTTATGATGTTTGGAACAGAATTCTTAAAGGGAATTTTGAATTCGAATAAATGAATGAAAGGTAAGAATTCTCTTCCAGGAGCTTTTAGCTAAATACGTTTGATAAACTTAATGCGTGAAGCATTTACAGATGCTAATGCGATTTCATTAGCAGAAACTAATGAAAGGTGGGTTGTAGTTATGGAGGTTCTTCGGGTAAATAGACAGTGGGGTTTGGTGGAACCGTCACAGGCTCCTACAGAAAGTTCGGTGGAACGAGCGTGTAACACCGCAGAGAAGGTAGATATCAACTGTAAGGCGTAATGTGGACGCAGCCGGAACGACAGGGACAAGTCCAGGAAGTCCAACATTATCCGCGATCAGATGCTTAAGGTGTAACCTGATTGGACACGTCGGACGAAACCGCCCAGCAAACAGATGGGGTAGAGAAACAACTACAAGCGGATTAACGAAGACCACCCGGAGCAGGACAGACACAGAACAACCGCCGGCAACCGGAATCAAGCGCTTCAAATGCAATGAGGTCGGCCGCATAGCCCGTAACTGCATAATAAGTGGGGGGCCAGTATGTGAGAGCTCCAGTGGGCATTACCAATAAAAGAGAACAAGTCAGTTGTGGGTGCGAGAAAACGACAGTGTAGATCACAAGACAGTATACGTGAAAGGGCAAGCGGCCGGCGCTTTTATTGACCTGGGGAGCGAATTCCTCACCATGCAGCAGTCAATCGCAAACGCCTACAACTTTCGGTACGAGGGGGATGCCAGAAAGCTAATCGGGTTCGGCGAAGTAGGGTACCGAACAATAGGAAAATTATGTGCGGACATTCAAGTACACTCCCTACGAAGTTAGTGCGAAGTGCTAGATGTTCCGGATAACAGCCATAATCATTGGGCGACGATTACTGGATCAACCTCAAGTTCGAATCGAGAAAAGCCACAACGAATTCAAAATTAGTGATTATACTGCGAGCAGTGAAACGAAAGTTTTGGCAGTCACAGACGAATCCGCCAAACAGGAGTGGACTGGTGTCCGGAATGATGACCTGTACACGAGGGAAATCGGAAAAGAGGGGAAAGGGAAACTCAGTGAATTAGTAAACGCTCACCGAGATTGCTTCCCCCGAAGTGCTAATGAAGTAGTCAGTATTGTGGGGGTTCTCTATACCACATGGAGAACCAACCCACAATGCCAACCAATCTTGACCGCTAACAGCGCGTCACCCTAACCTAACCTGTAATCCATTTCAAAACATGCAAAAACACATCCCAATATGCAACCGCATCCGTCCCCAAATCCGCAATTGCATACATCCCCATACTTACCAAGAATCCATTTCCCGAGCTGTAATAAATGCATATTCCAATTTACAACGGAATATTAATCATCATCATCATCATCGGCACTACAACCGGGAACCGGTCTTGGCCTTATTTAGCAAGTCCTGTGGACTGTTAAATTTTCCATAATCATTTATTTTTTCTGGGCAGGAATATTAATCATCTCCCTCCATTCCAGCACCCCACATATAATTTTTCCTAAAACCGCTTCGGTCAATTCTCTATTTAAATTATATTCCTTCCTTCCGACCAAGCAATCTTAATTTCCCCGGAAATTCATAAGCTGTAATAAAATGCGTATTCCAACCTACAACGGAATATTAATCATCTCCATCAACTACATCGAGCCGCATACATTTTTCCAAAAACTACTTCGGTTAATTTCCTACTTAAATTATATTTCTTGCTTGCAACCAAGCAGTTCTAATTTCCCCCGAAAATCCCACCCTACCCAAAACCAATTTCTCCGTACACATAGCGACAGAGGAATCTAACTCGGCCTATACGGCAGTAATTCGCTGGAACTGAATTTTCCATAACAACCCTTGTGGGGGTGAAAGAAGTATGATGCCGATCATGGGCACACGATTCACTTCTTCCCCAACGATGTTGCTCCGACGAAAATGTTGAAATTCCAGCACTCAAAATGACACGATGAATAAAAGGCACTGAGTGTTGATTGAATGTTAGTCCTTTTTCTTTTATTTGGTATTGTCTTTTTTTCTTTTTTACTTAACTTGTTATTTTAAGACGAAACGCTTCTTATTAATATTGATGATTGATTTTTATAAATTATGTACAGGATACACTTCTTTCCCGACACTGCAGCCGAGGTAATTAACAATTTTAACTAAAATGCATGCGAGCACTTTGGTGTTGAGATTTCACTTGCGCAACGACAATATTCGACTTGGTTAATCTGACACGAAATTAAATAGATTCTTCGAGCGGCGACGAGACTGTACGCGATAGTGTTTGGATAGTGACTGACTCTACTTAGGGGTGAAATTGGGCAATGGGATTTGCATGACAAACAACCAATCGAGATCATCCTTACACCTGTGCTCTCTCATTCTCTCCGCCTATCGAGGTGGATAAACGCTTCGGTTAATTCGATAGTCAACGGACAAGAGAAAATGAGAGAACCAGAACACAAAGTGCAATGATCTCGAGGTGGAATCAGCTTTAGTACGTATGTCGCAATGCTATTCTGAGACTGACCTAGTGACACAATTATTAAATTACGGAGATCTCAGAGAGCGTTGGACTCTAGTAAGGGAAAAAGAGATGCGAATGGAAGTTGGTTTGTAGCTATTCACCTGTTATAAGAGATCGTTGATCCCAAGCGAATGGATGGTCTGGGGAAAGTCATAAGTGACGCTTAATCGGCTAGGGAAATATTAACGTGTGAACCAAATTCAAAGAATTTGGAATTTCCCCAGCCGATGCATGATTATGTAAGCGCGTCGTTTGGCCTGGTCTTGGTTATTGGTAACCAAAATGACTTTGAAATTTCCGGTGGAAATCTCATGGGTTAATGCGATAGTGTTCCCGTATGGCAAGAAAACACCGAATGCAATTGTGCAATAACCGAATAGATTAATGACTTCCGGCCAGTCTTAGTTTAGGGTTTAGGGATTATTGCAGGTGAAATAGCCGGCGGTATTGTGGGGGTTCTCTATACCACACGGAGAACAACCCACAATCCTAACCTAACATGCAAAAACCATCCCCACAATAGCATACATCTCCCAATCCGCAATAGCATACATCTCCCAATCTGCAATAAAATATTTTCCAAACTCCCAACAGAATATAATTCAACCGAATATATTCTAATCATCCCGGAATTCATTTTCCCAAAATTGCTTCGGTCAATTCTCTATATTTCCTCCTTGCGACCAAGCAATCTTAATTTCCCCGAAGTTCATATGCCTTAACAAAGCGCATATCCAAATCCTCAACGGAACATTAACAGCTAACCAAGCCGCGCACATTTCCCCGAAATTACTTCGGTTAACATTTCACCCAAATAATATTCCTTGCTTGCACCCAAGCCATTCCAATTTCATCCGAAAATGCATGCCCATAGTTGCTCGCGTCCCCAAAGCCAATTTCCCGGTACACCCAACCAACGAATTCAACCCAGCCTGTACGGCCAGAATTCGCTGGAACTGAGTTCTTATGCGAGCATAGCAACTCCTCCTAAATTCTTCGTAATTGGCAGCGAGCCTAATTTCGCTGTGACGCACCGCCACGACGCATTGGATGAATTATTTTCATTCATGAGTCAGTCGAGTAATAACCGCCACTGAGGACAAGCGTCCCTTCATACCCTCCAGCGCGCATGCCTGAATAATTGGGTCATTGAACCCAACGAATCGTCGTCACCAATTAACGGGCGCGTATTTAGGATAGCGTGTGCGAGTGCAGCCTTTACACTACCCACCGGCGGTATTAATTCAAATGGCCATGCCGTCCCCTCGTCCCCCGATCCAGAACTCCTACGCGCGACGCGTGTGAGCGACGTTTAAACGGCCAGGTGTTTGACTAACTGCGCTCACCATGATGTGAGATTGTGACACTGTAAGCTTGAAGTACCAACCACGTAAAATTCGCGGACTCAATTGAATTAGAATTTGTTCCGAGTGCGACGGCTTCACACATTTTGTAAAGTTGATACACGGTGTAAATTTGTAAAGTTAATACATGACAAATAAATGAACATTAATTCAAACAACATTCCAGTGCTTGACTTTTGTTACTTTTCTAAAGCCTGCCGGTGAACGTGGTGCCTTTCGCTCTAGGCGGAGCAAGTAGGTGGGAATATCGATGAATCCGAGTCCTTGCCGACTCCCACGAAGCCCCCACAGTATGAATTGGGATTGGGTTGACGCGCTGTTAGCGGTCGAATTAAGGTAAGGAATTGTGGGTTGGTTCTCCAAAATAGTCGGTCGTGTCCACCATCCACCGTACCATGTGCATGGTACGGTGCGTGCCCACAAAGTATCTGGTGAGTACCGATGAATTCCTTACTTATCAGCTCTCCACTCCACATAAATTGTCCATCAAACGCGCATCAAAGAGTTCTCTTAACAAACATTAACACTCGCATCGTGCAATTGTTCCTTAATAAAAGATCAATGTGAAACCGGCGGTAACAACAGGAATGTATTCAGTGTGTGTGATTAGTTTCATACGATAACGCTTAATTCCACTGTAAAAGGGCTTAACAATTTGCACCGAATTCAACTTAGTAAACATCACGAACAGTATTGCGAAATGGATTCTCGAAGTTTTAAGTTTCTTCTATAAATTACCAATTGTGAACTCTCACAATATTTGGCTTAAGATACATTAAAATAAAAATCATTTAGATCGAGAGTAACAGTGCGTTTTATTTCTACTATTTTCTCCGGTGCGATCGGTGTATTGTCCTTCACTGGCGTTAGGTAAACAATGCCCGAATGAGCAAATCGACACTACGGATAGGAGTGAACCTAGTGTCCGTGCGACACGCCTACTCCTACCCCACAGTATAACTGGGGGCAACTCACAATAGAACCACCAATATACATCGATACCTCCTTTTCTTTTCCACTTCCTCCCCCCCCCCCCCCCCCGCACTGTGTTCTGACATTTAAGGGTACTCCAAAATCCCCCTTTGTCCGCTGCCTCAACCACTCACGACAAATAAAAGAAACTTTGTTCATTTAACTCGATCGTCGAATTGAAAACAACTCCGCGCTCGGTCACTGTGTATCGGTGTATATGCAGTTGGGGAAATGTCAGGAGAGTATGGTGAATGCGGAACAATTTCAAATCCCAACTGCAACAGTTTTTGCACCGTTGCTTGTGAGGTATGGGGTCTAGCATTGTCATGCAAAAGGATCAGGCCATGCCAATTGAACAACGCGGGTTGCTTTTTAGCCAATTTGGCATACAATATGTCCATTTCTTTACAATATTTGATTGCGTCTATCGTTTCTCCTGGTTGAAGAAATGAAAAGTGGATTGGTCCTTTCGATAATCACCCCTTTATGTGGAGATCGTGCTTGAGGGTGTGTTTTGGTTTTTCACCTGGATCCAACCACTGCCCAGGTATTTTACGGTTATCATACAGAATCCACTTTTCATCACAAGTGACTATCCGGTGCAAAAACGGTTCAGTTTGGTTTCTTAATCTAAGCGATGTGGAGATTTCTAGGCGCTGTGGCTTTTGGGACTCGTTCAGTTCATGGGGTACACACTTATCGAGTTCCCTTATGTTTCCTATAAGAGAAAAGTGTCGACTTATTGTCATTGGGAATACTCGCCCGCTTTGTGCAATCTCCCGCTCCGATTTCGTTGGGTCCTCATCCACCGTTGCTCTTAAAACATCGTCGTCAACTAACGTTTCCGGGTTCCCACGTAGTTCATTTTCGAGACTGAAACCCCCCGAACGAAGCTTTCCAAACCAACGTCGTATAGTGCGATCGTTTACCGCTACACCCTCAAATGCATCATTGATGTTTTTTCATTGCCAAAGACGCATTATGTCCAATTTTTAATTCATAAAGGAAGAGGGTGCGAATTTGAACTTCCGACAGCATGGTAAACAATTTCTTGAAAAAAAAACTGTACTTGTAGCGAACCCTAAAATACTCACACGTCAAGCACACGTACCACTTTACTTTTTAAAAAAAAGAAAATGTAACGTTCTGGCACAGATGATCACTCGAATACTTCTTATTTCCGACTGAACGAAAATCGGATATTTCATGCGGTACAACCCAATAGTAACCAATTCAGTACTAATGACATTAGTCTTGTATAACACATAAGAACTTCGTTGTAATAAAGGCCACTCTATTCGCATATGTTGAACGGAACACGGCTTTTACTTCGGCAAGTACAATACAGTTCTCTATTCCCCTTTCCAACCGTCGTCGAGTTTACATCGTCGCGAATTGTGTTCCGTACGTGTAACATAAGTCCTACGTTACAAAATTATATTACATCCCCTTTGTGTAATAGTGCAGTGAAAAAAAACAAAAAACAAAGAAAAAAAACAAAAAAAAGACCAGACCCTTGTGCAGTGTGCTGTGTTTATAAAACAAAAGAGTAGTGTAAAACAATTGCAACGAAATGGCCTGCGGGCCAAATGTGAATAGTAACCGGTTTGGCGATCTTACGGAAGATACAAATAGCGATATTCGACCAAACGAAATGAAAAGGACACTGATGAAATCAGAGGAATTTTTTCCTAGCTTACCAACAATGAACAATACAAGAGATCCAAAATTTCTAATTATATCATCCAAGGAGAATGGTAAGCCTATTTCATCTCTAAGCCCATTTTTAATTAAAAAAGTGATAGACGATGTTAGCAAAGAGTATGAACAAATCACGGTTCTACGAGACGGACAATTATTAGTAAAAGCTAATTCTCAGAAAATCGCAGACCGTTTTCTTAAAATAACAAACTTTGGCAACGTGTGTCCCGTTTCTGTTAAATTACACGAAAAATTAAATGAATGCAAAGGCATAGTGTACGCCCCTTGTCTCATAAACATCTCGGAAGCGGAAATAATAGCCGAAATGGGTCAACAAAAAGTCACGGATGTGTACAAATTTACCAAAGTAGATGACTGTAAAGTGCGAAGACCCCCCGGACTTATGTTATTTACTTTTAACCTATTCCAACTACCAAATTCGGTTGACATCGATTTTTATAAAGCTAAGGTCAGCGAATATATCCCCAACCCCATCAGATGTCGCAACTGCCAACGACTCGGCCATACCGCAAAACGCTGCACCAATACCACAATGTGCGAAAAGTGTAATCTGCCACCTCATAGCCCCGTAAATTGCAGTCGCACTATGTGCGCAAACTGCTCGCTCCCTCACTCGGCCGCGGATAAAACCTGTCCCTTGTATATCCAAGCGAAAGAAGTTTTAACAATAAAAACCACAAACAAATGTTCAATGGGAGAAGCCAAACGAATTTATAAGGAAAAAAATATCCACAAACCTGATCAACTTTCAGGAAGCTTTGCAGATACACTAAAATCGAGCCAATTACAAGGACCCTCAACGGAACAAAACAAACAAAAAACTACACCCAAGGAATCCCTTCCAACCAGCTCCTCCTCATCTGCTACAATCAACAGTATTCAAATCGCATTGCCCCACAAGCCAAAAAAGTCAATAACACATAACCCAACCAAACCAATTTCGTCTATAACACCACTAATCCAACGAAAACCATCAATTCAATTAACGCCATCAACTCAACAAACATCATCAACTCAACTAACCGCATTCGAACCCTCACAACTACAAACAAGTTCGCCAACAAACAACCAAACTGAAACCATTCCACAAACCACGACAAGCTGCTCTGCTAATAGCCATTCGCGACGCACCCCTTCACCCAAATCAAAGGTAAAAAGTAAACCGTCTCTCACTAATATAAATATTAATAAAAATGTACACACCTTAGTAGATGATGATATTACAATGTAACTATAAAACTAACAACCAAGCCCCTGACTCTGCTGTTCCTGAGGTTGGACACTTGAACTCAATCCAGAGTTCAAGTGCCCAACATCTGGAACAGCGGAGTCTTGATCCTAACAACATACATCCCGCCCACCATACCTTCCAACACCTTAAAACATTTAAGAATATACAACCCCATCCGTCTGCAAAATCAAGATCTAAGCACACTAGCACGGCTGAACGCCCAAAACTCACTCCAAAACAAACCCCATTCACCATTCTACAATGGAACATGAACGGTTATACCAATAACTTTGACGAACTAAACATTCTAATTAAGGACCATAACCCACATATAATATCACTGCAAGAAACGCATTGCCCAGTCAACACCACGCCATTCATCCCTAAATCCTATGTAGGCTACTTCTACAATTCACCTACAAACACATCACACAAGCAAGGAGTAGGATTACTAATCAAGAAAGGTACTTCCCACAAAATCCTCCCCATCATTACAAATATCCAAGCTCTCGTTGTAGAAATACAACACCCTTTAAATTTTACCTACATTGCCTCATATCTCCCCCCAAATCAACCATTAAATAAAAATGATCTTCAGGCTATACTCAACCAAACAAATGAGCCCAGAATACTTGGAGGTGACATAAATGCTTGGTGTACACTCTGGGGTTCACCTTCCACAAACAAAAGAGGGGAAGTAATTGAAAACCTCCTCCTCACCTCCAATCTGATCCTACTGAATGACGGTTCCCCTACTCACCTTTCTACACATAATACCCTCACTCATATAGACATCACTTGTTGCTCCTCAGAATTGGTTCCGAAAACTTCATGGCAAGTTCTAAACGACCTCTACAATAGTGACAATTTCCCCGTTTTAAGCATAATAAATAATCAGCAACCGATAACCCATCACAACAGATCTCCAAAATACAAAACCGATTCCGCCAACTGGGCACTTTTTGAAAGAAAAGTTGACGAATTTCTTTCAAGCAATTCCCCCACACCTGACACGAATCACGAAGCGGCGCTAATCAGTAAAGCAATTAGATCTGCTGCCAATCTCTCAATACCCCAAACAAATATCACAACCAAATCAGAAACCAGGCAACATGTACCTTGGTGGAACTCCGACCTAACGCATCTCAGAAAAAGAAAAATGTCAGCCCTCTCTGAATTTAAAAAAAGACCAACGCAGGTTAATTTTGTTGCATACAAAAAAGCGAATGCACAATTTCGTAGGAAGATGAAAGAAAGCAAAGCAAAAAGCTTTCTTCAATTCACTTCCTCAATCAATCCAACATTCTCCACAACCACAATATGGCATAAAATACGCAGTTTAAGTGGTAATCGTAGTCCGCCAATTATCTCATCCCTTAATTCCGAAAATACTACAATCTCAGACACAGTGAAAATAAGCCAACTCTTCGCCAAAACCTGGTCGCAATTCTCAGACAACAATAATTTTCACCCCGAATTCAATCGCAAAAAAATTGAATCCGTTAACAATCCACTATCTTTGCAAACTCCTAACTCTGCAGCTCTACGCATAGAACAACCCATCTCATTTATCGAATTCGAGTCAGCACTTAGTATAACTAAGGGGAAAACTCCAGGGCGAGATCGAATATCTTACCCAATGTTAAAAAACCTTTCGCATTATGCAAAACAAAGAATTATAAAGTTATACAATAAAATACTTGAAACATCACACATTCCACAAATATGGAAAACCGCGGTCCTAATACCTATTCCCAAACCGAACAAAGATAAAGATACGGTGGATGACTACCGCCCTATATCCTTAATTCCTTGTCCCGCAAAGGTATTAGAAAAAATCGTAGCCAAACGTCTACTCTGGCTTATGGAAACAAAGAAATTGACATCCATCAACCAAGTAGCTTTCAAATCCAACAGAGGTTGCACAGACGCCTTACTCCACATTGACCACTACACCTCAAAGGCTCTATCCGCCAAAAATCACGTCACAATACTCTCTCTTGATTTTGAGAAAGCATTCGACAGAATAGGCGCTCACACCGTACTTAATAAATTGTTAAAATGGAGAATTGGCAACAATATATATAGGTACATTAAATCATTTCTAAGCAATAGAAAATTCCAATGTAAAGTCAACCACGTTTACTCCAATACATTTCCATTACACAACGGAATCCCTCAAGGATCCCCACTGTCAGTTGTACTATTTATGATCGCCTTTGACGACATAAGTACAATAATACACAAACAGAAACATCTAGATCATTGCATTTACGCCGATGATATATACATCTTAAGTAAATCCAGTGATGTAACTTTCGGCAAAAACATTTTAACTGAAACAGTGAAAGATATCTTAGAATGGTCAAATTCTTCAGGTGCCAAACTCTCAGTAGATAAACGTAAATTATTTCATGTGTGCCGACGACGACTTTGTCCCCAAATACACCTCAACATAAACAACAAAACAATCCAAAATGTCCCCAACCTCAAAATCCTAGGAATAACATTTAACAATAAGTATACCTGGAAACAACATTGCTCAGAACTCAAAGTATCATTAGCAGCGAGGCTCAATATTATTAAATACTTAAGCAACATGAAAAGTAACGTACACATTAACACTCTATGTAAAATTACTAAAGCTCTAATTTTAAGTAAAATAGACTACGGGATCTATATCTATGGCAATAGTCCAAAAACGACTCTAAATATAATAAAGCCCATCTATCACCAAGCCGCTAGAAGAAGCACCTTTGCATTCAGAACGACACCAATAAAAAATATACTGGCTGAAGCTGGGCTTCCAACAATCGAGGACCGGATGGAAATCATATCATTAAAACTAATAGCTAAATTAGCGTTTACGCGAAATTCCATAATTGACAAAGACATCAAACTAACAATAGGATACAAAAACACCAACCGAATCCCATCTGCAATCAGTCGCATTTTAGATAAAGCCAAGCAATTGGAATTGGATATTAAACAAACTTTCAAATACTCCGCAACTTACCAACCATGGCTTCTAAATAATAATAATTTCATAACAACACTCTCAATATTTAAAAAACCAAACACAAACAAAGAAATATACGGTGCACTATTCTGGTCAGTCGCCTCAAAATATAAATCCAACGGATGGCGCTTTCTGTACACAGATGGATCCAAAACAACCAACTATACTTCCTTTGCGGTCACATCCGAAGAAGGTGCAGTAAAGAAAATCGGACTATTACCCGAATTTTGCTCCATTTTCACGGCGGAAGCCTTCGCGATTTTACAAGCCGTAACATTCGCCACCAACCACAGAGAAAAATAGGTCATCTGCACCGACAGCCTGTCGGTACTCAACTCAATAACAAACACCAACAACACTGATGATATTATTTCCAATATTCGGAATAATATCATTAAATACTGCAATAAAATAAAACTAATGTGGACTCCCAGTCACGTCGCCATCAGCGGTAACGAGAATGCAGACGCCGCAGCCAACTCAGCCAAAAGAGCTCCAGTCCATAAATTCAACATCTACACAAGAGCCGATCTACTGTCAATTATTAGCAATCAACAAAAACAAATAAACCAAACAAACTGGGATACTCACCACCATGCCTATAAAATGGTAAACCGTTTCAAAACTCACCCTTCTTACCCAACTAACTTGTCCAAATACAAAATCACAAACTTTGTGAGGCTGCGATTAGGCCATACAGCTGCTACCCACCTCCACCTGCTCCACCGAGCTACAGCCCCAATCTGCCCAAAATGCAACACAACACTTACAATCACTCACATATTGAAAGACTGTCCTCACCTAAAACCCTTGAAAGACAAACTATTTCGCAATACAGATATTTATACAATTCTAGCAGATCCCACTACCGACAACATAGAAATTGTAAATAAATTTGTAAATAGCATTAAGATTAAATTGTAAATTAGAAATACAGAGCCAATAGTCCCCGCTGCTAGGCTCATTAGGTTAAGTTATTGGTATGTAATTTTACATTACTAATTGATAATAAATAAATAAATAAATAAATAAGTTCTCTATTGCGTTGTTGTCCAGTGGGCTGTATTATGCAGATCAATGAATTCACGCCTGATTACTTATGTTAAATCAATATTTACTTTTTCTGTTTCGTACAGAATTAGGTTTTTCCTATTATTAACTATTATTAGCTAATAGTCTGAAAACAAAATCCACTTCTTCGACAAGGAACTCAACATATGAAACCAAAATATCACTCGCTTTTTCCGTTGTTGTTCTTATTACCTTCGGATTGAATGATCCAAGAGCAGCTTCATCTGTTGACGATGCTGGTGGTGAAGCGGTTGTCCGAAATCGAGTGCGAAGAATCGATTGCACCGATCGCAGGCGAATTATTGGAGCAGAAGTGTGTTATGCTTGAGAATCAAGTATGTATGCGCCGAATGCAAGTACTGATGCACTTGGAATCTCCTTTCGCATATTCGAATATAATTTCATCATCATCAGCACTACAGCGGGGATTCGGTCTTGGCCTTATTTAGCAAGTCTCTCCACCGGTATCCAATCCATATCTGAGACTTGTTAAATTGTCCATAATAATTTGTTTTTCCGGGCAAGGTCATTAGCCTTGCGCCAAATTTGTATTTTATTATTTTGTAATAGATGATGATGATTGAATTACACCACTTCTTTTCAATTTCCAATCTAACGTAGCCCCACGGTTCTCGTTGTGTGTTATCAAAGTTATTTCTCTTATTATTCTATTCTATACACGAAGGTGTAATTAAACGAAATCTCCCCATTTGTGTAACCAACCTCACTTTTGATAGTTTTTTTTGTGTGAATTTTATATATACGAGAACAGTGTGATAAGTCAGTAACTTTTTGAAAAAAAGATATTTTTTTCGACAAATAAGCATTTTAATTCTCAACATATGGTCCTTTTAAACCGACACATTTAGTCCAGCGTTTTTCCAATATTTTTATTCCTTCCAAATAATAGGATTCCTCAATAACCTTAAAATAGACGTCAGTTTCTGTAATGACCTCCACATTCGACCCAAATCTCTTATCGCCCAGCCATTTCAGGTTTAGAAACAGAAAATAGTCGCAGGGGGCTAAACCTGGAGAATATGCTGATAGGGCAGCAGTTTGTAGCCCAAATTATGGATCTTCCTTGATTATGCTTAATCAGCACACGAAATTCACTTTTTCCATTTTCGTTAAAATTCACGAGGTTGTCGGCTTTCAATGGCCGTTAAACACAAACTGAATGACGCAGCTTACTTAAACTTTGACAGTAGTCTTGTGAGGGGTTATGACTAGCGCGTCGACATGGACGCAAGTGCAGTGCAATACCCCACAACTCTATTGTGCACACTGAATAGATCTTCCGGCAAAACACTCCGATGTATTCCAAAAGTAAAGAAACACACAGTTTAGATCCTCCAGCAAAACACTTCGATGTATTCCAAAAGTAGAAAAACACAGTTTTTTTAGTTGTATATTATTGTTGGTTTTCAGGCACTACGCAGGTTCCCATAGTTTGCATGAGAACACTAATGACAATGGACTACGAGTCATCGAACTGGCAGCATCGAAAAACTTGGTCGTTGCGAGTACCAGGTTTCCGCGGAAAGATATCCACAAAGCCACCTGGGTATCACCTGATGGAGCCACTCGCAACCAAATTGACCACGTGTTGATAGATCGCCGCCACTCTTCGAGCCTGATGACGGTACGAACGTAACGAGGTGCCAACGTCGACTCGGATCACTATCTTGTTGGTACAGTTTTCCGAGCGCGGATTGCCTTACGGAGACGTATTGCATCCGCGGATCAGGTTCGAATCAACACGGCTGCCTTACGCAATGAGAACACCAGCAACACCTTTGGTCATGCGTTAAGACTCGCCCTCGAAGAGCTCGACGGAGGGAGAGTAAGTCCTGGGGCCAGAATGCCGGGCGTAGAAGAGAAATGGACACGCCTTAAGAATACTGTCATTAGTACTGCCAATTCCATCTTAGGCAGTAGTCGTAGAGATCGGAACGACTGGTTTGATGATGAGTGCAAACTAGCGACTGAACGTAAGAATGCAGCATACCGGGCAATGCTGCAGTCTCATAGGACGCGGCTACGCGAGGATAAATACAAAGAGCTCAGAAGAACTGAAAAAAGACTTCACAGACAAAATAAAAGTGCCTGGGAAAAAAATCTTGTCTGTGAAATAGAGAAAAGTAGAGAGCGAGGTCCGCACCAGGCGCGGAAGTTCTGCCAAATAATCCGCAGTATGAGGCGGTACACACCACGCTGCCCTTACTGCAAGGATAAAGAGGGTAATCTGATCACCGATCCTGAAGGCATTCTGGAGCGATGGGAAGTGCACTTCAATGAATTGCTAAATGGTCAGCTCACAGAAGAATTGGAGGCTCCACCAATGCAAGACCAGGACCAAATGCTGCCGCCACCAAGCATTGAGGAAACACTAAAAGCCATTAGACAGCTAAAATCAAATAAAGCCCCTGGAGCTGATGGCATACCAGCTGAACTGATCAAACAAGGAGGGACAGCGTTACATCACGCAATTCACGAGATCGTGGTGCACGTATGGGAGCAAGAGGAGATGCCGGAAGATTGGCGTCGTGGTATAATTTGCCCCATACATAAGAAGGGAGATAGCACCCTGTGCAGCAACTATAGGGGTATAACATTGCTGAGTACCGCCTGTAGGATATTCTCCACTATCCTACAAGACCGGATATCCCCATACGCTAAAGCCATCATTGGTCAATATCAGTGTGGCTTCATCCCAGGCAAATCAGCAATTGATCAGATATTCACCCTTAGGCAGGCGATGGAAAAATGTCTGGAATTTAAGATTCCACTATATCATCTGTTTATAGACTTCAAGGCCGCCTACGACAGCATAGCCAGGGTAGAACTATATAATGCCATGAGAGAATTCGGCATTCCAAATAAATTGATACGACTTTGTAGGTTGACCATGACCAACGTAACTAGTCAAGTAAAAGTAGCGGGATTGCTGTCCAAACCAATAAACATCTATAATGGACTCCGACAAGGGGACGGTCTGGCCTGCCTCCTCTTCAACCTGGCGTTGGAGAAAGCAATCCGTGACTCTGGCGTTACAACTAGAGGGACTGTCACCAAGTCCAGCCAGATACTTGCCTACGCAGATGACATCGACATCATCGGTAGAACCGATTCGGCGGTACAGGAATCCTTCACCCAGATCGAGCAGGCGGCACAAAAACTGGGACTGCGCATTAATGAGGGAAAAAGTAAGTACATGGTGGCAACTTCTGCGAAGAGAAGACCTAACGTTGGTCAAACTATCAGGGTAGTGGAGCACGAATTTGAAGTAGTGCAATCCTTTAACTACCTTGGGTCAATAGTATCAGCCGATAACAATATGGAAGAAGAAATACGCGAACGGCTGATTAAATCCAATAAAGCCTACTATGGTCTATCAAGGCTCTTTAAATCCCGAAATTTATCCAGAACATCCAAGCTACTACTGTACAAGACCATGGTCTTACCAGTACTCATGTATGGATCCGAGACCTGGGTGCTTAATAAAAGGCACTCTGAACTCTTGGCCGCGTTCGAGAGAAAGGTCTTAAGGAGAATTGTTGGCCCCGTATGTGAGGGAGGACGATTCCGGTGACGCTACAACCATGAGTTGTACGCAATCTACCTTGAAGCTCATATTGTAAGAAAAATCAAGCTCGGTAGACTTCGGTGGGCGGGACACCTAGCTCGAATGAGCGA
Organism: Microdon myrmicae; assembly: GCA_963931805.1. Taxonomy (NCBI): domain Eukaryota; kingdom Metazoa; phylum Arthropoda; class Insecta; order Diptera; family Syrphidae; genus Microdon; species Microdon myrmicae. The sequence continues at coordinate 89,503,913 of OZ007497.1, forward strand.
AGAGGACCCTGCCCGGAAAGTCCTTTGTGGCAGGATGTACGGAAGGAGACAGCGCGGCAGACCTTGTCTGCGATGAAGGGATGACGTAGACCAGGACGCCCAGAGCCTGGGAGTGCTAAACTGGATGACATCGGCTCGAAATCGGGACCGGTGGAGAGATTTGTTAAATAAGGCCAAACCCGGATCCCGGTTGTAGTGCCGATGCTGATGATATTATTGTTGCACTTTATTGGTACTAGTTCTTAAACATTATATTGTGGCATCAATTATTTTTTTTTGTTCTGACTTTTACTTTAGGTTGTATAAATGATCTATCTTCGTTTGCGCGTGCGACCATGATTTTCCACAGCGACACGTTAGATTACTAGTTGTACCACATTTCACGACTAAGACCACTTTCATCAGAGGGACAATTGTAGAAGGTGTTAAAGAAAAAATTGTAACACTTAAAGTTACGGCTCTTGTCTATTCTCCTCGCGTGTAGAAATCTGACTCTTCGATGCAATCTGCATCCGTCAGATGCAACGGTGGTGGATCACATCGGTGTAGGAGGAGCGAACCGGATCAACTTGGGGACGGCTAATGGGCGATCCTGTGGGGGTTGAGATAATTATTGTTGTCGTTTTACAACATAGCGGCTATCTCACCCACCAACATTGGTGACCTTAACGTGATGCACTGGGTGCAATGCATGCCCGAGGGTGAACTTTTGATGCCACGGCTAGGTGATAATCCTTGCCGTGGACTTAATGTTTTCAGGCATGATCGTGGAGAAAGGGGTTTGGAAAAACCCCCCAAAGAAAGGTAAGCTGCCTATAAGGTATTTATGTCGGTTATCCTTTGGGATAACCGAATTAATTCCAGCAAATTGGTTGGCGGTTAAGGCCGTAGCAAGGTTGTATTATCTTGCTGAAGATTCGACTTCCAGATAAGTCGCAATGCTGGGAATGGTGGGGATCGAGCGATGCATGGCTCTTCGGGCCCTGAAAAGCCCCACAATCCCATATGCCCGTATAGGACAAGTACGATGCCCCTTCGCCTGCAATACAGACAACGATCGCCATGCACCTGTTCAAACAAATGGACGAGCATAAAGGGCTGCAGGCATTGTGGTCATAAATCATCGATGATGCACGCCTGAGAACGAAATAGGTTTCTGCGTCCTAAGTAAACAGAAACGCTATTTCGCGGGTCATACATTAGATGCATTTTGTTTGGTTCAGCCGTATTGTTCTGGTGCATAAAGAGGAAAGATATTTTGTTGACATTAAGTCAACACACCTCGCCGACGGTGGCAAAGGGTCAGGCTAGATGGTTATCTGTTTGGATTAATGTGCCGGTACATGGATACAATGGCGAGGAATTTGCCTTGCAGATGTGCAAGCATGCGTCTCGCCCAGGGTGGCCATGGACCAGTAGTTGATAAATAGAATAAACATAGTGAGGCTACTGTGTGTTTGTTTAGTTTACAGGGAGGAGCATCATAAGGCATGATCATGGGTATGATTGTCTAAACAACGATCATATTCATACCCAAATTCCATGATCGATTGATAGCCGATAATAGGGAATTGTCCGCAACTGTTGCGAACCTAAGGGTATAGGAGCAATATTCGATTATGAACTGTTGGAAAGAATATCGGCTGCAGTTGTGTCAACAGATACGCTGGCCAGCGTGTGTTTGTCGATTATCATTGCTGACGAGCTGAGCCGATAGGGGGTATTGGATGGTTCAAGTATTATGAACCAGCAAAATTCGATGATATGGATGCAAGGTTTGCTTTCAGGTGAAAGATGATGAAGGGTAGCTTACGCTGCTCATTTGCAGGTAAGTAGAAAGACTTTGCATGATAAGTAGAAAACAGGTTAATTTAAAGGGAATGGGTGGTTCTTTGAGGATGCCTTAAAGAACCCCCACAGTGTATATATAGATGGCAGTGAGTAGGGCGTTAGAATATACTCACAGCTAGGCCGGCTTGTCGTAAGAGGCGACTAATAGCCGAGTGGTAGGTGGTGTCCCAACGCCGAGTCCCCCGGTGAAATACCACCCTATCAAGCTATAGGCTCAGTCAAATGGTCGGGAGAAATCCATGACCATCTTTTGGAGTTGGCTGATGGACCGGTTCGAGAAAAGATTGGTTTAGGTGGTAGTCAGTCCCAAGGTGAGATACCACCCCGTCACGCTGTATATTCTGCGATATCGTCGAGAGAAATCTTCGACAGTGTTTCGGACGTGTGGCTGATGGCCTGGACTGACACGGACGTAAGTCCTGGTGGTACCTTCTGATATAAAGAATTCCGGAGGTAAACTAGTTTACCCTTCGGATCTCCGGGGGGACTGTCAGGGGGAAGATAATACATATATGGGGTTTTCCAATAGGGACTTGACAACTTTTCTTCGGCAGTAAATTTTTATAATTTGCAGACGTTCTCCGTTCGTGTACTTAACTATGATGAAAATGTTGAGCTTACTGAATAAATTGACAGTAACAGTTCGATGATTAGTGAAAGGCTGCGTTCATAAATTAAATTCAAAGTTGTCAAGTCTCTATTGGAAAACCCATTATTATGATAAATAACCGAACTTGAAGAAATACGTCATCGCATAATCCGGTTCGCTCTCGACCCTCTGTCCACGCTTGACTGGTAACGACATTTTGTAACATCAGGGGCATCGATTTCACTAATACGAATGTAAACGCCGTCCGGCAATATTTGCAAACGGCGAAACCTGATATACTTGCCCTAACTGAGACCCAGGTCGATTCGTCAACTGATTCGACATATCTTCGTTGCTCAGGATACGACTTACATTCGAGGTTGCGTTTTAAGGGTGGAGTCTGCGTCTTCGCGCGGCCCCATCTAGCTTGCTAGAGGATGGAGGCGTTGAAACCCAATAACATGGACCATCATATGGTTGAGGGCCGTGCTCAGGAACCCTGTTAAATTTCTTTGTTGTCTTTACCGCTCGCGGAATGATGATCCACCAGCGACATTTTTCGCACGTCTTTTACATACCGTCGACTGGATACAGATCAACCGCCCAGCTTCTAAAATTGTTGTCCTTGGCGATTTTAATGTGCACAATCTCGGCTAGTTGACGCAGTCTAACAGAACCGACGAGGCTAGGAGGCTGGCGGAGAGGTTTGTTGTTAGCCACAACTTGACTCAACTCGTGGAGGAACCCACGCGAGTTCCGGATGGCCGAAGTGATTATGTGAACACCCTGGATCTGTTTTTGACATCCGAACCGAGTATTTATACCGTAGATGTGTCTGCGCCACTAGGAAACTCAGATCACTGGTTGGTATCGGTCGCACAACCATTTGCATTTCAAGCGAATAACCGGCCTAGGCAGCTTCGCAATGTATGGAAGTCTGGGGCTGCTAATTGGGACGATTTGCGGAATTTCTTCGCATCCTTTCCATGGTCGGAGGTGTGCTTCGGAGACCGATGTTAACGCTTGCGCGGACTCGGTCACAGAGATTATTCTTCTCGGGTTGGTGATCTACATTCCACATTCCATCAAGCGAAGCTCATCTGATAAGCCTTGGTTTGACAAAAAATGTGAACAGATTACAGCGGCAAAAAATAGAGCTTTTAAGCAATGGCGCTTCAATCCCACCGAGGTTAACAGAACGAATTTTGTTAGAATCAGAAACGCGTGCATTCAGGCGATTGATAACGCGAAGAAAGCTCATAAGGACAGAGTGACCAATAAACTTCTTCAGTGCCCGACTTGTTCGCGCTCGTTCTGGTCAATGGCAAGGGCTGTCAGCGGTAACTTCGGTTCCTCCTCTTTCCCTCCGTTGGTCGCAAACTGCGACACGTTAGTTACAAATTCAAAGGATAAAGCTAATGTGTTCGCGAATTTATTTTCTGCGAACTCAAACCTCGATCCCGGTCTTTTGGAACCACCTGTGATCGCGCCGGCACGATCTTTGATGTAGGGTGTGAGATTTCGCCCACGTACTATTCAACGCATTCTACGTGAACTGGACTGTAGGAAGGCAACCGGCCCGGACGGAATACCAGCAAAAGTTCTAAAGAACTGTGCTCCAGAATTGTTGCCGGTTCTTGGCAGACTTTTTCCCTTATCTTATGCACGGAGGACCTTTTCTACCTGGTGGAAAATCGCTCGAGTTCAGCCAATCCCAAAGACGGGAAAAAAGTGTCTCCCACAAAATTACCGACCCGATAACATTACTGTATATGTTATATAAGACGATGGAAAGAGTCATCAATACTGAGATAATTAAGTATTTGGAGTGCAACGGACTTCTAAATGATCGCCAATAGGGATTCCGTGCAAGGCGGTCCACGGGAGACCTCCTGGCACCTATAACTAATATATGGACATCTGCGATTAAACGGCATGATGAGTCAAGAGCGATTGCATTGCTGTCTATGTTGTCTAAGGTGATGGAAAAGGTCATCAATGCCGAGTTAATTAAGTATTTGGAGTGCAGCGGACTACTGAATGATCGTCAATACGGATTCTGTGGCAGGAGAAAATCGATCGATCCGGATTGTTGTGGACGCCGAGTGTTCGAATCTGTATCCTGTTAATTCGGGGGCGCCCCAAGGTTCGATTTTGGCTCCAACCTTGTTTTTGCTTCACATAAATGATTTGTTGGAGACAACGGATAACATAGTGTTCAGTTTTGCGGATGATAGTACGCTTGTTTCCTCCTTTTCGAGTGTTCGGCCGATTGGTGCATCAACGTCGCATCAGCTGAGATGTAGACAGATTGACTCTCTGAATCAGGGTCTAGATAAGGTCCTGCAGTGGGGAAGGGCCAATCTCGTTCACTTCAATGCAGCGAAGACACAATATACAACATTCACAAAGAAAAGTGGATCATCGGTTCCACAGCTGATGATGAATGGCCAGGCCATCTAATCTGGGAAAAGCTTGAAATTGCTCGGCGTCATGGTCTGTGGGAATGTATCGTGACATAAACACGTATCGAGCATCATCAGGTCAGCCTCAGGAAAACTGAGCTATGTTTTTAGGGACAAGAAATATTTTACTCCGGTCCAACTTTTTCTTCTGTATAAATCCCAAATTAGAGCGGCCCTCGAATATTGCTCTCATGTTTGGAGCTCGGCTTCTAAACATACCCTGGATCTATAGCGTTTGACATAATAGTGAAGAACGTGTCATTCGAACTGACGCTATGACAGTTAGAATCACCAAAAATTGAACCAAAGCGCAATCCACCATACTGGCCGTGTTTTGAATTCGATTTTTAAACTCAACTATATTCCACTGATGTGAATTGTTATGTTATCGCTATGGTATACGGCTCTGATGTATTTTCTTATTCGATTTTCCTTCGGTGTTTTTCACTATTTGCTTGTGTATTGTGTGTGTATCTGTTAGAGACGCTACAGATACAAGCGATCCGCCTGTTCGGGGACTCGGCGCTGACGTCGGGACTACAGCCAGTATCACATCAAAGGCGCGTAGCCGACCTCTGTCTGTTTTATTATCACGGGTACTGTTCTTCGGAGATTCGTGATATTGTTCTGTGGGGGACTAAAGTCTTGGTGCCGAGGTACGACACGAGGGTTCTACTCCGTCCCACGAATAGGAAATTCCTAAAGTTCCACCGAACATTGTCCACGAACCAAAGAAGAAAATGAAACACACTGTAATTGTTCTGTTGCCAACTTTTTCATTTTATTGTTACGTTTTAAATAAATAAAGATTATCTGTACATATTGTTTGAAAGCTGCCTTTAACCCAGCCAATCGCTATTTGGGTCCACGCCTCGTTTATTCGCAAATACTGTTGTCTATTTCGTTACAACTTTCCGAAAGTAGTCGTTATCTAATTCGTGCGACCTTGCGAAAGCACTCGTTATTCACTTCGTTACAACTTTCCAAAAACACGCGTTCCGTTTTGCCTCGCGTAGATTAAGACTTTCACCCGAACTAAGTAGCGGTTGGAACACGACTAACCCGGTGTGTGCGCTTTGGCGGTTGCGACTCGACTGACTAATTACTGGCGAGGAAAAGTTCGTCGCGTCGTGGCAGTGGAGTCATAGCTAAAATTAATTCAGTGCCATTTACAAGGAACTTCGCAAAGGGTTGATATGCCTGTATAGGGAATTTAGTTCCGGAGAATCATCGCCGTATGGGCTGAGTTGGGTTATTTGGTTGTGTGTACTGGGAAATTGGTTTTGGCGGCAAGTATAGTCAAGGGTCTTGATCGTTGCGATGGTCGTTTCGTGGAAAGGCGAGGCATCATGCTGGTTGCTTGCCAGTAAGAGGGAATTGGTGTGGTTCTACATGGTTTAGGTGGAATGGGAACCGAAATGGTTTTCGGGGGAACTAAATGTTGCTTGGTTGCAAGCAAGGGATGTAATTTAGGTAAGGTATTAATCAAAGTGGTTTTTGGAAAAATGTATGCGGCTCGATGTAGTTGGTGGAGATGGTGAGTATTCCGTTTTAAATTTAAATATGCGTTTCTTACGGAATAGGATTTTCGAGAGAAATTAGAATTGCTTGGTCGTAAACAAGGAATATGATTTAGGTAAAGAATTAACTGAAGCGGTTTGGGGAAATGGGTTCTTGGTAGGTTGGGGATGGATGCTGTTGCATATTGGGATGTGTTTTTGCATGTTGGGAAATGGATTACATGTTAGGTTAGGGTGACGCGCTGTTAGCGGTCGGAATTGGTTGGCATTGTGGGTGGGTTCTCCATGTGGTATAGAGAACCCCCACAGTTCCACACAATTCGGTTTATATGCGCTCCACAAGACAATCCGACGGATCTCACCAGTTTGTGGTTCATCTCCCGACGTCGCGATATTTTGTAAATAAATGAGAGGTGGTTTAAGGCTTATTTATTATATGTGTTATTATATACGAATATTTATTATACGAATATACTGACGATTGGTATTAATTGTATTGTTTTTTACCTCTTATAGTTCCCCTGGAAATGGCGATAATAAAAAAAGAGACATTTAATAATTGGTATAAGCTGAAAACCTACTATATCGCACATATTATAACGTCTACTCCGGTTCATGTAAGAAAAGCAGATTTTCCTTGAATTTTTTTGAAATCACCTCAATTTTATTGATTATTTTAGATAATTTTTTCAACGGTGTTTACAACGATATTGTATTTTATGACAGACCAACCACTTGAACTTGAACGCTTTGTGAAGTTTGCATTAACTGTTATTGTTATGACGATCGGTGCAGATGGATTTGGCCTCCTTCTTGGCACTGTTCTCAATCCAGTGGTAAGTCTAACATAATTTGTATTTCATATTTTTTTTCGTTATTCTAGACTTAGTTAAATTTCTTACAATTAATTAATTAATCCTTTCTCCACAGAACGGAACATTCATTGGATCTGTTCTGACGTGCTTCATGCTTATTTACTGTGGCTTTTTAATCCTATTCACGCACATGTCATCCTTGATGTTGACAATATCTCGCACGTCAGTGCTTCGCTATACCCTGGAAAGCATGATGTTGTCGGTGTATGCCAACGATAGAGTTGATATGGCATGTCCTGCAGATATAATTTATTGTCATTTCAAGTAAGTAATTCAGTGCTCTCGAGGGATGCAAAAGTATTTCAAAGATATCCTTTCATTTTTAATGTATTACATTGCATAATTTTCGATGTTAAGATCAAGCGTTATAGGTGTATTTAATGAATGTAGGATACTGTTTATAGGACAACCCATATTTTGATAACTGTATGAAATCTCTACCTTTGCTTTTACATGCGGGAGTTGCTGAGTTTCCATATCAGCTTAGATGTCACCGAAGACTCGGGGTACATCTATCTCTAAGTTTTTTTCGCCTACAGATGGTCGCCACGACGAAGTTTGAAGAATTTATCGCCACTAAATTCATGACGCAAGACCGGATGTCCCACGCATTCCTCAACCCTCAAGAAAAAGGCAGCCCCAACCTTCGGTTTCTTCAAAGCTCACCACCGAAACTTCCACCGCAACTGCTGTTACATAATTAATAAGAAATCTCGCATCAACAAAATATATGAAAAGTTCATATACGAGAAGCTAAACAACTTAATTACTGCCAGGAAACTAATACTTGATTTCCAATTTGGATTTAGCAGAGCGCACAGCACCACTCAATGTATTTCGAAATCTCAATGTATTTTGAAATCACGTCTGCGAGCGGCTCTTTCATAAGGAACACACCATTGCGATGAGCTTGGACATTAAAGCGGCTTTTGACACGACGTGGATCGAAGGTCTCGTCTTTAAATTGTTGAATACAGACTTCAGTAGAACGCTGTGTAGTATCATCTACCAGATCGTTCGAAGCAGAACTTTCCAAGTTGGAGTGAATGGAAAGCTATCCCGAACCTTCAATGCCGCTGCAGGCGTTCTACAAGACTGCATTCTAGGGCTCATCCTATTTAATATCTATACCTCAGATATTCCTCGCCCTGTACACGTCATCAAAAAGCCCTAAACTCACAACATATCGACGCAACCGTCCGCTGGACGAACTGTATCAGCATTACATCATCATCATCATTCGGCACTACAACCGGGATCCGGTCTTGGCCTTTTTTAGCAAGTCCCGAGGCTTGTTAAATTTTTCATAATAATTTGTTTTTCCGGGCAAGGTTATTAGCCTTCAGTCGACGGAAAATTCGACTTAATCCTTCGAAAGCACTAGCCATAATTCTGAGTAGTAAACATCTCGACATTCACAGAATATTCGAATACAAATAAGAGGTACTATCGCGTATTGCGACGATAGTGAAAAACGTATGATTCGAACTGACGCTATGACTGTTAGAATTATGGCGATTTCGCCAAACCCCACTGTCTACTTACCCGAAGAACCCCATAACTACGACCCAACCTTCATTACGTTTTCACTAATGCAATCGCATTGGCACCTGTAAATGCTTCACGCAACAAATGACCAAATGTATTTAGCTAAAAGCTTCTGGAAGAGAATTCTTACCTGCATCTATTTATTCGAATTCAAAATTCCTTTTTAGAATTCTGTTCCAAACAGCATATCCCCGAAAAGAAAGCTTATCGGTTCACATATAATGTAACCGCATAATCAAGGAATCTTAACCTTGAGTTGGCTATTCCCAGCCTCACATGTGCAGAACAATGTCTTACATACACATTGGCTGGCATTTCATTGCCCAGCTGCCAAAGCAGCGTCGGGCGGCTTGTTTGTTCAGCTGGCATTTACCCGACCATGATCTCTGGTCTAAACGAATAAATAATCACAAATTTCGTTCATTGCCACAAACGAATTTCCCTGCATATACAAATGCAAGCAAGGGATTCGTTTCGGCCACCGACCCAAGATACGATATACAATTCTCATTGTATAAAGTATTGTAATCCATTAGCACCTCATTCTAATGGCTATTCGGCTATTTACACAAGGGCATCACTCAGCTAAGACTTTTATGATGCCCTCGTCCCATCTTTTCTCTTAACACCATTTCTTCGATGCATCGTCGGCTATTTATTTAGCCGCGATGCACATCCTAGACAACAATCTATACGGTCCCTTTGTCTTTTAATTTCCCTGAATCCGTTCGTCATGACCTCGAGGCATGAGCAAACAAAGACACAATTAGCATCCAATGAGATTCGGCTTGCTTGCTTAGCCGAACTCACATCGCATGGATGCACATTTTGCCCTTTCTTTGTTTTAGATTCATTCTCGCGGTTTCGTCCCATGAATTAACCAATGTTCACACATACATGTGCTCCTTAATTTGAGGGGGGCGATTTTACTGGCCGAATTTCTATTGATAGCGATTTAATATCGAGGAGTCGTTTTACACCCGTCGACCGAGCAGGTCGCTACCGCACCCGCTCCCCGGTGCGCACGGGGACGCGAATATACTCCGGAGTCGTTGTCGTAGTGTTGAGTACGTTGGCCAAAAAGTGTCACAGCCACCGAAGCTGATATACCCATCGTGGTTCAGTTCATACCAATTAACTTTGGCGTATTGTTAAGCTTCTAATGTAATTGTTCTTTCCCTCCCTCGCTGGGAATTTTCCCCCAGGACCTCTCTAATTGTGAAGTGGAATTACCAATCGCGCAAACGTGAAATAAAAAATAACAAACCTGTGCTCAGTGCGTTTTATTTTTTGGTGACTTCCATCGGTGTGTTTTGTTCGCTGTGCTGTGTTTTGGTCTTACTCCTTGGTGATCGGTTAATGGCGAAACCGATGAACTTATAGTGACGTTTGGGGTTGAAGTGAACCAGTATCATACGACGGCACAATACTTCATCCCCACAGAATCACTAAAAATGTAACCAATGCTCAACACATCAGGCCACTGCCGCGTATATGAATACGATTTCTAAACTCAAATACACTCAACTGATGTGGAAACGTTATGTTATCGCTATAGTATGCGGCTCTGATGCTTTGCTTATTCGAATTTCCTTTTCCTGGCGTTATTCCCTATTTGCTTATATATTATGTGTGTATCTTGTATATTATGTGTGTATCTTATATATTATGTGTGTATCTTGTATATTATGTGTGTATCATATATTATGTGTGTATCTTGTATATTATGTGTGTATCTTATATATTATGTATGTATCTTGTATATTATGTGTGTATCATATATAGTATGTGTGTATCTTGTATATTATGTGTGTATCTTGTATATTATGTGTGTATCTGTTAAAAACGCCACAGTCTACTTGTACAATCATTAACGTATCTCGTAGCTGGTGTCAACTTGAACATCTACTGACGAAAGTTATGGTTAAACTTCCAAGTGCACGATCGTTGACTACAGTCGTCGGTAACTTCCATTTCTACGATCACCGACCTGGATCGGAGCTAACTTCATCTTTCCCGTTCGCTGACATGAGTCCTGCCGAACTTCCAACTGCATGATTATTGCCCTGGGTCGTGGCTAACCTCTAATTATACCACAGGACAGGATGAAATATCTTGAGGTCATTTATACCTCAAAAATGAATTTGATCAAATATGTGACCCACATTCTTCAAAGGGGTCTCAGTCGGTCTAAGCAACAGCACAACATTTTGACATCACAGTTAAGCTTCTCTGCTTTAAGCAGTTAATCGGATCTGGAATATCGCACGCATTTTCCATATGGTCTTGTATAGTTTCGACCCAAATGGGAAGACTTCGAGTTTTCGAAAGGAAACTCCTCAGAAGATGCACCAACCACTCTAGAAGGCCTGACGGTCGCCATCACCCCAATTCTCAACATACGAAAGCGCCTCCATTATCACTAACGACGAATACTTGCTACAATTAGCATACAAGTACCTCGAATCAATTCAGAAAAGCGAGAGCCTACTTGTACGGAAGTCTGGCGTTCTTGACCCTCCTCTCCTTCGACACCTTCGAATCCGACCACCACAATATCTTCTTCAGTACGAAACTGAATAAAGCACCCTCCCCAACAGCATTCCCCCTTATACTAGAGGATTCCTGGACCCATCCCATAGGGCTTACTGCAGACAGACTACAAACACGCATGCACCGACCAAAGAGCAGATTATCAAACGCGTTCTTTCTTCTAGGCATTTCTGCAATGCGGCTTGGAATACTTCTGGTCTCGTTATAAATGCTGTTTTGAAAGCTTTGTTTGGGATTCTGTCTGACTCAGAAGCATTTTTGTCGCGTTCTGCATTTCTTCTAACGACAGTGTTGGGGTGGTCTCGATGCCGGATGCCAACGAACCGATCTGTGTCCGGTTTCCGAGGAAACACATGCTCTACTATTGAGCACAGCATATTGGGACAAGTTGTGTGTGGGGATTTATGCCCCTTCCGTTTTACATTGACCGTCTTGTAAGCGGGCATTTCGCCTTAGTGGTTTTTATAGCCATTATTAGGTCGCGCCTTAATTTTTTTAGGCTGTCAAAGTGCCCTTGAAAATCAGCTCTTCTTCTTGATCGTTCCAGGATTGTAAGCACTGTACTCTTAGTGCTTTAATTCCTTGGTATTGCCGCGTCACATACTGCGTACCTCATTATTACTTCGAAGGAACCTTCGTCGAATTACCTACATATCTTTGCATTTAGGATCTGTTCGTACGTTGTAGCAGTTATCATTCCTTCCACTATTATGGGTTGGTGATCTCTGTAAGTGTGTGGGGGTTCTCTATATCACATGGAGAACCAAACCACAATTCCTACCTAACTTCGACCGCTAACAGCGCGTCACCATAACCCAAACCTGCAATAGCACACACTCGCAACATGCAAAGAATACACTTCCCAATACGCCCAGAATCCATTTCCCAACCTGTAATAAAATGCATATTCAAATCTACAACGGAATATTAATCATCTCGCTCAACTACATCAAACCGCATACATTTTCCAAAAACCACTTCGTTTAATTTCCCACTTAAACTATATTTCCCGCTTGCAACCAAGCAGCACTAATTTCCCCTTGAAAACCATTTCGGTTCCTCTTCTACCTAAAAGACGTAAAACCGCATCAATTCCCCACAATCAAACTGCATGCATTTTCCCCAAAAACCACTTCGGTTCATTCCCTCCTTAAACTATATTTCTCGCTTGCAACCAAGCAGCAGATAATTTTCCCCGAAAACCATTTCGGTTCCCATTCCACCGAAACCATGTAGAACCACACCAATTCCCCCTTACTGGCAAGCCACCAGCCCGATGCGTTGCATTTCCACGAAACAACCATCGCAACGACCAATACCCATATTCCTTTGTCTAACCGACAAGTCATGCCCATCCTTGGTCGTGTTTCCAAAATCGATTTCTCCGTATACATAGCGACAAAGGAATCCAATACGGCCTGTACGGCAGTAATTCGCTGTAACTAAATTCCCTATGCACGCATAGCAACCCTTTTCAAGTTCCTAGTAAGTGGCAGTGAGTTTACTTAGCCATGACTCAACTGCCACGACACCCATGCACATGCACATTGGTTGGTGACATTTTTGTCCAACGACTAAAGCAACGTCGGGCAGCTTGTTTGTTCAGCTGCAATATACTCGACCCACGATCCAAGTCATCACCGGTAATAGATACGATACACATTTCCCATTGTGTAAATAGTAAAATCCATTAGCACCCAATGCTGCTTTAATGAGGTACCTCATTACCAAGCATGCCCTTGGTACTTTTCCTCTTTGTTCTTTGTCTCCAGTGAAATCGCGTTTATCCTTTGTTTCACCGCATGGGTAGACAGCGTGATCTTCACGATCAAGTACACGCACACCACCACAGGACCTCACCAGCAAGGTTCCCTTCCCTCGTTTTCACCACGAGAGAAACACTTTCTCTCTCGAGGAAACTCACCCTCAGCATATCGCTGAGTCGTAATTCAACCACTAGACACGCCGGTTGTATCTTCTCCCGCCCCCCGTAGCGCACCGGGGATGTGTACATCTGGGAGTCGCTTTGCCTTCCCAGTTTTCCCTCCCCGGTCGTGAGCTTTAAGTTTGTGAAATAAGTTTCGAGTTCCAAAATCTAACCGTTTCCAACAACAGTGTTTGAAATAAGTTTTATATATAAAACTGTTGTTTATAGTGAGTAAAACTAAATTACAGTGTACACTGACTGGAAATCCGCAAAACTCTATGTGTTGTGGAAGATTCTGGGACTTTTCAGCGCACGTAGTAAGTGAGAGTTGGGGTTATGATGATCATCGGGCTTCCTAGGTTAGTTGGTTCATATTCTAAGGAGTTTTCTGGCACAAAGGCAACTGAGCATTCCCATCAGTATATACCAAAGTTTTTTTATCAACAACTTGTGAAATATTGAACGTATAAGATTATCAGCTGAAGAACATTTCAGCATATGTATATAAAGAGATTATTGTTTTTACTTTCGCTTTTTTTCGTTTTTGTTCTTCCCTTTGTTTTCGGTAGCACGTTTAAGATCATTTTTTCTTTTTCTTTTGGCTTTTGTTTCCCTTATTTAATTTCCTTTTATTTTTCATTTGGTTTTTGTACTTATTTTGGGGATTTCGTTTATGTGCGTAATTGTTTTTGTACAATTTAAAGGTAACAGAATGCTATGTGCACTGGTCTCAGTGGGCTCCAGAGGGTGAATTTGCTCTTTTTCTTTTGTTGGTGGTCGATGTCCAAGAAAAACATAAACAAAGATCAGAACAAAGAATTGATCTTATGTGTTGATAACAGCCAGACAAAGACTGAATTGAATCGGAAGGACAGGCCATCAATCAGTGAAAAATTTACTTTACTCATCCCAGTCAAATTTGTCCACAACTCGAACCATTATCGGCTTTGCTTATTGTTTAAATGCCTTGATAGAGTGAACATCCAGTAAAGGTCAAGAACCTGAAACAGTGATCCTCACAAATAACCAGCTTCAATATCAAGTAAAATCAGGGAGTCAAGGAGGATCAATCAACGAGTAAGAAACCCTCATCAAAGAGGAATTGCGAAACTTTGCTACTGTTGCGAATTCACTGGATGCAACCAGCGAATTCGCAATGAAATGCAGCCATTCACAAAATAACAAATGTCAGCAAACGGCTGACATGAATATTTAATTTCGAGCTGTCATTGTTGAAAACGTTCTCTTTTCTTCGTAAGCCTTTGGCAACATAGGGTTAGCAATTGTAATCCAGAAAAATCGAATGAATCAGTAGAAATAAAATAACTAGTTCGGATATAAAGGTCGATTCAACGGACTTTCAGTTGCTGGAGAACAACAGTTGGTGTTACAAAGCAAGGTAAACTTTCCCTTTAAGTACATTTGTAGTCATTGTTGCAGCCAAAGCAAGCCAACTTCGCTGCACGCCAGGAGACACCATTGTTCCTGACGTCATCCCCACGGCCCACCAAAAGATCCAATTGTTGGTGGAAGTTGCGTTCAACGCTTGTGGAACGGAAAGATCTGGTCCTTCGAGCCGGATCCAGTCTGTGGATCCAATCCACTGATGCCAGTTCGCAATGTGATAAAGAGTTACTCAAAGTGCTCTTTTCTTCGTAATCCTTTGGCAACATAGGGTTAGCAATTGTAATCCAGAAAAATCTAATGAATCGGTAGAAATAAAATAACTAGTTCAGATATAAAGGACGATTCAACGGAGTTTCATTTACTGGAGAACAACAGTTGGTGTTACAACGCAAGGTAACATTTCCTTTTAAGTACATTTGTAGTCATTGTTGCAGCCAAAGCAAGCCAACGTTGTGCACATTAGGAGACACCATTGTTCCTGACGTCATCCCCGCGGCCCAACAATGAACCAATTGGTAGTGGAAGTTGCGTTCGACGCTTGTGGAACGCAAAGAGCTACATATCTAAATTGCATATCAATTATTGCCTCGACTATTAGATTAATAATATAATTTACGGCATAATTATATGAGTAAAATACTAACTTATTTATATATGAACCATCAAACATAATAATCGTTTAATGATTAACGAATCGGTTTAATTTACCCTCTTGGAACATCTTCGTTTGTTGCGACAATTTACCAAGTCTCTACGATCTAAGTGAAGCGGTTGTACCTGCGGACATTCCGGTTTGTTCGGATCAAAAAATCAATTTTTTTTTTGCTTAATCGATAGCTTTATCCTTCAAAAATAATATGTTAAAATTTTGAAACGAAATCTTAGGCGGTTCCAAAGTTATAGGTCATTAAAGGGTCGGGTCTCCCGCGGATACAAATTCGTATCATAGGTGGCAACTGCCGTGTATTTAGAAAGATGCAGACTATCCATTTATGGGCATTAATTTGCTTCGCTGTTGGCTTGGGCCAACTGCCACTTCTTTGAATATGTCGCAATCTTGTGCGACTGAACAACATGTTCATAAGCGGTAATGGATAGTCGCTCCTGTGTATGTTGTTTTTGCATTCGGGCGTACTGCGGGTGACCTGCGATTGTCTGAGTTTTAGTTAGTTTCATATATATGAAACTAACTTGCCCGTTGCACGGTGCTGGCGGTTTTTTCTTGTTTGGTGACTATGGAAGATATTCTTACCGGTGACGTCGCGGGGTATGTATTCTTGATGTTTCTTTGTTTCTTTTTCATGAGTAGGAAAAAGTATTTAGTGTAAACGTGGTCTCAGAGCGTGCAGTGCTCGCGTTTAGGCCTCCGTTTCATACGTTTTTCAACGGTAAATTTTTCTAACATAATGTTTAAAAACGTTAAAGGTTCGCGTAAGTCAGGGGTGCGTCCAGGGAGTCGCTATAAAAAACGAAGAGGATTTATAGGAACTGTAAATGAACTGGAAACGGAGTATGCCACTACATCGGCACAAAAATTGGCTACATCGCCCGACTTCGCTCCAACGGTCACAGTGACGGCAGCATACGTGATGTTACATTTTTTTTTCAGTTTTTTTCCGAACTTTTAAACATTACAAAGTGTAACAACTGTGACGGTTCGATAAACTTTTCAAAAAAATCTGAGAAAGGCCTAGGATTCAAACTGATCGTCGAATGCAATTGTGGTGAGGGGGTCATCAAGTCCTGTCCACGAATCACCAACAAAGCTTACGAAATTAATCGTAGGAATAGTATTCGTAATGCGCATCTTGGGTGTCGGGTTAAATGGATTACATTGTTTCACTTCACTGATGGATATTGGCGAATTTGCGAAACACATCTACTACGCTGCTCTCGATAATGCGCATACCGCTTGTATCGGCGTCTTTTCTTCGGTGATAAAAAAGGCTAGCAAAGAAGAAAAAGAAAAAACTGATGAAAGTGAAGATAAAAAATTGACTGCTTCTGGAGATGGTAGTTGGACCAAAAGGGGTCATACTGCTAATTATAGCGTTATGACATTGATCGGCAACAAAACAAACAAAGTTCTCGATCTTACTGTGAAATCGCGTTATTGCCAACGCTGCAACCTTATGAAAACAAACAAAGGCACCCATGAATATAATACATGGTGGGATGAGCACGAACCAGGAAGTTCGGGTAAAATGGAGCCTGACGGAATGTTAGAAATGTTCGAGCGCGCTTTTGATCTACACGCCCGCATTTACGAAAGGTACGTTGGAGACGGGGATGTAAAAATAATGAATGCGTTGCAGAAATCATTTCCAAATGTTGTAAAGGCCGAGTGTATCAATCACGTGGGAAAGCGAATCGGTTCGCAATTACGCGGTGTCATAAAAAAAGCAACAAAAAAAACAGACCAATTAGGAGGAGCTGGTCCTGGCAAACTTACGGGAAACATGATAACAGAACTGACGACTTACTACGAACTTGCGATTAGACGCAATGCTCACTCTGGTGAAGAAATGGCGAAAGAAATTTGGGCAACATACTACCACAAAATATCAACCGATGAAAATCCGCATCATCAAATCTGTCCAGGGGGCCCGGAGTCATGGTGCAAATGGAAACGCACGGAAGCTGCGAATGAGCTGTCAAAGTTCCACCACGACAAACCTCCCTTGGAACCTAAAGTACGAACAGCTATTTACCCGGTTTACGTAAAACTTACAGATCCCGATTTGTTAAAAAAATGCGAGGGAGGTTTCACGCAAAATAACAACGAAAGTTTCAATGCTACTATCTGGCAAATTGCGCCAAAACACACATACAGTGGTAAGAAAATCATTGAAGTTGCGGCTCTTACCGCAGCTTGTATGTTTAATGAGGGGTTTTTACCCGAATTGCTAATAATGCAAGTCATGGGCATCAAAATTGGGTACGCTGCGAGAGCGTTTGCGAACGAGAGGGACAGAGATCGGCTGCAAACGCTGACCGCAGCCTAGTATACACCCGGCACGAGGCACGAACAGCGAGGAAAAAGGCGAAAATGCAACTGGAGGACCAATTCGAAGTCGTAGAAGGAATTGTTTATGGTCCAGGAATGGATGTATAGCTGTTAGTATAAAAAATTCCGATGATTTCATGAAAAAAATCACTTTTATCTTTTGTCTAATTTATCTCCAAACTTTGAATGCGTTTTTCTCGAAACGACTTTTTTGTGTGCGATGTAAGCGATAATATGAAAACGGTGCATGGGATTCTTATGAAAGTTCGCACACATATTTCTAACAAGCACACGCAAATTGTGAGTGAATTACTTTTTTATTTATTTATTTATTTTTTTAGTTATAACTAAAAAATAGAGTAAAAAAGGGCCGACAAATCAATAGTCCGCCATTTTGCTGTTTTTTATCAATTTTTTTCACTCACATTGGGCTAAATGTATTTAAGTTCAATAAACTTTTTGCATTTTTCGTATTTCTTCACCGGGGACGAAAATAACCCTTACACGAGCAGAACGGATGGCTGACTTTGAACACCTCGTCCACCGCTCCGGTTCCGGAGTGACTCGGCAAAATTTATAAACGTAGTCGAAAGATGAATAATGTGTTTAAAAAAATTGTTCTTATATCTTTAATACTTTCTCTTTAAAAAAATCTTGAAAATAACCTATTTTTTGACCCGATAAACCGGAATAACCCCTTAACTAAGGAGTAAATAAATCATCTCCCGACTTGTGTCGATAACGCGAAGTCGATCTCTATCGAACATCTTTATTTCTCATTTCTTTTTTTTTTCCTTTAGTTTTTGTTTTCTTTTCATTTTAATTTTGTATTGGAGGATTTTATTTTTGTACGTAGTTGTTTTTGTACAACTTGAATGTGAAGACACTTGAGTGTGACAAAACGTTCGAAGCGTTTCCAAAGTTCTCGGGACCGAGAATTTGCTTGTTTCGATGTTTGTTTTTCTTGTTCGGTCTCCTTTTGTGTACTTGTGAGAATGGAGTAACTAAATGTATTTCGGACGCGAGGGTTTTTAATTATTGTAATTTTTGCATGTTTCTGCAGTTGGTGCAGAGTTTGAAATTTACGAAGTATCTAAGCAGTGTGCACACTTGAATCATCTTTAAGTAACTGGAATCAGAAGTTTAGTTTAGTTGTTATAAAGTTTGAGTGAAGATGATTAAAAATGAAATAGAAATGAGATTAAAAAAAAAAAGTTTACCGTCGATCGGCGAGCGATATCTCCCAGGGTGCGAATACTCGTATTATTTTTTATACAATGTGTTTTAGGGAACCTACATTTTCAAATCTAATAACAAATACAAGATATAAAAATATATATGTCCATTAAATAAATCACAAAAAACAATGAAGAACACAATTTCCATATAACAATTTGTTTTTGTTTCGTTTCATTTCAGAAGTGCAAAAGTTATACTCAAGGATATGGGAATGGATACAAGTAGTTACGGCATAAATGTTCTCCTACTGTTCCTCCAAACGTTATCCTTTAAAGTGTTAGCCTACTTTACGCTGCGGCGTAAGCTCCTTTCAACATAATATTCCCGCAGCAGGATAACTCATTCAAAATATCTTAGTAATAAAAATATTAAGCATTGTTTTAGGGGATTTTTTTATTATTATTTATTTTTGTGAAGGCAGTTAGCCACCGTGTGATATTTTAATATAGGATGGCTATTCGCATTGCTGCCTTTATTATGCACCCTATTTCCATATGTGACTGGTTGACAAATGAAATGTATTTAAAGCGTTCGCTATGATAACGCTCTGTCAACAAAAGCACAAATAATATTAAGGCACTGAATAATTAAGAAGTTGTAGTGTTAGATATCTTATACGTAATAAAAATTAGGTGTTGACATTTTGTTGTGTTTCCACTATCTATGTTTAACAAAGACATCTAGCGTTTTGTTCTATTATTATCTTATTTAATGCAATTAAAATAAATAAAAATACCGTAAAAGACATATTTTCGTTACATGGGGGTTTCCATTTTAAGATCAGACTTTGTGTCACTATTAGTTTTAATTTGACCCGAGTAATGGAGGAGCCGGGTAACCGGAGTATACTGCGAACACCCTGGATTTCTTTCTGACATGTGAGTAAAACATTTGTTCCGTAGAAAGTCCGCACCATTGGGGAATTCGGACCATTGTCTGTTATTAGTTCTGTAATCATCATCATCATCATGATCGGCCCTACAACCGGGATCCGGTATTGGCCTTATTTAGCAAGTCTCTCCACCGGTATCCGGTCGTTATCCGAGACTTGTTAAATGGTCCATAATAATTCGTTTTTCCGAACAAGGTTATTAGCCTTGCGTCAACATAGACATATATATATATACATATATATATATATATATATATATATATATATATATATATATATATATATATATATAATTCCTGTTTAATTTTTTTAATACTTATTTTATATGTTTTATGAAGTTATTTTAAATGATTGGCGTCCTCAGCCACCGGACGTCAATCTGGAGACCATCGAAACTAAAATCCATCGCTCTTTCATATTAAACCTCGTCGAGATTTATCTAACTGAAATGATAACAATTCAAAACAAAAAAGCCGAGGAGATATATTCTGCTCGCCGATTGGAATAAAGTTCTGGGAATTTGGTTGAACAAATTCCCGGAAGGTGCGTTCCCGAAATGCATTTGAAGATACGCATTTCATGATATGGATTTTGGGAATTTGTGTTTATGCATGACAAATGGAAACCTGTTCAATTTATCATGCATTCGACTTGATTTCGGATTCTTAGGGTTGCGCGACAAATGAATACATTATTCAATTGGGGATATTATTATTTTGAATAAGGAATATGGGTATGTGAATATTGAGGATGTGAATACATATAAGGAAGGGAAATGGTAGTGTTTTGCAAAGCACTGCATAGTCTAACCCCACTAACCTCTAGCCGAAGTTCTTGAAATTCCACCCGCGCCCTGGCAATTCCCTCGTTCCGAGGAACTGTTGGTGTTTGTTGCATGGAAGGTGTATTAACTGCGGCGATCTAGACTGTATCAGTTTGTATTCAATCAGCTCGTACTATCGATCCGCACTCTGAGCTATCTGATGAGCATTCAAGTCCTTTCCAGAAACGCGAACAACCCGGAGATTCTGTGGAAGATTCTCGTGGAAGATTCTCGAGCAGCAAAAGTTTTAACAAGATTTCCATCTTCTGCAGTGCTAGTTATAGGTCCTAAATATGCCAGGACATGTGATGGCTTTGTTCGAAGAACATTCGTTTCTTGATCAACCGTTGTAAGTAACAATGCGTAGACTCTGAGAATGCTTTCAAAAATATATCTTTGAACGCGGAGTAGGAATTCAATTGGGGAGATGAAACAACAAAGTGTGTTACACGAGTCCAAGGGGTCTTCTCAACATTTCGATTTTCCAAAAGAAATTCGATTTGTTTTTCCGCAATACTTTCTAACTCGAAAATATTCTCGATTTGGGGTAACCAAAACTTCGCATCATTAGCTGATTAGTTTGGGAAAGTAATAAGCCTATAGGTAAAAGGAATAACCCCATCTACAGAATGGGACAAAAGAGAAGATGCTTGACTTGTTGCCTCATCCTGCAATTGTGACTGCGTCTGCAGCATTTCCACAATTTGACTATTTACGTGTTATGGTTTCTTTGAATGGACGGCTGGCTATGACCAGGTCCGCAAAGCTCCGGACGGTGTAGTGGACTACATTAAAGGTGTCTGGTCAAGAATACCCCGAAAATATATGAGTTTAGGAAGCCGTCCCTATAGGCTCTATCGCCGATTCTACCATGTGCCATCGGCTCGATATACCGTGGAATCTGTACTTCTCTCTTACTCGCGAGGCGTCCCCTCACACTGGCCGGGGGAAATGCCTTTCGTGTATCTAACCGAAGAGGAATTGATTTCGAGTGACCCATACCACTGGTAGGGGGGTAATGCTTTCGTGCACCCCTAAAAGTAAAATCTTGTTGAATGTCCCTTACCACTGGTGGCATTCTGGGGTAGCTAAAAAACAGCGAAAGGAGTGGAAATGATTTTCCTCCAACGAACACAACAAACTCTCCTATTCTATCTACATTTATTTATAATGAGAAAGGGCATACGCGATCCTTGAGCTCCAGAATAGAATTCAACGCTTAAAAAAACAAAAATGGGTGGCGAGAGGGCCCACTTTGGCGAGACAAGGACAGATGTGTCCTTCATCTTGTCTCTGGCTTCTGGTCATCTTGCGATAACCAGAATCACCCACATCCGTGAGGATGTTGGGCTCGGTCTCGAGATATCTGAAAAAGAAAAAGGGGGGGAGGTATCTAAGGATAGTGTGGACAGGGTTAGTTCGGATGTTCTCTAACTACTTGGATGGAAGGACGGTGGGAAATAAATCGTACAAGACCGGTAGGTTACAAATTTTTCTTCACCTTTTATACTATCCCGCGTACGGCAATCGTCCTCATATGCCATTGTCTAGTAAGCAGCTGCTGTATGTGCTGCTATTGTACCGGTAGCGTCTTCCTAGGAATCGATTGCTGCTGTTCTGGATGCAGCGTCTCCCAGGAATTGACAGACTTGTTTCGTGTTGTCTCTTCTGCTAATTTATGCTGTTGTCCTCGCTGTGGCGTCTTCCCAGGAGATGGGATGATGCATCACCAACAACGCGAAAATAGTAAAGAACGTGTTAAATTCCCCTAAGACAGATTGGGAACGAATGGCCCTAAAGCAAAATTCAATCCAAAGTTTAAACAAAAAACATTTAATATGGACAAAAATAATAAAATATAAATTAATAACGTCCCGGAAAAGAAGAATCATCATCATCATCGGCACTACAACCGGGAACAGGCCTTGGCCTTATTTAGCAAGTCCTGAGGCTTGTTAAATTTTCCATAATGATTTGTTTTTTCCGGGCTAGGTCATTAGTCTTGCGCCAGAGGCTCCCCGACGGGGAATCGAACCCCGGTCTCCCGCGTGACAAGCGGGTATACTAACCACTATACTACGAGGGTTACCTCTTATGTTTCGGGATTTGGCAACCCTAGCATTGCAATCCGGCAATTGACAGCTCTGTCGTAAAGTTGGACATTTTTGAGGTTATACGCACTCAGAACGTTTCGACATACGAGCGCTATTTGTGTTGTTTACAGTAACTTAAAAGATTCATCTCGGCCCAAAAATGGAATTAAATCGTCAACATTTTCGTGCGATTATTTTTTACAACTTTCGGCGTGGATTAACTCAGCAACAGTGCGTGGATGAACTTAATTCAATTTTTGGCGATGAAGCTCCATCAAGGACCAGTGTTTATGGATGGTATGGTGAATTCAATCGTGGTCGTAGTTCACTCCAAGATGAATTTCGTGAAGGTCGTCCAAAATCAGTTGTTGTTCCGAAAACCATTGATACTGTGCGCGAACTGATATTGGAAGATCGTCATGTGACCTATCGTGAGATTGAGACAACCTTAGGCGTTAGTGGGACCAGCATACATTCTATATTGCATAAACATTTGACCGTCAAAAAAATTTGTTCGCGTTGGATCCCACACAATTTGTCAATCGCCCAAAAAAAGGCTCGTGTCAATTGGTCGAAAGAAATGCTCAAAAAATACGGTCGCGGTGCTTCGAAACACGTCTATGACATCGTGACAGGTGATGAATCGTGGATTTACGCGTATGAGCCCGAAAGTAAACAGCAGTCGACTGTCTGGGTGTTTCAAGATGAGCCAAATCCAACAAAAGTTGTTCGCGCACGAAGCACTTCCAAGCAAATGGTTGCCTGTTTTTTCGGAAAAACTGGACATGTCGCATCCGTACCACTAGAACAACGCAGAACAGTCAATTCTGAGTGGTACACAACCATTTGTTTGCTAGTTGTCTTCCAAGAAATCAGGAAAACCAACCGCCGAAGACGGATCACTCTTCACCACGACAATGCGAGCTCTCACACATCGGCTGCGACAACTACATTTTTGAGCACCCAAAACATCGATTTGATGGGTCATCCGCCGTATAGTCCTGACTTGGCACCGAATGACTTCTTTTTATTCCCGTACGTAAAAAACAAACTGAGAGGTCAACGTTTTTCGACACCTGAAGAAGCGGTTGCTGCATTCAGAATGCATGTGTCAGAGATACCTCAATCAGTGTGGCAAAAGTGCTTCGACAATTGGTTCAAACGCATGCAAAAGTGTATAGATCTTCATGGGGAATTTTTTGAAAAACAATAAAGTAATTTTCGATGATCAATATTTGTTTTTGTTCTCTAATCCCGAAATATAAAAGGCGACCCGTATCGAGGAGCCTAGGAAAAGAAGAATAAGGAAAAATTCAAGTATTGCGGATTGGCAATTAAATGTGCTGGAATGTACTGGAGAAATCTAGTACATTCGCTGTGTATATCAGTTACACAGCAGCTGGCACCTGCTGGCCGATTGTCACCACGATGAGGTCATAGCGTCCTCTT
Source organism: Microdon myrmicae (assembly GCA_963931805.1). Taxonomy (NCBI): domain Eukaryota; kingdom Metazoa; phylum Arthropoda; class Insecta; order Diptera; family Syrphidae; genus Microdon; species Microdon myrmicae. The sequence continues at coordinate 89,528,151 of OZ007497.1, forward strand.
TTGAATTGGCAGTTATGCCCAATGAGTCAGTCTGCAGCCAACCTTCACCGCGCTCACATCATCGGAGAAATCATCGCCAGGTACCAGTTCATCGTAATAAAACAAGGTGTATCCCCATTAAATAATAAAGTAAATAAAGGTTAATCTCCTGAAGTAAAGATCTCGGACTTTGGTTTGTGTGGTTCCTTCTTGCCTTTTCATTGGATTCCTCTCATCAAGGGAACGGCGAACAAAACCCAAACACTACTGCAACATTTTCTAAAGGGAACAGTGGACAACTCCGAACACTGTTACATCATTTTCTGATCCTTCGAGCCGGATCCAGTGCCTATTGGATCCACTCATCGCCGCCCAGTTCGCGACACAACAACAGTTATAACAACGGACAACAATAACGCAAACTCCAGTACCATTGATAATTAATCAAATTCAGAGTGTAATACGGCAAATGATGTCGAAACGGAGTTCACAAATGAAACATTTGATCTCATCGAAACATCACAACTAGTGCTTGAATCAAGACAGGAGGGCGTAAACAAAATATCTCCTCAACGGGCGGCTTAGGGTGAAAGTATCGCCATCGATAATAAGAGTTCAACTCAAGGAACCGAAACAGCCATTGAAAGCCACCGTACAGAGTTGGAATACTCAATTACAAACCCAAAGACTGGCTACAATAATGATGATATCGCAAAGCAAAGTGGCTACGATAACATAATACAACAGAGATTCAACATATCAGACAGGAATCAGGCAACAGAAACAACACCACCACGTGCGTCTAGTGCTGAAAGACGAACCCCATTAAGGAAGGATCCAAACAGCCATTCCTCGCTGTGACCGTCCATCGGCGTGAAGTCCTCTAAAGGAATCAACACCGGATCCAGTGCCGATTTGGATCTACACTATTGCCGACCAGTTCGCGGCACAACATACCTGTGAAGAGGAACACCAATTCAACCCCATTAAGGAAGTGAAAACCAAATCAACATGACTGGCCTTTTTAATGGACGCAATGCCAGACAATTTATGGACGAACTTTGGACCTTATTACTATCGGCGCAAGACAGCGAGAGCGGCATACCAGCAGAACTCATCAACAAAGAAGAAAGGCCTAAACGCAAGGAAGTCAAATACAAAAGGAAGCGGCTAAGGAAGCAGCAGTACCCTGACAGTGCACAAAGTGTCCAGAGTGATGAAAGTCCTTTGCCTAGTCAACAGACCACTGGAACCATGGTCCCATCTGCCGGACCACCGAGCCAATTGTCATCGCCGCCTCCACTTGCTCCCGGAGCAATGCGAGGATCAACGGATCCTCAACAAAAGGGTGAAAAGAAACCACAGGCAAGGGAGGAAGCAGTTCTAACGAAGCTGCGCCCAGTGCAGCAGCAAATGCTGGCGATATCCGGACAAAATGCTGGTGAATCCCTGAAGGGAACGGAGAGTGCTCAAAGGAAACGGGGAAAGGAACAGGACCTTAAGCCTAACCACAGCGAGAGTGACAAGCAGGAAGAAAGTGATACGTCGAGTGAAACCGGTGACGGGGAGAGTGATTCGACGCCGATACCTGGTAATGATGCTCTCCGGACTGGTGCACCGGCCATCTCCCCGCCAGCAAGTCTTTCGCCGCCAATGATGTTCCGGCCACCTATACGGCGCCCGGAAACTCCACCAACACCTGACATGCGCATGTCGCCCGGTCCCCACCCGGATCGTCATCACGGATGATGCACCCGGAAAATTCCCCCCGTAGGGACTACGGTTCTCCGACGACATTCCTCGGTCGGCGGAACACCAAAGATCTCGACCGACGACATTCCTCGCTCGGAAGAGATCATACCTGTTTTCACGCGGTGCGTAACGGAGCCGACAATGGATCACACAGTGGTGACGGCGGCGACGGCGGCGACGGCGACAACGGTTCCCCGACGACATTCCTCGGTCGGCGGAACACCAAAGGATCTCGACCGACGACATTCCTCGGTCGGCAGAGATCATACACGTGCTCATCACCAACACGAGTCGGAAGCCGCTGTTGCTGCAAAACGAAAGCAGGACGACGATCCTTCTACAACGAGAGTTCAAACCAAAGTGCCTTCAACATCAGCTCTCGTACAACAACCAGTGACGATTGAGGAACTCATCGCCGCTCAGTTCGCGGCGCAGGACCGCATCTCTGGCACCTTCCTCAGCGCACAGGACAAGGGACAACTAAGTCCAACAATAATCCAGGTAACCAAATGCGCAATCCGCTCCGAATGGCAGGCCTTCTCCAAGCGGCACTACGACATCTTCTACACGGCGGCACCGGAATATCTAGAACAGGCGTTCTTCGTGGAGGATTTTTTCGGCGAAACCGAAGACATATACCTCGAGGAACAGACGAAGCTCCTCGAGGGCCAGTACGCTCTCGACCAGCCTCCCCAACCATGGCCAACAGCACCAATCTCTTCCACCCTAGCGAGCTGCCCCCACCCTAGCGAGCTGCCCCCAGTGCACTTGCCAGCGGTTGACATGTTCCAGCAAAAGGAACCGCACTCCAGAACAGTGGATAAGGATCAGCAGGCCGCCGACCAGAGTGCCGCCTGCCCAAAGCCCAACCTACCCAAGGTCCCAATGATCAACCAGCCGAAGCCCCCACAGAAGACCATGCCGCGCACGCGTTGTGGGGCACCAGATGACATGGCCGTTCCTCGTGGGTTGCGAACTTACAACTCCAACCCAGAGGAACTGATTCACTTCGCACCGCATCCAGATAAAGCAGTGGGCACGGCGCTCTTAGGATCCGAGGCAGAATTAACGCCAATGCCTCCCACAAAACCGCCTTCGACTGTTCCAGCAACAGTAGCCGGTCCGATGATTAGCCAGCCCCGTGTCCCGAGGCGCGAAACACCGCCGGCACCCGTAAGGCAACAGGGCCCTTGCACATTCTGCAGGGCCGCACACACGATCTACGCTTGCGAGAGCTTCCGATCATTCACACCCGGTCGTCGGAAGTCCTTCGCACAACTAAGGAACTTGTGCACCAACTGTTTGGGTCGCCACCGCCTACGCGACTGCCACTCCAGCAAAGCGTGCCGTCGATGCCAGCGGAGACATCACACCTTGTTGCATGTCCGAACTACCGCCATCAACGGGACAACATCACCGCCGCAACGAGCCAAAGGATCCGCCCTCCGGATCGACCGTCATGAAGAGGCCTGCGCACACACCATCAGCACCCCTTCACAGCATTCCGCGTTGCTGCCAACAGCCAGAGTCATCGTGCCGTCGGAGAAGCAACAGAGGATTGAAGTCCGTGCTTTGCTGGACCCCTGCTCCAGCGGCACCTTCATTTCAGCATCACCCGCCTGAAGATTGAACCTCCGACGCCAAGCATCATCCGTCCCCACATAAGGTGTTGGGGGCACTCGTGGCCTTCCACCAGGACTCAGGCCGCCATCAGCATCACTTCTCGCCTCCACAGCTCGAGACAATGGACACCGAGGCCTTTCATCCTGTCAGGACTATCAGTGTATGAACCACCATCACAATCGGCGACGAGGGATATCTCGTTCGTGGCGGATCTGGAACTTGCAGATCCAAACATCGCCTCCGCCGATAAGGTGGACATGATCATTGGGGGAGACATGTACCCCACCTTCATTCTGGAGGGTCTAAGGAAGGACCCACGATCCGGCCTCGTCGCGCAGGCCATTGAACTCGGGTGGGTGCTAACAGGCGCAGCACCCACCATACTGTAGCGATTCTAACAGATACACACACAATTCACAAGCAAAAATAGTGAAGAACACCGAACGAAAAATCGAATAAGAAAAATACATCAGAACCGTGTATACCAAGCGATAAATAAAAATAATTCACATCAGTGGAGTATAGTCGAGTTTTTTTTTTTTTTTTTACATTCCTGTATTTATTGACCATAAATAATTTTTACAATAAGCAATACAGATAACTTATGATACCTTAGCTATAATTGTTTACATATACTTACTAGTACATTTTATATATTGGTTATGGCTTAAGATTTTAGTGAGTAGAGCTCCCTGGAAAAGGTCAGAAAACCAGGATATAGTTATTTACTTAACCTATGCTAATTTACTTAACTTAACTTAACTTATCTTAACTTAGTCTAGTTACCTAATTATTATTGAAATAAGTTAGTGTGGTGTGGAAGGGATATTGTCAGTCAGGGATGTGGGTTGGCGAACTACTTTCCGTTTGTTCGTTGAAACGCAAAATAGTGGAGAAGGGTTGAATATTACTATATTTAAATTGGTGAGGTGAAAGCTCTGTATTGTGGTATACAATCTCATTAGAGTTATTAACCAACCTGCCAGAGGTGAAGAACGTTCTGATGTGGAGACAGTTCGGGTAGGCAGTTCGGTTATCTGATGGAGTCGATGTGAGCGCATTTATTATCGGGTTGGGATTATTGGGAAGAGTTTCGATAAATTTGATGGACAGTTCGAGGAAGCGTCGATCTATACGTTCAATATTAGCGGCATAGTAGAGAGAACTACTGTTGTAATATTTGTGGGAGTTGGGATGTCGGTTGAGGCCAGTGATAAGTCTGAAGCATTTCCTTTCGAAGATGCGTAGCTTCTCCATTTGGGCGGGTGTGATATGGTACCATATCGGGCATGCATATGTAAGAGTGGGTCTGATTATCTGTTTGTAGATAAGTAATTTAACTTTGGGAGAGAGACCGTTCGGCTTGTACATCACTTTTCTGCAGAGATTAAGTTGAATTGCGGCTTTACGAATCGAGTTTTTGGTGTGGGCGGAGAAGGAGAGATTGTTGGTGAAGGTTATTCCCAGGTACTTTAAGGTTTTAAGGTTTTGGAGGGTTTAATTATATTGTTATTTAACTTGATTCTGATTTTGTTATGGCAGCGTATGGTGTTGTTAGTACAATTCGCATTTCTGCCTTTAAACACTATGAGTTGAGTTTTGGCTGGGTTGAGTCAGATTTTCCACTTAGTATAATATGCAGAGAGATTCGGGAGATAGCTGTTAATACAGTTTCTTGTCTCCTTGACAAACTTGTTGCTTGAATAAATTAAAGTGTCATCGGCATAATTCAGCATTACTGTATTAGGTGACAGTGGCTGCGGGGTGTCTGAAGTATAAAGGAAGTATAATAATGGTCCGAGAATGGAACCTTGAGGAACACCCGCGGTTATACTGTATGGTGTCGAAAGAGTTGAATTTATTTTCACCACGAACTTTCTATCAGAAAGGTAGGAAGCGAGAAGTTTTATGGTGTGGGTGTTTAATCCGAACATTGAATGTAGCTTATAGAGCAGTCCTGCAATCCGAACGCAATCGAATGCTTTTGCTATGTCGAGAGAGACGCATATTGTAGGGGATTGGTTTTGGAGATTCATTGTCACATCATGTGACAGTTTTAGCAGAGCATGACAAGTTGAGTGTGCTGGACGAAAGCCAAATTGAGAACTCGGGATAAGGGAGTTGTCTCTAGCAAATGAGAGAAGATTTTTGTATATCTTACATTCCAAAACCTTACTAAGCGAATTTAGCTGTGATATGGGACGGAAGTTAGCCGGGTTGTTGGAAGAACCGGATTTACTAATAGGGACTATCACCGCTGTTTTCCAACATTTTGGGAAATGTGAAGCGTTTATTATGTGGTTGAGAAGAACGAGAATGGGGAGTAAGTTTTCCGGGTGAAGCCTTTTAAATAGAAGGTTAGAGATTCTATGCAAGCCTGTAGATTTTTTATTGTTACGCGAAGTAATCAATTCAGATAATTCTGTAAAGCTTAGGAATGTGTCGCTTCCCATGGGATGTGACGCTTTATTGGTTTCCTTGAATTCAGTAATGAATGGTGGGAAGGATGGCTCCAGTGTGCCTGAGATAAATTCATTCACAGTGTTGTGGAAATTAGTGACTGGGAGGGATATAGTCGAGTTTGGAAATCAAATTCTAAACACGGTCAGTAGCCTGATGTGTAACGCTTAGGTAAAATTTTTTTCGTGATTCGAGCTGTCATAGCGTCAGTTCGAATCACATGATCTTCTTCACTATTATTTCAAACGCTATAATACCATCCAGCCTAAAGGTGACGAGGCCTGACACCAGCCATCATATGGCCATTCCTCGTGGGTGGCGAATTTACAACTCCGACCCAGAGGAACTGGCCGACCCTACGATTGTTGATCGCAGCTCCCATCAGAAGACCAAAAGGAGGTCTCGCCGGCATCGGCCCCAGGGGCCACCTACAGGGCCCATGCAACTACCAGCCACCGATCACTTGCGCGACCCCGCCCGCTGAACCATTGCAGGGGCAAGAGGCAATCGAGGAACCAGGAGCTTACCCATTCGAACACTTCAAGGCATCCCACCATACCCAGGACACCACGTGGTCAATCTCCTGCCTGGGGCCAAAACTACCCAGGCCGACCGCTGCCACGTGCAGCCACCAAAACAGGACCAGGAGCGCGCAATGCCCCGCTTGGCGGGCGGCGCTCCCCAACAACCAGCGGTCTCTCGAACTCCACAAGAAAGCACGCCTCTCAGGGCATCAACAGAGGCTGCACCTCAACGTCGCCGGGAGGCACTTGGCCCGTGACTGCCATTCCGCCAAGCCACGCGGACAATGCCAGGGACGACAGCCCCAAACGCCATTCACTCCAGACGGGCGCCAACGTGCGCACTACGTGGCACCACCACCGGTCTCGGTGCAGTGAGACCCATCACCAGTCATCAGATGGTCATTGATCGTGGGTTGCGACCTTACAAATCCGACCCAGATCAATTGGTCGGTTCCGTGACCACAAAAGTTACCGGACGCCTCCAGTGGAAACGATCATCCTGTCGCCATCTACCCTACGGGCCATCTCAGACCCCCAAGCCGTTAGCGCTCCTCAGGGCGGGCGGCCCCGTCCCAACCGACCATCCACATCCGACCACCAGGGACTCAACGACCAAGACCAACCGCCACCAGCAGACCGCACACTCCCGGCCCCTAGCCACCGTCCCCTGGAACAAATGTTTCGCCAATGATTGGCGAAGGCGGGCGGAATGCTGCGGATTGGCAATTAAATGTGCTGGAATGTACTGGAGAAATCTAGTACATTCGCTGTGTATACCAGTTACGCAGCAGCTGGCACCAGCTGGCCGATTGTCACCACGATGAGGTCATAGCGCCCCCTTTTGAATTGGCAGTTATGGCCAATGAGTCAGTCAACCTTCACCGCGCTCACATCATTGGAGAAATCATCGCCAGGTACCAGTTCATCGTAATAAAACAAGGTGTATCCCCATTAAATAATAAAGTAAATAAAGGTTAATCTCCTGAAGTAAAGATATCGGACTTTGTTTTTTGTGGTTTCTGAAGTAACGATCTCGGACTTTGGTTTGTGTGGTTCCTTCCTGCCATTTCATTCGATTCCTCTCGTCAAGGGAACGGTGGACAAAACCCAAAAACTACTGAACCATTTTCTGAAGGGAACAGTGGACAACTCCGAACACTGTTACATCATCAAGCTTACGACAGATTGAGATGATATCTCGGAAAAAGTTGACCTGAAAAAGGAGCAAACAAAGAAGAGGAGAAAAATAAAAGAGAAAGAGAACAAAGAAAAAGCAAAATGTGGACTTGATGTAGCGATCCTTTTACTACCCAAAGATTTTCCTTATCCCGGCTGTTGCGGATTCACAATTAAACTTAGTAAAGAATTCTAGTACGTTCGTATTCGCCAGCTGTCTTTTGCTGGCTGTCATCTACCAGCTGATGACGCGTCGGTGACAGTAAAAGAACGAACCTAAGCGTCGAAAAATTCAAATTTTCTAACGGTCGTTCCAGCTTGACTCACCCGCTTGCTTCTCTTGTTGGGACCCTCGTATATACCCGGTTACTTCTTTCTGTATATAACCTAGTACGTTCTCTCAGGGCGCACAGCTTATTTCTTTCCGCTTACTTCTTTCTGAATATAACCTCTTACTTCTTTCTGGACGCGCTGCATACGTTTTTCTGGATATAACCCCTTCGTTCTCTCTGGATGTACCGCTTATTTCTTTCTGGGTATAACCTTTTACTTCTCTCTGGACGCACCGGTTACTTCTTTCTGGGTATCACCTCGTAGTTATTTCTGGATGCACCGCATATTTCTTTCTGGATATAATCTCGTACATATTTCTGGACGCGCCGCTCAATTCCTTCTGGATATAACCTTGTGTGTTCTCTCTGGACGTACACCTTACTTCCTTCTGGATATAACCTTTTATTTCTCCCTGGACGCACCGCTGACATCTTTCTGAATAAAACCTATTACTTCTTTGCGGACGCACCGCTTACTTTTTTTATGGATATAACCTCTTACCTCTCTGAATGTACCGCTTACTTCTTCCTGGGTATAACCTTTTACTTCTTTTTGCACGCGCCGCTTACTTCTTTCTGGATATAACCTCTTACTTCTCTCTGGATGTACCGCTTACTTCTTTCTGGGTATAACCTTTTACTTCTTTCTGGATGCGCTGCTCACTTCTTTCTGGCTGTAACCTATTCCTTCTCTCTGGACGCACCGCTTACTTCTTTCTGGGTGTAACCTATTCCTTCTCTCTGGACGCGCCGCTTAGATCTTTCTGGGTATAACCTTTTACTTCTCTCTGGACGCACCGGTTACTTCTTTCTGGATATCACCTCGTAGTTATTTCTGGACGCGCCGCTCAATTCTTTCTGGATATAACCTTGTGGGAACTTACTTCTTTCTGGACGCGCTGCATACTTTTTTCTGGATATAACCCCTTCCTTCCCTCTGGATGTACCCCTTATTTCTTTTTGAATATAACATTTAACTTATTTCTGAACGCACCGCTTAAATATTTCTGGATATAACCTCTTGCTTCTCTCTGGATGTACCGCTTACATCTTTCTGGGTATAACATTTCACTTCAATCTGGACGCGCCGCTTACTTCTTTCTGGATATCACCTCGTAGTTCTTTCTGGACGCACCGCATTCTTCTTTCTGATATAATCTCGTACTTATTTCTGGACGCGCCGCTCAATTCTTTCTGGATATAACCTTGTGTGTTCTCTCTGGACGCACAGATTACTTCCTTCTGGATATAACCTTTTACTTCTCTCTGGACGCACAGCTTACTTTTTTCTGGATATAACCTCTTACTTCGGGATGCGCTGCTTACTTCTCTTTGGGCTCAGCGCTTACTTCTTTCTGGGTATAACCTTTTACTTCTCCCTGGACGCACCGCTTACATCTTTCTGGATAAAACCTATTACTCCTTTGTGGACGCACCGCTTACTTTTTTTATGGATATAACCTCTTACTTCTCTCTGGATGTACCGCTCACTTCTTCCTGGGTATAACCTTTTACTTCTCTTTGGACGCACCGGTTTCTTCTTTCTGTATATAACCTCTTACTTTTTTCTGGATGCGCCGCTCACTTCTTTATGGATATAACCGCTTGCCTCTCTCTGGATTTACCGCTTACTTCTTTTTGGACGCACCACTTACTTCTTTCTGGATATAACCTCGTAGTTATTTCTGGACGCACCGCATACTTCTTTCTTGATATTGTAGCGAGCTTAGGGTTCGCTGGATTAATTATTTTTAATAAATAAGAGCCGTTAAATCTATTTTGAATTAATGTAACACTTTATTAGTCCGTTAATAACAACCGTTACTTTTTTACCTTACACTTAACGATTTCTTGACTTATCGCTTCCGTACTTATCGCGACTTTGACTGCTTACTTCTTACTTTTTACTTTCTACTTATCGCTTGCTTTACTTTCTTGCTTCTCGATCTGCGTGCGACGTATTTATACCGTTTCCTCATTCTGATTTCGCGTTTCGTTTCCGTCCGTTCCATAGTCTCGACTTTTCTATTCCAGTTTTCCAGTACTTTCTAAAATAATCTAGTACTTTGTTTCGGACTTTCTCGAAGATTCCAGTACTGATTGTCATATGCCTCACAATATAATCTCGTACTCATTTCTGGACGCGTCGCTCAATTCTTTCTGGATATAACCTCGTACGTTCTCTCAGGACGCACAGCTTATTTCTTTCTGGATATAACCTCGTACTTATTTCTGAACACAGCGCTTGCTTCTTTCGGGATATAACATTTTACTTCGTTGTGGATACGCCGGTTACTTCTCTCTGGGAGCACCGGTGCCACTTCTTTGTGGATGCATCGCCATTGCTTCTCAGCTTGTATCAACCCTGGACAAGCCCCACCTGCTGCTGTCATCTTAAACCCTACTCACGGACGCGGCGCAACCTACCCATCGGCTAGTCCCACGGGAACACTGACCCACTTCATCGGATCCCCGAACTCCGACTAAAAATTCAAATGATTCCGTATAAAGTTCAATATCAAGTGCTTGGATTTTTAATTTTCATTCGCCAGGTAAACTTTAATGTAGAGAATTTATATACGAACCGAACGAGGCGTTTCCAAAGTGTAGTTTAACAAAAATTAAATTTTGCTAGGGCTTTCCTTATTTGCCATTGTTGCCTAATAGCACCACAGGGTGTTGAATCTGTAGATTTATAGAATGCCATACCTGAGACACGTATATGAAAGAAGACATAACAAGAAGAAATAACAAAAACCTATATATAAAAACAATTAAAAAAGAAACTCTCTAATAAAATTTGAAATAGACCACGTAGCATGAGGATTAAAACTCAACAAAATGATTACTACTTTTACAACACTAGTGGGACTTCAGACTTAAGACGTTAATCTACTACATTTAGTACTGATAATTGGGTTGTGGCTGTCAAAATCCGTGACAGCAGTCGGCAACGTCAAGTTGTGAGGATTGAATTACTTTTCTGTGTTAGTTGTTTTTCAAAATTTTTATAACAAAGTGGTTGTGTGAAAATGTTTCGTTCGTCAACGTTTGATAAAACACTAGGTACGTTTAATTGTTTATGGCCTTAGCAGCTGTTGATATACGTGTATAACACCAATTATATGATTGTGCATGTCGAAATGATAGTTGAAACCCTCTGTTTTGTCAATAGTACATGTTTTCTATGGTTTTATTTCGCTGTAATTCCAGAGAATGCAACAAGCCATCTGCGGTTGGAGCCTGACTGGCCATCTATTCTCCTTATTTGTGATGCTATCCGGCAGAACGATGTCACGTGAGAATGTTTCCTTCATCTTACTCCCAGCATTCATCTAATGAGCTCTAATTACAGGCCGAAGCATGCGTTTCAGGCGATCAAGAAAAAGATGTCCTCCCCGAATCCACATTCAGCCTGTTATGCTCTTCTTGTTTTGGAAAGTGTAGTGAAAAACTGTGGCCAGCCCATCCATGAAGAAGTTTTCACCAGAGAAAACTGTGAGATGTTCAGCAATTTTCTAGAACAAACACCGCACGAGAATGTTCGTCAAAAAATGCTGGAGCTGGTGCAGACATGGGCGTACGCTTTTCGATCTTCGGAAAAATATCAGTCTATTAAGGTAAGATCATATACAGTTAGGGCAGTTAGTTTATTTATTGGCATTCAATCGGGGCGATTGTCTGATAAGGTGGTGAGTCATGTTCAGCTGAGAACATCTTCAGAGGCATATCAATTATTGCCGTCTGATAACAAGGGACAAGCTGGTGTTGTTGAGAGCAGTCGCATTTATATTGCAGATTATATTTTCATTCAGCTTCCGGCTGGAATATTTTCCTAGCACTTTGTGGGCTTTGTAGTGTCGTACAAACAGTAGGGAAGCAGTAATTGCTTATCGATCAACTATTTTCTTCAGGCTAAGAGTTTAATGTTTGATACTTTCAGTACTTTTCTCTGCAAGAGAGGTTTGTACTATGTACTATGTGTTGTGTTCCACAAATTTCTGAGGATTAAAACATCCTGCATAACTTTTATAAACATCAGCAAAAGCTGCAAAAGAGGTATTTTTATGTTGAGATTTAGGTTTGTAATCGTATAATCCGATTGCTGTCCGAAACCGGAGATATCTTGCAGCGCAGATGTTATTTGAGCTACTTGCGAATACTACTCTTTTTTTTACAGAATCAGATATCAAACTATATGTTTTAGTATTCTATTTATATACTTATAATTTTTTTATTTATAATATGTGCGCTTATATATATAATATAAAATGAATTAAGGTATACTGTAAAATGCACACATTGCTCTGAGCAAAGGAGAGATGGTACAGGAATTCAATTGCAACGACAAGGAATCACACATGGGGGAAATTGTCACATGTTTGCCTGATTCGACTTGAGAACAATTCTGTCTGTTAATTTGTACTTCTGAAGTTAATTATAAATGTGAACCTTGGAGATTCTCTCGGACAATTATTCGAATACGACGAGCACAACCGCTAAATTTACAAGCACCGCATGGCAATAGGTGAAGTGTTGATTGATTGATTCATGACAAGGAACACACGTGCCCGTGGAATAGTTACGGCTGAAAGCACACCGGACCAGTCAAAAAGTTTTTGTTTTATAAGGCAAGAGAACTTTCTTGATTCATTTGGTGTGCATTGATTGATTGAAGGCGGAACCCTCATTTTTATTTAGCTTCATGCAAGCTGTTTGATTATTTTACTTGCATAAACGATGACGCACCGTCTCATGGACCAGGCTAGCATATAAAATACACAGCGTGTGCTCACTACAAAGTTTCGACGACAACTGATGGTGGGGGACGTGCAATAGGGCAGCTACTCGAAACGGCAACAAAAAACTTTGCGGTTTTGATTGCGGAAAAGCTGGTAGCCCCTTAAGGAAATGTCAGGAGAGTACGGTGGATGCGGAAGAACTTCAAATCCCAACTGCAACAGTTTCCGCACCGTTACTTGTGAGGTATGGGGTGTAGCATTGTCATGCAAAAGGATCGGAACATACCTATTGACCAGCGCAGGTTGCTTTTCAGCCAATTTGGGATGCAATTTTCTCGATTTCCTCACAATATTTGATAGCGTTTATCGTTTTTCCCGGTTGAGGAAATGAAAAGTGGATTGGTCCTCTCGATGTTCACCAAATTGTCACTATAACCTTTTTTGGGTGAAGATTGGGCTTGGGGTGTGTTTTGATTTGTCACCTGCAGCCAACCACTGCCCAGTTGTTTTACGGTTATCATATAGAATCCACTTTTCATCAAAGGTGACTATCCGGTGCAAAAACGGTTCAGTTTAGTTTCTTAATCTAAGCGATGCGCAGATTTTCAGGCTTTTTGGGACCCGTTCAGTTCACTTATCATGTTTCTTTACCTTTCCTATGAGAGAAAGGTGTCGACTTATTGTCATTGAGGATACTCTCATGCTTTGTTTAATATCACGCACCGATTTCGTTGTGTCCACATCCACAGTTGCTCTTAAAACATCGTCGTCAACTAACGTCTCCGGCTTCCCACGTGGTTCATTTTCGATGCTGAAATCTCCCGAACGGAACTTTCCAAGCCAACGTCGTATAGTGCATTTGTTTACCGCTACATCCCAAAATGCGTGATTAATGTTTTTCATTGCCAATGACGCATTATTTCCCATTTTAAATTTATAAAAGAAGAGCGTTCGAATTTGAACTGTCAACAGGATTGTAAACAATTCCTAGAAAAAAAAACTGTACTCGTAACGAACCCTAAAATTCTCACACTTCAAGCACTCGTGCGACTTTACTTTATAAAAAAAGAAAATTTAACGTTCTGGCACATATGTTCACTCGAATCCATTTATCCATATTCGGTCCTAAACCAGCCCACAAAACCACTTCGTTTCCCCTTTCCTCCGCGGCACTCCTCAATTCGATCATAACTCGTCCCTTAAAGCCCCACCCCCCGCAATTACATACCCATCCTCCCTTTTCCAAATGTGGTCACATCTGCACCTCACTTCCCAAAATAATGACAACTCAAGCCACAAATTCCCATTCCAAGCCAAATTCTAATCCTACTCCTCTCCCTAATTCTCACCGCTTCACCACCCGTCAACCTAGACCCTCCTCCTCACCTGCCCGTAATAAATTCCTTTCTAATCACGACCTTATTGCTCGTCCTACACAACAATCTGCCGCGATCTCTTGTCCCTTCCCACTTTTCGACCTTAAAACTGGTGCGAAGTATACCAACTTCCACAGATCACACACCTCTAATCTCAATAACATAAAACCTTACAGTCTATCTTAAAATCTAGAGTAGTGGTTAAGGCATTATTCAATTATTCAATCGAAAAAAAGGAGAAGAAAACCAGGAAGTTGAAGATTACTAGGCGATAGGGTAGGTAGGAGGCCAGGGAAGAGCAAGTGTATGCGGGGTGGTAAACGCGGACTTTGTGCGACAGTGGAGAGCATGTGTAGTGACTGATACAGGGGCGGGGATTATTGAGCAGGGGAGGGGGGTTGTGGGTGGGGTTGGAACGGCGTAGGGGAAAACTAGGGAGGGAGAGGAGGGGATTGCAGGGTAGATGGGTTATTGGAGGGAGGGGGCGGATTTAGGACGGGTTTCTTCTGAGACGTCGTTTAAGAGCGGGAGTGGAGATGTTGAAATCGAAGGAGGTGGGGAAAGAGTTAGCCTGTCGTAGCATACGCGAGATGGGTTCGTTAGCGCCGTAAGAAGTGTGATGAGTGGGCACGTAAAACAGTCGAGGATTACGTACGTTACGGGGGTTTGTATGAAATGTTAAAGTGGAGAGCAAGCTTGGGCAATTGATTGAGACAGACAGAAGGCGATGGGCAAAGATGATGTCGATATGGATTCTGCGCTCTTCAAGTGTGTTTAGATTGATTAGAGGGAGATTGAGATAAGTAAAGCCGCGATCTTGATGTTTTGTTATTTTCATTCCTTAAATATATGAAATAAAGAAAAATAAAATGTTGTTTGGGAAAAGCGACTGGCCAGATGTCGATAAGGAATCATGTTTTTGCGTTGGCTTTCACTCTTTAATTTCGATGCATGCGGTGTGTGTTTCGTCATAAGAGATAAAGTAATTATGAGCAACTGTAGTATTTGACTACATCAACCCCATATAACGTACTTACTACACGCATCTTGCATGCGTTCCCACACAATGCTCTCAGAACCATTTCTTTTTTAAATAACTACCTGTGACGCATAATCATTTCCCAAGCTATGCAATATCCAATTACGAATCATTCATATCGTAACCTACAAGTGCACATATCAGTATGTCAAAATATCAAAAGCAGGCGTCGTACCTGGTGGCATGGTACTTATCCCTGTGAAAGAAGGGCATATGAATAATAACGAAACGCCACGGGTGAACCGAAGTGACGAAATATGCCTTAACCAAGGCCACTGCGCTTAATGTGAATCAACATCGATTAAACTAGAAGAATGACTCGTGCCGGGTGATTGCAGTCAATATCGGTCAAAGCCGACCGGGTAAAACGGCGGCATGTTATGCACAAAATAATATTTACTTCAAAATTAGAAGAAGGGCACTCACCGTTATACTTTCTTCTGTTGTTAGCCTTCCTGGTTATAGCGTTATATTTTAGCCTTCCTGGCTACAGCTGTTTCGGTTGCTGAGGGCGTTGAATCTTGTGTCCCCAGTTGTCAATGATGATATGAGGGCAAAAATTCGTTGTCAGACGATTGATTTGAACCTAAAGATGAATTCTTTTTGTTGATAATAGTAGCTGTAGCTATTGGGGCTTCGTCATAAGATCGCTGGGTCTTATCGCGATTGATGTTCATTATTGGTTATCTGTAATATGTCCTAAAGGGTTCTCGAGGTTTACGTAGAATGAAAATTTAATTTTTTTTCTATTGGCTTCTTTTTTATTACACTTCTCTCGGGAGAGGCGAACCTATAAGGCCAAGTGGGCGCCCCAGATGCCACCAAATAACTGTTGCAGTTCCTTTTGAACAGTTGCAGGTTGTATGCTCCGGGAACATTCGCGCGGGAAGGGAATTCCACAGGTTCCCCGCTCTGTAACGGTACCAGTTCTGATGCAGGGATGCTCGCGCCGTCGGGAGATGAACCGCAAACTGGTGCGACCCGTCGGATTGTCTTGAGCGCATATAAACCGAATTGCGTGGAACAATACCACAAATCTCCGAAGAACAGTACCCATGATAGTATCCGTAAAACAGACAGAGGTCGGTCACGCGCTTTCGATGTGATAGCGACTGTAGTCCCGACGTCAGCGCCGAGTCCCTGCTCAGGCGGATCGCTCGTCGCAGTATGCTCTCAAGTAGGTCGAGGGGAAAATTGTTATGTGATATCAACAATTAAAAACTATAAAGTGGTAAACAAGGGAAGTTTTTTTTTTTTTTTATCGCGCGCACAAAACGGGATTTTGAAGTACCCTTAAATGTCAGAGCACAGTGCGAGCAGATGGCGATGAAGTGGATAACGAAAGGAGGTGTCGATGTATATTGGTCTGGAATGTCTGGACATCACAACCGCCAGGAAACACATGATCAGGCAGAACATTCCACATTTGTGTGGTTCGGCTAAAGAATGACTATGTTTATCTCTGTGCCTGAAGTCCACTTTCAACGTGAACTGATGCGCATTCACAGATTGACGGGTATCGCGGGAAAATGTCTGAAGGGGCGGAACACATTCAGCAAGCTCAGTTGAGCAACGACCGTGGTAATGCCTATAGAAAAGAAATAGGCATGACACGTTGCGCCGGTGATTTACTTGTCAGGCTCTTGATGTGTTGGGCTGTTCCTTGGTCGTTGTGGCTGGTTCCTGGGTGTGGGGCTGTTGTCTTTATCCCCCTGATCCGGTCCGCTGGTCGATGTTCCAGGACTTGTCCGCTTGTTTGTAGAGAGATCCTTTCTAAATAAAATATTCTGAAGCGTTTTTCGAATACGTGCGTTCTAGTTAAAATATTCCGAAGCGTTTTTCCGACACGTGCGTTCTAGTTCAAATCTGTTTTTCTATTCATTATTTTATTTTTTTGCCGTTGACGTTTTTATTTTTTATTCGGCGCCAACGCCTTTTATTATTATTTTTTCTGCCAAGTAGAATTTGTATAAAGTAGTTTATGCAAATTAGTTTGATGATATTTCCAATTTACCGGTAGAAAGAGGAAATTCGTGGCTTATAGGGTGTTGGGCGGGCGAGGACATGGGCACGAGGTCCGTAACAAGTTTGGAGCCGAGCTCCAAACATGAGAGCAATATTCGAGCGGAGAAGAAGTTGGGCCGGAGTAAAATATTTCTTGTTGTATACTTGGTCTTGTTGTATACTTGGTCTTCGTTGCGTTGAAGTCGACAAGATTGGTCTTTTCCCACTGCAGGATTTTATCCACATCCTGATTTAGAGAGTCAATCTGTCTACATCTCAGCTGGTGCGACGTTGATGCACCAATCGGCCGATCACTCGAAAAGGCGGAAACAAGCGTACTATCATCCGCAAAACTAAGCACTTTGTTATCCGTCGACTTCAACAAATTATTTATGTGAGCCAAAAACAAGGTTGGGGTCAAAATAAAACCTTGAGGCACCCCGGAATTAACAGGATACAGATCCGAACACTCGCCGTCCATAATAACCCAGATCGATCGATATTCGAGGAAGCTTTTCGTCTAGTCGCAAAGCTGATGGGAAAGTCCATATGAACGAAGTTTAACTCACCATGCCGTTCAATCGCAGATGTCTATATATCGGTTATAAGTGTCAAAAGGTGTCCAGTGGACCGCCTGCCACGGAATCCGTATTGACGACCATTCAGAAGTCCGTTGCACTCCAAATACTCAATTAACTCGGCATTGATGACCTTTTCCATTACCTTAGATAACATAGACAATAATGCTATCGGCCGGTTCTTTTGTGGGGGACACTTTTTCCCCCTCTTTGGGATTGGCTAAACTGGAGCTATCTTCCACGAGGTAGGAAATTTCCTCCGTGCATAAGATAAGCGAAAGAATCTGGCAAAAACCGGCGACAGTTCTTAAGGGGCCGGTTGTCTTCCTACAGTACAGTCCACGTAGGATATGTTGAATAGTACGTGGGCGGGACCTCACACCCCTCATCGAAGACCGTACCGGCGCGATCGCAGATGGTTCCAAAAGACCAGCATCGAGGTTTGAATTTGCGGAAAACATATTCGCGAACACATTAGCTTTATCCTTTGAATTTGTGACTAACGTCCGGCTTCCCGTCACTAACGGAGGAAAAGAGGACGAAGCGAAGTTACTGACAGCCCTTGCCATTGATCAGAAGGGACGGGAACCAGTTGGGCACTCAAGGAGTTTATTAGTCACTCTGTCGTTGTAAGCCTTCTTCGCGGTGTCGATCGTCTGGTTGCACGTTCTGACTCTAACAAAATTCGTTCTGTTCACCTCGGTGGGATTAGAGCGTCATTGTTTAAAAGCTCTCTTGCGAAAATTTTGCCGCTGTAATCTGCTCGCATTTTTTATCAAACCAAGTTTTATCAGATGAACTTCACTTAATGGAATGCGGAATGTAAATCTTCATCCCGTGAAGAATAATTTCCGTGACCGACTCCGAGTGTAACATCAGGCTCTAACGCTCTGGCATTAACATTTAATATTTAGTTATCTGAAGAGGTTTTATTTTATTTTGCTCCTGTATGACGTTGGGGGACATTTGGTTTCCAACAAAGATTGCAGAATTGGGCTCTAGCTGGGTTATTTATTCACTGGGAAACACCGTATCTAGTTTCAACTTCCCATTGCTTGGTTTGTATATGGTATTTCTTCCTTTATTCCTGTGGGGTTACGTGTTACCTTTTGGTAATGTTTGGGCGTGTTCATGTTATCCCGCAGAGCCAATTTCGCTAGTTGAGAGTTTTCCACCGTCACAGGGGTTTCGCAGCCAGACTCTTGCGTAGGAGAATCCTTGGGGGTATTACAGGCGGTATATCTGACTGTTTCGGGTCCCGCTTTATCTATTCTTTGCCTCACTTCGGCTGCTTTCTTGTGGCGTGGGTGCTTGGTTTGGGGATTTAGTGGGATCCTGAACTCTTCAGGATTTTGTTTGGTTCGAGGGAATTTGAGTTGCCGTTTAGGGCCTTCTATGTCACAATTTCTAGACAAGAAATCGTTTCCCAGTAATCCGTCCTCGGTCCAACCGGCCATCTGGCGTACCACCTGGAATTTGCAAGGGATTCTTGCCTTTAAATTAAAGTTTCCTTGGCAACTTCCCAGGGTTCTTCTTGTACCGTAAGGAGTTCGGAGGGTGCGTGCGTCGTTTTTGTTGGTCTTGATTTTGTTGGGTTTTAGGCCTTGTTGGGTAATTATGCTCACCTCGGCGCCTGTGTCTACCACCAATTTCACTTTATCGTTTAGTCTTATGTCTAAAGGTAGGTTAACGGTGGGTGCACTGGCTGGAGGAGGCTGACGGTTCCCTGAACGGTTTTTATTTCTTAATGTGGTCGAGCCGGCGATTTTTGGCTCGACCTTAATACGTTTCCCTGGTTCCGGGATTCCCATTTGATCTTTTGGCGGCATTCCAATACATAATGTCCTTGTCTACCGCAGAAGTCACAGGATTTCCGTATGTTGTAGACCCTAGGTGTATTGTTTGTCGGGGTGTGGCCAGGTCGTGATGTTGGGGGGTTGGCGAAAGCAACTCTGTTAGAATCTCGATCCCTGAAAGGGTTTCTGCTTTCTCTTGGGATGTCGAAGCGTGTATGATTTGTCGTTTTCCTGCAGTCCCTTATATCGTGGGTATAGGATTTACAGTTCGTGCAAAAAGGTGTGTTTTTTCGAGTCAGACAGTCACTGTAAGTGTGTCCTCTTTTCTGGCAGAAATTACAAGCTATTCCAGCTGTAAGGAGGGTTTTTAGTACCAGTGGACAAATCATTCTGCTTGTGTCCTGGAGTACCGTTGTCCCTGTATCGTTGTAGAAAATTGGTATTGGCGATGTTGGAGACTTGTGGTACAACTGGGTTAAATGATGCTATTAGTGTGTTTAGTTGGTTTTTCAGGGTATTGAATCTATTTCGACTTTGGAAAAACTTCTGTCACCAATGCCGGTGGGAGATTCGTTCTTATCTAGAATTATGTCGTTAGAAGACGCGAGGTTTCGGAAATGTATTATACGAGGGTTGCCTTTTATATTTCGGGATTAGAGAACAAAAACAAATATTGATCATCGAAAATCACTTTATTGTTTTTCAAAATATTCCCCATGAAGATCTATACACTTTTGCATGCGTTTGAACCAATTGTCGAAGCAGTTTTGCCACTCTGATTGAGGTATCTCCAACACATGCATTCTGAATGCAGCAACCGCTTCTTCAGGTGTCGAAAAACGTTGACCTCTCAGTTTGTTTTTTACGTACGGGAATAAAAAGAAGTCATTCGGTGCCAAGTCAGGACTATACGGCGGATGACCCATCAAATCGATGTTTTGGGTGCTCAAAAATGCAGTTGTCGCAGTCGATGTGTTAGTGCTCGCATTGTCGTGGTGAAGAGTGATCCGTCTACGGCGGTTAGTTTTCCTGATTTCTTGGAAGACAACTGGCAAACAAATGGTTGTGTACCACTCAGAATTGACTGTTCTGCGTTGTTCTAGTGGTACGGTTGCGACATGTCCAGTTTTTCTGAAAAAACAGGCGACCATTTGCTTGGAAGTGCTTCGTGCGCGAACAACTTTTGTTGGATTTGGCTCATCTTGAAACACCCAGACAGTCGACTGCTGTTTACTTTCGGGCTCATACGCGTAAATCCACGATTCATCACCTGTCACGATGTCATAGACGTGTTTCGAAGCACCGCGACCGTATTGTTTGAGCATTTCTTTCGACCAATTGACACGAGCCTTTTTTTGGGCGATTGACAAATTGTGTGGGACCCACGCGAACAAATTTTTTTGACAGTCAAATGTTTATGCAATATTGAATGTATGCTGGTCCCACTAACGCTTAAGGCTGTCTCAATCTCACGATAGGTCACATGACGATCTTCCAATATCAGTTCGCGCACAGCATCAATGGTTTTCGGAACAACAACTGATTTTGGACGACCTTCACGAAATTCATCTTGGAGTGAACCACGACCACGATTGAATTAATCATACCATCGATAAACACTGGTCCTTGATGGAGCTTCATCGCCAAAAATTGAATTAAGTTCATCCATGCACTGCTGCTGAGTTAATCCACGTCGAAAGTTGTAAAAAATAATCGCACGAAAATGTTGACGATTTAATTCCATTTTTGGGCCGAGATAAATATTTTAAGTTACTGTAAACAACACAAATAGCGCTCGTATGTCAAAACGTTCTGAGTGCGTATAACCTCAAAAATGTCCCACTTTACGACAGAGCTGTCAATTGCCGGATTGCAACGTTAGGGTTGCCAAATCCCGAAACATAAGAGGCAACCCTCGTATCAGCCTTAAATTTTTCAGTGGGACTCCTCAACTTGGAGACGCCCGCGAGTCTTTCCTTGTGCGTTTTATTTAGTCGTGTGCTTAAGTTGTCGTACTGCCTAACCGAGAGACCCGTGTTCGTTCGCCCTGTCTCGCACAATTCGTTAATATAGTCTAATAGACTTACCGTATTGTGTAGGACAGTTCCGCTGCGCAATCGTCTCGGCGAGTATCCTGTTTGTCCTGGTGTTGTTTGTTCGGACGCTTCAGTATCGGTGGGGTCTCCGGTGGTCGAATCTTTGCTGGACATGCAGTGGTACTTTGTTTCCTGCGTTTCCTCCTGTTGTTTCGGGAATGTTACGTTTAATTCCGAGGGTGAACTAGTTTTAATGTCCACTAGTATTTTTATGGTTATGGTGTGAAGGTGCTGTGGTTGATGATGATGATGCTGATGAATTTGCTGAACACGGATCACTAATTCGTACTGGACATGGACTTGCAGACGTTGAATGAGAGTTTTGTTTTGTGGTAGTCACTTCTATAATCGGGGTCCTGCCGGATGTTATTTTTCTGTGGTTTTTGGGGAACTCGTAGCGGGTAAAAACTCCGGATAGATTCAGCGACGTGTTTACTAGTATGCTTATGTACTAGGCGGGTGATTCCAGGTTGTTTATCAGCTTGTACCCCCGAAGCCAGGCTCAGCTCCGGGTGACGGGGAAAGGTGTCTTCCCCAGTACAAAATGAGATAGGTTATTATAAAGGACTAGGCTTTTTAAAAGCGCTTACAAATTATCAAACTTGGGCTTCCCTAGGTCCCTGCTCGGGCGCCAAAATGTAACATAAGGGTGTAACGCTCTGACATTAACATTTAATATTTAGTTATCTGAAGAGGTTTTATTTTATTTTGCTCCTGTATCACATTGGGGACATTTGGTTTCCAACAAAGATTGCAGAATTGGGTTCTAGCTGGCTTATTTATTCACTGGGAAACACCGTATCTAGTTTCAACATTCATTCTTTAAGAATTGTAGTATCTATTTAGTAGTGATTGTCATATTTTAATTTTTATACATTAGGGATTGTAAATTTTATTATACTTAATAACTAAAGCTTGTCTTATTTGTTCATTGAAGATGCCGTGTCGGGGTTTAATGCTTATTGACTAAAGTTTGTATTATTTGTTCATTGAAATTGCCGTATCGGGATTCAATACTTGTTAAATCAAGTTTGTATTATTTGTTCATTGAATTTACCGTATCGGGATTTAATACTTATTAACTAAAGGTTGCTTACGTGTCTTGGGTAAAGGGGGCTTCCTTCCGGGTTTGCCTGTTGTTCTGCTGGGGACTTGTCTTCCGTGGTTGTGGCTTCTCATGTTGTCTCTCTGCTTTCCTCCGGTTCAGACGGGTCGTAATTAAAACAGCACGTTCTTTAATGTCACAAATCGTCTCCTTTATTCTCAACAGTTTCACATCAACATCACTTTACATTTGTTCTCTTGCGTATAGATTCTTGATTAGTCTTAACAGCATTACTTTGATAGCAGATCTTCACTTGTATATAGTTTCTTAATTAGTCTTAGCAGCATTACTTTGATAACAAAACTTCACTTGTATATAGTTTCTTAATTAGTCTTAACAGCATTACTTATCTTAATTAGTCTTAACAATATTACTTTGATAACAAAACTTCACTTGTAGATAGTTTCTTAATTAGTCTTAAGGTAAATAATGTACTTGGTAGTACGAGAGCCCGCTGTGCAGTTGCGATGGCCGCAGCTTTCGTCAACCAGAGATTGAGAAAAAAAAACATTTTTTTTTAATATACTGCATTTATTTGACCAAAAATTAATAATTACAATAAGTAATACAGCTAACTTATAATAGATTGGTTACATAATAAGTGTTTACATGCTATTTGTTAACATTTTTCAAACAATTCTTTTTAGATGTGCTTAAGATTTAATGTGATTTATATATACTGTTAATTTTGTTTTTCCTGGAAAAGGTCAGAAGAAAAAACCAGGAACTGTGTTTATTTTAACTTAGCCTACTTAAAATTACTTAACATAACATAATCTAACTAAATCGAATCCTATTTACAATATTTGATATTGCAATGATAGTGACAATTTGAAATTGACTTAAAAATAATATTTACAATTTTTAGTTATGGATGTGGGATTTCTCGTTAGGATTGAGGACAGTAAGGGATATGGTCAGGTGTGTTCTTGAAGGATGGGGTTGCCACTCGATTCTGTGTTAAAAGTAAGAATCTTGGAGAATGGTTGGATGTTGCTATATTTGAAATGATTGGGTGCCAGTTCGGTGTTGTGGTACACGATCTCGTTTTGATCGTTAACCAGTCTGCCTGAGGTGAAGAGAGTCCTGATTTGGAGACAATTACGGTAGTGGGTTCCCGTATTGGAGGAGGGTGATGGTAGGTCTGTTATTATCGGGTTGGGATTGTTAGGAAGGTTTTCTATGAAATTTATGGACAGTTCTAGGATCCGTCTATCCAGTCGTTCGATGCCTGCGGTGGTGTAAAGGTCATTGTTACAATGGTATCTATATGAATTGGTTTTGCGGTGTAAGCCAGTGATAAACCGGAAACATTTTCGTTCAAACACTCCTAATTTCTCCATTTGGGAGGGTGAGATGTGGTACCATAATGGGCAGGCGTATGTAAGAGTTGGTCTGATTATCTGTTTGTAGATGAGCTGTTTGACCTTAAGAGAGAGGCCTTTAGGTCTGCACAGGTTAAGCTGTATTGAGGCTTTATGGAGGGAATTTTTGATGTGGGTTGAGAATGACTAGTTGTTGGAAAGGGTAACTCCCAAATATTTTAGGGTTTTGGAAGGTTTAATGAGGGTGTTATTAAGATTTAGTTTAATTTTGTTGTGGCAACGTTTAGTGTTGTTTGTGCAATGAGCGTTTTTGCCTTTAAACACTGTTAGCTGGGTTTTGGTTGGGTCGAGGCGAATTTTCCATTTGTTAAAGTATGCTGAGATGAGCGGGAGGAAGTTGTTAACGCGGTTTCTTGCCGCTTTGACAAATCTACTGCTAGAGTAGATTAAAGTATCGTTAGCATAATTTAGCATTACAACACTAGGTAGAGGTTGGGGAATATCGGAAGTATATAGAAGATATAAAAGTGGTCCGAGAATAGATTGGGGAACTCCCGCGGTTATGTTGTGAGTTTGTGAGGGAAGAGTTTATTCTGACCATGAATTTCCTCCCAGAAAGATAAGATGCTAGGAGCTTTGTGATGTTGGAATTCAGACCAAATAAGCAGTGCAGCTTATAAAGAAGTCCTGAGATCCAGACACAATCAAATGCTTTGGAAATATCGAGAGATATGCATACGGTAGGGCATTGGTTTTCTAGACCAGTTGTGACATCGTGTGTAAGTTTTAGTAACGCATGGCAAGTGGAGTGTCGCTCACGAAAGCCAAACTGAGAATTAGGAATAAGAGCGTTATCACTGGCAAACGAGAGAAGCTTTTGGTAGATCTTACATTCCAATCTTTTGCTCAGGGTGTTCAATAAAGATATCGGACGATAGTTGGAGGTGTTATTGGAACTGCCGGACTTTTTAACGGGAATTACTACCGCAATTTTCCAGTTCTCTGGGAAACGTGAAGCATTTATGATATGGTTAAGAAGGACTAGAATGGGAAGTAGATTTGGCGGGAGAAGTCTTTTAAATAGAAGGTGTGGTATTCCATCTATACCGGTCGATTTTTTGTTGGGTCGTGATTTTATGAACTTGATGAGTTCATCTGTGGTTAAAAATGTGGTGGTGTCTGAAGGATGTGACGCCTTGTTGTGTCGTTAAATTCTCCGATGAAAGGAGTATAAGATGCGGGTAATCTGTGTGAAATATATTCGTTGACAGTATTTCGAAAATTACGGACTGAGAGGGAATCATTTTGTTGATGGATCTTTGAGAAGTGGTCAGCGAGGCAATTGGCTATGTCCGTGTCGGATTGGCTAAGATTGTTGCTGAGTGGGTTGATAAGGTGATCGATTCGTGGTTTAAACTTCCGACCAGTTAGTCGGTTGATGTTTTTGAAGAGATCACGATTGGGTTTAATATTGTTTAGTGTAGAGGTATAAGTCTGATCCGCGAACTTTTTTAAATGTTCATTTATTAATGTGGTCAGGAGTTGGATCTGACTTTTAATAAAGGGACAGAATCTTATATGAAGTTTTCGGCGAAGTTGTTTTTTGAGAAGCAGCAATTTAATTAGGATGCTGGGTAAAGGTTTTCCTAGATGATTATGAGGGATGGTGGTGGGTGTATTGCTGGTGAGGGCACCCTTGAGTGTCTGCTCAATTTTTAGGGCTGCTCGATCGATATCAGCGGGGATTAGGTTAGAAGATTCGGGGATTTGCAAGTTAGAAAACCTTGCGGCGACGTCTCTATTGACCTTTTTCCAGTTAGTCTTGGAGAAGTTCGGGACAGGACTGTGTGAGTAGAGCAGTTTGAAGGAGGGAACTTTGATCGAAGTGTGAACAGAACCATGATCAGAGGGAAAGAGGGGGGATACTGTTGGGGGCTCGTTGAGTAGACATCAGACCACTTGAGAAAGAAGTCAATTATTGACCGCGTCGAGTTGGTGACACGAGTTGGCTGCAGTGAACTGTCGATAGACGTATATGGGTGAGATGAGAGCCAAAAGTTGGCAGCCGTATTTGTTATTCTTTATGTCATTGAATGCTGTATGTCGCGCGTTGCAGTCTCCACCGATTATGAATGGTGCGGGGAGAGGCTGTCTGATTATTTGAGATATGTCAGAGTCAGGAAAGTCTCGTTCTCGTGTTGGGTGGATGTAAACGGATGTTACTATGATTACTTTTTTGTTTTCACAAAAAAGTTTAACTGCCGTGTATTCAATATTGACAACATTGGCGAACCTGATTTCGTTGAATTGAAATTTATTATTTATTAGGATGCTGGTACCTCCATGGGATCCAGTAGTTCTGGGGTTGGAAATAAATGTATAGTTGGGGATGTATACTCTTGGACTTAAGCCACGTTTCTGAGAGGAGAAGGATGTCTGGGGAGAAGGTTTTAACAATCAACCGTAGGTGTTGCTTACGGATGTTGGAGTATATAGACTCTGCGTTGAGGGCAACTATAGTTAATTCAGACATTGAGGGAAAGAATATGTGAGGTTATAGTGAAAGAATCTGACCTCTTTTTTCGATATCCGACATATGCTTCAATGTAAGAAGTGTTACGTGTGTTTAACAATTTATATTATTTAATAATATATATTTAAGTAAATTTAAAGGGGACTTACTTTGGAGTTAGTGTTTGTGCGACCGTTGAGCGGTCGCAGTGTTGTTATTTTGCGCTGAGGTCCGCTGGCTCGTTGCAGGGGGCGTTGGATTGTTGCTCCCCTGATCAGCTTTCGGTTGATTTGTCCGGCTTAGATGTTCGTTATATATGGACAATCATTTGGCATAGCATTGTCTTCATTGGAATTTAATGATTGACTAATTTTATCAAGCTCGTCTTTACTTCGTATGCGTAGCTCGGAGATTGACGTTGAATTGAATTTAATTTTGCCGTTGACGTTATTTTTATTATTTGACGCCAACGTCGTTTTTTATTTATTTCTCTGCCAAGTAGAATTTGCATAAAGTAGTTCATGCAAATTAATACTTGGCACGTTATTCTCCTTTTACAGGTAAAGAGGGGAATCGAAGGGGTATTCGTGGATTCTGGGGGGACCTGGACTCAATGTCGGTCCGTAACAGAAGCATAGTTTGTAGACTCTTGATGTAGCCCATAATGTCCAGGTTGAGGCCAATGGAGTTGGGGTTGTTTGACGTCGGCGTGTTTTGATTGTTTTTGATGACATCCGCATATGATGTTCCTGCCCTTGTAGGTTGTGG
This sequence comes from Microdon myrmicae, assembly GCA_963931805.1. Taxonomy (NCBI): domain Eukaryota; kingdom Metazoa; phylum Arthropoda; class Insecta; order Diptera; family Syrphidae; genus Microdon; species Microdon myrmicae. Next base: position 89,555,338 of record OZ007497.1, read on the forward strand.
TAATGTGTTCTGCGATGTGGATTTGGTTGTTGCGGATTTGTTGGTTGTTGCTGGTTTTGTTCTTCTTTGGAGAATTCTCAATTTATGCGGGCACTGGGAGAAATTGGCTGGATGTGGACCTCCGCAGTTACAGCATGTCACAGCGATTTCCTTAGTAGTAATGGATCCATCGGGGTTTGTGGTTTGGATTTTTCCTGGTTCCATACCTTGTGGATTGACCTTACATTCTCCTGGTTGATGTTCATCGGCACATTTGCCGCATCGTATATTTAGGTGGCAACCCACCGCCAAGTGTCCCAAGCCTTGGCATCTCTTGCAATGAAGGCTACTTTGTTTATGAGGCTCCTCGATGCTGATTTTATGCGTAAGCAAGTACTTAATTTGTTTGAGCTTGTTGGTGTCTTCATTTGGAGGGATTTGGATAATCCGTAGGTTCCTTAAGTTATTTTCCCGCATGTACGGAGTTTGAAAATAGTCCAGCCTTTGGATTTTAAGCTCTGGGCAAATCCTGATGATCTCCGACGCTAGCTCTTCGTTGGTCCAAGTTGGGTCAATGTGCCTAACGATGAACGTTGTTGGTTTGAGCTGATGGTGTTGGAAGGTAAAAAATATGTGTTGTAGTTCCGCAAGTTTTCTAACGGTTTTCTCGTGATCAACCAGAGTTGTTGTTGCAATGGAGACAGAGGAGCCTTTAGTATTTGTGGTGAAGTTACGGTGTCCTAGGGCATTTTCTACTATTAGAATTATTCCCTTTATACTGGTCACATTTTTTATGTAGATTGGTGGTGGTCTAACATTTTTGTGCTGGGCAGGCAGGGGACTCGCAGCTGGCTTGGCTTGTTTGGTGGATTCCTTATGGGCTGATAATAGTTGTTTGGGTGTAAAAAAAACACTCAATTGCAACCACTTTATATACCACTTTAATGGGACAAAAATGCATATGGTGCATTTTTCCTCACCGAATGCGTAACCTATTTCGAGGCTAATTGCCTGCCAGTCGCAATTCGCAATTTTTTAATTACCACTTAATTTCTTCAGCAAAAAAATGCAGCGGAATCAATTTAAATGTTCATCCGATTTGCAGTAGCAATGACCGAACCAATTACAGTGCATTGCTCTATGTGCAATCGTATCATACGTTTAATTTTGTGTTTTCGCTACAGTCGATACTTTGCCGAAGTCAGCAGGTCATTGCCGTTGAACTGCTTCGTCGTCGGTGGTCTTTGAAAATGCCGCTTGTGCTCGCATGTCATGTATCCACTTGTAAACAAGTGTACCCGTAACATGAGACCGCGTAGGTCTGTGGACAGGTGCTTGTTTGCTTTTCGTAATCCGAAGCTTTGATATGCTTTGGCATGGATGGGGAATTATCGCAACGTTTGCGATATGAATTCATTGTTCGTGGGGAAGGCTTTGCTTCTGAATGAACGCGAGTATTGCATTGTATGCAAAATGTTTGGGATGAAGATTTGATATTTCTGTTTATCGCGATATGAATTGAATGAAGTATTGCATTGTATGCAAAATGTTTGGGATGAAGATTTATTGTTTGTATGCGTGGTATTGCTGTATTATTTAAGAGGGGGTGTTAGGCGAGGTGTAACACGAGCATGCATTATCATAATAGTCTCCAAAGCACACCTCCGACCACGGAAAGGATGCGAAGAAATCTCGCAAATCGTCGCAGTTGGCAGCCCCATACCTCCATACATGGCGAAGCTGTTTAGGTCGATTATTCGCTTGAAATGCAAGTGATTGCGCAACAAATATCAATCAGTGATCTGAGTTTCCTAGTGACGCAGCAATCTCCACGGTATAAATGCTTGGCTTGGATGTCAAACACAGATCCGAGGTGCTCGCATAATCAGCTCGGTTATCTTGCACTCGCGTAGGTTCCTTCACGAGTTGAGTCAAATTGCGGGTAACAGCGAACATCTCCGCCAGTCTCCCAGCCTCGTCGGTTCTGTTAGAATGTACCAACCAGCCGGAATTGTGCACATTAAAATCGCCAAGGACGACAGGCAGAAGCCTGGTGGTTGATCTGTATCCAGTCGAAGGTACGTGAAAGATGTTCGAAAAATGTTGCTGGTCGATCGTCATTCGGGGAGACAACAAAGAAATTTAACAGAATTCATAAGCACAACCTTCAACCACATGATGTCCATGTTATTGGGTTTTAACGCCTCTATTCTTTGGCAACCAGATCAGGCCGTGTGAAGACGCAGAATATCCAATGTGTTAGTATTGTTACGGGCTACAAGCACAAAGCCTCACCCAAAATCCCCAAAAAATTCCCCTCTCTACCTCCCCATTATAATTGCGCCCAGTAGTGAATTTGCATGAACTACTATATGCAAATTTACATAAAAATTATTGGGCAATAATAAAAAATAAAGTGTGGGCGTCGAAATAAAAGAGAGACGTCAAAACAAAAAAAAATATATAAATTCAATTGGGAAAAACTTCTGCTAAGCGACAGTGCGCAAAGAAAATGTAAATAAAACTGATAAAAAGTTACGACAATCGTGGTACGCAAATAGAATAGAATAGTACGCCGCGTGTGCCGCATCATAACAGGCGGATCAAGAATCCTGCACCCCCTGCAACTAGAATACCGGAAGCGTTGACCATAGAAGAGGTCCGCCTACGAATTCCAAATAAGTCACCCGAGTCACTTTTTAATTCATTACAAATAAAATAATAATTGTTATAACACAACATAACAAATGTAAGTCGTATCCGGAGCATCGAAGATATGTCGAATCAGTTGACGAATCGACCTGGGTCTCAGTTAGGGCAAGGATATCAGGTTTCGCTTTTTGCAAATATTGGCGGACGGCGTTTACATTCGCATTGGTGAAACCGATGTCCTTGATGTTACAAAATCCCATTATCAGTCGAACGTCGACAGAGCCCCGAGAACGAGCCCGATTATGCGATGACAAATTTCTTAAACTTCGCTTATTGATCATAATATCTCTTGCAGTAAGGCAGCTCGATTTCGCGCCTCAACATATCTGGCTTCGAAGACTTTTGTGACAGTTTGGCTAAAGCCTGAGCCAACGCGTGGATGTCACTCTCCCCTTTTTCCTGGTAACTTTGCTGTTTCTCGATCAGCTTGGATTGATTCAGTCAAGGTTTGCTTAGGCCGTAGCGAAATACTCCACCGGCTTCGTCCTCCGTCTCTGAAATCACTTGCAATAGTTCTAGTTCCGTCTTTGCTAGGCTTGCACACGCTTCAGCTGTTTCTAGTATCCGCTTGGAGGCCGTCACTGCTTATTTGGCTTTCTCTATGAAAGTTTGACCACGTATTTATTGTTCTCCATGCTTTAGATTTTTTTAGGTTTAGGAGCGAGAGTTGTGAATATTGTTTTGATTCCCTCGCGGAGATTTGCATTATTTTATCTTCAGTCATTTGAGCTAATAGTTCTTTCTACAGTGTATCCGGTTGATGTCCGGGACAAGGGTATGGAGCGCGAGGGGGTTCTTTCTGACCGATGACATCGCGCAATGGTCCCGGTATGCACAGCAAAATGTACGATCAGATCTTCTGAGCTCTTTGTATTTCTCTTCGCGTACCCGCATCCTTCGAGATTGCTGCATTGCCCGGTATGCAGCATTCTTACGTTCAGTCGCTAGTTTGCACTCATCATCAAACCAGTCGCTCCGATCTCTACGACTACTGCCTAAGATGGAGTTGGCAGTACTAATGACAGTATTCTTAAGGCGTGTCCATTTCTCTTCTACGCCCGGCATTCTGGCCCTAGGGCTTATTCTCCCTCCGTCGATCTCTTCGAGGGCGAGTCTTAATGCATGACCAAAGGTGTTACTGATATTCTCATTGCGTAAGGCAGCCGTGTTGATTCGAACTTGATCCGCGGATGGAATACGTCTCCGTAAGGCAATCCGCGCTCGGAAAACTGTACCAACAAGATAAGATAGTGCTCCGAGTGGACATTGGCACCTCGGTACGTTCGTACCGTCATCAGGCTCGAGGAGTGGCGGCAATCTATCAACACGTGGTCAATTTGGTTGTGAGTGGCTCCATCAGGTGATACCCAGGTGGCTTTGTGGATATCTTTACGCGGAAACCTGGTACTTGCAACGACCAAAATTTTTGATGCTGCCAGTTCGATGACTCGTAGTCCATTGTCATTAGTGTTCTCATACAAACTATGGGAACCTGTGTAGTGCCTGAAAATCGGCTCCCGACCTATTTTCGCATTCAAATCACCAAGAACGATTTTCACATCGTATCTTGGGCAGGCATTGAGAGCCCATTCGATGTTCTCATAGTATTCTTCTTTGTCGTCGTCAGGGGACTCCTCTGTAGGTCCGTGAACGTTTATGAGGCTTATGTTCTTAAACTTGCCTCGCACACGAAGAGTGCATAGTTTTTCGTTTATTGGATTAAAGCCGACAATGGTAGGGTTCCGTTTTTGGCTGACTGGAAAGCCTACCCCGAGCACATGGTGTTTTGCATGACAGCTGTAATAAATGTCATACTCGTTTCTTTGAATAACCCCATTCCCCTTCCATCTTATTTCTTGTAATGCTGTTATGTCAGCCTCATATTCGGACAGGGCATCGGCTAGCTGCTGTGCAGCTCGAGCTCTGTATAGTGAGCGGACGTTCCATGAGAAAATTCTTAAATCGTTTAGCCATTTTCGTTTCCGTGGTCGTCATCGTGTATCCGGTCCATATCTGAGGCTTGTTTAATTTGCCATAATAATTCGTTTTTACGGGCATGGTTATTAGTCTTGCGCCAACCTTTCTGAAGATGTCGCTGCATGCATTGGTTCACTACTTGGCGGGTGCCAAAGTAGCTATCCAGGTGTGTCACGTGGAGACTGCATGTCAACTTGGATTGAACAGGGACAAGAATCATCCTGGCCTTCGCCGGGTTGAAACCAATCAGAGATTTTGCCCTGTATGTTCGCTCCCACCCCCCCTCAACATTTATTACTGCCCTGTAGCTCCAACATGGAATACAACCACTGCACACATTTTCTTTTCTAGGCTTCTTTCGCACACGACTTGCTTTCTAGTCGATTCACATAAGTGTAAAATGATCTGCCTCCTCGTGTGTTTTCCGGTCATTATAATCTTCAGGCATTCAAGGCCATGTACATTTTGTTCCGACCTCACTGTTCATTAACATTTAAGGGTGTGTGTTGGCGATGCATCACCTCGACACGAATTCCCAGGAAAAGCAAGGCAAGCGCCAGCACACCATTTCCAGGGAAACAACGATCAAAGGCGCACCGATTCCAGGAAGCCACTAAGAAAAGCACCCCCCAGGAAACAAGCGAAGGAGGGGACGGCTGCGGAACTATATAAGGCGGGCACATCGGCAGAGCAGCAGGAGTCAAAACCACGTTTGCGTGCGCCTCTTTAATAAGGAACCCACCATAGCGGTGAGCTTGGACATTGAAAAGGCTTTTGACACAACCTGGATCGAAGGTCTCGTTTTTAAATTACTGAATACTGGCCTCACTAAAGGGCTGTGTAATATAATCTACCAGTTCGTTTTAAACAGAACCTTCCAAGTTCGAGTGAATGGAAGGCTCTCCCGAACTTTCAACGCCACAGGGCTCCATTCTAGGCCCCATCTTATTTAATATCTACACCTCAGATATTCCTCGCCCTGTGGATGGTAGAGTAAACCAGATTTGCTATGCAGATGACGCCCTAGTGTACACGTCATCTAAGAGCCCAAAACTCGCAACAAACCGACTCAACCGTCATCTGGACGAACTGTATCAGTATTACAGTCGATGGAAAATTCGACTTAACCCATCTAAAGCAGTAGCTATAATTCTGAGTAGTAAACACTCCCTACCTGCTTCTCGATATTCACAGAATATCCGAATACAAATGGGAGGTACTACGATCAGACCAAAGGATAGGATGAAATATCTTGGGGTCATCTATACCCCAAAAATGAATTTCATCAAACATATGACCCACATTCTCCAAAGGGGTCTCGGTCGGTCTAAGTAACTGCACAATATTTTGAAGTGCAGCAACAAAGTTAACACCAAAGTTAAGCATCTCTGCTATAAGCAGCTAATCCGATCTGGAATATCGTACGCCTCTCCCATATGGTCCTGCATATCTTCGGCCCAAATGGAAAGACTTCGAGTTTTCGAAAGAAAGCTCCTCAGAAGATGCATCAACCACTTTAGAAGGCCTGGCGGCCGCCACTACCCGAACTCTCACCTATATGAAGGTTCCTCGATTGTCCCTATCGACGAGTACTTGCTAGTACTAGCATATAAGTACCTCGAAAGCATTCAGAACAACGAGAACCCACTTGTACGGCAATCTTGCGTTCTTCACCCTTCTCTCTCTCAATCTCTTCGGATCAGACCACCACAATTTCTTCTTCGGTACAAAACTGAAGAAAGCACCCTTCCCAACAACATTCTCCTCTATAATAGAGGATTCCTGGACCCATCCCATAGGGTCTACTGCTGGCACACTACAAACACACACGCACAGTACAAGACAGCACAAGCACATACACACACACATACCGACCAAAGCGCAGATTATCAGACGCCAAAGACGTGATCTGCGTTTACTACCGCACTCAAGACCTGCCGGTCTTGTACGATTTCTTTCCCACCATCCCTCCATCCAAGTAGTTAGAGAACATCCGAACTAACCCTGTCCACACTATCCTTAGATACCTCCCCCCCTTTTTTCTTTTTCAGATATCTCGAGACCGAGCCCAACATCCTCACGGATGTGGGTGATTCTGATTATCGCAAGATGACCAGAAGCCAGAGACAAGATGAAGGACACATCTGTCCTTGTCTCGCCAAAGTCGACCCTCTCGCCACCCATTTTTTTTTTATAGAGCAGCAGGAGTCGTCAAAGGAACTCCTAACTAAAAGGTCTTGTCGAGACCAACTCCAAAGAGAGTACTAAAAATAATACATATTGGATCACATTAATCATCAATAAATAGGAAATAAGCAAATTTATTGCAACGTGTTTTTCGTTTGTCTTTTTCGTTAGTCGCGTCGTATTCACCTTTCGAGTATCAGGGATTTGTACTGGGCAAGACTAAAACGCCCATTTCATCCAAATAAGAGTCCGGCTCTGGAGGTACAATCCCTCTAATTAAGAAAACATCGTTTGGCCGGCCAGAGCCGGAATACAGTTCACTAAAGGAGAGACTGAGGCGTCGCTAGAAGAAACGCCGTTTGCTTGTTCAGTTTTCCTTCTTCATTGCAGCAACAGTGTGGATGTTTAACAAAATCAATTTCCTACAAAACGGGAATAATATGAGACTCTTTTCCAGCAAGAGAACTTCTCTAACACTACGATATGCAACCGTTCCGAAAAAGGTCTATGGGGGTTCTCTATATTACATGGAGCACCAACCCACAATTCCTACCTAATTTTGACCGCTACCAGCGCGTCACCTTAACCCAACCCCCCATTCAAAACTTGCAAAGAATTCACCTCCCAATCTGCAACAGCATACATTCCCAAACTTGCAAAGAATTCATTTCCCAATCTGCAATAGCACATATTTCCCAATCTGTAATAGAATGCATTTTTAAAACCTACAACAGAATACACTCCAAATATACCACTTAAAATGTATGAAATCATCTCCCTCATCTACACCAAACCGCATTTAGTTTCCCCCGAAAACCATTCCGCCCCACTTCTTACTTAAACCATTTTCCTCGTTTGTAACCAACATGCATTTAGTTTCCCCGAAAACCATTTCGGCTCCAATCTTACCTAAACTATTTGAAATAATACCAATTCTCCTTACTGGTAAGTCACCAGCACGATGCCTTGCATCTCCACGAAACAACCGTCGCAACGGTCAAGACCCATGTTCCTTTGTCTAACCGACAACCCATGCCCATACTTGGTTATGCCTCCGAAACCGATTTCTCCGTACACACAGCAACAGAAGAATCTAATTCAGCCTGTACGGCAGAAATTCCCCGAAACAAAATTCTCTATGTAGGCATAGCAACCCTCCTCTGTGTTCCTAGTAAGTGGCAGTGGGTTTACTTAGCGATGACTCCACTGCCACGACACCCTGAATGGATTCTTGCCTCCATTTAGTCAATCGAGATTCATCCGCCGAACGGTGCACATTAGTCAGATTACATTCCTCCACCGAGGCACACGGGGTCGAGAAATAGCCATCAACATGCACACGCGCGGTGACGAGTCATAACCCAAGCGGCGAAACTAAGAGCCAGGTGCGTAGCTTTCTCAGGGTGTCTCCCGTCAAGTTCCGATCAATACGGCCGCATGCCAATATCGTGGTTTAAGGGCAATTTCGCGGTTTATCAATTAAACTTGGGTGTACAGTACATCTAACCTAATCAATAAATGTAAACATAGCTTTTAGAGCGCCTTTGTAAGCGAATCCAGTTGCAACAAATACTAGTCGAATCGTGAATGCGTTTCCGCCGAATTGTTGCGTGCGAAAAACTTATTGTAAAAATTAGACTAATAAACAAAACCTCGTGCAACAAATTTCCCACAGTGCCTTTTATTAACTTTTACCTTGGTGCTCGAATTCCGGAGGACAATTTTGTGAAAGACTCGTCGGTGGGTGATAGTGAACCCGTGCCGTACGTCGGCAGCCATATCTTCACTCCCACAGGTTCAGTTAGTCTGCTATAAAATTTTAGGACAATAATTTCTTCCGGTACTGAGAGGAAGTTTTTATATCATAATCACTATTGATACGCTCAATAAAGCCTAATGAAATTAATCGAAGTGTGGCTCAAGGAAATTTGATTTAGTGGCCTTGAGGCTTGATTAATTACAAATTTTAACCGTACGGTTGTTCAGACTTACGAAAAGATTAACTGAGGAAGACGTAGTTGGAAAAAAACTTGATGCAATCTGCATACCATTATCTATTGCATCTTGCACGTGAATTATATTTAAAAAACAGACTAGTGTTATCCTATCCGTTTAAAGTTTTAACGCAACGACCCTGTTTGAGTCTGTTTAGTCGAATGCAAAGTACAGCGAATCTTTCGTCAGCCATACTATCAAAACAGTGTAATGCGTTAGCAGCCTCAATCTTTTCTTTTTGCGGAGACCTATAAACACTTCATACGAAATACAGCATACTGTGCGTCATTATACCCCCGCAGTCGTCTAAAGCGCGGCCGTGATAAGTGAAATGAACACAAAAGTACACAGGGCTGTTCTACTAACATTGTCACGACAATTAGTCGGTGTATTCCTATCTCCCACTTCGTTTTTCCAATTGCAATGGTCACCCACATATCCACAATGACTGGAAACTAATCCAATTGAACCTCCCTATGCAAAATCGCACCAGACAGTCTCGATAGTTTGTCTAGAACGTAAACCACAACCAGAATGTAATAAATATCTCACTCAAATATTTGTTGCTTGTTTTTTAGGACACGATGACGATTCTCAAGGCGAAGGGACACACCTTTCCGGAACTTAAGGAAGCCGATGCCATGTTCACTGCCGACACGGCACCAGGTTGGGCTGATGGCAAAGTTTGCCATCGGTGTCGTGTTGAATTCTCCTTCACCCAACGGAAGCATCATTGTCGGAATTGTGGTCAAATCTTCTGTGCTCAATGTTCCACGAAACAATGTCCTTTGCCAAAATACGGGATCGAAAAGGAAGTAAGTGCTTTATTTGCTTGATAACAATCGTTATGTGCATTCTTGTGTCTACCTTTTACTTAGGTCCGTGTCTGTGATGGATGTTATGCAAGCCTACAGAAGCCATCAAATGCAAAGCCACGTCCGAGTGAAAATGACCTGCCCGTGGAGTACCTCAACAGTTCGCTGGCACAACAAGTACAGGTAATAAAAAACATTTCATACATTAAGTACCCGAAATCATTTGTGACCTCTATAACATGTTTACAGACGCCGCCGAGAAAAACTGAACAAGAGCTGAAAGAGGAGGAGGAACTCCAATTAGCTCTGGCGTTGAGTCAATCGGAAGCCGAACAAAAGAAACAGCAGGTGAATAATTTCGTAATTGTGTTGCTTATCTCTCACTTTGTTCGCGCGAGTGTTTCGTATGTTCATAGTGTTCCATGGGTCTCGTGTGTATTGTGTGTCGTCACTAATCTTTTCCCCCCTTCTTATGCTTTGTGTTTTACTCATTTGTATTCCAAACGCGACCGGAATGGGGCCGTGTGAGTCAGGAATTTGCGCCAAAGTGAAATTAATTTCAGTTGTGATGCGCAGTTGCGGGACAACGACTTGACTGACGGATGTCTTGTGTATTTTGCAGGCAATTATGACGTCCTATCGCCTACCACAACGTTCGCCAAGCCCCGAAGCACCACAGGCTGCTCATGGAGAGTTAGACAACCCAGATTTAGCTAAGTATTTGAATCGCAGCTATTGGGAACAAAGGAAATTAACTGAGTCACCAGTCAGCCCATCTGCTCCCAGTCCAATGCCGCAGCAATTGCCAATAGTAAACATCAAGGTAAGTTCCAATTCATTTGTTGATACCATTTTCAAGGTCGTGGAATCCAATTAATCAATTCATTTATTTTGTTTTGGTATGGAGCTACAACTAGACTTTGCTTCAGAAACACAGCGTAAAAGATCTGAGAATGTGATTGTTGAATGTGGCTCTAATAAGCGCCATTTGGATGGCTGAAAGGAATTAGTGTGTTATTTCAGTAATTGTGAAATTGTTATAGATACTTTATCTCATCTAATGTGACAAATGATTATTCGGTTCATTTCGAGAAAGGAGCAGGAGTGACGGGGTAGAGGGGATCGGTGAATATGAAATCAATAAAGATTAATGGCACCAAGAGCATTCAGCAACTGAATCAAATGCAAGGCCGGTTTTTCGTCCTTTTCCGCATATGTGGCCATGATCACGCATTTTATTCAGAAAAAAACACAAGTTTGTTAACGAAAATTGATATTGACCTCTTCAAAGTACTCCTCATCGACTGCAGTGCACTTATGTCAGGGCTTGAACCAACCATTGAAACATTTTTTATACCCGGGTTTCAGTACCTTCTTCGATTTCACTATTATCTCCTCATGGATGCTAAAGCGCGTTGTTCGTAGTGATTTTTTGACTTGATTGACTGGAAAGAAGTCTTACGGAGCCAAATGAGGTAAATTTGGTGGTGGTGGAGATGGCATTCGTTTCGTTCTTGCTCAAAAAGTCAAGTGTAATGCTATAGCGCGAATTAATGAGTCCAATACGGGATGTCCAAAAATATAACTTTATTTAAACTTCATTTAAAATTATTTCGTAAATCATTGGTCCATACTTAAGACCAACTTACTGTGACTTGACTTCTGTATTTATATTATTTTTGATGTGTAATTCTATTGTGTCGACTTTCGTTGTAATCATACGGGAAAGTCGGTCGTCTATCGTGTTGACTTTCGTTGTTATCATGTGGGAAAATTCCATTATGTTGGCGTTAATTCTATATTTAGATGGGTCTGTGGCCTTTCTAACAGATACACAAACAGTACACAAGCCAATAGTGAAGAACAATATACAAAAAAAAATCGAATGAGCAAAAGCATCAGCCGTATACCAAGCTATAACATAGCAATTCTACATCAGTTGAGAGTACTTGAGCTAAGAAATCAAGTTCGTACACGCGGTCTGATGCTTTAATACTTCGTATCTCACCCGTTTCATCGTGTGTTCAAATCACCAAGGACAGTGACTTGCTAAAAGCTATTATCCCGACGTGATGTGTGTACAAAGAGCACACACTCTCCCATTGGTAAACTGTTATAGGTTTTTAACAATTAAAGTGGATGTGGACTATTATAATTGGTATCGTCAATGAATATATATCGGGTTTTCCAATAGGGACTTGACAACTTTTTTTTTTTAAATAAAACGCAAACCATTTGAGATTGTTAGTTAAAAAATACCAATAACTTATCAAACAGTCAGATTGTTGTTTCAACAAACGTTCTTTTATTTACAATTTTATAAAACTACTTCTCCCTTCAGTAATCACAGTCTTACAATAATTTTTATTTCTGTCATTTTGTGTACGTCAAAAGGCGCCAATTTACTTACACTTATAACAGAGTTTTGACAGTTCTAAAATGTTAGGTTAATAGAAAATAATTAATCACAACACTCCTTAATTATTTTACAACGCTGACTTTCAAATACTTTTCGTGACAATGGTTTCGTGAATATGTCTGCAAGCTGGCTGGCACTTTCAACGTGTTCGAGTGCAACCGTCTTGTTGACATGTGCTTGTATGAACCTTCTCGGGATTTCTATATGTTTCTTTCCCTTTGTAGTTTTACCTTCATGTGCGTTTAGCATCATCTAAATTGCAGCCTGGTTGTCGGCCAGTAGTTTCACAGGTTCATCTTTCTTCAAAATTTTCAACTCCAGTCCAATTCTCTTGATCCAACAGACTTCATCAATTGCCGCAACAGCAGCGCGATACTCTGCCTCAGCTGTTGATGTTGCCACTAGTCGTTGCTTCTGGGTGTACCAAACTATCGGCCCTCCTCTCATCACAACTACTCCGGTGGTTGAGTGTTTCGTCTCAGGATCTCTCCCGTAGTCAGAATCCGAATAAACGACGAGCTGATCTCCTCCATCAAAGTAAATGCCAAGGTTTGATGTTCCTTTCAGATACTGAAAAATTCTTCTCACCATTTTCCAGTGACTCATTTTTGCTTTTCGGTTGAAGCGACTCAAAAAATTGACTGCAAAACAGATATCTGGTAGAGAGATGGCGGCCAAATAAAGTAAACTTCCAATTGCTTTTCTGTACGGGATAGTTGGTGGTATCGGCTGATCGTTCTGCTTGTCCTCTTCGTCTGTCACCATACCTTTCTCGATGGGCGTGAAACTTGGGTTGCAACTGACTGACTTGAATCGTTTGATGATCCTATTTGTGTACTTTGATTGGCTGACGAAGATACCTGCTTCTCCGACCTGAATTTCCATTCCAAGGTATCCAATTTTCTTCTGAATTTCTTTGTTGTAGGTGATTTCAAACTTCCTATTTATGATGTTCAATGTTCGATAGATTTCAGCTTCATCACAGCTTGCAATGAGTCCGTCATCCACGATTAAGGTCATAATAATTGTCTTGTCTTTGTTGTACTATAAGCAGGGATCATCATCATAGCATATCTGTCCAAGTTTATCCTCAAAGAACGTTGACACAGTGTCGTGCCAATTTCTCGGTGCCTGTTTCAGTTCGTAAATACTCTTGTTGTGTTCACAAACATCATCAGTGCCATCATCGAATCCTTCCGGTTGACGCATGTAAATTATCTCTTCCAGTTTTCCATGTAAGAAGGCTGTCTTGACATCAAAGACTACCAGCTTCATCTTCTCGGTAGCTGCATGACTCAGCATCAAACGGATTGAAGCATGACGAGCGACTGGACTGAACGCTTCGGTGTAGTTGATTCCTTCTTCATGTTCAAAACCTCTTGCCACCAGACGTGCTTTCAATCTTCCATCGGCCTTTTCACTTAACACCCATCTGCATGTCAAACGCTTGACATTTTCAGGGCATTTCGCAATGTTCCAAGCTTTCAGCTTCATCAAGGCATCAATCTCTTCTTGCATTGCAAGCTTCCATCCTTCATCCTTCAGAGCTTCAGAAATTGGAATATCTTCTACTTCTCCTATCATTACGACGTTGGCTGACTTGTTGTCGTAGTTAAGAACGTAGTTCTTGAGTCTTCCTGGCTTCAGTATTTGGCTACGATCTCGCAGACCTTCCCTCTTCTGACATTGTTCATTCTCGTCCTTTTGCTTTGGAACTTCTTCATCTTCATCTTCAGTTATTTGACTCTCAAAATTACTTTCAGTCTGATCTTCTGTCGTTTGAGTCTCATCAACCTCTTCAGTCTCCTCTCCAACTTCATTTTCTTCTTCATTCGGGCTTGCTTCTGACTCTTGAATTGACTTCACTGGCTTTCCTCCTGACTGGCTTTTCGTTCCACCTTCATCGAAGATAACATTGTCCGAACAAATCACTTCTCTGCTCCCAGGAATGTAAACTCTGTAACTTGACGATTGAAGATCATATCCAACGAAGATCGCCTTTCTTGACTTCTTATCCAACTTCTTTCCAGTCTGACTTGTGTTTAATACATAACAATCGCATCCGAAGATTTTCAGTTTTTTAATATCAATGCGACGACCATACCACAAATCAGCTGGACTTTTCCCGACGACTGAGCCTGTCCCAGTTTGATTGATTGTAAACGCGGCCTGGTTTACAGCTTCTGCCCATAAAGTTTCCTTCAAGTTCTTCGCATGCATGGCTGACCTTGCTGATTCCACAATTGTTCGCATTTCTCGTTCGATTCTGTTCTTATTTCTCGTTCGATTCTGTTCTCATTTCTCGTTCGATTCTGTTCTGGAGAGTGAACATTGGAGAAGGTGTGCCTGATTCCCATCTCCTCCAGAAGTTTGCGAGTAGTGAAATTGTCTATTTCCTTGCCATGATCAGATCTGAGGACCTTTACTCTTCACTCGAATTGATTTTCGACTTCCTTCAAATAAATCTTCAACTTTTCTGCTGCTTGATCCTTAGACTTCAGATAATAGACTGTTCGAAAGTGCGAGTAGTCATCTTTGAACATCAAAAAATACTTCGCTCCTCCGATTGACCTGTCGTTTATTTCTCTAAGATCTACATGAACTAAATCCAATGGTTGTTTGGCTACTTTCTCATTCCTGGGATGAGATACTCGTTGCCGCTTTCCATCGATACATCCTGTACATACTCGGTTGTTCCAGTCATCTACAAACTTGATGTTGTTTTTCTTCAAAATGTCCCTCACGTACTTCAGGTTCTGATGTGCGAGCCTCTCATGCCAAGTGACAATCGAAGTTGCAATCAGACTGCTGTTCCGGGTTGGTTTGCGTAACATGACCTTGTACAAGTTTCCCTCACGCTGAGCCATCAACAAAACTTCTTGGTTGTCCTTTGCCTTGATAACTGACACATCTTTATCACATTCTTCAGTGTGACCTTGATCCATGATTTGACTGAGAGAAATCAGGTTGAAATTCAGACCAGGTACATAAAGTACATCTTCAAGTGTCGCCAACCGCCATTCATCACCGTTGTAGGCTTCCAGTTCTATGTCTCCTACTGATGTGGCCTTGAGTTGACGAGCATCTCCCATAGTCACTTTGATTGGCTGCTTCAGTTCTCTCAGCTTGACAAACCAGTTTTTGTTCGATGTCATATGTTGTGTGGCACCACTGTCCTGATACCAATTTTCATTTGCTCGTTGTTGATGGATTTTCAATTCAGCACTCGACAAACCAATGGCAACGTACAGTTTGCCTGTCCGACCTCCGTTTCTTCTATCACTCCTGTCTGGTCTTTCATTATCTGACTTGTCATCATTTTTCTTCAAGCAATCTCTGGCAAAATGTCCCTTTTGACCACAAACATAACAGGGATAATTCTCCCTGCAGTAGGCTAAACACTTTGGACACGGTCTGTTTGTGCATTTCTTCTTCACGTGTCCTTTCTGCCCACATTTGTAGCAAGTGATTGCAGCGTCCCCACTCTGTTTGTTTGGCTTCTGATTGCTTTGCTGTCTCGTCCTCTTCCTTTGCTGCATCATCAAGGCGTTTCCGGATTTTGACTCACTTGCCCCTTCTTGTGCCTTGATTCTGTCTTCTTCAAGTCTTAGCTTTTCAAGCAGATTTGGTATTGTACGCTGACGTCCTACTATGTTGTCCCAAGATGTTCGAAAGTGATACAGATGAGATGGTAGAATTGATAAGATTCGAGTCAATGCCCATTGTTTATAGTCATTTCCATCCAGAGAGGTTAAATCCTCGGCGAGTTGCAGAATGTCATTGCAATTTGCAACAGCTGATTTAGAGCTGTCAAATGTGAAGCTGAAAAATTTTCGCTGCAAACCTTCGATTTCATAGTGACTTTTTACCATACAAGTTTTGCAATTTTTCATACATTTCTTTCGACGTTGCACAACTCAACATCTTTTCGAAATTGCTTTACTGACATTTATGCCAATGACGGTTTGAGCTTCAATGTCTTTTTCTAACCATTCAACTACTTTTGCATCATCAACTTTAGCCTCAGGTTTTGTTTTCACACCAGTTACATACTCATAGATTTTCTTTGACTTTCATGTCAAATCAATTTTAAATTGCCAAGCTTCAAAATGTACTTCACCGTCTCGATCTTCAGACAACATTTCAATATCCGACTTTGTTGTTTCCATTTTGACTCAGTAGAAAACAAATTTTAACAACCCAACCTCAAAAATTGCCCTACAAATTGTTTTAGCAAGATTTTACAATTTTCATTATTTGTCGCAATTTTACTGACTTAATTTTACTTGCGCTTTGACATTTGGAGGTTATGTTGACACTGCTCACAACTTGATGCTTCACTGACGATGACTTAGCTGGACACACGGCTGAACTGACTGGGATGATTTCGGCTTGGCTCGACAACTTGACTAACACTAACTGTGACTTTGCTGGACTTCTCAGTGCGACTTTGCAACAACAATTTCTGACCTGACTTGACTGACTTTTCTTTTGTTTGATAATTTGGCGTGTCTGACTTTTGGGCATACGCTGGGCCCTTAACCTGTTTGTTAATAAATACCAATAACTTATCAAACAGTCAGATTGTTGTTTCATTAAACGTTTTTGTATTTACAATTTTATAAAACTACTTCTCCCTTCAGTAATCACAGTCTACAATAATTTTTATTTCTGTCATTTTGTGTATGTCAAAAGGCGCCAATTTACTTACACTTATAACAGAGTTTTGACAGTTCTAAAATTTTAGGTTAATAGAAAATAATTAATCACAACAGAGATATTTCAAAAACTTTCTTATCGGCTTGAAGTACAATCAAAACATTTATGAATGGAACTCGACTTCGTTCATAGGGCCACCGCGGGCACGTTTGCAGCGGTCGATTCGTTGGACCCAATTTTCGATGAATCGGCCACACATGTTGGCTCTGAGCTCTTCCAACGTCGTCGGCTTGTTGGCATAGACCAATGACTTGACGTAGCCCCAATGAAAATAGTCTAGAGGCGTTAAATCGCACGAATGAGGCGACCAACCGACTGGCCCATTTCTTGAGATAACACGCTCATCAAACTTACTCTTCAATAAATCGATTGTATCGTGTGCTGTGTGGCTAGTGGCACCGTCCTGTTGAAACCACATATCGCCCAAGTCCATATCTTCCAATTCGGGTCAAAAATAATCGGTAATCATGGCGCGATAACGATGGCCATTCACAGTAACGTGACGATCGTTATCGTCGACGACAAAATATGGCCCAATGACGCCGCCGGCATGCAAACCGCACCAAATAATTATTTTTTGTGGATGAAGTGGTGATTCATGAAGCACGTGTGGATTTTCACCCGACCAATAACGCATGTTTTGCTTATTGACAAATCCATTGAGCCAAAAATGAGCTTCGTCACTGAAGATGATTTTGCGATGAAATTCATCACCTAGGCGCATCTTTTCCAGAGCCCAATCGGAGAACGTACGTCGCTTCAAATGGTCCATCGGCTTCAATTCTTGAGCCAGCTTGATCTTGTATGGGTGTAAACCAAGATCCTTACGCAAAATTCGCCATAAAGTAGTCTGGACGATGTCCAATTCTTGAGAACGCCGTGGAATTGGCTGATTTGGATCGTTTGCTACGGACGCCTGAACGGCAGCGATATTTTCGACACTTCGACCAACCCGTTGTCTCACGGGCACGGCAACATCACACAACGAATATGTAGACTCCAATTTTTGCACTAAACTTGTTATTGCCTGTCTATTAGGGCGAAAATTACGACCGAAAATTGAAGTTAACGCTCTTAAAGTTGCGGTCATCATCATCATCATCATCGGCACTACAACCGGGAACCGGTCTTGGCCTTATTTAGCAAGTCCTGAGGCTTGTTAAATTTTCCATATTTATTGTTTTTATTTGTTTTTTCCGGGCAAGGTCATTAGTCTTGCGCCAGAGGATCCCCGACAGGGAATCGAACCCCGGTCTCCCGCGTGACAGGCGGGTATACTAACCGCTATACTATCGAGGAGCCTAAAGTTGCGGTCACTGACTCCAAATTTCCGAAGTAAATTTTTATAATTTGCAGACGTTGTTCGTTCGTGTTTTCATCATGTTGAGTTTACTGAATAAATTGACAGTGACAGTTCGATGATTAATGAAAGGGTGCGTTCACAAATTAAATGCAAAGTTGTCAAGTCCCTATTGGAACACCCGATATTAATAGGTTACTACGACTTACTTGGGAGTGGCGTTGGACCTCTTCGTTGGTCGACGCTTCCGGTTTCTACTTGTAGGGGGCGCAGAATTCTTGATCCTCCTGTTATCTTCGTTAGTCTTGATTTATTTATTTAATCACTCGCGGTCCGTCCGTGGATTATTTATTAGGCGGGCTACCACTCGCGGCGGATACACGCGGTTTAGTTATAAATCGGGTTACCACGCGTTTATTCAAAACTTTAGTTCAATCGTATTCGCATGTCGTCGTTAATTAATTAATTAAACTCGACCGAGTAAAATAGTGTGCCAATTTTCCTTGTTGATCTTGAGAAGATCTAAAACTGAAATGGGAAAACCAAAAGAACAAGAAATCGGGTTCCCGCTCGTTTATTCAAAACTTTAGTTCAATCGTATTCGCGTGTCGTCGTTAATTAATTCTTTTATTCAATTGTAAGTGTATACCGTCGTTGGTTGCATGAACGAAAACAAAGGGCGAGTCAGAATAGAAAACCACCTCTCAGAACCATTTGAAATCCGGGACGGACTAAAGCAGGGAGATGGTCTATCACCGTGTCTCTTTAACCTTGTGCTCGAGTATGTCATCAGAAAGGTACAAGACGACAACATGGCCGGATCATCCCTGAACGGGGTCACACAAGTGCTCACATATGCGGATGACATCGCCGTTCTGGGCGATAATGTAGAAACTGTTAGTAAAAACTGTGAAATCATCATGCAAGCGGCAGAACAGGTGGGCCTAGAAATAAATGAAGACAAAACAAAATACATGATTACAGCGAGAGCAGGTGGATCTCAGATAACACATATAAACGTCAGAGGTAAGATATTTGAAAAAGTTAAAGAATTTAAATATCTGGGAACGATACTGACGACCAGTAACGAAATGTCGAAGGAAATTAACAAGAGACTGCATTCCGGCAACGCGAGTTGGCACGCAGTCAGTAAACTGCTGAAATCCAGACTGCTATCACGTAACATAAAACTCCGTGTCTATAGAAGCATAATCATGCCGATTGTTCTATATGGATACGAAACATGGGCTCTCACAAAACGGGAAGAAAACAAATTCCGCGTATTCGAGAATAAAGTTTTGAGGGGCATCTTTGGAGGTAAATATGACGAGGAGGCAGGACAATGGAGGAGACTCCATAACCACGAATTGGAAGAGCTATATCGCAAACCTACAATAATGAGAGTAATCAAGTCGCGAAGTTTAAGATGGGCCGGACACATGGCGCGAATGGGGAACGATAGGACCGTGCATAGAATTCTTAACGGTAGACCAACGGGAAAGAGACCGGTAGGACGGCCGCGACGGAGATGGGAGGACAATGTTAGGTTTGACCTTGAGGAGATCGGATCGAATGGTCAAGCGTGGAAGGAGAGTGCCCAGGACAGGGAACGATGGCGAAGCCGAGTCGGTGAGGTCATGAACTTCCGGGTTCCTACAGGCCAATAAATAAAAATAATAAAAAAATAATACCGTCGTTGGTTACATCTTTTTCTCAACTGACTTATAATTTTTATTTCGCTTTGACGTCTTATTTTTATTTTTAAGGCCATCGCCTTTATTTTCTTATTATTGACAAGTAGTTTTGATGTAAATTTGCACAAAGTAATTTATGCAAATTTACTACTTGGCGCAATTATAAATGGAGAGGTAGAGAGGGGAATTTTGTTTGAATGAAGATCAAATATAAATGTATATATTGTATCGTCGGTCTCTGCACTGGCTTTGGTGCGTTACATTCCATTGTTTGTCGTGGTCTGTGGCGTTTCTAACAGATACACACACAATACACAAACAAATAGTGAAGAACACCGAACGAAAATCGAAAAAGAAGATGCATCAGAGCCGTATACCATGGTTGAGTGTACTTGAGTTTAGAAATCGAGTTCGTACACGCGGGCAGTAGCCTGATGCTTCGTTTTTCACCCGTTTAATCGTGTGTTCAATTCATCTTCCTCACTATCCTTGCTTAACGCAACAATCCGACGCAATCTGTGTACACACAACACTAACTTTCCCATAGTAAACAGAACTACACGATTTCCGCATAGAGCACCGGCACACTCAGCTGCTCCGACGTTCTATCGCTCGCTCGTTCCTCGCTCCGTCGTTCGCACACGAAGCTGATCGTTAGACAAAGTTACTGAGGAGGGAGTATGTGGCGTTTCTAACAGATACACACACAATTCACAAGCAAATAGTGAAGAACACCGAAAGAAAATCGAATAAGAAAATGCATCAGAGCCGTATACCATAACGCTAACATAAGAATTCCACATCAGTTGAGTGTACTTGAATTTAGAAATCAAATTCATACACGCGGCCAGTAGCCTGATGCTTCCGTGCTTAGTTTCTTTCATCGTATGTTCGAATCACACGCTCTTCAATATCGTCGCAATACGCTATAGCTCCATCCTTTCTTGGCCTCCTTTATTCATAATAGGATGTCAGCCTGTTGTTGTGCACCACCTTTTCTTCTCCCTACCTTTATTACGCTATTCACCGGGCTTTTTACTTGTACTACTTTGTAGGGACTTCTCCATATGGGAGCTAATTTCCCTTGGTTTTGAGCGTTCCGTATTAATACCTTGCCCACACGGAGGGTGAAAGGTGTGTCTTATGATAGTAGCACTCTTTGGACTTTCTTTTGGAAGTTAATAAGTTACGCCGTGCTATCTCGTACGTATGTTAAAGTTTGTACTTCAATTACTATTACTATTTATTGGCCTGTAGGAACCCGCAAGTACATGACCTCACCGTTTCGACTCCGCCATCGTTCCCTGTCCCGTGCACTCTCCTTCCATATTTGACCAGCCGATCCGATCTCCACAAGGTCAAACCTGGCATTGTCCTCCCATATACGTCGCGGCCGTCCTACCGGTCTCTTTCCCGTTGGTCTACCGTCAAGAATTCTACGCGCGGTCCTATCGTTGCCCATTCGCGCCACATATCCGGCCCATCTTAATCTTCGCGACTTGTTTATTGTAGGTTTGCGGTATAGCTCTTCCAATTCGTGGTTATGGAGTTTCCTCCATTGTCCTGCCTCCTCGTCATATTTACCTCCAAAGATGCCCCTCAAAACTTTATTCTCGACTACTCGGAATTTGTTTTCTTCCCGTTTTGTGAGAGCCCATGTTTCGCATCGGTATAGAACAATCGGCATGATTATGGCTCTATAGACACGGAGCTTTATGTTACGTGATAGCAGTTTGGATTTCCGCAGTTTACTGACTGCATGCCAACTAGCGTTGTCGGAGTGTAGTCTTTTGTTAATTTCCTTCGACATTTCGTTACTGGCCGTCAGTATTGTTCTCAGATATTTAAATTCTTTAACTTTTTCGAATATCTTGCTCTGACGGTTGCATGATGATTTCACAGTTTTTACTTACAGTTTCTAGACTATCGCCTAGATCGACGATGTCACCCGCATATGCGAGCACTTGTGTGACCCCGTTCAGGGATGATCCGGCCATGTTGTCGTCTTGTACCTTTCTGATAACATACTCGAGCACAAGGTTAAAAAGACATGAAGAGAGGCCATCCCCCTGTTTTAGTCCGCCCCGGATTTTAAATGGTTCTGAGAGGTGGTTTTCTATTCTAACTTGCCCTTTGTTTTCGTAGATGCAGATTTGAATGAGGTCGGCATATTTTTTCGGGATTCCCAGCTCAACTACAAGATGGTAGAGTCTTTGCCTTGTGACTGAGTCGTAGGCTTTTGTGAAGTCAACGAACATTTGGTTAACCGTCTCTTCGTATTCCCATTTCTTTTCCAACAATTGCCTTATTGTGAACATTTGGTCGCTTGTTGACCGGTTCCTACGAAATCCGCATTGGTAGTCTCCCAGTATTTCTTCTGGTACGGCGTGATTCTCGCCAGTATGACATTTGTTAGTATTTTGTATGTGGTTGGGAGCAATGATATTCCTCTGTAGTTTTCGCAGTCATATCTGTCGCCTTTTTTGAAAATGGGGACGACTATTGAGGTTTTCCATTCTTCCGGAGTGCCTTCCTTATCCCATATTGTTTTGATGAGTTGGTGGATCTTTCAAGCGGTTGCCTCTCCATACTTCACAAGCTCTGCCACCATGCAGTCGACTCCGGGAGCATTGTTGTTTTTCAACCGATTTATTGCGTCTACAATTTCGTTGAAAGAGGGCTCTGGGATCTGAGGGATTGTATTGTTCCCTTAATGGTAGTTCGTGGTTGAGCACCTTGCGGCATATTTTATTGAATTAGAACTAGCACTTGATTGAGCCAGGGAGGTTGCGCATCCAGGTTCCTATTAGGAATAATAATCTGAGAATCAATAGAACCCTTCGTTCAATTGTGCCGCAGGATGAAATAGTCCCAGTGCTAGGTGCTTTTCTTCGTTGACTGATGGCTGGACCCTGTGTACACAGTTCGCTTTCTGTTGGTCTGATTTCTTGAAGGGTGCCGGCATCTTTCCTGTTCTTCTCCTTCTATATTCCCTAATCTTGGCACCGAAAGCCTATCTTAGACACCGACGCCGTTGGAGTGGTGCCCCCGTGGCAGCAAGGTGCAATGGGCGGTGTTAAGAGGGTGCCCCCAGAGCATTTCGCCCAGGCGGCAAGAAGCTGTGAACCCCAGACACGTGACAGCGATGTGCCTGAGAGGCGAGAGCGGCAAATTCAGGATGTTCGAACGATGAGTCCAGGTGACGAGAAGCGGTGCACTCTAAACGGTGACAGCTTTCCGTTGACATGATTTTCTGACGGGTGCCGGCTTCTTTCCTGTTCCTCGTTTTCTTTGTCCCTTCATCTTATTTCCGAAACCTTATCTTAGACACCGACTCCGTTGGAGTGGTGCCCCCGTGGCAGCCATGTGCAATGGGCGGTATTAAGAGGGTGTTCCCAGAGCATTTCGTCCAGGCGGCGAAAAGTGAAGAACCCCAGACACTTGACAGCGTGCCTGGGCGACGAGAAGCGACAAATCCTGGATGCGCAAACGATGTGCCCAGGTTTCGAGAAGCGGTGCCCGGGAACGGATGTGGATGAGGCGGTGAAATCGCAATTCTCGGAGGTTTTGGCTATATTCATCTGCAATTCGATTTTTGGGTTGACGTTGCAAGTATAGGACGGGATGTGCCTTTGTTGACAAAACTTTTCTTGGTACTGACCGCTTAGATTTGATTGAATTGTGCATTTATTTGTGGTTGATCGGTGTGCACATTGGGCAGGTTTTCAACGTAGTGCTTCCATCTTGTGACGATATTGTTTGTTTCTGTCACCAGACAGCCGTTTGCGTCTCGAATTATTTTGGCTCTCCCTCGGTAGCCATTTCTAATTGAATTTATGCCGGCATACATACCTCTGATATTCTTTGCTCTGGCATTTTCTGGGATTTTTTCGATCCGAGAGACTCACTGTCTCTTTCCGAATTGTCGCGTATCTTTCTGCGTTGACTTCATTATATTTTTGTAAGTGGATCACTCTCAGGCGTTTACGTTCTTCGATCTTCGCCCTGCACTCACCGTCAAATCAAGGTTTGGACTCAATTGTTTTTTTTTAAATCCTAATACCTTTTGAGCTGTTTGTTTGATTGTGTCTCTGATCGATGTCCATTTAGTGTCCACAATATTGGCTTCCACTTCCTCACTGCTCCCATTCTCTAGGATGCTAAATCTATTCGTTAGTTCGTCTTGATTTTCAGCCCTTTGCGCAGGTCTTTTAGTTTATCAATGTCGAGCTTTTTGCTCGTTTCCCGTGAGTGCCCATGCGGGTTTGCTGCGAGCCGACTCCTGATTTTGCCCATCACTAGAAGATGATCGGAG
This sequence comes from Microdon myrmicae, assembly GCA_963931805.1. Lineage (NCBI taxonomy): Eukaryota > Metazoa > Arthropoda > Insecta > Diptera > Syrphidae > Microdon > Microdon myrmicae. The sequence goes on from OZ007497.1 coordinate 89,579,450, forward strand.
TCGCAATCTGCTCCTCTATATGCTCTTACGTCAAGGATATTCGAGTGGTGTATTTTATCTATGAGGAAGTTCTATTTGGTTACGCGTTACGCCGTCGGGTGATATCCATGTGGCTTTATGGATTTGCTTGTGCTTGAATATCGTGCTTTTCACTACCAGATCTTTTGACGCTGCGAACGTGATAATTCGAATTCCATAATCTTTTGAAACGTCCTGTAGGCTTTCTTTACCTATAGTTGGCTGGAAGATATCTTCCTTTCCAATTTTTCCATTATGGTCCCCTAGGAGGATTTAATCATCGAATGATGAGATACTTGAAATACTTCCTCTAGGGTCTCGTAGAACCTGTCCTTCGTTTCTTCGTCGGTAGATTCTGTTGGGGCGTGTATATTTATAAATACATAATTGTATCATGAGCCCTGTATTTTTAGCACCGACATTCGGTCATTAATAAATTTCACATCTTTTACATGGGACGTAATCTTCTTGCTTATAATGAAGCCGATTCCGAGGTTATGTGTATCGGTACCTCCACACGCCAGTGTAAACCCGTTGGTTTCGATTACTTGATGTGGGAGTCGGACTTCCTGAAGCGCGACGATGTTCATTTTATATTGTTTCGCGTTTTCTACGACCGTCTGTATCGCGCCTGGTTTATATAACATTCGAACATTCCACATGCCGACGCGTATATCCCGCTTTTCCGTTTCCTACGTCTTCTTTTTGCCCAGTCGGTGCTTTCTTGATGATTTGTTCCCTTATGATAGTGTCAACTGATCACACATACGCCTACCGGGTTTTTCGTGGGATTGTCTTTTGTATATTGATTATTCAGTTTTGTTCCACGAGTCTTGTAGTTTCAAATAGTCCGCCATATCAGAACCCCTCTTTGATATGGTAAGGTCTGCTTACTGCTGTGATTCGACCCGGGTCAGACAGGCGCCGTTATAATACAGCCAGTATAGCCCTGGCTGCAAACTATCCAATGGGCACGGTGACGCGTAACACCCTGGATTAGGGGTGGTCGATCTTTGTATGTTACTCCTCGCTTGCCGGTCGGACATGGGTGGCCCTACTGGAAGCGTATGCTTCCGACAGCATAGCCTGAGTGATTCATTGTAGTTTAAGCCTCCGCACCACGTCAAGATTTCTACCAAGCGGCGGTTGTACTTCAATAGCTTATGGTAACTGTCTTGGTTATACACTGGTTCCGGAGGTTGTTTTGTACTAGTCGGTATCTCCGGGGTGAACCTGTGGCGGTTCTCCTAAACGCCACCATCCATCTTCCCATCATTCAGCCAAAAACCCCATCTAGGGCATGCGCAAGGCATAAAAAAACAAGTATTGTGGCAGTTCCATTGAACGCCACTACTTACCTGACGGCTAGTAATGAAGAAATAGTTACATGTAATATCTAAAAAGCGTGTACTTACCTTCTATGCCGTACCCTGTAACATTAGATAACCCGGTGAAACATTGATTCTCGATGACATAATATTCCAGCGAAAGGGAATCCTGTATCCTTAGAGCAATTTGATTTAACAGCCAAGCAACCAATATTGCCCGTTCAATATCTACACGATATTCTTTTGCGCGCCAGCCGTACACCCGCAGGAATGTGTATCTGCCCTCAGCATAGCATGCCCACATCGATCGGTCACTCGACCGACCGATACATGAGGGCATCCGGCTGACGCCCAAGCAGTCGAGTTCGCAAATGGAAATTTACCATTAGAATTCGATTGCGAGGATATACCAGCGAAATGTACACGATAGGCAATAATGCTTTACGCAGTCGTTGATCGTGTAAACATGTCAACCCCTTTTCCGGGAGATACTCGCACCTGCTGCGAACATTTAGATGGGATCTATGCTATGTCTGCATACTTGCGGACGCACACGATGAGCAGCAGAAGCAATCATCGTGTGTGTATTTCAACCCCTTTTGTGTTGAACAAAACGTCATCGAAGCGATGATGGAATATGTCGTATTCTATCGCTTCGATGAACTTAGTTAATCGCGATATTGATTCCGTGAAGGCAGGTTGTGCCTTCACGTTAATTAAGATGCATCTCTCGTGGGGCGTCCCAAGAGATACGAGGGTCTACTGTTAACAGCCTGCGAGTTCAAACGTGATAAGAGCTACGTTATTCCAAATTATTAATCAGTTCTGCCTTTGACTATTGTGTAATCGTCTATAAATTTGTTTCAAATTATTAACCCACACCAAGTGAATTGACTATCTAATATTCAGCTGATGAATTGTGTTAAATTATGTTTGAAGATTTCATGGTGTGACATGTTTTACATTCTTTGATGTATTGTTTAATGTTGCGCATCATGTTCTTCCACCAAAAATTCCAACGTATTTTTATATACGTTTTACTCATTCCTTGGTGTCCACCTAAAGGAGGATCATGGTATTCCCGGAGTAGGGACTGCATTTTCGTGCATGTCGGAATGGGATTTTCGTGAAGAGAAGACTTGTCATCTTTTGAATTTTCCTGAGTTCCTTCGCTTGCCCTTAACTTCTTAGTTTGGGCGCGTGTTACATTGCACCTTTGTAGTGTGGGAGTCTCGTCACAATTTTGTGGGATACGCCTCAAGGAATCCGCATTGGTGTTATATTTACCGGGTTTGTATTCGATTTGGTAGTCGAACTCCGATGACTTGTGACGGAACCTTGTTAAACGTGATGTTAAATACTCCCTTTAGTGGTTTGTGATCCGTGTATACGGTGAATTTTCTCCCCTGTAAATAACAGCGGAAATTCTTAGCCGCCCACACAATGGCTAATAACTCTTTCTTAATGGTAGAGTAATTATTTTCCGCCTTATTCAAGTTTCGGCTGGCATATGCGACTAGCTGGTCCTTACCGATTTCGCCTTGTGACAGTACGGCTCCCGGTGCTTAATTACTCGCATCCGTGGTCAGTTTAAAGAGTTTGGAAAAATTTGGATAGATCAATAGTGGCGGGGAGACCAACAATTCCTTTATTATATCAAATGCTTGTTGACATCTGTCTGACCAGGTGAATTTAACGCCCTCCTTTACAAATTTGTTAAGGGGCGTACTATTCTCAAAGAATTTTGAACAAATTTCGGATAATAATTCGCCAAGCCTAGAAACGATTGGACGTGCTTTGCCGTCTTGGGAATGGGGAAATCCCTGACACTAGCAGTCGTATCTGGATTTGGCATTGCCCTTTTCGGAACAAACATGTCCCAGATATACTACTTCCTTTTGTAGGAACTTGCATTTTTCCGGTTGCAGTTTGAGGTTGTGGTATCTCCTTTGGTCGAATACGTTCCGGAGTTTGTCATTATGGTGTCCTAGGTTTTTTCCCATATATGACCACCTCCTCCAGATAAACAAAGCATTCGATACCTTGCAACTCGGTTAAGACATGGTTCATGAGTCTCTGGAACGTAGTCGGTGCTTCCTTTAGACCGAATGGCATACGTTTGAACTCATAATGCCCGTAATTTGTGCTGAACCCTGTCTTATCTCGATCCTTCTGATCCACTAAGGCTTGGTGGTAATCATCCAATTTAGTTTTTGAACTACTTTTTTACTAAATAAAAAAAAAAAAAGATTTGGAGTGATGGAAATCTTTATTTGAACCTTTACAATTTTTTCTGTTAGGTGGAAAAGATGATATCCGTCAAGTGGCTGCCGCCAGTGTTGAGATACATTTGTACCTTTCCGCAAGATTTCCGGTGATAACTGTTCGCATTCCTGTCGAATATTCTCCTTAAGGGCTACGATTGTCTGGGGGTTGTTGGCATAAACCTGCGACTTCAGGTAGCCTCGAAGAAAGAAGTCTGGGATGGTTAAATTGGGCGATCTTCCCGGCCATTTCAAATCGCCAAAACGGGAGATCACGTGACCAGGAAACACATCCTTCACAATAACCACTGTGGCTCGTCCTGTGGTGTGGTTGTACCGTCTTGTTGAAACCACATGCTCACCAAGCCCCGCTCATCCAATTCCGGCCGTAAGAAGTCGTTTATCGTGGCCCTGCAGTGTTCGCCAGTAACAGTGACCGCATTGACGATGGCGTCTCAAAAAAAATTCGCCTCAATCACTCCTCCCGCGTGAACGCTGCACCACACAATGGCTTTGAGTTTATGTAATCGCTCTTTGTGCATCACACGCGGATTTTCAGTGCCACAGAAACGAAGATTTTGTTTATTGACGTAAGCGGTTAATGCGCCTCGTCGCTCATGATGATTTTCGACACAATATCGTCCTCTGCGTTGTTGACACAATTATTCCACGCTCTTGCGGAGTATAGCGCTCCATTGCTTGTCTGTTTGTATACTGCAGCTGTCTACTTCACAAATGTCAAATATGATTGGCGTACGACGCCATTTTCAAAAGTTACAACATCTTCCGATGGGGTGATTAATTTTGCGCCACCTTCTATATGTATAGTACACAGCGACGTCTATAACATAGTTTTGAAGTATATTCTCGGCGGTCGATAAGTTATAGGCATATACATATATAACCGCGAGATTCAAAAATGCAGCGTCAACGGTATAGTTGAAATTTGCTTTTTTTTACATCTCAGAGTTGCTTTAAAAAATTGATTTTGAGAACATTTTTGAGTTTTTTTCATGCTTGAACGTTATTAATTATAATTCCAGAAATGTTATGGGATAATTACCCAATAAAAAAAATGGAAAAAGCATTTCAAACAGATATAACCCCTTAAGGAGATATCTTTAAAAAAATTGGGGTTTCTAACATGTATCTGGTAGAAACACCATTTCCATGTGGTTGATGGACCCAGCTTCAATTGCTGTACACGATAGCTATTCGACTCATTCGTGTCATCCTACGCTCCAAAGCTGAAATAACTTCTCCCGTGTATGCTCTATGAGGTCTGCGTGGATGCGCATTAATAATTAAAGTATACGTGCTGCTAAAATTGTGGCTGGTCGAATAAACCGCTTCATATTCTATTTATTACAAATTCATCACCTCACTTCCACAATTAAGAGGTCGATTATGTCGATCGGAGAATAGAGGTAGTGTACAGTAAGTTTCGCGAACCGAACCATGATTTACGAAATAAATTTGTAAGTGTTTTCCCTGCCAAAGAAAGTGGGAATCAGGAGCAACCTGGTCATACGGTTTCATCCCCAGAAATAAGTAATCTGCAGTCAATTCTCAAATTGACTGTCGCTAGATATAGTTATTCTAAAATGAACATCACATCTTAAAAAAAAACACCGTTAGTAGACCCTTTAAAAGCGTGAAAAAAAAAGAAACGAATGATGTTGAACACTAGATTTGTATATTAATGGACAAAAATCAACTATAATTCATCTCTTGATCTTTTTAACTGACCTCTTTTTAACAGACCGTTTTCTGCATTAAAATTATCTCTTTTCCAGATGTTGGCTGATGAAGCTCAAATCGACGAATTTGCCAATAATATGCGCAGCCAAGTTGAGATTTTTGTCAACCGAATGAAATCTAACTCGAGCCGCGGACGTAGCATTGCAAATGACAGTTCTGTTCAAACGCTGTTCATGACACTGACTTCCCTACATTCTCGGCAACTTTCATACATTAAGGAAATGGACGATAAACGGATGTGGTACGAACAACTTCAAGACAAATTGGCACAAATCAAAGATTCCCGTGCCGCTTTGGATGTACTAAGGCAAGAACACATTGAGAAACTTCGACGCATCGCAGAAGAGCAGGAACGTCAGCGACAGATTCAAATGGCTCAGAAATTGGAAATCATGAGAAAGAAAAAACAAGAGTATTTACAGTATCAGAGGCAGTTGGCCTTGCAGCGTATTCAAGAGCAGGAACGAGAAATGCAAATGCGCCAGGAACAACAGAAAGCCCAATATCGTATGGGTCAGACTGCATTTCCATTTATTGCTAATCCTAATCCACATGGTTCTCCTAATCATCAAATAGGCACCGTTTACAGTCCTTATGGGTTCAATCCAAACTCGCCGGGCCCAATTTCACAACCATTCAATCCACATGGAACAGTTCCTCAAACTCAAACGAATGTTAATCCAGGTCCCATGCCCGGAATTTATACACCACGTGTACCAACGGCTCCATTGCCTAATCACCCGGGAATGATGGTTTCGAACATGCCACATAATCCGTTGGTTACTGGAAGTACCATTGCTCAGCATATTCCACCACATCCAGGTGCAGAAGGCATTGCAAATATCAACGGTAATTTATTTGAATGGATATTGTTTGTTATTATATGGAGAGAGGTCGAAAAATACTGTACTGGCTAGTTAACCTGACGAGTATTCACGTCAATTCCAAAGTCTGTTTCAGGGGGTTTATTTCATTAGTGAATTGTTAATTTTCTTCGGATAAGAATGTCTTTATCGTTTTGCTTTGGAATTTATAATAGGATTTATCCTGAGCGTGATGTGTATATTGCTATACCTTGTACACAACATATATTGAAGGATATATTAATTGAGGGTCCAATTGAGATTGTTTGGGACAATCAATGAAAAAAAAAAAAACTTTATTTAACAAGTTTAATATTACTTTATAAGTTTACATAATAGCAAAACTTAAAAACCTATACCTTTTATTGAGTACAATAATCGATTAAACAAAGTCTGAATTTCGTCCAGTCACATTTTACTTAATGTTTTCAACTCTCATTTGAACCTTACAAGGACAGGTCAATAAGTCTTTAGATAATGAGGACGATTTTCTTCTATTTTCCCAAATATACCGCGAAGAAGACTCACAACGACAGCGTGATCAATAAGCTCCTTCGATGCCTAACTGGTTCGCGCTCCTTCTGGTCAATGGCAAAAGCTGTCCGCGGTAACTTCGCATCCTCCTCTTTTCCCCCATTGGTGACAGACAGCGGGACGTTAGTCACGAATTCAAAGGATAAAGCTAATGTGTTCGCGAATTCAAACCTCGATCTCGGCCTTTTGGAGCCACCTGTGATCTTATCGGTACGATCTTCGATGCGGGATGTGAGATTTCGTCCGCGCACTATTCAACGCATTCTACGTGAACTGGATTGTAGGAAGGCAACCGACCCGGACGGAATACCAGCAGTAGTCCTTAAGAACTGTGCTCCAGAACTATCGCCGGTTCTTGGCAGACTCTTCCGCTTATCTTATGCACGGAGGACCTTTCCTGCCTCCTGGAAAATCGCTTGAGTTCAGCCAATCCCAAAGACGGGAAAAAAGTGTCTCCAACAAAATTACCGTCCGATAGCCTACTGTCTATTTTATCTAAGGTGATGGAAAAAGTCATCAATACAGAGTTAGTTAAGTATTTGGAGTGCAACGGACTTCTGAATGATCGTCAATACGGATTCCGTGGCAAGCGGTCCACGGGAGACCTTTTGACACTTATAACCGATATATGGACATGCCATTGAACGGCATGGTGAGTCAAGGGCGGTCCCATTGGATATCTCCAAGGCCCTTGACCGCGTCTGACCCGGAGTATTGCTGAGCAAAGATCGTTCATATGGACTTTCCCAACAACTTTGCGACTGGACGAGGAGCTTCCTCGAGAATCGATCGATCCGGGTTGTCGTGGACGGCGAGTGTTCGGATCTGTATCCTGTTAATTCTGGAGTGCCCCAAGGTTCTATTTTGGCTCCAACCTTCTTTTTGCTTCACATAAATGATTTGTTGGAGACAACGGATAGCATAGTGTTCAGTTTTGCGGATGATATTAGGCTTGTTTCCTCCTTTTCGAGTGGTCGGCCGATTGGTGCATCTGCGTCGCATCAGTTGAGATGTAGACAGATTGACTCTCTGAATCAGGATCTAGATAGGGCCCTGCAGTGGGAAAGTGCCAATCTCGTCGACTTCAATGCAGCGAAGACACAATATACAACATTCACAAAGATAAGTGGATCATCAGTTCCACAGCTGATGATGAATGGCCGGGCCCTCGAGGCTGGGGAAAGTTTGAAATTGCTCGGCGTCACGGTCTGTGGGAATGTATTATGGTATAAACACATGTCGAGCATCGCCAGGTCAGCCTGAGGAAAACTGGGCTATCTTTTTAGAGCCAAGAAATATTTTACTCCGGCCCAACTTCTTCTCCTATATAAATCCCAAATTAGACCCGCGCTCGAATATTGCTCTCATGTTTGGTGATCGGCTCCTAAACATACCCTCGACCTACTTGAGAGCATACAGAGACAAGCGATCCGCCTGATCGGGGACTCGGCGCTGACGTCGGGACTACAGTCGCTATCACATCGATGGCGCCTACCCGACCTCTGTCTGTTTTACAGATATCACGGGTACTGTTCTTCGGAGATTCTTGGTATTGTTCCGCGCAATTCGGCTTATATGCGCTCCACAAGACAATCCGACGGGTCGCACCCGTTTGTGGTTCATCTCCCGACGGCGCGAACATCCCTGCATCAGAACTCGTTCCGTTACAGAGCGGGAAGCTGTGGAACTCCCTTCCCACGCAAGTGTTCCCGGAGCGTTACAACCTGCAACTGTTCAAAAAGAACTGCAACAGTTATTTGATGGCATCTCGGGGCGCCCACTCGACGCTATAGGTTCGCCTCTCCCGAGAGAAGTCTAATATATAAAAAAAAAAAAAGCTCACACCTAATAATGATACATAATACTGTCCTGTCCACTTATCGACTGTCCCTTTTCCAAATAGTCATTGAAGATAATACCATGTGTATCTCAAAACACAGTAGCCATAACCGTTCCAACTGATTTCACCGTATTTGCCTTCTTTGAACCCAGTTCGCCTTTAACAATCCACCGTTTTCACTACTTTTTCGTCTCGGGAGTGTAGTGGTGCATCTATATTTTATCTACAGTTGTTAATCTGCGCAGAAACTCGTCTGGGTTGCGACGCATGCGCTCCAAAAGTTCTCAGCTGAGAGCAAATGCGGCACCCGCCTCGCAGATATTTTTTTTTCATACCCAATTTATCATGTAAAATTGAAACATGAAACAAATTGAAAATTGACAGATACCTAGTGAGGAATGATGCTTACTAAAAACAGACCATTAGCGATAGTTCAAGCGCCATCGTGGGCGTCTCTAAGGACTTAATGACCTACCCTCATTTGTAAATGTTCTTAGTACTTACCATGGCTTGACTATTTAAATGGCTAAGCATGTTTACGCTTTCTTCAATTCCATTCCTAATGCGTTTTTCATTACAGATTGTAATATGAATGACATTGCGATAATATTCTGCATCTTCATCCATTATACCGAAGAGGACTTTGAACCCTGAACCTATCATATTCTATAGCCCATGTTTCTCTTGTCATGGGTTTCCCATTATTCCTATGCTAATCCTAATTCTATAGAAATTTTCATAATTTCTCTTTTACCTGCTTGTTGGCATTCTTTATTCTCGACTTTTGAGTCTAAACAAAGGTTGTCCATAGTGTTAATCATATTTTTACTATTGCAACTTGTGTATTCTAATTCATTATTCTTTAATTAATCCACTAGACACCATTAATTTCTCTTGCTTCTCTGAAATAATTAAAATATATTCCAGTCTAATTTTGTACCCATCATCTATTTTCTGCTAAGACCATCCCAATGAACAAATACCTGAAATGTATCGCTTAACATTATCCTTGTTAAACTGCTGTTGTTTATTATTCAATTGTATGGCTAAATTATCTTCAGTAACTTTTAATAATTTCATCGATCCTTTGTACTAGCTTCTCCATTTTCCTTTTCCTTCGCTTCTAACTAAAATTGTATGTCCAAATTTATGTTCAATTTTTCTTCCTATTTTCTTTTTATATCTGATCTTAGATTTTTTCCTACTCATTCTCCTTTGCATATTCCTGTTTTTGCAAAAAATTGGTTCATAGATCGTCCATATAGTCGAAAACCGATTCTTCATTATACGCGTCTACGCCACTAAACCGATTAACTCGTCGATTTAAAACCGCCAACGAGACAGCACGTGCGCTTCTGCCTCGTGATCCGTACCATTGGATCAAATGTGCAATCCGTTTTGGGATTCTTAGATACACATACGATACCCAAGTTAATTGCTTTTACCCAATTCTACTATCGGTTCGGGCGCGAGGTCTTACTGTGGGATCGTAAACAAACAAACGGATCTTCACACACGCGTCCGAGTGCAGAGCAAAGCTTTCTGTGCGATCCTATGCAAACAAACCGCACACGCGTCTTAGTGCTGTGAAAATTGCGAGAATATACACGTGAGTGATGTGCAGTGTGGGAAAACCCTCTACCCTTTCCATCCCTTGTGTTTGTTTTCCTTTTTTTCGCACCTCTGTTTGCGTCCCTCAGGCCTCGATACTATCGACTGATTAATAATCTTTGGAGAGTTTTTTGTGTCTGAGTGGCATAATGTTCATCATGGAAGGGATGTGACCTGGATTTCGGCACGGATCTAGTGGAGCACCTACTACAAGGGCATAACACCTGTAGTGGTTGCTTTCGCTTATCTATTGCTGGTCCAGACTTGCATCCTTTCCCGAGGAGGAATTGATTTTCTGTCTAGCGCCATTATAATGGAGCGCGAATTTCGCGTTGATTTGTGTAACATTCGCGGCTTGAGATGCAATTTCTCTTCTGTGTCTGCCCACGTTTCTAACCAGAAACCAACTATCCGTGCACTTAGCGAAAACCAGGTAATTACTAATACGGATATTTCCGATTTAATCTACCTGGATATAACTTAGTGCTACTGTTCTTTCCACATCGTGGTATAGCCACATACATAAAAATGATATTGCTTCTAAGCTTCTGCCACAATATGGGCTCTGTTCCAACCCAGAATTTAATTTCTCTTGGCTAAAACTACACGTTCGTAAGCATATCATACATTACTGCTTTCTTTACAGCAGCTCAAACTTTGATGGAAATGCATCCTTTAACGAATTTGTGCTCTGTCTGATTCTATCGATAGGATCTTAACCCTATATCCGAACACTGAAATCGTTATTGCGGGTGATTTTAATGTGCATAACTCTCAATGGCTTCGTCACTCCGGACACACAACACCTGAAGGTCAATATGTCCAGCTTTTTGCTGATTCAAATAGCTTAACTCAACTTGTCAATGAGCCAACACGGGTACCAGATATATATGGTCCTTTCGCCAACACACTGGACCTCTTTCTCACCTCTCACCCGAACAAATACACAATTGAAGTTTCTTCGCCCTTGGGCACTTCAGACCACAGTGCCGTGTCAGCTAATGTAATGAGAAAGCTCCCAAAAGAACACTATGGTTCTACGAGAAAGCCAACTGAGAAGGTCTGAACGAATTTTTTTGGGAGGTTAAATTGGTCGTTATTTTTCCTCCATAACGATGTTGACTCTATAGCGGACACATTGACAGACACGATTCTACTTGGCATGCGGACCTTTATTCCACACAGAGTAAAGAGTATCAAACCCAAGAGAAATATGTGGTTCGATTCGCAAAAGTTCTTGCATGACCAGAGAGTGAGACAAAAAATACTGCACTCTCCCACAAGTAGTAGGAACTTCTGGGAATTCGTGAAAAACATTCAAACTCAGTCTCTTCATCCATTCTATCGCCTATAGTCGCTGACAGGCCAGTCACCACTGCAATAGAAAAGACGATTCTACTTGCTGCACATTTTGCAGCCAACTCAACGCTGCCTGATACCACATCAGTTCCACCTCAACGTGAGCATAAGCAGCATACCATGAGCCAGATTCGCTTCCGAACGCGTACTGTTGCCCGCGCACTCAAAGAGCTAAATGCACACAAATCCTCTGGTCTGGATGATATTCCCCCAATCCTCTTGAAGAGATGTTCCTCTTTACTCGCTAAACCACTGTGGAAACTCTTCCATTTGTCTTATTCTACTGACCGTTTCCCAAATAGATGGAAGTCAGCGAACATTCAGCCAATTCCCAAAAAGGGTGACAAATCATCCCTTTCTTCTTATCGACCCATAGCACTAACTTCTATTATCTCCAAGGTAATGGAATCTCTTCTTAACCGTCAACTTTCGAAATATCTGGAATCAAATGACCTCCTCAATGACCGCCAATATGGCTTTCGTAGCAACAGGTTCACAGGAGATCTGATGGCGTACCTTACCGAAAAGTGGAGCCATTCCATCCACTACCTCGGTGAAAGCAAGGTAGTGGCATTGGATATTTCAAAAGCCTTCGACAGAGTTTGGCATCCAGCCCTTTTGTCAAAATTGCATTCATATGTAGTGGACAACGTCTCTCAACGAAATTGTAGACGAAATAAATCGATTGAAAAACAACAAGGCTCCCGGAGTCGACTGCATACCGGCAGAGCTTGTGAAGCATGGAGGAGAGGCAACCGCTTGAAAGATGCACCAGCTCATCCAAACAATATGGAATAAGGAAGTCACTCCGGAAGAATGGAAAACCTCAATAGTCATCCCATTTTCAAAAAAGGCGACAGATCTGACTGCGAAAACTACAGAGGAATATCATTGCTCCCAACCACATACAAAATACTAACAAATGTCATACTGGCGAGAATCATAACGTACGCAGAAGAAATATTAGGAGATTACCAATGCGGATTTCTTAGGAACCGGTCAACAAGCGACCAGAAGTTCACAATAAGGCAACTGCTGGAAAAGAAGTGGGAATACGGAGAGACGGTTCACCAACTGTTCGTTAACTTCAAAAAAGTCTACGACTCAGTCGCCAGACAAAGACTCTACCATATTGTAGTTGAGCTGGGAAAAATATGCCACCCTCATTCAAATTTGTATGAACGAAACAAAAGGGCGAGTTAGAATAGAAAACCACCTCTCAGAACAGTTTGAATACCGGGACGGACTAAAACAAGTCGATGGTGTCTCACCATGTCTTTTTAACCATGCCCTCGAGTATGTCATCAGAAAGGTACAAGACGACAACATGAACGGATCATCCCTGAACGGGGTCACACAAGTGCTCGCATATGCGGATGACATCGCCGTTTTGGGCGATAATCTAGAAACTGTTAGTAAAAACAGTGAAACCATCATGCAAACGGCAGAAGAGATGGCCCTAGAAATAAATGAAGACAAAATAAAATACATGATTACGGCGAGAGCAGGTGGACCTCAGAGAACACATATAAACGTCAGAGGAAAGATATTTGAAAAAGTTAAAGAATTTAAATATCTGGGAATGATACTGACGGCCAGTAACGAAATGTCGAAGGAAATTAACAAAAGACTGCATTCCGGCAACGCTAGTTGGCACGAAGTCAGTAAGCTGCTGAAATCCAGACTGCTATCACGTAACATAAAACTCCGTGTCTATAGAACCATAATCATGCCGATTGTTCTATATGGATGCGAAACATGGGCTCTCACAAAACGGGAAGAAAACAAATTCCACGTATTCGAGAATAAAGTTTTGAGGGGCATCTTTGGAGGTAAATATGACCAGGAACAGGACAGTGGAGGAAACTCCATAACCACGAATTGGAAGAGCTATACCGCAAACCTACAATAGTGAGAGTAATCAAGTCGCGAAGATTGGGATGGGCAACGATAGGACCGTGCATAGAATTCTTGACGGTAGACCAACGGGAAAGAGACCGGCACGATGGCCGCGGCGGAGATGGGAGGACAATGTTAGGTTTGACCTTGAGGAGGTCGGATCGAATGGTCAAGCGTGGAGGGAGAGTGCCCAGGACAGGAAACGATGGCGAAGCCGAGTCGGTGAAGTCATGAACTTCCGGGTTCCTACAGGCCAATAAATAATAATAATAATGTAGTGGACAATTCCCTGATCCAATGGATAAGAGACTATTTTTCTGGCCGTTCAATCCAAGTGGTACTTGATGGTGTCAAATCTGTCTCCCATCAAATTAGAGCAGGTGTTCCCCAGGGTTCGGTACTCTCACCCACTCTTCCTCATCTTTATAAATGATCTCTGGTCAATTACTTACAACCCAATTCACTCGTTTGCTGATGATAGCACGTTAAGTTTCTCATACTCATACGAACACTCCCGTCCAAAGTTTTCGAACATCTCTACCAACCAGCAACTTATGTTTGATACATTGAATTCAGACCTCAACAAAATATAACAGTGGGGATTATCTAACCGAGTAGAATTCAATGCCCTAAAAACTCGGTGCTGCCTCTTGTCGTCAAAGGTGAGCCCCAAAGTAAATATAATGTCGATGAACGGCACTTGCATCGACGAAGTCAAGGAATTATCAATCCTCGGCACTCGAATTAATTCGACTCCTAACTGGAATGACCACATATTTGAAGCTGGGAAATGTGCAGCCAAATGTATGGGGTTCCTTAAGAGTTGCAAAAGATACTTCACTCCATCCAACCTGGATACTTTTACAAGGCGTATCATCATCATCCGCACTACAACCGGGAACCGGTCTTGGCCTTATTTAGCAAGTCCTGTTGTTAAATTTTCCATAATGATTTGTTTTTTCCGGGCAAGGTCATTAGTCTTGCGCCAAAGGCGTATATTCGTCCAAAAATTGAGTTCAACTCCCATATTTGTTCAGGCGTATCCAAAACTGCACTACACGTGCTCGACAGGATGCAAAAACGAGCAGTGAAACTTATTGGGGACCCAGCCGTAAGTCGATCAATTCCGTCGTTAGAACACAGGCGCAATGTATCATGCCTATTTCTTTTCTATAGGTATTACCATGGTCGTTGCTCAACTGAACTTGCTGAATGTGTTCCGCCCCTTCAGACATTTTCCCGCGATACCTGTCAGTCTGTGAATGCGCATCAGTTCACGTTGAAAGTGGACTTTAGGCGCACAAATAAACATAGAGTCATTCTGTAATCGAACTACAGGAATGTGGAATGTCCTGCCTGATCATATGTTTCCTGGCCGTTGTGATGTCCACACATTCAAGACCAATATACATCGACACCTCCTTCCCTTATCCACTTCCTCTCCATCCGCTCGCACTATACTCTGACATTTAAGGGTACTTCAAAAACCCCTTTTATGCGCGCGTTAGTGTAAAAAAAAAAAAAAACTTCATCTCCCAACGCCAATTCATAGAGAGTGTAGCAAGTTTAGTTTCATTATAACAAAATCCGACATAAGTTATTCATTTATGCCCATCTTTAAGCTGATTTAATTCCCCTCTTGTAGAAATAAGGTACTCCCGGAGTCTAGAATGAACATGTAAACACCACCATTAGACTGTGTGAGCCACGATAGTTGTAATGTGCTTCATATTTAGTGGTTTACAAAACTCTTCAAACAACCCACTGTGGAATTCCCTCTCTGAGTGTTTCCAGAGCGTTACCACCTGCAGCTGTTCAAAAAGAACTGCAACTGTTATTTCGTGGCATCTCGGGGCGCCGTGCCGGCGCTACAGGTTCGCCTCTTCCGAGAGAAATGTTTAAAAAAAAATCCAAACTTGTAACCTTCCTCAGTTTCGTCTAAGGACTTAACCACGTCTGTCATTATTTTATACAATCCTTTATCGGCTGAGGTAATGATCTTCATAGGATTTCTAGTTGGTCTTGTGTTATGCATTTAGGGCAATTTCTCTGTCTTGTATATTCCAATTCAATTCAATTTCTTACGAGTCTTCCATATATCTCTGCATGCCTTTCCATTTAAATATTTTTCTTATCTTCGCATTTTTTGTTTGTACTCTAACGTGCGCACAAAAGGGGATTTTGAAGTACCCTTAAATGTCAGAGCCCAGTGCGAGTGGATTGAGAGGAAGCGGATAAGGAAAGGAGGTGTCGATGTATATTCGTCTTGAATGCCTGGACATCACAACGACGAGGAAACACATGCTCAGGTAGAACATTCCACATTCGTGTGGTTCAGCTAAAGAATGACTTTCTATGTTTATTTGGTCGTTCCAATTAAGAGTCGAATTAATTCGAGTGCCGGGGATTGATAGTTCCTTGGCTTCGTCGATGGAAGTGCCGTTCGTCGACAGTATATTTACTTTGGGGTTCGCCTTTGACGACAAGAGGCAGCAATGAGTTTTTAGGGCATTGAATTCTATTCGATTAGATAATCCCCACTGATATATCTTGTTGAGGTCTGAATTCAATGTATCAAGCATAAGTTCGTATGAGTATGAGAAACTCAACGTGCTATCATCAGCAAAGTAGTGAATTGGGTTGTGAGTACTTGACAAGAGATCATTTATAAAGACAAGGAAGAGCGCGGGTGAGAGTACCGACCCCTGGGGAATACCTGCATTAATTTGATGGGAGACAGATTTGACACCAAAAGAACCACTTGAATTGAACGACCAGAAAGATAGTCCCTTATCCATTGGATCATATGTAGAGTTTTGGCCCGTATGCCCTGTTAACCCTTCATGATATTCCTTTATAATAGCTGTCCTTTTCTCTATGTCGTTTACTAGTTTTTTCTATCCTGTCTAGAACTTGCTCTTTCTACTTTTGTATCTTCCTCTGTGGGGTTTAACGGCTCTCGACATGTTTCTCCTTTCCTTTCTCTGTTATCCTGACTTCCCTGCTAAGTTAAACAGCGACCACATTTTCTTTTGCTTTTTTATAGTTATAAACGTAAACAAACTCCTCGAGTCTTGGTAGGCACTTTACAAATCGACTGCCGGGATTCTTCGTGTGAAATAGCCATGTTAGTGCCCTATGGTTGTTTTTTAGAATAACGCCTTTTGATGAATTATAAAGACGAGGAAGAGGGTGGGTGACAGTACCGAACCCTGGGAGACACCTGCATTAATTTGATGGGAGACAGATTTGACACCATAAAGAACCACTTGAATTGAACGACCAGAAAGATAGTTTCTTATCTATCGAGTTAGGGAATTGTCCACTCCTTAGAAATGTAATTTTGACAAAAGGGCTGGATGTCAAACCGTTGAAGGGTTTTGAAATATCCAATGCGACTACCTTGCTTTCACCGAAGTATTAGATGAAATGGCTCTACTTTTCGGTAAGGTATGCCGTCAAATCTCCTGTGGATCTGTTGCTACGAAAGCCATATTAGCGATTATTGAGGAGGTCATTTGATTCCTTATATTTCGAAAGTTGACGGTTAATCAGTGATTCCATTACCTTCGAGAGAATAGAAGTTCATGCTTCGGTAGAAGAGAGGGACGATTTGTCCCTTTTTGCGAATTGGTCGAATGTTCGCTGATTTCCACCCGGAATCGAACCAGATATTTCTCTTGGGTTTGATAGTTTTTACCCCATGTGGAATAATGGTTCCCATACTAAATAATATCGCGCCCGTCAATGTATCCGCTATCAACATCGTTATTGAGAAAAATAACGACCAATTTAACTTCCCCGAAAAAAGTCGTTCAGACCTTCACAATTGGCTTTGCCATAGAACCATAGTGTTCTTTTTAGAGTTTTCCCGTTAACGTTGCCCATAGTTAGAACAAATTTAGCTGACACGACACAGTGGTCTGAAGTGCTTAAGGGCGAAGAAACTTCAATTATGTATTTGTTGAGGTGGGAGGTGAGAAACAGACCCAGTATGTTGGGGTATGACGATTTATGTCTGGTACCCGTTTTGGCTCATTGACGAGTTGAGTTAAACTATTTGAATCACCAAAGAGCTGAACATATTGACGTTCAGATTGCGCATTGAAATTACCCGCAATAATGATTTCAGTGTGCGGATAGAGGGTCGAGATCCAGACAGAACATCAAATTCGTTAAAGGATGCGTTTTTGTCCGAGTTTGGGCTTCTGTAAGGAAAGGAGTAATGTATGATATGCTTGCGAACATGAAGTTTTGGCCACGAGAAATTAAATTCTGGGTTGGAACAGAGCCCATATTGTGGCAGAAGCTGATAACCAATATCACTTCGTATGTATGTAGCTTGACCACGATGTGGAAAGAACAGGGGCACAAATTATAACCAGGTAGGTTGAAATCGGGAATATGAGGGCAGGTCAATAAGTCTTTAGAAAATGAGGACGTTTTTCTTTTATTTTCTCATTTAGGTGACCTAATAACGACGCATAATACAGTCCAGTTATCGTATGTCCCTCTTCCAAATAATCAATGAAGATAATACCGCGTGCATCATGTGCACCAACAAGATAGGAGTTCTTTTTTCAAGATCCGAAATTCAGAAATTATTTACTTTAATTTTTATTTTTTTATTTTTAAATATGTGAACAGTTAATATATGTTTATGCTTTTTTTACAGCACCCAATACAGTCGGTCCGCAGCAGCTTCCTCAAGGTCCTTTGAACTCAAACCTAACGCATGTTATGCTTCAGCGCCAAAATGTAGTATCGAATCAATCTCAAATGGCTCCTGGAATGATGCCTGCTGGTCAAGCACCGCCATCCGTAGGACACCAAATGCAGCAACCACCAGTTAGTGGTGCCCCTATATCAGGGACTATTCCTATGTCAAATTTGAATTCTCAGCAACCGCCTATCCAAGCATCCGCGCCGAATCCATCGGTACAGTCCAATCAACTGGTTCAGCCTCCTCCACCGGTTCAACCAGTGCAACCGGCGAATTCAGCACGCCCAGAGAATGGCACGGTAGAACCTACAACGGCCCAACCGAAACGCGATGAACCTATTAAAGAGGAAGTCACCACCGCTGAATTGATTTCGTTTGACTAGGCGTGTGGACTCGTTCGAGACGATCGGACTACTATATAAGATATTCTTGGTAGTGGATGAAAAAATCGTATTAGTGCTGTCATTTCATTGTATCTATGAAGAATTTATTAATTACATAAAATATAAAGTATTCAAAGAAATAATATATGATATTTCGATTGTGGAAGAAAAAGTTCTTGATGGGTGCTTATAGCGTTTGCGACGATAGTGAAGAGGCTGTGATTCGAACCGACGCTATCACGGTTAAAATCACTAAAAGATAGAACCAAAGCTCAACGCATCAGGCCACTGCCGCGTGTACGAATTCGACTTCTTATCTCAAGTACACTCAACTGATGTGGAATTGCTATGTTATTGTTTGGTATACGGCTGGTGCATTTTCTTATTCGATTTTCTTTAGGTGTTCTTCACTATTTGCTTGTATATTGTGTGTGTATCTGTTAGAAATGCCACAAGCTCCTTACGATAGCTGCAGGCTCAACTTTGCTATGAAGATTATTTATTTATTTATTTCTTTATTTATTTATTTATTATTAACAAGTAATTCAAAATTACATATCAATAAATTAACATAATAAGCCTAGCAGCTGGGACTAGTGGCTCTGTACTTTCAATTCAATTCAATTCAATTTTTATTTGGTAGATAATTACATTTATGGTATATTTTACAACTAGTACTTAAGAGATTTAGGACGGCAATTCCTTTACAACTATAATCTTAAATCTATATAACGACAATAGCACAATTTTAATGAATAACAAATAATAAATTAAGGGAAAACTACAAGAGAAAACCCTTATTTTTATCTTAAGACTAATATTGCACTGGCTTCCGGTTATTTTATATAGTAATGACCTCGATATAATTTTCATAGACAGAGTACATATGTAGTGACTTAGGATAACGCAAGACGGGAAACGAGAACATTGTCAGAAAAAGAACAATTGACGAAGAAGTTTTGATTGATTTTGTCAATAAGGAACTCTACCGGTTTAACGTTAGCGTTTTCATGAAGTTCATGTGTCGAATAATGCCATGGCAAATTCAGCAACATTTTCAATATTTTATTTTGACACCTTTGCAATTTTATTTTGTGTGTGCGAGCACAATTACACCATACCCGGGGTCCCGTACAGGAGTATAGCTTGAAAAATGGTTTTAAATATTATAATTTTATTTTCGATGCTAAGCTTTGACTTTCTACACACTAATGGATACATAACTCTTCCCTTTGGTAGTGTCGGCTCCTCACACCTACGTCTACCGGGCCGTACAGGAGCATAGCTTTAAAAATGGTTTTATAAATTATAATTTTATTTTCGATGCTAAGCTTTAACTTTCTACACACTAATGGATACATAACTCTTACGACTTTGTTTATTTTGTCAATTGTGGTCGTGATGTGTTTTTGAAAGATAAGTTTTTTATCTAGAATAATACCTAGATATCTACGGTGGCTCCTCGATAGTATAGTGGTTAGTATACCCGCCTGTCACGCGGGAGACCGGGGTTCGATTCCCCGTCGGGGAGCCTCTGGCGGAAGACTAATGACCTTGCCCGGAAAAAACAAATCATTATGGAAAATTTAACAATGCCTCAGGACTTGCTTAAATAAGGCCAAGACCGGTTCCCGGTTGTAGTGTCGATGATGATGATGATCTACAGTCTTCGGACCAATCAATATCAACTGCACATACTGAGTTTAGTACCATTTGGTACGTAGCAGTGTTTCCTACATCTTGAAAACCAGACAGCTTGTGTTATATTACCATTTATTTCTATTTTCCATTTCCTGTAATATACTGCTAGTTTGTCAAGAGCTGCTTGCAAAGAGTTGTAGACATTAGTGAATAAGGCACCCGAAGAGAAAATGGCCGTATCATCGGCAAACATAGCTACCTGAATGTTTTCACCTAGACATGGTAAATCTGCGACAAACAATGTAAATAATATGGGACCAAGGACCGAGCCTTGGGGTACACCATAGTGGATTTTTTGTGAGTAGAGGATATGTCGGTTCCTATACTCACACCTATTTTCTCGAACGAAGAAAGATCTGGGTAATTGTGATAAGCGGTATTGGCAGCTTAAGCTT
Source organism: Microdon myrmicae (assembly GCA_963931805.1). Taxonomy (NCBI): domain Eukaryota; kingdom Metazoa; phylum Arthropoda; class Insecta; order Diptera; family Syrphidae; genus Microdon; species Microdon myrmicae. The sequence goes on from OZ007497.1 coordinate 89,600,129, forward strand.
CAGTAGCTTATAAATCAAGGCATCGTGCCATACCGTATCAAAGGCTTTTTCGATGCTAGAAGAACCAGTCCCGTTGACTCCTTGTCGATGAATTTACCAGCTATGCGGTTTTTAATGCGCAAGACTTGGTGGATTGTGTTGTGACCACTACGGAAACCGAACTGAAAGTTTGGTAAGACGTTATTGTCTTCCACAAAACGATCAATCCTTTCCTTAATGATTTTTTCTAAGAGCTTACTTAGACAGCTAAGTAGACTAATAGATCTGTAGCTTTCGGGGCTGTTCTTCGGTTTGCCGGGTTTCGGGATAGGTATTACTTTTGCTGTTTTCCAACAGTCCGGAAAATAACAATTCTTAAGACAAGCGTTGAAAATGAACGTTAAATAGTTACTTGCAGCAGGTGGAAGTGCTTTGATTAATTTGTTGTTAATATTATCGAGACCCGCAGCCTTTTTTGATTTCGATTTTTTATAAATTCTTTAACTTTGCTGATATTAGTTGCGTAAGTACTTTCAGCTGGTGTTTGAGAAAGTACATGGATAGTGTTAGCAACTTCAGCTTCAGTATACGCGTCGCTGAGATGCATAGATATGGAGTGGTTCTTACTAAACGTGTTAGCAAGTAGGTTCGAGTTCTCCACTGAAGAAATAAACAACTTGTCGTGAACTTTAAACGGAGGAATACTTGACCCTCTCTGTTTCATAATTTTTGATATTTTCCAGAACGATTTGCTTGCTTTGTCAAGAGAGGAAAGGTGTTTATTCCAACACGTTCCTATATGCTGAGATTTCGTTTTTAATGATATTATTTAAGACTTTAACATTAGCTAGAAAACAATCGATTCTATAACGCAGCCATGTTCTTCTTTCAGATTTTCGTAGCCTAATCAGATGTAAGATATTTTCAGGAAGCGGTGCCTTATCAACTGGAGCAGTGGAACATTTAGGTATCGCAAGATCGGCCGCTCTATTGATAACAGAAACAAAATTGTTGCATAGGATATCAATGTGCTCGTTGCAGGTTATAGAATTTAGACTGGTATCACCTAGAACCAAGTTCGTGTTTATATATGATTTATAACAATTCCAGTTGGCGGCAGAATAGTTGTGGTATAAACTGGTACGATTTACAACTACTGTATGATTCACTGTGAGGCTGATCGGAAGGAGGTCTGAACTTAACGCATTTAGAGTTAATGGTACTGCGCAGTAATTTGGAATATTAGTGATATATAGATCAAGAGTTGAGGGGTTCTTATAGCGTTTGCAATAATAGTGAAGAAGATCGTGTGATTCGAACTGACGCTATGACAGCTCGAATCACGAAAAAAATTTTACCTGAGCTTACACACCAGGCTACTGACCGTGTTTAGAATTTCATTTCCAAACTCGACTATATTCCCACTGATGTGAATTATTTTTATTTTATCGCTTGGTATACGGTTCTGATGTATTTTTCTTATTCGATTTTTCGTTCGGTGTTCTTCACTATTTTTGGTTGTGAATTCTGTGTGTATCTGTTAGAATCGCTACATTCTTGTTAGCACTCGCTGGGATATAGGTGGGGAGAAGTTGATAAAGTATGGAAAAACTTGGGCTGGATTCAGTAACATCTAGTAAAATGTTACCCCAACAGTTTGCCCTAAGACAATTCCACATGATGTCACCACCAATAATTACCTTGTTTCGAGTGTTGACTCTATACAATTGTGGCAGATCCCGCTTAAAGTAAGTAGATTTCTCAATGTTTGTATTTCATCCAGGGAAATAGACCAAAAAAAGGCTCACCTTGGAGTTGTCACTTAATGTTACATCTATACTAATTTCCTCAATTAACTTAAGGTGCAATGAAGGACGCAAGGAATGTTCTATACATTTTTTCACAACAATGGCGACACCTCCACCACTAGCATGTACCCTGTCTAGGCGATAACAAATGTAATTTTGATGTGAGAAAGAAATGTCTTGTTTGAGCCAGGTTTCTGAAACAAGTGCAATGTCAATATTAAAATTTATCAAGAAACTAAAAAATGCATGCTTTTTGTTTTTGATGCTTCTCGCATTCCAAGTTATGATGTTAAGAGAGTTTCTTAACATGTTTTTTCCGAATATATATACTTAATAGCTAATGAGGTAATGAAGTTAAATTGGTCAGCTTTAGTTTGACAAGCACTAAGCTTGGTTACAACTTCATTAAGAAGAGAGTTTATCTCGCTAAATGAGAACAGGTTATCATTAGTTAAAGTTTCTGACGGATTTTTCTTCGTATGTGTCATATCACTGTTGGAAGGTTGCTGGGTTTGATGGAGGCCAGAAGCCCAGGTGGATGAAGGAAGTGACGGTTGACGCACAGATCGGGGTAGTGGAGGAAAATTATCAATGGATAATCGGTCGGGCACTGGCTGCTGTTTGTCACTCGGAGGCTGTAGGAAGGTTGTATTTCCTCTACCACGTACACGTGGGGATAATTTGCGGCGAATGTCTATGTACTGCTTTCGGCTTATGCATTCTGGATCGGTGGATTTATGTGGCCCACTACAATTTGCACGCTTGATGACCTCATTCGTTTTGCAGTCGGATGTTTTATGGTTTCCCGAGCAGATTGCACAGAAGCTATTTATGTGACAATGCATCGAGCCGTGACCGTAAAGCTGGCAATTGTGACATTGTGTGACCTTACCTGGATGATGTTTTTTAAAGTCCCAGCGAACGATGGTTTTGAACAAGGTAGAGTAGTTCCGTTTTAGTTCGTTAAATTTAACAGCACCGCGTTGAATGTAGACGATGTACAAGTAGTGTTTGTACAGGGCTTTTGTTGACGAATTTAATGTGATGGTTTTAACATCTAGGCACTTTATCCCGAGTGCAATTAGTTCATTTTTCACTACATCGTTGCTAATTAAGTCTAGTCCGGATAACACTACCTTTAATGGACGATTTTCCTTACGTGAGTGGGTGAAAAACACATTTTAACCGTAAGAGTTCGGTTCTGATTTTGTTGTATATGTCCATTGTTGGGGCACATATGTTTTGCCCAAGCGAAATGTTTTTGATTAAGTATTTGTCTATCTTAATGTTGCTTAAAATATCACGCACTTTAGCACTAGTTGTTTTTAATACCACAATTGGCGGAACGGTTTCTTTAGGAAGTTCTGCGCACTGTTCGTCATTGGTCGGATCCATTTCAGGAGAGTCTTCCATCAGACTTTGAAGTGGTTGAAAAAAGTTAGTGTTTGAACACATTTTAGATTTTTCTAGAACTCTGTTGTTCACTTTTGAAAGTTTATCGGGAGGAGTTTGGCCTCCAATAACGGGGTCGTAACGCAACCGTTTGCGCTTAATTTTATTTAACACACGTGGCCCAGGGGCCATAACTTAACGGTTATAACACTTGTTCAAATGTTTGTATGCGGAAAACGAGGCAAAGAAAACAAGATAATGATAATTAAATTGTGAAAAAAACGGTTGATTAAGATAAATAGCACGAGCAAAACTGTGAGACAAGTTGTCTGTTTGAAAGTCAGCCAGGTACTCCTTACTTTTAAATTATAATTTAATTTTTAGGGTTTTTATAAACTTATCTATGTTTTCAATGTTGTCGGGGGTAGGGAGTTCGAGAATTTTATAAATATCTATGTTACGATAGTATACTGGTTAGTATACCCGCCTGTCACGCGGGAGACCGGGGTTCGATTCCCCGTCGGGGAGCTTCTGGGGCAAGACTAATGATCTTGCCCGGAAAAAACAAATCATTATGCAAAATTTAACAAGCTTCAGGACTTGCTAAATAAGGCCAAGACCGGTTCCCAGTTGTAGTGCCGATGATGGTGATGATGTTACAAAATAGACGGTCTCTTTTAAGTTTCAGGTGAGGACAGTCTTTTAGAATATTAATGACTGTAGGTATTGTGTTGTATTTTTGGTAGATTAGAGTTGTGTCTCTGTTGAGCAGGTAAAGATGCGTAGCGGATGTATTATCTAATCGCATTCTCACGAAGTTTATGATTTTAAATTTACTTAAATTCGTTGGATAGAAAGGTTGTAGCAGTCGCTAATCAGGAAACAACGGCACCTTTTTTTTGTTTTGTACTCTTAGTTTCACCTTAATGAATACATAATTATGTTACTTAGAGATTTAATTTATATTTCCTCAGTATCGAGTTTATTTATGAAGCTATCTTACTCTTCATTTCCCACTAATGAATTTGTTATTTATTTGTGAAGTTATCTAGTTATGTTGACCTTAGTGTCCCATTAATGAATTTGTTACTTAGAAATTGAATTTATTTATGACATTTAAACCTTGAAGACAGTTTTATATTTTAAAGCTTGAAATTAGAATAGAATCGAAAAGTTGTATACGCTCGAAAGTTTATATGTTCGAAAACTCAATATGAAAGCTATTTTGTTCACAAGTACTGTTATGTTCACTATAAGAGCCGTGATGCCGGCCAAGCAAAATAGAGGCATTACATAGTGTGTTTTCATACTGAGTGTTTCAAGTGTTTATACATAAAATTCTCAGTGCGAATTTATATAGTCTGTGTACGTATTACGTCGCTAGAGGAAAATCAACCGGTCAACAAGTGACCAGAAGTTCACAATAAGGCAACTGCTGGAAAAGGAGTGGGAATACGGAGAGACGGTTCACCAACTGTTCGTGGACTTCAAAAAAGCCTATGACTCAGTCGCAAGGCAAAGACTCTACCATATTCTAGTTGAGCTGGGAGTCCCAAAAAAATATGCAGCCTTCATTCAAATTTGCATGAACGAAACAAAGGGCGAGTTAGAATAGAAAACCACCTCTCAGAACCATTTGAAATCCGGGACGGACTAAAGCAGGGAGATGGTCTATCACCGTGTCTTTTTAACCTTGTGCTCGAGTATGTCATCAGAAAGGTACAAGACGACAACATGGCCGGATCATCCCTAAACGGGGTCACACAAGTGCTCGCATATGCGGATGACATCGCCGTTCTGGGCGATAACCTAGAAACTGTTAGTAAAAACTGTGAAATCATCATGCAAGCGGCAGAAGAGGTGGGCCTAGAAATAAATGAAGACAAAACAAAATACATGATTACGGCGAGAGCAGGTGGACCTCAGAGAACACATATAAACGTCAGAGGTAAGATATTTGAAAAAGTTAAAGAATTTAAATATCTGGGAACGATACTGACGGCCAGTAACGAAATGTCGAAGGAAATTAACAAAAGACTGCATTCCGGCAACGCTAGTTGGCACGCAGTCAGTAAACTGCTGAAATCCAGACTGCTATCACGTAACATAAAACTCCGTGTCTATAGAACCATAATCATGCCGATTGTTCTATATGGATGCGAAACATGGGCTCTCACAAAACGGGAAGAGAACAAATTCCGCGTATTCAAGAATAAAGTTTTAAGGGGTATATTTGATGGTAAATATGACGAGGAGTCAGGACAATGGAGGAAACTTCACAACCACGAATTGGAAGAGCTATACCGCAAACCTACAATAGTGAGAGTGATCAAGTCGCGAAGACTAAGATGGGCCGGACACGTAGCGCGAGTGGGCGATGATAGGACCGTGCATAGAATTCTTGACGGTAAACTAACGGGAAAGAGACCGACAGGACTGCCGCGACGGAGATGGGAGGACAATGTTAGATTGGACCTCGAGGAGATCGGATCGGATGATCGAACGTGGAAGGAGAGCGCACAGGACGGGGAACAATGTGGGGAGCCGAGTCGGTGAGGTCATGAACTTCCGGGTTCCTACAGGCCAGTAAATAATAATAATAATAAATAGGAAAATCAACAACAACAACACCAATCAAAGGCCCGAAACGGGTGAACCTGTAGCGATTCTAACAGATACACACAATTCACAAGCAAAAAAAATAGTGAGGAACACCGAACGAAAAAAAAAAATCGAATAAGAAAAATACATCAGAACCGTATACCAAGCGATGAAATAAAAATAATTCATACCAGTGGAATGTGGTCGAGTTTGGAAATCAAATTCTAAACACGGTTAGTAGCCTGGTGTGTAACGCTTAGGTCAAATTTTTTTCGTGATTCGAGCTGTCATAGCGTCAGTTCGAATCACACGATCTTCTTCACTATTATTTAAAACGCTATAATTGGTGACCCCGACGTGATCTGAACACGCAGCATCCACTTCCCATAGTAAAGCAGCACTTCACACACGGTCACGACTTCCGCATAGAGCCCAGCCTCCGACGTTTTCTCGCTTCTCTCTCGTTCGTCCGTCGTCCGCATACGAATCTGATCGTAACGAAGTTACTGCGGCGGGAGTGTGTAGCGATTCTAACAGATACACACAATTCACAAGCAAAAAAAATAGTGAGGAACACCGAACGAAAAAAAAAAATCGAATAAGAAAAATACATCAGAACCGTATACCAAGCGATGAAATAAAAATAATTCATACCAGTGGAATGTGGTCGAGTTTGGAAATCAAATTCTAAACACGGTTAGTAGCCTGGTGTGTAACGCTTAGGTCAAATTTTTTTCGTGATTCGAGCTGTCATAGCGTCAGTTCGAATCACACGATCTTCTTCACTATTATTTAAAACGCTATAAACCCTTTCGTTTAGAATTTCATTTCAATTTTAAGATCAATTTCTTTTCAAAATTTCTGTTTTATTTATTTTGTCTATAATTTTACTAACGTAATTTTGTTACTACTAAACTTCAATTTTGATTTTTAAACCTTTCTTACTTTTGATTTACTTCATTTGCTCACCTTAATAGGTAAACCGCGGTTTTCAAGTCCCCCCCCCCCCCCCCCCCACCCCCCTCCCGCAAACGCATCGCCAGTGGCTGCATACCAACACTACCGCCATCATCAGCATCAGCTGTCCCTAAAAAGTTGTCGACCCCCCCGACAACCCCAAATACCGGGGCCAACTCCGGTCATTAACCCAAAACCAAAGGCCACTTGTGTTCCCAACACTGCACAGCCAGCGGCCGAAGTCACGCACCTATTTCTAAGAAGAAACAGCAACCCGGGGTCTTTGCACGAGACCTCAATCTTGTAGTGCTCACGAAGCCCTACCATTCCCAACACTTTCTAACGTCAAATTCACAAATTCTCTCCCCCGCAACGATTTGTGAAAATCAGATCAGAAAAATACACCAAGGTGAACATATGGGAGCTTCATCTTGCCCCAGGGACCGACATAGATTCCATAATACGGACAAAGTCTCTTCCAACCCTTCATTTACAAGTTGTCTTCGAGGTATTTCACAAAAATGAAATACCTCAATGCAGACGTTTCGGGTATGTCCCTGGAAACTACAACATGAACTGCCGCTGCGATCGCGGCGGAAAACCCCACGATAATGGGAATGCGAACTCGCGCCAGCAAAATACGATCCCACAACAAATGTGCAGGATGAAATAACAATGCCAACTTGCTGCAACTGCGGAAAGAAGGGACATCCGGCCAGTTACAGGAACTGTCCTAAATATAAACAAATAATTCAGAGATCCAAGGAGACTCGAGCTAAGAAAACAGTCAAGTCAGTCATCGGAAAACAGGCCACACAAAACTTCACCCAAAATGGATTTACATTCGCCGACACACTTAAAGGACGACAAACAAAAAATATAAAAACTCCCAACTCCTCCCCCTCAAAAACATATTCAAGTCCCTAAGCGACCCGCGGTAAAAGCCAACACGACACCACAAATTCAAGCGGTGGTACAAAAACCTCCGGGGGGCCAATCCTACTTAGTTTATCCCGCCTGATTGAAGATATTCGACCCAGATGTGAAAAACTAACAACCGAGGCTGAGAGGGATGCACTCCTGTTCACGTCATATGCAAGACATACCATCCAAAATGGATTCCAAAATTAAAGTTATTCTTATAAATGTCATCCCCTTGTTTCGCATTCAAAGCGTATGATAGTCTCTGACTTCATAAAGGATTACCGGGCGGACTTGGTTCTTGTAACCGAAACTAGGTTCCGCCCATGTCACCGTCCCATATTCCCAAACTTGTCTATGATTCGAAGACAACGAACCCTCACTGCCGGTTCCACCATAAACGGAGGTGGCACCTGTATACTTGTTAATAGCGAACTTCGCCATGAAGCTATTGACCTCCCGCACTTTGAGGCCATAGAGGTGTCTGAGGTTGAACTGCATCTGCCTAATAATGGTAGAGTGAATACATACTCCGTATGCCACTCGCATAAAACCAATAATGGCCCCTTAATCCCGAAGATATCGGCAAACTAATAAAGTATTCGGGGCATACACATATTTTATGCGTCCAAAGACTTACTTCCCCAAATCACTCCTCACGTTTCAGTGGGTATATCTAACCACAATGCCGTGACCACATTCATTCGCTGCTGTCGAGCATCCTGGGCTCATATCAGATACATACCCGATTATGGGCGAACAAATTGGGACAACTTCAATATTACATTGAACGAAAAACTCCACCAACTCTCTCTTCCCACTGACAGGAACCTTTACCACGGTTGAGATAAATAACGCTGCAAGACGACTTCTCGAGATTCTAGTTGAAACTTCGGAGACTCATGTCCCGAAGTACAAACTTGAAAAGATTCATCAGCTTCCCCATGACGACTTCAGTCTTCGTCTCATCCGGGAGCGTAAAAAGCTCTGCAGAATGAGATATCGTCACCGCTTTACGTAAAGGGAGCCATTATTGCGATCCATTATTCACAATATTGGTACACTGATAAAACAGAGAATCCAAAACAATCGTACCCGACAATTGGAAGACAAACTGACGGGTATTCAGATGGACCAGAACGTTTATAAAAATGTTAAAAAGATATGTGGCACTTCTCGTATCACTGGGCCAATCATACACAATGGTGTTGTTGTTAATAACGACACCAATAAAGCAAATATAATCGGAGAGACCTTTGAAAATAATCACAAACTTGCTCTCCAAGATGGCGACCCGGATACTAATGCGATCATTAGTTCAGTGGTCCACAGTAAATTGGACGCCTTCAACGAGCCAATTGTTGTCTTTTTATCCCAACTAACAGTGTATACTTCGATGACACACGTGATAATGGTCACGGTTTCATCGCACCAAATACCCTACAGGGTCTGGTTCAATCTCGAAACCCTAAGAAGTCACCCGGAATCGACAACATGTCATACCACTCGTTGCGAAGGCTTTCAACCTTATTCTTTATAAAGCTCTCAATTCTGTTCAACCATGCTTACAACATTGGGTACTTTCCCCAAGCTTGGAAGCACGCCATTATTTGTCCAATAGGAAAAGTTGGGAAACCAACTCAAGTTTTCGCCTAATCTCGCTTCTCACTTGCATCAGCAAAATATGAAAAAAATTCATATACGAGAAACTAAATAAGTTTGTCAGTGCCTGGAACCTAATACCTGATTTCCAATTTGGATTTAGAAGAGCGCACAGCACCACTATGGCTCTCAACATATATCAAAACCACATCTGCGTGCGGCTCTTTAATAAGGAACCCACCATTGCGGTGAGCCTGGACATTGAGAAGGCTTTTGACACGACGTGGATCGAAGGTCTCGTTTTTAAGTTATTGAATACTGGCCTCACAAGAGCGCTATGTACTGTCATCTACCAGTTCGTTCAAAACATAACCTTCCAAGTTAGAGTGAATGGAAAGCTTTCCGGAACTTTCCACGCTGTTGCAGGCGTACCACAGGGCTCCATTCTAGGCCCCATCTTATTTAATATCTACGCCTCCGATATTCCTCGCCCTGTGGACGGGAGAGTAAACCAGATATGCTATGCGGATGACGTCCTAGTGTACACGTCATCCAAGAGGCCTAAACTCGCAACAAATCAACTCAAGCGTCACTTGGACGAACTGTATCAATATTACAGTCGATGAAAAATTCAACGCAATTCATCCAAAGCAGTAGCTGTAATTCTGAGTAGTAAACACTTCCAACCTACTGCTCGATATTCACAGAATATTCGAATAATAATGGGAGATACTACGATTAGACCACAGGACAGGATGAAATATCTTGGGGTCATTTATACCCCAAAAATGAATTTCATCAAACATGTGACCCACATTCTCCAAAGGGGCCTCGGTCGGTCTAAGCAACTGCACAACATCTTGAAGTGTAGCAACAAAGTTGACACGAAAGTTAAGCTACTCTGCTATAAGTAACTAATCCGATCTGGAATATCGTACGCCTTTCCCATATGGTCCTGCATATCTTCGGCTCAAATGGAAAGACTTCGAGTTTTCGAAAGGAAACTCCTCAAAAGACGCACCAATCACTCTAGAAGGCCTGACGGTCGTCATTACCCCAACTTTCACCCATCTCACCTATACGAAGGTACCTCCATTACCCCTATCGAGGAGTACTTGCTGCAATTAGCATACATGTACCTCGAAAGCATTTAGAACAGCGAGAACCTTCTTGTACAGAGTCTTGCGTTCTTGACCCTTTTCGAATCAGACCACCACAATTTCTTCTTCAGTATAAAACTGAAGAAAGCACCCTTCCCAACAACATTCCCCTCTATAATAGAGGATTCCTGGATCCATCCCATAGAGTCTACTGTTAACAAACCACACACACACGGACGCCCAGTACAAGATGCCGCAAACGTACACACATCGACCAAAGCGCAGATCATCAGACGCCAAAGACATGATCTGCGTTTACTACCGCACTTAAGACCTACCGGTCTTGTATGATTTCTTTCCCACCATCCCTCCATCCAAGTAGTTAAAGAACCCCCGAACTAACACTGTCCACACAATCCTTGGATATCCCCTTTTTTCTTTTCTTTTCAGATATCTAGAGACCGAGCCCAACACCCTCACGGATGTGGGTGATTCTGGTTATCGCAAGATGACTAGAAGCCAGAGACAAGATGAAGGACACATCTATCCTTGTCTCGCTAAAGTCGGCCCTCTCGTCAACCCATTTTTTTTTTGATTCGAGGATCAGTCTCGTTTGGCGTCCGAAGTGGTAGCACGCCAATAAATTAAACTAAATTAAAATAAATAAAAAACTGAAATGAAAAAGCCTTTTTAATTGAGCCTGGCCGATTCCCAGGACCCAATTCAACAATCGGTCGTCACTCTTCCCGGGGGCCCCAGAAGCTGAGTGATTCATTGTAGTTTAAGCCCCAGCACCAGGTCAAGGTTTCTACCAAGCAGGGGAAGTCTTCATATATAGGCATTAAAATTTCTTGTACCTCATCATCTAAAGGTGGAGGATGCTTACATTTTTTTAAAGCATTACCACCAGTTGCCTCCGCCTTGCGCCAGTTACACCAAGACTTTTCTCCAGCAGGACGATTAAAGTGTTGAGGAGTCTCATCAGTTGAAATTTTGTGGTAATATCCTACAGAAATTTCCTTGCGTATGTTTTTGGGGGAATCACAATTTCCTCGTATAGCTGTGCCACAATATGTTGATAACTTTTTCATTAATTTCAGTGTAGGTTGAAATTTTTTGGGAGTTGGTGCACTTTTTCTAGCAGCATATTTTTCAGCTATTTTTTTTTTGTTTTTTGCCAAGATTTACTTTTTTTCGCTTCTCTGGCTCTACTAAACATTCTTTTTTTTAACGTGCAAAACGCACTCTTTTTGGAATAAAAGGTCAGTCCCATAAAGCTGCACATCCAATAGATTTTTAGACGTTTTGGTGTTCGCTGGATTAATTATTTAAAATAAATAAGAGCCGTTAAATTGATTTTGAATTAATATAACACTTTATTAGTCCGTTAATAATAACCGTTACTTATACCGTACACTTAACGATTTCTTTACTTATCGCTTCGGTACTTATCACTTTGAGACTTATCGCTTGCTTCACTTTCTTACTTATTACTCATCTCCGTGATATGTGTGCGACGTATTTATACCGTTTCCTTATTCTGATTCGGCGTTTCGTTTCCGTCCGTTCCGTAGTCTTGAATGTTCTACTGTTCACGGTCTCCAGTTTTCCATTACTTTATAGAATATTTTAGTACTCTGTTTCGGACTCTCTAGAATATTCTAGTACTGATTGCCATATGCGTCACAATATTTATACGCGCATCATGCAGTTCCATGGATCTTTTTTTTTTTTGAGAATCTAACTTTTATATTATTAAAATCATGCTTTTAAAGGTTCATTCTAACATACTCTATCAACAACAAAAATTTCGATTTTTTGAAAATTTGTAGGTGTTATGTCCCCTTAAGTAAAAATAATAGTTTATAAGCACCAAACACGTAAAACCCTTGAGAACACGAAAAAATCTAAAGCAACAAAAACGAAACCACCAAAATAAGACAAATTAATTGTAGTTTTCAAGAACAATTTCCTTGAATACATTTAAAATTGTATTTAAAAACATTACACAATGTACATAGAATAAATATTATATATAATGTAGGTGACCTACTTAAACGGAGTCCGTGATATACGAGTAAAATATATCCGTGTATATGTATTCGGTAAAAATTCCGCTCGGCTCGGTTACTTTGCATTTAAAAATATACGTTTGTGTGTATGTATTGTTAGTGTTCTGAACCTCCAATAAATTCGAATTCAGTCAGTAGTATGTGTTCTTCCGTTTCGGATATTCGATCCTCTTAATTTCCAGACAAGTTTTTCAAAATGACAGAAATAAAATTAACCATAACATCTTGCCTTTAAGACCTAAAATCACATTGTTACCTCTAACTTTGTGTACATAAAATGCAATTCTAAATAGACAATTACTTAAATATAAATTTTGTCTTTTTGTTAATAATATAAATTGGAACTTGACAATACAACCTAAATTCTCAGATACAACCCATTTTACTGCAATGATGGTGGTGCATTGGTGTACTATCCTGGTGGGTGTGTAAATAATACTTTCTCCCATTGGACTATTGTTGAAATGTTATATGCGGTGCCGAACGTGGACCTCGGATCCCAGTTTCGGCAAGATTCAGGTTGCAAACACATAAAAAGTTTCGTTCAAATGCTCGCAATGGCCTGTCATTCAAATTGTTAGTTTTAGATTTCCCTTCGCCCTCGAAATTGACATTATCATCGGAATTTCGATTAAAAATGCATTTAGTTTTGCATGCACAGTATGTCTTAGGGAATATAAGACGGGACGGCCTTGGACGGATTGGAGGACCCATTTGTAGATTTGCCGACTGTACTTGGATACTGGACAGACTGCAAAAATTTTTATTAACTGATAATCGCGATGATCCCAGAAAAGAGTTGCTTTCAACATTGCTGATCAAATCGGGAGCAATTTCATGATTATGGAGGGGTTGGCGATGATTAGAACGTTCAACTTGTCCAACCAACCAGTAGGTTCGCATTTCTCCCTTTCCCTGTAAGGAATAAGAGAAGGTACTATAAGATTGAATGGTATTGATGTCAAATTGTGCCGTACCTTAACATTGGTTATACCCCTCTCGACACAATGATAGCCTCCTTCTTGCTCGAGCAGCTTGAAGGTTCTTTCTGAAATATGAATCTTCATTGGTTCTCCGCTGCTTTCCATTCGTGACGTGGTATTGACAGTATCACCGAAGAGGCAATAACGCGGCATCTAATCAGATGAAGAAAAGAGATTTTTGTATATGAAAGAGAAGTATTCGCATGTACTGACCTTCAATCCAACAACACCCGCTGCACACTGTCCAGAGTGAATACCAATTCGAAATTGAAGAAACTCTCCGGGTCTATGACGTATTTCCAGCTTTGAAACCTGTTCGAGAAGGTGAAGAGCGAGAGAAGCAATTTCTCCAGCATGTTTATTCCCATTACGAATGGGGAGGCCTGAAACTACCATATATGCATCCCCAATGGTCTCGACCTGCAATTAAGTATTTGCTATTAACCAAACTAGTTTCAACAGTATGGGAATGTTGCAGTGAAAGTAATAAGCAGGCATCTGCCTTACGTACACAAATAACACCAGTTTTACGTAACCTTAAAGAGTGAATGTGTTTCATTATAAACGTACTTCATTTTATTCTACACCGTGAGGTTTGAACTCATAACCGCGAAATTAAGACTGCTATAAGTTTTCAACTAAGCTATGTGGGATTTTAGTTTTGTAGTTATACATTGTTTTGTTCCCTATACGAATGCAACCGCTGTATATGCCGAGAGCTAACTTCCTCTCCTAACTTAACTAACGACAGCTCCTGCCACAAAATACTATTCCATACCAAATTTTAATCCACTTCGTCTCCCTAAGTCTAACCGCTTCAGCACTCTTCACTCTAGACCCCCCCCCCCCCGTAAAAAAATCGCCCCTAACACAACATAACTGCTCGCCCCACATCACATTATGCCCCTATCTTTTGTGCCTTCACCCTTTTCGATCTCAAAACTGAGGCGGAGTATACCAACTTCCTCAGATCACACAAACCAATCCCCCCCACCCACCCCCTAAGAAACACCCCACTCGTCCATTGAAACCAACTTAAGGCCGAATTTCGCGCCCACATGCCACATCCACACCCCACCCTTGCCCAACACCCCCCACCCTCCGCCCAACACTCCCTCCACACAACGACCAATTATTGATCCTCCCTTACAACCAACTGTTAAAAATCACACTGCAATTCATTAATTCACCTGAATGTCGTTATGCCTTATCTAAATTGAGAAATAAATTGACCAACGAAAATGACCGCTTCTATCGTCGTACCTCCATGACACCCGCCTGCTATGAAAGTAAAATGAAAACCAGCGTCGGGGTTTCCATTCAGCAGCAGGCAGGTGTCATGGAGGTACGACGATAGAAGCGACTTCCCTAGCCTTCGCAAGCTGTATATGAAATTCCACTAAACTTTCAATATGCTCCCAAATAAAAACAAATAAGAAGTATGTTTGACCCCAATCAGCGCCCCCCCCCCCCCCCCCCCCCGCCGCCAAGACACTCAATACTCTACCCCCAACTATCAGAATATCAGAGGTCTCCGCTCTAAAACGCAATCGATTTTTAAATTCCAAATTACGCACTGACCGAAACCAACCTTATCCCCAATATTGACCGTCAAGAACTATTCCCTTCCACTTTAACGTTTTTCGTGATGACGATGGTATATGTCTGGATTCACATTCAATGCACATGCCTTTCCTTTCGATATATACGCACTGACCGAAACCAACCTTATCCCCAATATTAACCATTGAGAACTATTCCCTTCCACCTTTAAGGTTTTTCGTGGTGACGATGGTATATGTCCGTTTTATTTTGTTTTATCTCCACATTTATTTAACAATGTCTAAATGTTAACTTCTATTTTACAAATATCATTCTTACATTAACTTACTGGCGCTTCGTAAGCACTCTAAATTATACATTATCATTTTTCTTATGCCTTTTGGCATACAAGGTATATGTCCGGATTCACCTTGCCGTGGTGTGCTGCTTGCCATCTAAAATAGACTCACCTCATATCCTAGTGCCATCTCTTTGTGGGGGTTCTCTATACCACATGGAGAACCAACCCACAATTCCATACCTTATTTCGACCGCTTTCAGCGCGTCATTTCTACCCATTCCCCTTATAAGCTATTCCACCTGTAAAACATGTTAAACGGACGCATAGCTAAACTCATTATCCTATGCAGATAATGCATAATTGAGTTGAGCTACCTTTTTGCCACACGGCAACCCCATTTCGCTAACCCATGAGATTTCCATCGGAAATCGCATTATGTCGGTTAGCAACGGCATAGTCTGAGCAAACAACGCGTTTGTTTAATCTTGCGACCGCTGGGGAAATTATCAAAGCATTTAAGTTAGTTCCCATGATCAGATTTCCCTAGCCTAGTCGGCGTCCTTTTCACTTTCTCCAGACACTTCATTCGCTAGGGATCAATGCTCTCTTTTCGCAGGTGAATAGCACCAGCTTAATTTTCCTCTCCTTCACAGTTCTGTCTTCGTACAGATCAATGTACTCTGAGATCACCATATTCACCGAATTAGGTCAATCGGTGACGCTCAGAACTACATTGGTTCGTGCACACACAACCAAATCAAGCCCGAGTTCATCATACGTCGTGTTTCTGTTCTCGCATTCTCCCATGTTCATCGATTATCAATTAACCGATTAGCCACCACACATCAACGGGCGTGGCAATGAGAGAGCAGAAGTATGTTCTCTTTTGGTTGTCAAGTGTGAAACTCAAATTACCCAACTTCATCCCTTTTCCAAAACAGTCGATTAACAATCATCAACGGGGTACGTCGTTACGCAACGACCGTAGCGTGTGCATGCGGATTTTATGTTAGCACCAAGATTATTTCTGGTGTTACAAGTGCATTTCTTCCTATCTTAACGACCGAACCTACCGTGTCAGACCTAAATCCACTCTCTCCACTCCTTTTCTTCCCATGTCAGGGGTTCTCCATCTTGGACCCCTCCTATTCATTCTTACTATTAATGATATTGACTCCAGTATCAAGTACTCCTCCATCTCTTTATACGCGGAGGACACTAAACTCTTCAAGACAATCCGCTCTTCTGTCGACACCTCACTTCTCCAAATGGATCTCGACAGCTTTTCAACTTGGTGCCAAAATAACTGCCTCGAACTAAATATGACCAAATGCCACTCAATCACCTTCTCCCATAAACGACCCCCCCCCCCCCCTAACTTCCTATGTCTTACTCAACCAACAATCGATTTGTGACCTTGGCATCTTGTGTGATAGAGAGCTGAACTTCATCCCACATATTGATGAAATTATTCTCAAAGCCAACTCTGTCCTTGGTTTTGTGAAACGCTGGTCGAAAGAATTCTCTAATCCCTATGTTTCCCGATCGCTCTACACTGCCTTTGTCCGTCCCTTTCTTGCGTATGCTAGTCAGGTCTGGTCTCCTCACTAGACGTCTCATAATCGCAGGATCGAAAGCTTGCAACGTCGTTTTTTGCATTTCGCACTCCGAGGATTGAATTGGGAAAATCGTCTGATTCTACCCCCATACACAAGCCGTCTCCACCCAATTAACCTTAACACACTTGAAGAGCACAGAATTAATGTCGACATCCTCTTCGCCCACCGTCTTCTTTCGGATTCAATCAACTTCCCAAGCCTGCTCTCCTCCATTACATTTACATTTTACACTAACCCCCGAAACCCTCGTCTAATCTATTTGCCGCCCATCACACTTCTTACGACTCTAATGAACCCATTTCGAGAATGCTGTGGTGGGCAAATTTTTATCCCACCTTCGTTAACTTCAATCTCACCTCTGCCGCTCTCAAACGTCTTCTCCGCTCTTACCCCCTTGGCTGAACCCAGCTCACCGCCTACACTCTCACAACCCGCACCCATACTCACACCCTAGCCTCTGGCCTCTCCTCGCCCTTCCCTGTCCTACCGCTTATACTATTGTCTATTCATCTTTGTGTAGTTCTCCATTCCCCAGTTTTTAAGTACACATTGGTGTATCAAATTGCATGACAACGGATTGACATTAGACCCCGAAGAGGAGATACGTTTTCGATGTCGAAATTTGGATAAGTATATTCGGGTATCATCATCATCGGCACTACAACGGGAACCGGTCTTGGCCTTATTTAGCAAGTCCTAACGCTTGTTCAATTTTTCATAATGATTTGTTTTTTCCGGGAAAGGTCATTAGTCTTGCGCCAGAGGCTCGCCGACGGGGAATCGAACCCCGGTCTCCCGCGTGACAGGCGGGTATACTAACCACTATACTATCGAGGAGCATATTCGGGTATAGGACGGCCAATATATTGACTTCGTGTAACTCCGAACATCAGAATGGTGGTGTTAACAAAGATGTGGGCACTTAACGAATTTACGTCAGAAAAATATCAGCCTTCCTTAAATTCATTTTAAGTATCAAACCTAGGTATTGTTGGGAATTTGATATCTCTAAAACGAACACGCTACGTGCCTTGTAAACGTCGTAATTTGGTATAATCGAATCGCAACAGGTGTAAAGGTCATTCAACATTTCTACCACTTCAAACGGGGTACTTTTCGCACAAAGCTCGGTGAACCCAACGAGATCACTGAAAAGGATCGTCACACAATCGAAACACTCGGCTTCAACAGGCTCACCGCGTTTAAGAGATTCAGCAACCGATCTGAAAGTATAATTAATAAAAAATAAAAAAATTAGTTTCAAATCCATCTTATCTTAAAATAAAATTTAATATTTAATAAAGTGGTTTGGAAATTATTGTTAAAGTGCATCCATCACCTTGGAAGCATTTGATTGAGCAGCAAGTCCGTTTTTTTCTTCTCCTCATATAAGAGATTGGTTCGCTCTTGAACAAGGCTTTCTAGATTGTAGGCATACTTTTCCATGATTGCCAGCATGTTATCGAATATATTGGACTTCCTATGAAGAAAAGACAAATACCGTTTAATTTGGAGTAATAACCAACTAATTTTGTTGCATTTTCGAGGATGATCGTGTCATATGATTAAGACAATTCAAGAGGCAAACCTGGACCCAAAAGTAGTGGTTTCATTTAATTAATTAAATCAATACATTACGTAGGAACAAATTCTGACATATAAACAAAATTTAAGAAAAGAATGTAGCATTCACTGTTTACATTTATTGAAAAAAAGAAAGAAAAAAAAAACAGGCGTATTCAAATTGGCTGAGGTAATAAAAAATAAGTTTTTGTGTGGATTGAACCCGAAGCACCCAAAGCCTAAAATCAACAATATACCTGATAGGATATAATCCAAAACAAAGCACAGATCCAAACACATGTAATTGCAAATTATGCAAAAAGGGAAATGAAAGTTTGACGGCTCTGAACGATACAACTTTCAAGTCGTCACGGGACGTGAGTAAAAGGTTCGACAATAATAAACTAAAAGACGTTCACAAAAGGACTGAATATCAAGGCGAACTGACAAATAGGTTTAGCATCCTAGACCAATAATGCGGAGATCGAATGGGTATCCATCAGAGACGTAATTCAAGAAATGTCCTTGTGAGTAGGCCGTTAGAATATACTCACAGCTAGGCCAGCTTGTCGTAAGGGACGGGTAAAGGCCGAGTGGTAGCCGGGGTCCCAACGCCCTGTGCGCCCGGTGAAATACCACCCCATCAAGCTATAGGTTCCATGAAATGGTCGGGAGAAATCCCTGGCCATATTTCGGGGCTTGGCTGATGGACCGGTTCGAGAAAAGGTTGGTTAGGTGGTAGTCGGTCCCAAGGTGAGATACCACCCGGGACCGACCACCCCAGAAATCTTCGACGGTGTTTCGGATGTGTGGGTGTGGCCCGGACTGACACGGAGATAAGTCATGATGGTACCTTCTGATATAAAGAATTCCGGAGGTAAACTAGTCACCCATTCGGATCTCCGGGGGGGACTATGTCGGGGGAACATCATGCAGATATCATGATAAATAATGGAACTTTAAGAGGTTCTGTGGGGGTGTGGGGGGTAAAAGTAGGTTGCCAACGTATGGCACAGGATTCACTGTAATCCCCCAACGATGATCCGCAGAAAGAAATGAAAAAAAAACACGTTTTTATTTATATTTTTATTTCAATTTATTTATTGCGAAAACACGAGCAAAATGGTGGTGAATGGCACAATATCGATTGAACTTAATTACACAGCTAAAAATTGGGTCTTAATTGTATTTGCCAACATGAATCACAGCCTCACTGGATTAATCAGAATATCTATGATTTACTATTTCACTTCTGCCAAGCAGGGAATGCAGTACGCGACGGGAACACCAGACTGTTCAGCTGGTCGGTCGTACGCAAATCGCGAATAAAGGTGAACCGTCAATAATAGGCTTCGGGAACTAAAAAAAACTTTACTTGTACACCAACTCTATCGAACGACTCCTTGGACTTTTTGTTCCGTGAACTAAATGAACTATCTCATCCGCAGACACAACCAGGTTCAGATACAAATAGCGACTCCTGCGGCAGCGTGACTACACGCGATGGTGATTGAATAGTGACTGGTGTTGTTTGCTGTATTTGTTTGTGTTGAAGTGGTAAGCCTTGTATGACGTTACCCTTGTTGGTGGCCCCTGCTATCGAATCCGTGGAAATAATGTACGAATGAGAGGGAACCCTAGCGGATGTTACTCCCCTGCAAAGAGAGATCATTGATCCCAAGCGAATGGGTGATCTGAGGGAAAGTCGATAGGACGCCGCTGATGTTTGGGAAATAATTCGCGTGAGAACCAGACTCTAAGACGCTGAAATTACCCCAGCTATTTTGCTATGTTGCAACAGCGTCGTTCTTTTAGACTTGCTGTTGCTAACCGACATTATGAGATTTCCGATGGGAAACTCATGGTTAGCAAGAATGGAGTTGCCGTATGACATTTATGTAGCTAAACTCAATTATGCATTATCTGCAAAGGATGATGAGTTTAGCTATACGACCGTTTGAAATGTTTTACAGGGGAATACATATAAAGGAAATTGGTAAGTATGACGCGCTGAAAGCGGTCGAAATTAGGTGGAAATGTTGGTTGGAATTGTGGGTTGTTTCTCATGTAGAATAGAGAAACCCCCCACAGGGGTTTCTCTTAACTTCACGGAGAACCACCCACCATTCCCGGCCAATCCCATCCAATAACGACCGCCTTACAGCGCATCAAACCAACCCCATTCCCCCCTACATATCTGGTCACCCGCAAAGCATGTTACCTCCAAGGGAGCATAGCTAAACTAATTTTTCCATGCGAACAACGCATCAAAGATTTAGCTTCCCTTTTTCGCCATACGGCAACTCTTGTTCATGTCGATCAGCGACAACCAAATCCAGCCGGACGAAGTTGTCGCATCATTGCAGAACCGCTTGGGAAAATTATCAAAACATTCGATTGAATCACACGATAATATTTCCCTAGCGTTACTTGGCCTTTTCCCAGTTCCTCCATTCGCTGGGGGTCAAACATCTCTTTACCCAGGTGAATAGCGTAAAACACATTTTTCTCTCCTCCGCATTTCTTCGTTTCTATAGCCATGCGCCTCCGGGATAATCACCACACCACACTACCCCAGTGTGGAACACCTCGGAGGCCACAACTTTACCACACGCACACTAAGCCAGATCAACCCGAGTTATTGCGCTCCTCGCTTTGTGTTTTTCGTCCACTCTGCGCACATTGGCGTGCAACCATGCGCCAGCGCATGTTCACCCCGGTGCGCATGGGGAAACGAAGAGCACACAAGAGAGAGCACAAGCACATCGGCTGGCTAGCGCGCACCAACAACAAATTTCCCTTTCTTTTTTACTTCTCGTCACCTTCTTAAACCACGCGCGCAAAAATTTATGTTTAAATCGACGGTGCCACCAGTCAATATCTTTAACAAGGAGCCATGTCCAAATCATAAATAAAATAAAATAAACAGAGAAGATACATACCAGAGTGTTTGTTTTGCTTGTGTCCGAATCAACTGCAGGAATGAACGGCGGTTCCGCCTTTCTCAAGTGTGTCACCTAGCGAACTCTGATGGGGCTTCTGTTGAACCAGCCTCCTTGTTGACGCCAAACAGAAGAGTACTCCACCGTTCGTCATCACATAACCGGGGTCGTTCTCAAGGCTCTGCCCACGCTCGACTGGTGACGGCATTTTGTAACATCAGGGGCATCGGTTCCACCTTTACCAATGTAAACGCCGTCCACCAATATTTGCAAACAACGAAACCTGATATACTTGCCCTAACTGAGACCCAGGTCGATTCGTCAACTGATTCGACATATCTTCGTTCCTCAGGATACGACTTATATTCGAGATTCCGTTTTAAGGGAGGAGTCTGCGTCTTCGCGCGGTCCTATCTGGCTTGCCAGAGGATGGAGGCGTTGGAACCCAATAATATAGACATCATATGGTTGAGGGTCGTGCTGAGCAATTCCGTTAAATTTCTTTATTGTCTTTACCACTCCCCGAATGACGATTGACCGGCGACATTTTTCGAACATCTTACACATACCATCGACTGGATACAGATCAACCACCCAGCTTCTGAAATTGTTGTCCTTGGCGATTTTAATGTGCACAGTTCCGGCTGGTTGTTACATTCTAACAGACCCGACGAGGCTGGGAGGCTGGTGGAGATGTTTGCTGTAAGCCACAACTTGACTCAACTCGTGGGGGAGCCAACGCGAGTGCCGGATGCCCGAGGCGATTATGCGAACACCCTGGATCTGTTTCTGACATCCGAACCGAGTATTTATACCGTAGAGGTTTCTGCGCCACTGGGAAACTCAGATCACTGCTTGGTATCTGCCGCGCAAGCACTTGCATATCAAGCGAATAACCGGCCTAGGCAGCTTCGCCATGTATGGAAGTATGGGGCTGCTAACTGGGACGATTTGCGGGATTTCTTCACATCCTTTCCATGGTCCGAGGTGTGCTTCAAAACTCGGATGTTGACGCATGCGTGGAGTCGGTATCAGAGATTATTCTTCTGGGGACGGAGATGTATATTCCACATTCCATCAAACGAAGTTCGCCTGATAAACCTTGGTTTGATAAAAAATGCGAGCTGATTACAGCGGCAAAAAATAGGGCTTTTAAGCAATGGCGTTTCAATCCCACCGATGTTAACAGAACGAATTTTGTTACAATCAGAAACGCGTGCAACCAGGCGATTGATACCGCGAAGAAAGCTCACAAGGACAGGATGATCAATAAGCTCCTTCGGTGCCCAATCGGTTCGCACTCCTTCTTGTCAATGGCAAACGCTGTCAACGGTAACTTCACAACCTTCTCTTTCCCTCCGTTGGTGATAGACAGCGGGACGTTAGTCACCTGTGACTGGAGCCACCTGTGATCTCGCCGGTTCGGTGTTCGATGCAGGATGTGAGATTTCGTCCGCGCACTATTCAACGCATTTTACGTGAACTGGATTGTAGGAAGGCAACCGGCCCGGACGGAATATCAGGAGTAGTCCTTAAGAACTGTGCTCCAGAACTATCGCCGGCTCTGGGCAGACTCTTCCGCTTATCTTATACACAGAGGACCTTTCCTGCCTGCTGGAAAATCGCTCGAGTTCAGCCAATCCCAAAGACGGGAAAAAAGTGTCTCCCACAAAATTACCATCCGATAGCATTACTGTCTATTTTATCTAAGATAATGGAAAAAGTCATCAATACAGAGTTAGTTAAGTATTTGGAGTGCAACGGACTTCTGAACGACCGTCAATACGGATTCCGTGGCAGGCGGTCCACGGGAGACCTTTTGACACTTATAACCGATATATGGACATCTGCGATTGAACGGCATGGTGAGTCAAGGGCGGTCGCATTGGATATCTCCAAGGCTTTTGACCGCGTCTGGCACGGGGCATTGCTGAGCAAACTTCGTTTATTTGGGCTTTCCCAACAGCTTTGCTACTGGATGAGGAGCTTCCTCGAGAATGGATCGATCGGGGTTGTTGTGGACGGGGAGTGTTCGGATCTGTATCCTGTTAATTCGGGAGTGCCACAGGGTTATATTTTGGCTCCAACCTTGTTCTTGCTTCACATAAATGATTTGTTGGAGACAACGGATAACAACGTGTTCAGTTTTGCGGATGATAGTACGCTTGTTTCCTCCTTTTCGAGTGTTCGGCCGATTGGTGCATCTGCATCGCATCAGCTGAGATGTAGACAGATTGACTCTCTGAATCAGGATCTAGATAGGACCCTGCAGTGGGAAAGGGCCAATCTCGTCGACTTCAATGCAGCGAAGACACAATATACAACATTCACAAAGAAAGTAGATCATCAGTTCCACAGCTGATGATGAATGGCCGGGCCCTCGAGGCTGGGGAAAGTTTGAAATTGCTCGGCGTCACGGTATGTGGGAATGTATCATGGCATAAACACGTATCGGGTATCTCCAGATCAGCCTGAGGAAAACAGAGTTATCTTTTTAGAGCCAAGAAATATTTTACTCCGACCCAACTTCTTCTCCTATATAAATCCCAAATTAGACCCGCGCTCGAATATTGCTCTCATGTTTGGAGCTCGGCTCCTAAATATACCCTCGACCTACTTGAGAGCATACAGAGGCGAGTGATCCGCCTGATCGGCCTGATGGGCGACGATCGTCCGTGTCGAGCGGTGGCGGTAAGCGACCTGACTCCATGGATTCGAAATCCTCAAAGACGGATGCGAGACATGACGCCGCATCAGGCAGCGCGGGGAGCCGGGAATGGCAGCCCCGGCGCATTGGGCCCAAAGTGGGCAGAAAGAATAGCTCCAGTTCCGCTAGTTCGGTGTCCAGTGGGACTCCCGAGCGGAATATTCCTGAACGGGGGAGCGGAACATTGTGCGAGTTTTGCGGTCGACACACTCACAAGGCGGCAGAGTGTCGACATAAAGCAAAATGGGAGAGTTCGGGAAACTCCCCAAGGTCGGGTCGGCAAGCTCCTACCCGACCGCACTAAAAACGAAACCCAGCTCCAGCTGTTCTCAGTTTTCGCCGACTCGAGTCCCGATTGTCGCTCTCCCTCTAGACATTGGCCGTAGGAACCCTACGCGCCTAATCGTGGACACCGGCGCTGAGATCAGCCTGTTGAAGCTGAAGGCACTCCATCCTAGATATGGCATGGATGTGCATAAATCTACAACGCTCCAAGCGCTGTTTGTCAAAGGTAAGTCGAGGGGATGTTGCACTGGAAATTTCAAGTTGCACCATGAGATTCCCTGCAGTTTCCAAATAGTAGACTCCTTGCCGGGTTTGGAGGAAGACGGATTGTTGGGGTACGACTTCCTGTCTCGGAATTGTAAGGTAGACGGGCCGGGTGGTTGTTTGGTTTTTCCCCGAACGACCGTAAATCCCGTGCCATTCTCCATTCAATTTGTCAACTATGGGACGGGAAGGGTTGAGCGTGTGGCAGCCAAACGGGGAGACGTGCCAAAGGGACCTGTTAAGGTCGATACTGCGGCAGGTACTCGCCCGGAGACCCCACCCATACAGGGGAGGGCTGCGAAAAGCTGTTCAACCACGTGCTACCCACGTGGTCATCCGGATGAACCCCAAACAGTGGACGTTAATAACATATAGTTATAGACAACGTTTTTTTTTTTATAAAAGAACAATTACGGAAAGGTTAAGCCTTCCGGTAACTTGGAGCCCCCGATCCTAGCTGGCCAGACTCTGGTTACCCTCCGGAATCTTCGTCCTTGTAAAGGACCTTCGTCGAGGGATACCAGCTTGAGAGTCTGACGAAAGTATTTAAGGCCAGGCCTAATGCTGCAGGCGCAGTCCCAGCGCAGACTGCAGAGGCAAACCCCAGTGCTAGGGGTTGGATCGCAAATATGAAAGTGCGAAAGCGCACTATAATGTCGGGTGATGGTAGGTTTTGCCGCCGAAACGGGACAAACCCCTCGATCTACCAACCCATGGACCGGGGCAAGTACCGAGTCCAAAAGAGGATTAAAGTAAATATATAAGAGCGGGACGTTTTCGCCGGCCGGGTGACATTTTGGAGTGGTTGAACGAGAGGGGATCACCTCGCCTTGGCGGGGGAGTCCTAACCGGATCGTGTGGGCGGTCGAGCTTTTGGTCGGACCATCGGATTAAGTGTCGGATCCGCCGCGGACGTTTGTGTTGTCCTTGGTTTTGTGGAGTGCTTGTCTGTTGTTCCCCCTCTTATATTAATACCTACGTGTTATTTATTTATTTATTTATTTGTACTAACCCTCATATATAAGTAGTATAATCCCTACTAACATTAGCACTTAAGCATGATTTATTTATTTCGTACTAACAATGATATATAGGTAGTATAATCATTACTAACATTAATACTTAAGCATGTAGACTAATTTATTTATTTATTTATTTATTTATTTGTTGGTAGGTTTACTGATTGTTTGTTTGTTTGCTCTCCGCCGTCCACTCTCCGGCGTGACATTCCTCTCCTAAGAATGCCACGCAGTCTTGTGGGGGGGGGGGGGGGGGGGGTGTGTCACGTACGTCGGCCACCACCATCATTTGATACTTTGTATTTAATATAATTTTGTTTTAAAATAGTACGATGGTAAGGTGGTGGAGGAATTGCACGATCCAGAAGTGAGTTTTTGAACACGCCCTGATTCGGGTGTGGATCGTGCAGTTCTTCGAGTTCGAATTTATTTTTCGAAGTGGACGTGAATGGAGAGCGAGAGAGACGGAGGGTTAGCCTTTTTCTAGAATACGGTCTTAAATTCCGTTGCTGACGGTTTTTGTTTTTGCAGTAAAAGAAAAAAAAGGTAGAACAAACAAAAGAGAAAGAAAAAGCTGACGGTGAAAAAGGAAGGAAAAAAGAAGAAAAGATTCGGTCACGGCACAAAGAGAAAAGTTGTAACTTCTTAAAACATTGAAATTGTACGAAAGGGAAAGTTTAAAGTTGTAAAAGTAAAAAATCATACAAAATAAAGTCGTAATAAAATTGATAACTGTCAGACAGAAGTTTTCGTAGAGGAAAGAACAAATTTCCGAAATTGTAAATCGAGTCCAAACTGAGGCGGAGTAATTCTCAAAGTGACCCATATAGGATTCTTGGAGTGACTCCATGCAACTGCTCGGGATATTCAAGGGGCGTACAAGCGAGTGACTGGGAGTGGAAATCTCGCAAGGCGGCACGCAGCGAAAACATTCCTGATCAGCGTTTTCCCGGATCTAAGGTAACAAATTAAACATTAATTAGTTTTCGGTGGCAAAACCAGCAAAAAGAACTGCCACACCCTGGAGCTGATGGCATACCAGCTGAGCTGATCAAACAAGGAGGGACAGCGTTACATCACGTAATTCATGAGACCATGGTACACGTATGGGAGCAAGATGGGATGCCACAAGATTGGAGTCGTGGAATAATTGCCCCATACATAAGAAGGGAGATATCACAGTGTGCAGCAACTATAGGGGTATAACATTGCTGAGTACCGCTTAAAAGATACTCTCCACTATCCTACAAGATCGGATAGCCCCATACGCTAAAGCCATCATTGGTCAATATCAGTGTGGCTTCATCCCAGGCAAATCAGCGCTTGATCAGATATTCACCTTTAGGCAGGCGATGGAAAAATATCAGGAATTTAAGATTCCATTATACCATCTATTTATAGACTTTAAGACCGCCTACGACAGCATAGCCAGGGTAGAACTATATAATGCCATGAGAGAATTGGGCATTCTAAACAAATTGATACGACTCTGTATGTTGTCCATGACCAACGTAACTAGTAAAAATACCGAGATTGCTGTCCAAACCAATAAACATCTTTAATAAACTCCGACAAGGAGACGGTCTGGCCTGCCTCCTCTTCAACCTGACGTTGGATAAAGCAATCCGTGACTCTGGCGTCACAACTAGAGAGACTATTATCACCAAGTCCAGCCAGATACTTGCCTACGCAGATGACATCGACATCATCGGTACAACCGAATCGGCTGCACAGGAATCCTTTACCCAGATCGAGCAGGCGGCACAAAAACTCGGACTGCACATTAATCAGGGAAAAACTAAGTACATGGTGGCAACTTCTGCGAAAAGAAGACCTAACATTGGTCAAACTATCAGGGTGGTGGAGCACGAATTTGAAGTAGTGCAATCCTTTGACTACCTTGGGTCAATAGTATCAGCCGATAACAATATGGAAGAAGAAATACGCAGATGGCTGATCCAATCCAACAAAGCCTACTATGGTCTATCAAGGCTATTTAAATCCCGAAATTTATCCAGAACATCCAAGCTACTACTGTACAAGACCATGGTCTTACCAGTACTCATGTATGGATCCAAGACCTGGGTGCTCAGTAAAAGGCACTCACATCTCTTAGCCGCGTTCGAGAGGAAGGTCTTAAGGAGAATTGTTGACCCCGTATGTGAGGCAGGACGATTCCGGAGGCGCTACAACCATGAGTTCATGTAAGAAACATCAAGCTCGGTAGACTCCGGTGGGCGGGACACCTAGCTCGAATGAGCGAAGAGGAGCCTGCCCGGAAAGTCCTTTGTGGCAGGATGTATGGAAGGAGACAGCGCGGCAGACCTTGCCAGCGATTGAAGGATGGCGTAGACCAGGACGCCCAGAGCCTGGGAGTGTTACGTGCGGTTTCCGCCACCCCATCAATTGATTGTATTTAATATAATTTGTTTTAATGTAGTTTGATGGTAAGGTGGTGGAAGAATTGCATGATCCACATGTGAGTGTTCGAACACGCCCCGATTCGAGTGTGGATCGTGGGCGAGTTCGAATTCGGTCTTCTGAGTGGATGTCGATGGAGAGTGAGAGAGAGAAACAGCAAGAGAAATTTTCGATTCCGTTTGTTTTGGTTTGGTTTTTTGAGAGATACGGTATTGGTTACTGTTGAGATAGAGTTCGGCTAGAGAGTTGAAAAGGAAGCAAAAGAAAGAAAATTA
This sequence comes from Microdon myrmicae, assembly GCA_963931805.1. Lineage (NCBI taxonomy): Eukaryota > Metazoa > Arthropoda > Insecta > Diptera > Syrphidae > Microdon > Microdon myrmicae. The sequence continues at coordinate 89,628,482 of OZ007497.1, forward strand.
AAAATTACCCCGTTTTTGGAAAAAAGTAACATTTTTGTAAAGTAAAGTAAAGTTTCTAAAGTATAAAAGGAAAAATAGCAAAAATTGTGAAGAAAAGGATTTAAAAATAAAACGTGTAGAAAAAGAAAAGAAAAGCTCGTTCTCTATTTGGAGTGCCGTTTGCCGACTCAATAAAGAACCCATTCGTAGTCGAGAACAGGAGGATCACCATTTGACGGCGGCCGCCCTGGGCGCTAAAAGAGGAAGAACCAGAAGGAAGACTGCCACACGGACCTGGGCCGAGCTGGGAAAGTTGATGAGGGGCTCGCCTTAACGACAGGTAAAGTTTTGTATATATATATTGATAACAAATATTCTGTGGCAAGAGAAAAAACACCACAGGAGTGCCCAACTGGATGACATCGGCTCGATATCGGGACAGGTGGAGAGATTTGTTAAATAAGGCCAAGATCAAATCCCGGTTGTAGTGCCGATGACGATGATGATAAATTCGAGTAAAAACGGGTACCGAGAGAAAGTCAAAATAATTAGAGACACAGACGGCTGCCTGGTCGCAGAAACAAAAGATATCATGACAAGGTGGAAGCAGTATATTGAAAACCTGTTTAATGTGTGCACCAATCAACCACAAATAAATATACCAGACGTACAGACAGCCAGAGCTTATAGACCTTAGACGAAGTTATAGACACAATAAATCGAGTAAAATATAACTAGGCTGGCGGACTCGACTGCATAGCAGCAAAGATTATGAACCACGGAGGAACAGCAACCGCTCCGATGATCCACCAATTAATCAAAACAATATGGAACAAGGAAGTCACCCCTATGGAAAATCTCAATAGTCGCACCCATTTTTATAAACGACGACAGATCTAACTGCGAGAACAACGAAGAAATATCACTGCTCCCAACCTGACACAAATACTAATAAATCTCATACTGGCGAGAATCACATCATATGCAGAAGAAATACCGGGACTCTGTAGGAACCAGTCAACAAGCAACCAATGATTCACACTGAGGCAATTGTTGGATAAGAAGTGCGAATACCAAAAGAGCCTATGACTTAGGCACAGGCAAAAACTTTACCATATTGTAGTTGAGCAGGGAGTCCCAAAAATATACCGCACTCATTCAAATCCCCATGAGTGAAAATAAAGGAAGAGTTAGAATAGGAAACAATCTCTCAGAACCATTTGAAATTCGTGTGGATTAAAACCGTGGAATGGCCTCTCATCATGTCTTTTTAAACTTGTGCTCGAGTATGTCGTCGGAAAGGTATAGGACGAGCATACGGCCAGAGTACCACTGAATGGAGTCACAAAGTGTTTGTATATATGGATGACATCGGCATTCTGGGCGATAATCTGAGAAACTGTAAGCAGAAATAGTGAAATCATCAAGCAACCGGCAAAGGAGATGAGCCCAGAAATAGGTGAACACAAAACAAAATATATGATTACGGCGAGGGCAGGTGGACCTCAGGGAACGCACATAGTCGTCAGGGGAAAGATATTTGAGAACGTTAAAGAGTTTAAATATCAAGAATCAGAACGCTAGCAATGCAAGTCAAATGAAATAAACAAAAGACTACATTCCAACAACGTTAGTTGGCATGTAGTCAGCAAACTGCTATTACCTAATATAAAGCTTAATGTTTATAGATCCATAATCATGCCGATTATTTTATACGGATACGAGACATGGGCTCTTACAAAATGAGAAGAGAACAGAATCCGCGTATTCAAAAATAAAGTTCTAAGGAGTATCTTTGGCGGAAAATATGTCGAAGAGGCAGGAGGACGAAGGAAACTCTATAACCTCGAATTGGAAGCACTATACTCCAGACCTAAAATGGTGAAAATAATCAGGTCACGAAGATTAAGATCGACCGGCCATTTAACGAGAATATGTAACGACAGAACCGTATGTAAAATTCTGGACGGGACTAACTGGAAAGAGACCTGTGGCAAACACTTGTATAACAAATTGCCTAAATTTTCGATTCACGCGACAAGTAACATCGTTGCGACGCGACGAGCGGAGTAACAGTTAAACTCCGTCCCGCCCCGCGATGGAATATCTAAAACAAAGTTCCGCGGAGATCAACGGGAATATGTGCCTGCCGGTAGTTGGTTTTAGCAGGTAAAAATTCGGTATGCCTCTGGATCGGTCCAGAGGTATCTTTTGAAGATTTCTATCTTCCTACCGAAAAAAAAAGTGACATTAATCAATCAGAAATGGTAGTGTAGAGATTCACCCGATAGGTAATAAAGATAAAGAAGGAATGCGATGCACGTATCTTAAAGTATGCTTATATTACATCGTGTAATTGTAATGAGTCGGAGAAGACAAAGGGTAAGAATAATGAAGAAGAAATAGAGTTGGACCTCAACTGTCAAGGAAGACGGACGGTATCTTGAAATTTCAAATAAACGGTCGATATGTAACAGTCGTCCTTAAGACACATATATTGCAAATGTAAATTTAAACAATCAATGAGTCGGGAAAGACGGACCTCAAAGAGTCGCATGTCAACCGTCATCGGAGACAGTCATTTCAAAAAGCCGGTCACGCTATTATAATAATTAAAAAGACCACCTTAAGACGCCGACTAATTAAAATGATAATAGAGAATCACATAATCTTAAACGGATGGTCCGTCAATAATTGTTAAAATTAAAACTAAAAGTCGGGTTTGGTTGTAGTTCGGTCTCCTGCGATTATGGCGGAAAATCAATTCATTCTGTGCAAGGAGGAGCCTAACAGTTCATAACAACTAAATACTTGGTTAAGCTATCTTGAAATTAAACAATGATTATTAATAATAATGTGTAGTGTGTGGTAATTTAATTACATTAAAGAAATTTAATTAGTTTCAATGAAAGTAGTATTTAGCTTGTTGTTCGGGGATCCGATCCCAGTGATGGGGGCGTTGTGTTAGTGAGAGGATAACCGAAGAGATGCGTCCAAGACGAATGGTAGAAGGGCAGAATACAGTGATGCGTCCAAGAAAGAGCGGTTGAATATGCAGAAAGCGGTGATGCGTCCAAGAAAGAACGGTTGAAAAGGCAGAAAGCAGCGAAGTGTCCAAGGAAGATCGGTGATGCGTCCAAGAAAAAACGGTGATACATTCAAGAAAAAATGGTTAAGGAGGCAAAGAGGGGCGAAGCGTTCAAGAAAGAACGGTGATGCGTCCAAGAAAGAACGGTTGAGAAGGCAGAAAGCGATGGTGTCCAAGAAAGGTTGATAAGCGATTGTAAACGCAAGAGGAGACCAAGGAAGTCAGAGCCGTTATAAAATTTTTAAAAACTAGAGGCTTAGGTAGCGTTCTTTTGTTGTCCATGAACCCCTAGTATGGCCATTGAAATTGATAGCGACGAAACCTCCCCCCCACCCGCTGGGATTCATCGCGATCTGTGGTCGCAGAGCCAGCCAATTGATCTGTGTTGGAGTTGTAGGTTCGTAACCCACGATCAATGGCCATGTGATGGCTGGTGAAGGATCTCGTCACACCGCGGCTGGAAGACGTGGTGAGTCCTGCGCCTTTTAGCAGCCGCCCGAACTGAGTAGCCCGCGCGATGAGGCCTGAGGTTTCAGACTTCTTTACCCCTTTCATGATGAGGAAAGGGTACAGATCACTCCCGATGATGAGTTCCACCCTGTCCGCCGATGGGATGTTCCGGTCTGCAAAATCCAAGCCCACCGCGATGCAGAGGAATACAGACAGAAGTAGTGGAGACGGCACGTAGTCTGAGAGGTGCGACAGGATGAGTGCGTTGATGGCCCAACTTTATGAGCCGCCGCGATGAGGCAGTATAGTGGTCGGGGATTGCACCCTCGCCGTCTGGCAGCGAGCACCTCCGACTCCATAAACTGGAATGAACAACGCCTCGCGGCGAAGGCGCAGCCGTTGTGCGAGGGATTCCGAGATGAAGGTGGCCTCTGAACAGGAGTCCAACAGGGCACGAACCCCAATCCCGCGTCGGGGCTTCGATTGGACGAGGACGCATGCTGTAGCCAGAAGCATCGCCCACGGGGGAGGGGCGTTTAGGGTGTACGCGGATACTCCGGAGGTCTGCCCTCCTTGGCCGTGGGACTAGTACCCACTTCCGGAGATGATGATGAGTGGGGCGCTGGGGTTGAGATTGTTACACCATGGATTAGAGTGCAGTGTCGTCCCCAATAATATGTGCAAGTCTTGATGCAGGGGCAGTCGCGGACCAGGTGCCTCCCGAGGGAGTTGAAGCACAGTTTTCGTTGATCTGGGTGTGATTTTCGCTGATGGACTGCGATGATCCACAGAACGAGCAGGGAGGTTGTAGGTTCGAAGCGGGGGTGAGCCAGTGCACTGGGAGGCGTGACCTTGGGCTGGGGTCAGGGTGGTCATTCCTTAGACCCCTTTGGGAGTGATCGATGGTAACTTTAGGCAGCTCAACGAACTCCAAAGCGTTGATACTGGTTTCTAGGTAGGCGTTGAGCTACTGGTATGTGTGGGGCTCCGTGGTATATCCTTGTGCTGCCTACCAATCGCGCCCCGTGTGTGTATCCAGGCGCAGGGTGGTCAGGTAGACGGGTATGTCGTCCTAGGCGTTTACGAAATGGCCGAGCGCAAGTCTTTGAATGGCTTCCATTCTAAATACCTGCCCGAGATTGTTGGTAACCGCACTGGACGCAGTTTTAGGGGTGGGCGCGATTAGTATCGATGGTGTGGGGAATTATGGCGGATGCCTTAGATGGTGCCGGGGAGTCCAGGGTAAGGGCGTGGCGAGCGTCGACGAGCTTCGCCTGATCTTCTCCTCGTGCGAGCCGATGAAATCCTCCGCGAAATAGCCTTTAATTTCTGGAGTTGCCAGCCATATGATTTCCTCGTGCCGCTTCCGGATATCGTCAGTCGAAAGGCAGAATGCGATGATGGGTCCAAGGAAGAACGATTAAGAGGACAGAAAGCGGTGAAGCGTCTGAGCAAGATCGGTGATGTGTCCAAGAAAGCACGGTGATGCGCCCAAGAAAGAACCGTTGAGAAGGCAGAACGCGGTGAAGCGTCTAAGAAGCGTCTAAGATTGATAAACGACCGTAATCCCAACAGTAGACCAAGGAGGTTAGAGGCGTTATAGAATTTTTAAAAACTAGACGCTTAGGTCACCGACATGTTGTCAGCTGCTAGCTGACAGCTCGCAAATGTGAACGTAGTATCGTTTTCGGATGCATTTTGTTGTGAATCCGCAACACTTGTTAAGTTGTGGGTGCGGTAGAGTCTTACGTACAGATTGGAACATGGCCCTAGACGGTGGGAGTTGTAATAAACAATTAACTCTAGAACACCAGAGTGTTTGTTTTATTATTAAAACCTGAAACTGCATTGATAGCCAAGGTATTCTATAAATATGATCTAGATAGCTTCTTGACGCTGGCTTAGTGGGTTGGTTAACAATGTTAGCCAAATCATGCGAACTAAGGAATGTCAACGCTGATGGACATTCAAAATGTTGATATCCGTTGTTTGTAGACTTTTTTTTTTGTAATTACAGACCAACAAACTCAATAATAAAAGCCACACATTGGAGATTTGAAGTCTATGCATGGTTAATTTTAATGGAATCCCAACACACAAAAACTCAATGCACAACTATGTGATCTAATCCACGCAAAACAACCCCACCCGCAACACAACTTTCTTTATTCTTAGCAGCAAATTTAAATTCAGATAAAACATAATCACTCATTCCAAAGTCATAAATTGTATTTCCGACATACAAATAACATAAAACAATAATGTCTATAGCTGAACCGTTTTTTCTCCTACTTCTGACATTTTGATGGACATTCGAAAAATTTCAGAAGGAACTATTCGAAAATATGTTTTCACATAAGTTAAAGGACGAACATTCATCAAGCAAATTTATCTATCAATATTCATTTTTTAAATTCTGTTAAAAGTAATGCACTAAATGACCACAGGGCAATTAAAGGATTTAACAGAAATGACTCTTTCTCTCTCAACTATTTTCATAAACATCTGATCATTATTTAAAAGCTACTTACCAAAAAATTAAGTAAATAAAAACAAACATTGTTTAAAAGTACAAGCTCACATTAATTCAGTGCTGAAAGTAATTAATCGAACCTAACACTGTGAACAATTATGACCTAGAAGTTGGTTACAAAATTTAAAATCCTTTATTTATGTATACTCCCAAATTAATTTTATAGTCTTCAAAAGATTGTTCCTCCGATGCAATACACTTATTTGTTTTTTAAAAAGTCGATTTCATGATCGCCTTTCAAAGCGCACAGCGATTCGACTTGTATTTCCTCAATATTGTCGAAACGATAGATAAATCAAAAAACTCCACATTAATATATTCTATACTCACAGTCCGGCTTGTAGTTCCTTTAGTTTGACTCGCACTAAATGAATATCTGGCCTTAGTTCGGGATCTTCGTCCCAACAAGATCTAAGGCATTGGCGAATATATTCAGGGGCGTCTAGGTAAGCGAGCGGTGGCCGGAAAACTCCATGATAATAGAGATCCGCATTTTTTACACGAGCTATTATTTCTGCGAATTAAATCAGTTAGAGTTCATCATTCATTCCCTAATCTGAATATACCTTCGTTTGTGTAGGCAGTGTCACCCCAAGGTCCCTTTCTCCCAATGATTTCATAAAGAACGATTCCAAATGAGTATACATCACCTTTTTGGGTACCTCTTGATGGCCTCTCGGAATGTCTCAGCAGTTCTGGTGCAGTCCAAAGTGCTCGTTTTATTTGCATGTCTCGTCTTAAATAAAATACTTTGTCGTGAGCTTTTTGTTACTCAAGATCAATGGACTTACTTATTCGGTTCATCTTGTCCAGCTTTAAACTCGTGTAGACCAAAGTCGGAAATCTGGCAAACCCAGCGGGAGTCAATAAGACAATTACTTGATCTGAAGTTTCCGTGTGATACAATATCCGATTCATGAAGGTAGATCAGGCCTTTTAGAATGTCACTTACTAGAGATGATATAAACATGTGATCCAAATGAAGGTCCTTATTCCCTAGTACGTCTTCTAGGCTACCACGAGCACAATAAGTGGTCAGAACTGCAACATGGCCATGATCAATCGATGCACCGATAAAGCCAATAATGTTCTCATGTCGAATCTGTCATAAAGGTCATGCAATCGAATAAGGTATCAGTTAATTATTTGCTAATACGCGCATCAATCACGCCAACAATTATGGTGCACACATATTCATAAGCAATTTCATGCATCGATGTTTAGATGGTAGAATAAAAACACAACAATTAGATAAAACATCGAACCTCCCGCATCTGTTTGAGTTCCTTTCTTATGGCTCTTGTGATATCGACAGATTTTTTATAGATTTTCTTTATAGCGACGATGTTGCCTCGGTAGATTCCTAGGGAAGATTATAAAGATATGTATTTGTTTAAATTGCAAGTAGTACACAACGTCTGATCAATAGATGTTATGAGATTCTAAAGAGAAACAATTAGTTTGTTTGGTAAAGTGAAGGGGGGTGGATGTGAAGAATTGTACATGGTGGCCTAACTTAGGCAAGCGTGAGTTATTTTGTGCCGTTCTAGGAGAAACTATTACAAAAAAGAAAATACCTTTTTCCTTGTTTATTTGGAAACTATGTTTCCTTATATTAATTATCTCCGCTGAGCAGCACGTGTATGCGAGTCCGTAGTCAGACAGGATCTCCCTTTTACATTTTTTTTTTTTTTTTTCAAAACTGTATTTATTAACCATAATTAGAATTCGTACATTTAAGTAATACAGTGACTTAAAATTAATTTTGTAACAATTGCTTACATGTAATTATTATAATAATATATACATTTTCCAATCAATATTTTATGAGATATAAGGTAGATGCGTGTTTATAAATTTAGTGGTATTATCTTCCTGGAAAAGGTCAGAAAACCAGGAATTTGTTTTTTCAACTTTACTTAATCTAAACTTAATCCTAATTATATAAATAACTTAACCTAATTTAGTTTGATTACAGTATGATTTTCCTAGAGCCATAAACAAAGTTTTATAATTAATGAGATATATAAATTAAAGGATGTGGAGTGAGGTCAGTTATGGGTTAGAGGTAGAGTATTTCTCTCCGGTTGTTCGTTGGAAAAGCGTAGGATGTTCGAAAATGGTTGGACGTTACAGTATTTGAACTGGTTAGGGGTAACTTCGGTGTTGTGGTATATGATCTCATTTGAATCATTTACCAGTCTGCCTGAGGCGAAGATAGCTCTGGTGTGGAGACAGTTGGGGTAGTTAGTTCTGATATCTAGAGGGTTCTCTAAGAGCGAGGTTATTATGGGATTGGGATTATTTTGTAGGTTTTCGATAAATTTGATAGACAGTTCGAGGAATCGTCTATCGAGGCGCTCGATACCAGCGGTATTGTAGAGTTCGACGTTTCTATAGTACTTATAGGAGTTAGGACGACGATGTAACCCAGAGACATACCTAAAGCATTTATGGTATATTTTACAACTAGTACTTAAGAGATTTAGGATAGCAATTCCTTTACAACTATAATCTTAAATCTATATAACGACAATAGCACAATTTTAATGAATAACAAATAATAAATTAAGGGAAAACTACAAGTGTAATGTAATGGATTCCTTGGAGGGCCGAGTCAGCTGTTATGGGATTGTTGTTATAGTTGTCATGTATATCATAACGTATGTTTTGTGCCAGTTGTTATGTACAGAGGGTTGTGACACAATAATGTTGTACCAACTGTGTCATAAGAATTTACTGTAGGTACGTCAATTGTGAAAGTGCAGATGCGACAATAGTGATAGCTTCATTCTTTGGATGATGATGTATAGTTGAGCCACTTGATTTTGTTGAACAACCGGCTAAGCAACTTATTATATGTAAATAAGTATTACAAATGAAAGAACGAGGATAACTGTGCCAGGTAGGAGTTGATGCATTATAAAACTGGTTTTAAGTTGAATTGAAGTGAGTTGGTTAAGGTTGATATAAGAGGCTGCGCCAGGTGTTGGGAAAATCCATTCAACGCCGATTTCGGGGGTTCATACCCCAGCAGTTGTGTGGCCTAGCAACAAGCGTAAGTGGCTCCCGGATTGCATACGCCGTAATTCCCCGGTGGCGGTTACTCGGTCAACGGTGCTTGATTTAGCAACTGGATGCAGCGTAACGGCCCGTTACGGGCAGTTGGCAGTCACCCTATTCGGTAACGGGGCGACCACGGTAAACCTCCTGGTCGAATTCTTGGAATCGCTTTGGCCTCGTTAATTACTTACTCGTCAATTATGGGGACTCCAACAAGGGGACACCTCCTCTTTCACTAGTGTGGGATGCGCCTCAATGCCCAGCAAAGATCACCAGAGAACCAAACGGTATATTCCTCCAACAAAAGAGTCTTGCAATTTTGCGTATTTATTTAATCACTTTAAATATTATTTTTAAACATTATTTTAAACTTTTAATCTTAAATAGAATTCAACACATTTTCAACTAAAACGCAAAAACTTAAAGAAAAACATAACAAAAATAAATTAATTCGCTTCGTGTGACTGGGCTTAAAACTTTTTTTGCTCCTTCCTCGAGGAGATCAGATCTTATTCTCTTTCACCTGTGCTTCAACTCTCTGCTCGGAACTCTAAAGCGTATCGTTTTTAAAAGGGTCAACCCTCCATCTCTCTCGCTCTCCACTCACGTCCACTTCGAAAAACAAATTCGAACTCGAAGAACTGCACGATCCACACCCGAATCAGGGTGGGTTCAGAAACTCACTTCAGGATCATGCAATTCTTCCACCACCTTACCATCATACTATGTTGAAACAAAGTACTAAATTCAATTATTGTTATTATTATTAAATGTAAATTTAAGATTAAAATTTAAAATTTAAAATTATTAAATGATGGTGGTGGCCGACGTACGTAACACACCTCCCCCCCGCACAAGACTGCGTGCCATTCTTAGGAGAGGAATGTCACGCCGGAGAGTGGACGGCGGAGAGCAAACAACCAAACAATTAACAAACCAATCAACAAATAAATAAATAACTAAATAAACATGCTTAGGTGTTAAGGTTAGTAGGGATTATACTACTTATATATGAGGGTTAGTACAAATAAATTAACTAACACGTAGATATTAATATAAGAGGGGGGGAACAACAGATTAGCGCTCCACAAAACCAATGACAACACAAACGCCCGCGGCGGGTCCGACACCCAATCCGATGGTCCGACCAAAAGCTCGACCGCCCACACGATCCGGTTAGGACTCCCCCGCCAAGGCGGGGTGATCCCCTCTCGTTCAACCACTCCAAAATGTCACCCGGCCGGCGAAAACGTCCCACTCCTATATATCTTATCTAATCCTCCTCTTCTGGACTCAGTACTTGCCCCGGTCCATGGGTTGGTAGATCGGGGGGGTTTCCCGTTTCGGCGGCAAAACCTACCATCACCCGACATTATAGTGCGCTTTCGCACTTTCATATATGCGATCCAACCCCCAGCACTGGGGTTTGCCTCTGCAGTCTTCGCTGGGACTGCGCCTGCAGCATTAGGCCTGGCCTTAAAGACTTTTCGTCAGACTCTCAAGTTGGTATCCCTCGACGAAGGTCCTTTACAAGGACGAAGATTCCGGAGGGTAACCAGAGTCTGGCCAGCTAGGATCAGGGTCTCCAAGTTACCGGAAGGCTTAACCTTTCCGTAATTGTTCTTTTATATAAAACGCTGTCTATAACTATATGTTATTAACGTCCACTGTTTGGGGTTCCTCCGGATGACCACGTGGGTAGCACGTGGTTGAACAGCTTTTCGCAGCCCTCCCCTGTATGGGTAGGGTCACCGGGCGAGTACCTGCCGCAGTATCGACCTTAACAAGTCCCTTTGGCACGTCTCTCCGTTTGGCTGCCACACGCTCAACCCTTCCCGTCCCATTGCTGATAAATTGAATGGAGAATGGCACGGGATTTACGGTCGTTCGGGGAAAAACCAAACAACCACCCGGCCCGTCTACCTTACAATTCCGAGACAGGAAGTCGTAACCCAACAATCCGTCTTCCTCCAAACCCGACAAGGAGTCTACTATTTGGAAACTGCAGGGAATCTCATGGTGCAACTTGAAATTCCCAGTGCAGCATCCCCTCGACTTGCCTTTGACAAACAGCGCTTGGAGCGTTGTAGATTTATGCACATCCATGCCATATCTAGGATGGAGTGCCTTCAGCTTCAACAGGCTGATCTCAGCGCCGGTGTCCACGATTAGGCGCGTAGGGTTCCTACGGCCAATGTCTAGAGGGAGAGCGACAATCGGGACTCGAGTCGGCGAAAACTGAGAACAGCTGGAGCTGGGTTTCGTTTTTAGTGCGGTCGGGTAGGAGCTTGCCGACCCGACCTTGGGGAGTTTCCCGAACTCTCCCATTTTGCTTTATGTCGACACTCTGCCGCCTTGTGAGTGTGTCGACCGCAAAACTCGCACAATGTTCTGCTCCCCCGTTCAGGAATATTCCGCTCGGGAGTCCCACTGGACACCGAACTAGCGGAACTGGAGCTATTCTTTCTGCCCACTTTGGGCCCAATGCGCCGGGGCTGCCATTCCCGGCTCCCCGCGCTGCCTGATGCGGCATCATGTCTCGCATCCGTCTTTGATGACTTCGAGTCCATGGAGTCGGGTCGCTTACCGCCACCGCTCGACACGGACAGTCGTCGCCCATCATCTCCATCCACCTTCCGAGAACCCCTACTTTCCGCGCTATCATTACCGGCGCTTCGATTTCGCCGACGCCGCCTCCGACGCCCTCTGCGCCGATTTCTCGCGCTTGCCCCAGTCTCCACACGGGTGTCTTGTTCTCGGCTCGCAACAGGTGCTGTTCCGGCGTGCCGCTTATGGGGAGAACCCTGGGAATGCTGTTGTTTTTCCCACCTTTGCCTGTATTCGCACCCGCGCAAGCTATGACCCTGTCGGCCACAAAACTCGCAACAGCACCGGACGCTGAATACTCTGGGGCCTGATGTCGCCGGCCCGCCGCCCGTAGACGGGGGCTGCGGCTCTGGTAGGGCTCTCCGCTGAGCCTGCGGCCGCTGATGTTGTGGCCCATGCCGCGCGGTCCCGCTCTGCTGACCACCACCCCTGTATGGAGCCTGGGCTTGGCGCGTCTGTCTCGGACGATCCGGGCAGTCCACTATGTCGTGGCCATACCGCCAGCACTCGCGACAGAAAGGAGTGTTCCTCCTCCTCAGGCACTCGTCGTACACGTGACCCCTCACTTTGCAGAAACTGCATGTTGCCTGGGATTCCAGGGGGCGAGCCGATCGACCAACCGAATCCCGGACCGAATTGTCCGGACCCGATCGATCTCCAGGCACATACGCCCCCTGAACCAAACCCTGCGACCCTTCACTCCGACCCGAGGAAGACACGGTATTTGACCACGCTCCCTCGCTAGAGGAGGCCGGAGCATAGGCACCAGCATCCCGTCTATAATTGAGAGGCCCGTACGACTGCTCCCGAACGAAACCATCCTCCCCCCGTCGACGACTATCAGGCTCTTCGGCCGGCAACACGAATGACACCGCCCGGGGATTTAAGTTCGATAAAACCGGCGCCGGCGTCGCGGTGTAATCCCTAGAAGTGGAGGATGAACCCTCCAAAAGGGTCGAGCAACTCCCCGGTCCCAACTCTAATGTTCCTGACGCTGTCGGCCGCGCATCCACTAACAGGTCGTCCTGCCTCAGCATTTCCCGTCGAGCTCGCTCGAATCCGGTTAGGTGGTCCACCAGGCTACGAAAAGGGACATTACCCAACGTGAGGAGGAAGTGCTTTAGTCCTTCCTCCCTCAGACCCCTTACCAACACCGGTTTGGCCATGCCCTCAAGCTGGCTGGCGAAGACGGACCTACCCTGGCGACCATAAAAGCGCTCAGCTGCCTCCTCGCACCGTACCACGGCCCGCTTCACTCGGGAAACAAAGCCTGTGGCATCCTCGGAAGGAAGTTGTCGCATTTTGGAAAGTTGTGCACACAACTCCTCATACGACACCCGGGGTTCGTAGGCCTCTTTAAGACGCTGTTCCGCTTCAAGGAATGTCGTGGGTGGTCTCTCCTCGAACATCCGATAGGCCTCGCCGCTCAGCCTAGAGGGCAGCCACCGGAGGAAGGTATGTTCCTCCTCCACCGCCAGCCCATCCAAGGTCCTTCTACAGCCTTTGAGAAACGAAGAGAGTCTCTCGGCCGTATCCGGTCCCTCCTGTCCCGAAAACATGGGGACCGCCTTCGACACAAGGTCGAAAACCCTATCTGTGCCCAGCATGGTCCGTACAGGACATGGTTGTGGGCCCAGTTTAAAATACGAGGGCATTGGCGTGTCCTCCATGCTCCCGACAGGCTGTTTACCGACGGTGGGAGGGGGGCGTGTTGGCGATCGGTCGTCCACAAATTCGCCCCTCGAATCATGGAACGCCTCTGGATCCACCTCGTCAACCGGCGGCTCGGGAAATGCCTCGGGTCGTGCCCGGGCAGGAGTGCCCTCTCGGACATCTCTCTGACGTTGCCTTGTTTGCATTGCTAGGCCGTCTAACAAACTCAAAATTTCACGCTGTTAAACCCGGAACCCCGACAAGACCTATGGCCAACAGCAAAACCGGGAAAAAAAAAACAACCTAGTGATGGGAAAAACACAGTCCACCCCCGAGCTCCAACAAGAAATATAGCCTCCAACCGCAATAATTCTAACGCCCCCAACAAGCGAACCACCCCGAACGCGGCAAAACCAATCCGTACACGAGCCGGCCGTATATCGGACACAAACCCAAAATGTCTGTTCCGAACAACGTTCTATTTCGAAATTTCTCCGAAAGTCGAGGGGCGCGAAAAACAACAAGGAATACGATTTCTAGAACAGGCAAACCAACACTCCCAAAGGGGGACAACCACTCTACTCGCAGCTGCAAAACTGCAGACCGCGAGAAAGACCACACAACACAAATGACCACTACACCACACGAGAAGAGAGAGAGAGAGAGAAAGGTGGAAGAAAGGAAAACAATCGAACCACGAACTCAACGCGTACTCAGTGAGGGAGGAAGACAAAATCAGAACTCCAAAAAAAATCAATCAATATTACATTATTCTCATGAGAAAGAAAAGCAAGAAAAAAAAAAGAAAATCTCCCATCAACATATGCGACTCGACGCAAACAATCAACAAACAAATTAGCACTAACTTAAAGCTAATATCAAAACATTTCTACTGCAATTTTAACACAATTCGCACTTAACATTAGAAATAAATAAATAAATAAAAATAATTAAAAAACAGTATGCATTAATTTACAAATATAAAGAACAAGAAGAAGAAAAGGAAAAAAAAAAATTCATATATAAATTTCTTCGTTCCTCGTAGACAAGAAAGATTAAATAATCAAACCTGCCGTGGTCCCTCCGGTAGGTTTGTCCGCAGCGCCAGTGTAATGTGATGGATTCCTTGGAGGACCGAGTCAGCTGTTATGGGATTGTTGTTATAGTTGTCATGTATATCATAACGTATGTTTTGTGCCAGTTGTTATGTACAGAGGGTTGTGACACAATAATGTTGTACCAACTGTGTCATAAGAATTTACTGTAGGTACGTCAATTGTGAAAGTGCAGATGCGACAATAGTGATAGCTTCATTCTTTGGATGATGATGTATAGTTGAGCCACTTGATTTTGTTGAACAACCGGCTAAGCAACTTATTATATGTAAATAAGTATTACAAATGAAAGAACGAGGATAACTGTGCCAGGTAGGAGTTGATGCATTATAAAACTGGTTTTAAGTTGAATTGAAGTGAGTTGGTTAAGGTTGATATAAGAGGCTGCGCCAGGTGTTGGGAAAATCCATTCAACGCCGATTTCGGGGGTTCATACCCCAGCAGTTGTGTGGCCTAGCAACAAGCGAAAGTGGCTCCCGGATTGCATACGCCGTAATTCCCCGGTGGCGGTTACTCGGTCAACGGTGCTTGATTTAGCAACTGGATGCAGCGTAACGGCCCGTTACGGGCAGTTGGCAGTCACCCTATTCGGTAACGGGGCGACCACGGTAAACCTCCTGGTCGAATTCTTGGAATCGCTTTGGCCTCGTTAATTACTTACTCGTCAATTATGGGGACTCCAACAAGGGGACACCTCCTCTTTCACTAGTGTGGGATGCGCCTCAATGCCCAGCAAAGATCACCAGAGAACCAAACGGTATATTCCTCCAACAAAAGAGTCTTGCAATTTTGCGTATTTATTTAATCACTTTAAATATTATTTTTAAACATTATTTTAAACTTTTAATCTTAAATAGAATTCAACACATTTTCAACTAAAACGCAAAAACTTAAAGAAAAACATAACAAAAATAAATTAATTCGCTTCGTGTGACTGGGCTTAAAACTTTTTTTGCTCCTTCCTCGAGGAGATCAGATCTTATTCTCTTTCACCTGTGCTTCAACTCTCTGCTCGGAACTCTAAAGCGTATCGTTTTTAAAAGGGTCAACCCTCCATCTCTCTCGCTCTCCACTCACGTCCACTTCGAAAAACAAATTCGAACTCGAAGAACTGCACGATCCACACCCGAATCAGGGTGGGTTCAGAAACTCACTTCAGGATCATGCAATTCTTCCACCACCTTACCATCATACTATGTTGAAACAAAGTACTAAATTCAATTATTGTTATTATTATTAAATGTAAATTTAAGATTAAAATTTAAAATTTAAAATTATTAAATGATGGTGGTGGCCGACGTACGTAACACAAGAAAAAAACCCTTATTTGAATCTTAAGACTAATATTGCACGAGCTTCCGGTTATTTTATATAGTAATGACCTCGATATAATTTTCATAGACAGAGTACATATGTAGTGATTTAGGATAACGCAAGACGGGAAACGAGAACATTGTCAGAAAAAGAACAATTGACGAAGAAGTTTTGATTGATTTTGTCAATAAGGAACTCTACCGGTTTAACGTTGGCGTTTTCATGTAATTCATGTGTCGAATAATGCCATGGCAAATTCAGCAACATTTTCAATATTCTATTTTGACACCTTTGCAATTTTATTTTGTGTGTGCGAGCACAATTACACCATACAGGGGCCCCGTACAGGAGTATCGCTTGAAAAATGGTTTTATATATTATAATTTTATTTTCGATGCTAAGCTTTGACTTTCTACACACTAATGGATACATAACTCTTACGACTTTGTTTATTTTGTCAATTGTGGTAGTGGCGTGTTTTTGAAAGATAAGTTTTTTATCTAGAATAATACCTAGATATCTACAGTCTTCGGACCAATCAATATCAACTGCACACATACTGAGTTTAGTGCCATTTGGTAGGTAGCAGTGTTTCCTACATCTCGAAAACCAGACAGCTTGTGTTTTATTACCATTTATTTTTATTTTCCATTTGCTGTAATATACTGCTAGCTTGTCAAGAGCTGCTTGCAAAGAGTTGTAGACATTAGTGAATAAGGCACCCGAAGAGAAAATGGCTGTATCATCGGCAAACATAGCTACCTGAATGTTTTCACCTAGACATGGTAAATCTGCGACAAACAATGTAAATAATATGGGACCAAGGACCGAGCCTTGGGGTACACCATGGTGGATTTGGTGAGTAGAGGATATGTCGGTTCCTAAACTCACAACATATTTTCTCGAACGAAGAAAGCTCTGGATAATTTTGATAAGCGGTATTGGCAGTTTAAGTTTTAGTAGCTTATAAATCAAGGCATCGTGCCATACCGTATCAAAAGCTTTTTCGATATCTAGAAGAACCAGTCCCGTTGACTCCTTGTCGATGAATTTACCAGCTATGTGGTTTTTAATGCGCAAGACTTGGTGGATTGTGCTGTGACCACTACGGAAACCGAACTGAAAGTTTGGCAAGATGTTATTGTCTTCCACAAAACGATCAATCCTTTCCTTAATGATTTTTTCTAAGAGCTTACTTAAACAGCTAAGTAGATTAATAGGTCTGTAGCTTTCGGGGCTGTTCTTCGGTTTGCCGGGTTTCGGGATAGGTATTACTTTTGCTGTTTTCCAACAGTCCGGAAAATAACAATTCTTAAGACAAGCGTTGAAAATGAACGTTAAATAGTTACTTGCAGCAGGTGGAAGTGCTTTGATTAATTTGTTGTTAATATTATCGAGACCCGCAGCCTTTTTTGATTTCGATTTTTTTATCAATTCTTTAACTTTGCTGATATTAGTTGCGTAAGTACTTTCAGCTGGTGTTTGAGAAAGTACATGGATAGTGTTAGCAACTTCAGCTTCAGTATACGCGTCGCTTAGATGCATAGATATGGAGTGGTTCTTACTAAACGTGTTAGCAAGTAGGTTCGATTTCTCCACTGAAGAAATAAACAACTTGTCGTGAACTTTAAACGGAGGAATACTTGACCCTCTCTTTTTCATAATTTTTGATATTTTCCAGAACGGTTTGCTTGCTTTGTCAAGAGAGGAAAGATGTTTATTCCAACACTTGTTCCTATATGTTGAGATTTCGTTTTTAATGATATTATTTAAGACTTTAACATTAACCAGAAAACAATCGATTCTATAACGCAGCCATTTTCTTCTTTCAGAGTTTCGTAGCCTAATCAGATGTAAGATATTTTCAGGAAGCGGTGCCTTATCAACTGGAGCAGTGGAACATTTAGGTATCGCAAGATCGACCGCTCTATTGATAACAGAAACAAAATTGTTACATAGGATATCAATGTGCTCGCTGCAGGTTATAGAATTTAGGCTGGTATCACCTAGAACCAAGTTCGTGTTTATATATGATTTATAACAATTCCAGTTGGCGGCGGAATAGTTGTGGTATAAACTGGTACGATTTACAACTTCTGTATGGTTCACTGTGAGGCTGATCGGAAGGTGGTCTGAACTTAACGCATTTAGAGTTAATGGCACTGTGCAGTAATTTGGAATACTAGTGATATATAGATCAAGAGTTGAGGGGTTCTTGTTAGCACTCGCTGGGATATAGGTGGGGAGAAGTGGATAAAGTATGGAAAAACTTGGGCTGGATTCAGTAACATCTAGTAAAATGTTACCCCAGCAGTTTGCCCTAAGACAATTCCACGACTGATGTCTGCAGTTTAGATCACCACCAATAATTACCTTGTCTCGAGTGTTGAGTCTATACAATTTTTGCAGATCCCGCTTAAAGTAAGTAGATTTCTCTAGGTTTCTATTACCTCCAGGGAAATAGACCGAGAAAAGACTCACCTTGGAGTTGTCACTTAATGTTACATCTATACTAATTTCCTCAATTAACTTAAGGCGCAATGAAGGACGCAAGGAATGTTCTATACATTTTTTCACAACAATGGCGACACCTCCACCACTAGCATGTACCCTGTCTAGGCGATAACATGTGTAATTTTGATGTGAGAAAGAAATGTCTTGTTTGAGCCAGGTTTCTGAAACAAGTGCAATGTCAATATTAAAATTTATCAAGAAACTAAAAAATTCATGCTTTTTGTTTTTGATGCTTCTCGCATTCCAAGTTATGATGTTAAGAGAGTTTCTTAACATGTTTTTTCCGAGTATATGTACTTAATAGCTAATGAAGTAATGACGTTAAATTGGTCAGCTTTGGTTTGACAAGCACTAAGCTTGGTTACAACTTCATTAAGAAGAGAGTTTATCTCGCTAAATGAGAACAGGTTATCATTAGTTAATGTTTCTGACGGATTTTTCTTCGTGTGTGTCTTATCACTGTTGGAAGGTTGCTGGGTTTGATGGAGGCCAGAAGCCCAGGTGGATGAAGGAAGTGAAGGTTGACGCACAGATCGCGGTAGTGGAGGAAAATTATCAATGGATAGTCGGTCGGGCACTGGCTGCTGTTTGTCACTCGGAGGCTGTAGGAACGTTGTATTTCCTGTACCACGTCCACGTGGGGATAATTTGCGGCGAATGTCTATGTACTGCTTTCGGCTTATGCATTCTGGATCGGTGGATTTATGTGGCCCACTACAATTTGCACACTTGATGACCTCATTCGTTTTGCAGTCTGATGTTTTATGGTTTCCCGAACATATTGCACAGAAGCTATTTATATGACAATGCATCGAGCCGTCACCATAAAGCTGGCAATTGTGACATTGTGTGACCTTACCTGGATTATGTTTTTTAAAGTCCCAGCGAACGATGGTTTTGAACAGGGTGGAGTAGTTCCGTTTTAGTTCGTTTAATTTAACAGTACCGCGTTGAATGTAGACGATGTACAAGTAGTGTTTGTACAGGGCTTTTGTTGACGGATTTAATGTGATGGTTTTAACATCTAGGCACTTAATCCCGAGTGCAATTAGCTCATTTTTCACTATATCGTTGCTAATTAAGTCTAGCCCGGATAACACTACCTTTAATGGACGATTTTCCTTACGTGAGTGGGTGAAAAACTCACATTTTAACCGTAAGAGTTCGGTTCTGATTTTATTATATATGTCCATTGTTGGGGCACATATTTTTTGCCCAAGCGAAATGTTTTTGATTAAGTATTTGTCAATCTTAATGTTGCTCAAAATATCACGCACTTGAGCACTAGTTGTTTTTAATACCACAATTGGCGGAACGGTTTCTTTAGGAAGTTCTGCGCACTGTTCGTCATTGGTCGGATCCATTTCAGGAGAGTCTTCCATCAGACTCTGAAGTGGTTGAAAAAAGTTAGTGTTTGAACACATTTTAGATTTTTCTAGAACTTTATTGTTCACTTTTAAAAGTTTATCGGGAGGAGTTTGGCCTCCAATAACGGGGTCGTAACGCAACCGTTTGCGCTTAATTTTGTTTAACACACGTGGCCCAGGGGCCATAACTTAACGGTTTTAACACTTGTTCAAATTTTTGTATGCGAAAAACGAGGCAAAGAAAACAAGATAATGATAATTAAATTGTGAAAATTATTGTGAAAATAACGGTTGATTAATATAAATAGCACGAGCAAAACTGTGAGACAAGTTGTCTGTTAGAAAGTCAGCCAGGTACTGACATACCTAAAGCATTTTCTTTCGAATACTCGTAATTTCTCCATTTGGGAGGGAGTGATATGGTACCACAATGGGCACGCGTACGTGAGTGTGGGCCTGATAATTTGTTTGTAAATGAGCAGTTTGACTTTGTGAGAGAGACTATTAGGTTTCCACATTACTCTTCTACAGAGATTAAGCTGAATTGTGCCTTTTTGAAGGGAATTTTTAATGTGGGTGGAAAAAGACCAGTTATTAGAAAAAGTGATTCCCAGATATTTTAGGGTTTTGGAGGGTTTTATCAGAGTGTTGTTCAGTTGAATCTTAATTTTGTTGTGGCAGCGTCTAGTGTTGTTTGTACAGTGCTCGTTTTTTGCCCTTGAACACTATGAGCTGCGTTTTATTTGGATTAAGGTGGATTTTCCACTTATTAAAGTATGTTGATAGGTTAGGGAGGAAGTTGTTAATGCGGTTTCTTTCAGCCTTAACAAATTTGCTGCTAGAGTAAATTAATGTATCATCAGCATAATTCAGCATCACAACATTAGGAGATACGGGTTGAGGAATATCTGAGGTATATAACAGATATAAAATTGGCCCTAAAATGGAGCCTTGGGGAGCACCCGCGGTTATGGTGTGGGTTTCTGAGACAGAAGAATTTATTCTCACAACGAATTTTCTGGCAGAAAGATAAGAGGCTAAGAGCTTTGTTGTGTGAGAGTTTAGATTAAATATGGAGTGCAGTTTGTACAGAAGCCCTGAGATCCAGACGCAATCAAACGCCTTAGAAATATCGAGAGATATACACACAGTAGGGCTTTGGTTTTGGAGACCAGTTGTAACATCGTGTGTGAGTTTTAGTAGAGCATGACATGTGGATTGTCGCTTACGAAATCCGAACTGACAGTTAGGGATGAGGGCATTCTCATTGGCAAATGAGAGAAGATTTTGGTAGATCTTGCGTTCCAGTATCTTACTTAGTGTACTTAATAGGGATATTGGACGATAATTGCAAGGGCTATTACTACTACCGGGCTTCTTAATAGGAATTACTACCGCAGTTTTCCAGTTCTCTGGGAAGTGCGATGCATTAATTATATGATTAAGAAGAATGAGGATGGGAAGTAGATTCGGTGGGCGTAGCCTTTTAAATAGAAGACGTGGGATTCCATCTAATCCAGCTGACTTTTTGTTATTTCCTGATCTTACGATCTCGGATAATTCGTCTGCAGTTAGAAAATTTGTAGTGTCTAAGGGGTGTGAAGCTATGTTTGTGTTGTTGAATTCACCGATGAAAGGAGTAAAAGATGGGAATAATCTGTTTGAGATGTATTCGTTTACTGTGTTCTCGAAGCCAGGAGTTGAGAGAGAATTATTTTGCTCATGGATCTTTGCAAAGTGTTCTGCGAGGCAATTTGCTATGTGCGAATCGGACTGGGCAATATTATTGCTGATCGGGTTAATGAGATGGTCAATTCGGGGTTTATATTTACGACCAGTTAATTGGTTGATGTTTTTGAAAAGATCCCGATTTGGTTTGATATTTTTAAGTGTGGAGATGTAGTTTTCATCTGCGAACTTTTTCAACTGCTCATTTATCAGAGTGGATAGGAGTTGGATTTGGCTTTTAATAAAGGGGCAGTATCTTGTATGGAGTTTACGGCGGAGCTGCTTTTTAAGGCGCAATAATTTGGTTAGGATGCTGGGCAAAGGCTTTCCTAAATAGTTATGAGGAATGGTTATCGGGGTGTTGTTGCTGAGGGCCTCCTTAAGAATTTGCTCTATTCTTAAAGATGCTTGATCGATTTCAGTAGGGAGTAAGTTAGATGCTTCAGGGATATACAAGTCAGAGAAACTTATCGCTATTTCCCTATTGACTTTTCTCCAATTTGTTTTGGTGAAGTTTGGGACAGAGTTTGACGAGTATAGTGGATCGAGAGAGGAGATTTGGATCGTGGTGTGAACGGAACCATGATCAGAAGGAAATATAAAGGAGACTGTAGGTGGACCCGCTGAATAAACATCGTCGGACTTGAGGAAGAAGTCGATTGTTGACCTGGCTGAGCTAGAGACACGAGTTGGCTGTAATGGGGAGTCAATGTAAGTATATGGATAAGACTGGAGGAGGGCTAGCAATTGGCAACCATATTTGTTGCATTTATTATCATTGAATGCTGTGTGGCGAGCATTCCAGTCTCCCCCGATTATAAAAGGAGCTGGAACAGACTGTTGGATAATCTGAGAAATCTGGTTGTCGTGAAGGGTGAATATAAATGGATGCTAAGACGAGCACTTTATTGTTCTCACAAAAAAGTTTAACTGCCGTGTATTCAATGCTGGATACACAGGTGAATCTAATTTCACTGAATTGAAATTTTTTGTGAGTTAATATGCCGGTACCTCCATGAGATCCATTAGTTCTGGGGTTAGAAACTAAAGTATAATTGGGAATTGAAACTCGGGAATTTGGTTTGAGCCAGGTCTCTGAAAGGAAGAGGATATCTGGGGAAAACTTTTCAACAAACAACCGGAGGTGTTGCTTACGTATGTTAGAGTAAATGGATTCTATGTTGAGGGAGATAATGGTTAGTTTAGAGAGAGCTGGAAAGAATATGGGAAGTTATTAGTGAAAGAATCTGACCTTTTTTCTCTATTTCTGACATCTTCCTCAGCGAAGGTAGCATGGCTTGTAAGCTTTGGATGTATCCCATGATGTCCAGATTGAAGTTTTCAGTATTGTTGTTAGGGGGAGTGGTAGTGTTGAAGTTTCCTCTTGCTGCATCCGCGTACGATATTCCGGGTCGGGCTGACTTCTTTTCCTGCAATACTGTTGGTTTCGTTGTTGTTGTTGTTGATTTTATAGTTGTTGCTAATTTCCGTCTTTCCAGAAGTTTTAGCTTCTGAGGGCATTGGGAAAAATTTGCCGGATGAGGGCCTCCGCAGTTACAGCATTTAACTGTGATCTTTTTGTTGGTAATGGATCCATCAGCGTTGACGGTCTGTATTGTTTCAGGTTCCAGGCCTTGTGGATTTACCTTGCATTCCTCGAGCTCGTGTTCCTCTGCGCATCTGCCGCAACGTCTTTGCTGGTGGCATGAGACCGCCAAGTGTCCTGATTCTTGGCATCGCTTACAATGAAGAATTTCTTGTTTGTGGGGCTCTTCGATTGCGATTTTTTGGGTAAACAAATATTTAATTTGTTTAAATTGCTTGATGTCCTGATTAGGTGGGATTTGTATGATCCGGAGGTTTTTTACGTTGTTTGTCCTCATGTACGGTGTTTGGAAGTAGTCCAGCTTATTGATCTTTATTTGTGGACATATCCTAGCGATTTCCAGGCCCACTTCTTCGTTGGTCCATTCGGGATCGATGTGCCTTATAATAAAGGTAGCTGGTTTGCTGTTCGGATGCTGGAAGGTGAAGAACTGATACTGTTCCTCTAACAGTTTTTTAACTGCCCTATCATGATCGACTAATGATCTGACTGTTATGGAAGTCCTCGATCCTTTTGCATTGGTGCTAAAATTCCGGTGACCCAAGGCATTTTGCAGGGTTTGAATTAGTGCTTTGCTGCTGGTCGGGTTTCTGATGTAGATTGGCGGTGGTCTTTCGTTTTTGTGCTGGGCACCCAGGGAACTCGGTGCTGGCTTGGCTTGTTTGGTGGTTTCCTTATGGGCTGATGATTGTTGTTTGGGTGGACCTTTTACATTTCGAACTTAAGTCTATTTATATCTTTCGAACTTAAACCTATTTATATCTTTCGAACTTAAATCTATTAGGTTAAACAGGTTTTGAAGTACCTGTGTTTCATGTTTTGAAGCATCTGTGTTTCTATTATTAAAATACAATGGTTCACGTTTTCTTTTGTTCGTGTTTGAGGAATGACATTAGGTTGAACAGATTTTTAAGTATCTGTGTTTTATGTTTTGATTGTTAACTATCTTATTCTTTTAGGAGTGTTAACTATCTTATATTTTAGGGGTATTAACTAGCGCCTTGTGGCAAATGGAAGTAACATTCCCTGTTAATATGCATGGGCAGACCCGAGGTCGAGCGTCCATCCAGTTTTTTTCGTGAGCGGGGAGTACGACGGCGTATTCGAGTGCTTTGTCAACCCTCATCGAACCGCTTGCTATTACCGAATTTTTAATTACTGAAAAGTGACCCCTACTGAAATGCATTATCGTTTAAAGGTTGTTTATGGTGAGAATGTTTGTTGATACGTCTACTGTAAATCGATGAACAATACAATTTCGAATTTGCAGGTCTGGAAAATCCATAATTGTTAATGGAGCATACAGCCAACGTCCGATCACTGCTCCCGACGATAGTCACCGTAAAATGTCTGCCGAAACACTCAAAACCGTATCGCAAACTACGAGTATATTGAAATATACAACGAACGTGGCGGCTTTATTATAGATCAATTGGAGTACCGTAAAATCTGTGCACGATGAGTTCCATTCCGTCTCACAAACGAGAGCAAACGGCATCGATTGGAATGCTGCGAGCAACTTTTGCAGTGCTGTGGTGAGGAAGGAGACGACATTCTTTTGAAAATTGTGACAGGGGGATGAGTCATGGGTCCATTATTACGATCCGGAAAAGAAAAGACAGAACGCTGACTATCGACATCCGTCGTGTTAACAATCGATAAAGTTCAAAATACAAGGTGGTGCAAAATTAATTACCCTATCGGAAGGTGTTATAATTTTTGCAAATGGCGTCGCATGTCAATCATATTTAGCATTTGTGAACTAGACAGCTGCAGTATACCAACAGACAAGCAATGAAGCGCTATACTCCGCAAGAGCATGGAATAATTAAGTCAACAACGAAGAGGACGATTTTGTGTCGAAAATCATCATGAGCAACGAGGCGTATTAACCGCTTACATCAATAAACAAAATCTTCGTTTCTGGGGGAGTGAAAATCCGCCTGCGATGCACGAAGAGCCATTACATCCACTCAAAGCCATTGTGTGGTGCAGCGTTCATGCGGGAGGAGTGATTGAGGCGTATTTTTTGAGACGCCATCGGCAATACGGACATATATATATATGATTTTGAATCTTAAGAATTTGACTTTAATGTATTTCTTGCCCGATCTTACTATCTTGTTTGTTTTTTTTTTTTTTGTATTTTTTTGATCTTACAATTTTTGTTACTTTTTTGTTTACAATTTTGTCCACAAGCCCCTTCTTGGTAGAAACCTTGACGTGGTGTGGGAGCTTAAACTACAATGAATCACTCAGGCTATGCTAACGGAAGCATATGCTTCCAGTAGGGCCAGCCATGTCAGACAGGCTAGCAAGGAGTAACACACAAAGATCTACCACCCCCAATCCAGGGTATTACGCCTCACCGTGCCCATTGGATGGTTTGCTGCCAGGGGTATACCGGCTGTATTATAACGGCACCTCTCTAACACCGGGTCGAATCAGAGCGGTAAGCAGACCTTACCACATCAAAACGGGGCTCTGATATGGCGGACTATTTGAAACCCCAAACCTAGTGAGAAAAGAGTCAATCACAAAACAATCCCACGATAAACCCGATAAGTGTAGGTGTAATGAGCCGAGACTACCACAAGGGAACAAATCATCAAGAAAACACTGCCTCGGCAAGAAGAAGACGTAGGGAAAAACTCAAAAAGTGGGATATACGCGTCGACAAGTGGAATGTTCGAACGTTATATAAACCAGGCGCGATACAGACGGTCGTAGAAAACGCGAAATGATACAAAGTGGACATAGTTGCGCTTCACGAATTCCGACTCCCATATCAAGTAACCGAAATCAACGGGTTCACACTGGAGTGTGGAGGTACCGATACACATAACCTCGGAACCGGCTTCATCATAAGCAAGAAGATTACACCCCATGTAAAGGATATGAAAGTTATTAATGACCGAATGTCGGTGATAAAAACACAGGGCCTATGGTAGAATTATGTACTTTTAAACGTATACGCCCCGACAGAATCTACCGACGAAGAAACGAAGGACACGTTTTACGAGACCCTAGAGAAAGTAGTTGATGGGATCTCATCATTCGATGTTAAAATCCTCTTCGGGGACCTCAATGCGGAAATTGAAGAGCTTCCAACCAACTATAGATAAAGAAAGCCTACACGATGTTTCAAATGATAATGGAATTCGAATTACCACGTTAGCAGCGTCAAAAGATATGGTAGTGAAAAGCACAATATTTAAGCACAAGCAAATTCATAAAGTCACACGGATATCACCCAACGGCGTAACGCGTAACCAAATAGACCACTTCCTCATAGACAAAAGACACCATTCGAATGTCCTTGACGTAAGGTTATGTAGAGGAGCAGATTGCGACTCCGATCATCTTCTAGTGATGGACAAAATTAGAAGTCGGCTCACAGCAAGCCTGTGGGAGTTCTCTATATCACATGGAGAACCAACCCATAATTCCAACCAACTTTGACCGCTAACTGCGCGCCACCATAACCCAATCTGCAATAGCACACATCACCAAACATTCAAAGAACAACAAAGAGGAACTTCCCAATATGCAACAGCAGCCGCCCCCAAATCTGCAATCGCATACATCCCCAAACTTACCAAGAATCCATTTCCCAAGCTGCAACAAAATACATTTTCAAACTTACAACGGAGTATTAATCATCTCTCTCAACTGCATCAAACCGCATACATTTTTCCTAAAATCGCTTCGGTTAATTTCTTATTTAAACTATATCCCTCGCTTACACCCAAGCAGCATTAATTTCCCCGGAAACCATTCCGGCTCCCTTCCTGCTTAAACTATTTTCTCGCTTGCAACCAAGCGACATTCAGTTCCCCCGAAAATGATTTCGGCCCCCATCCTACCCAATATCAATTCCCCTTACTGGTAAGCACGATGGGTTGCATTTCCGTGAACCAACGATCGCAACGACCAAGACCCATATTCCCTTGTCTAACCGACAACTCATGCCCATACTTGGTCGTATTTCCAAACCAATTTCCCCGTATACATAGCGACAGAGGAATTCAACTCAGCCTGTGCGGCAGTGATTCTCTGCAACTAAATTCCCTATGCAAGCATAGCAACCCCTTTTAAGTTCCTAGTAAGTGGCTGTGAGATTATTCAGCTATGACTCCACTGCCACGACGCGATGAACGAGTTCTTGTTACGTCAAAGAATCCTTGACGACACAAAAACCCATCAACCAAAATGTGTAACCTAATTACACATTTTGTCTAGACAGAAATATTATTAAGAACAAAACCCAAAAGGTTACTAACTACAAAAATTCAAAGAAACGTAAAATATGGAATAACCAAATTAGAATATAATGTATATCACAACATATGTTACCTAATTGCACATTTCATCCAGATGAACAAACTCAAAGATAATTATCAAGAACTCGTGGAAACACGAAAATGAATATTACACTAATTGCAATATAATATCCATTGTGATAAAGATATTATATTGCAACGTAGAGAAAAAAACCTAGATATAAGATTTTATGTTAGAGTAAGTTTAGTTTACAAAACCGCACTCTGAAGAGCAGACGTTTGTTAAATTCGAAATTAAATAAAATATAAATTTTATTTAAAAGTGTTTTCCTTCATTTCACTCAAGTGGAGTTTAAGAAAACATAATTGGCGCAGTCGGTTAACTTATCATCCGAAGATGATAAGTCGAACATATAACTTACGCGATACGTACGGCGAAATATTTTATTAAATAAATATAAAACAAAAAAAAAAATTGCTGAAATTTAAAAGTGCTTCAAATCGAACGAAATTCACAACTTTCCCGGTTAACCATTAAAATAAAAAAATAAAAAAAGTGTACCGTGAGGAATTAAATGAACAATATTCAAAGTAAAAGACTTAAAGTTAAAATTGAAGGTGTCTTATTCTTATAAAGATAAAATAAAGAAGAAAACATAATTCGCGTGGTATTTAATCAAAAGAGAAACAATTATAGAAAATTATTAAATACAGTTTTGGTGTTTAATCAAAAGACAAAACAATTATTGAAAATTATTAAATAAACAGTAACATTTAACTAAATTATTAAGTAAAAGTGACGGAATTTTGGAAATAGTAACTGTTTCTAGAAAATTAGTAAATAAAGTTTTGGTGTAAATAAAAAAAAAAAAGAAAGACAATTAAAGGGTGACAAACACCCCAACAGCAACAACAACAACAACAACAAAAACAATTCGTGAACAACAAGGGTATGAAGAACCCCACCTCATCTCTAATTGCAAGCCGTACAACACCAAGAACACCACTACAAAGGAGGAAGTAAAAGTGAGCAACACTTATTTTAAATATTAGATTTATATTCATAAATGCATACACTGTACATTTATAAATTCATACACTGTTTAGAAAATAAGTTAGTTTCATGTCTTTTGGATTTAATTAGTGGTATTGAGAAAGAATACTTTTTAAATTTTAAAAATATAGAAAATCTATTTACAAAAAAAAAAAAAAATGTCTGACGAAATACCGGCAGTCGAATTAATAAGGGAAGCCGCGAAAATAAAATAATTTTACGGGAATGGAAGATATGACTTGTCCTCCTTTATAAGGGACGTAGAGCTTATCCTGCCACTTTTTAATGAAAACCAAGCTTGGAAAAATTTCATTTATCAACGACATGTACGCAATAAAATTCAAGGAGCCGCTCTCCATTGCATAAGGACATTAGGACCCAATCCCACGTGGGAAGGGATAAAAACAGAATTAATTAAAAACTTCGGAATTAGGGAAATATATCACAAATTGCACCATGAAGCAGTGACGTAACAATTCATCCGTAAACTCATACTATAGGGATCTCCGGAGAATATTAGACAAATTAAACGGTAAATACGAATTCGATGAGAAAAAACCTAGCGAATTTTCCCCAACGTCGAATGAATCCCTTATACTAAAAATATTTTTAAATGGAATTAACCCCAATTTATCAAGTATAATTTACAGTAGGAACATAGAAACACTTAGAGAAGCATATTATACTTTAGAAGAAACAGGAATGCTTAGACATTATAACAAACCAAATAATTACGAAAATAGAACAAATAGACCTAACAACCAAAATTTTAATAGAAATCAATACCCCGGACATAATGACTATAGAGAAAACCTACAAAGAGACAATAACGACCCAACACATTATTACAATAGAAATAATACATACCAATACAACAACACATACGAAAACAATTCTAGGCAAACTAGACAAAATAATAACAATACATACGAAAACAATTCCAACCAAATGAGACAACATAATAACAATAACTACAATACCAACAACACATACCATCACAATACGAACTGGAACCAAAGTTTTCCGAATAACTCTAATCAAACAAGACGAAATCAGACAAACTATACAGGCAGAAATTACACCCAGGCAAGAAACAATTCGGTTGAACCAATGCAAGTGGACCATATCCACAACACAAATCAAAACTTGGACCATGAAAATTTTCAAGTGACCAGTTTAACAGGAACTTTACCTGTAATCGAATTGACAATAGGTAATGACAAATTAAAATGCCTAATAGACACAGGGTCAACAACCACTTTTCTAAACTCAGACAAAATGCCATATTACAAAAGAATAATATTAGAAAACACAATCCCCTGTAACACTCTTAACGGACAAATCTCAATAAACACTGAGATTATAACACCATTGCCAAACGAGTTCAATGAGAAGAGCTATATGCGTTGGAAATTAACTCCTTTTTATAATAAACCATTCGATGGACTTATAGGTCAAAACCTACTCAAACCTCTGCAAGCAATAATTAACTTAGAAGAGGAATACATAGAAGTAAATAACACAAAAACGAAATTCATTAACTCTTGCCCACTCAAATACGAGGAAATACATACATTAGAAGAACCTAAACTAAAACTAGAAAAATTAGAACGCGAAGACATGAATAGGGAAGAAAAAAGGGAACTACGAAAATTAATTAACAAAAATAGAGATCTCTTTTACCAAGAAGGACAAAAACTTTCACATACTCAGGAGATCCAACATGAAATTATAACCTCTGTAGAAAAACCTATATACTCAAAAATATACAGATATCCCCAAATACATGAAACAGAAATAAATAGACAAATAAAAGAAATGTTGTCACAAGGTATTATCAAAGAAAGTATTTCACCATACAACTCACCATTATGGATTGTTCCGAAGAAAATCGATAATTCTGGTGAAAAGAAATGGAGAATAGTGATCGATTATAGAAAACTTAACGAAGTTTCTATATCAGACAAATATCCAATCCCTAAAATAGAAACTATATTGGAAAAATTAGGGCGATCACAATACTTCACTACCTTGGACCTTGCCAAAGGATTTCATCAAGTATTAGTCATAGAAGATGACAGAAAGAAAACCGCATTTTCAACGCCTCTTGGACATTACGAGTTTATACGAATGCCGTTTGGACTCAAAAATGCCCCTGCAACTTTCCAAAGACTAATAAATGCAGTTTTAAGAGAGCACATTAATCGAATTTGCGTAGTTTATCTGGACGATATTCTTATTTTTAGTACGACCGAACATTTTGCCGATCGTTTGGTCTATTGGTGTTCCTAGAATTTTCACCAAAACGATTTTCAGAGTTTGTAGGATTATTTCGGAATGGGTTACGCGTTGTTGTACCTTGTTGGTAATTTGTTGAAGCCGATCCATTCCTAGATATCTAGTATCTACACTCGTTCTCTGTGTGATTATTCCGTCCACAGAAATTGCATAAAATGTTATATTCCCTTTTTATGGGTTGTCCATTCGGAAAAGTGGACTGCATGTTTCGATAACACGTGTCCTGTGTGTGCCCTGGCTTACCACAGGTTTGGCAGACTATACGATTAAATCTAAGATTTTCATTATATTGATATGACTTGGGAGAGTTGTCCATTCGAGCAGCATGTGATACTACATGTGCAATCGACTGTTTTAAATTGTTTCCCCCATGGACTTTAGCTAGTATCTTTAGCTGTTCGTTCTTTAGTCCATCTTCAAATGTTTGTACGGCCAATTTTATGTTTTCTTCTATTAAGTATTCCCTAACCACCGCGTCTGCTGTGATTTCACACGTGGCAGAGTTTAGAGTCCTTAGAGCATTCGCGACTCTATCGCCGTATTCCCGGACGGTTTCTCTGTAGTGTTGTTTCAGAGAAATCAATTCATTGTGTGCCGTCGACCGAGATTGCTCCTCCTTATATTCCGATTCTAATTTTTCTTTTAAATCCTCCCACTTAGCGATTTTGCTATACCTAATCAGATCGTATGCATGACCCTCTAGTCTATTTTTGACTAGCTCTAAAAATGTCTCGTATATATCCGGGTCTGCCTTCTTTATGAATCTAAATAAAACGTCTCCCCCGGAAATAAATTTACCTAAGTCGCAGGGTTTCCCGTCAAAGGTGGGGACGATTCTGAAAACATCAGAAATTCCGACAGACAGAGCCATTTCAGGGGTTTTACTGAGTATCTGTTGATAGTGGATTTGTTCTTCCCCCTGCCTAGCCGCCTGCCTCGTGTAATATGGACTCGTAATAGTGAACATTTAAAATAAAAGGCGAAAATTCGTTATCATTTCTTAAAAATATGGTTTTGGAAAAATTGGCCTTTCGTTTTGTTATTCAATATATATATATATATATGGAAAAGAACGATAAATGGGATCCAAAGCTGAAAAAGAAAATTTTCGACGAGAAAGAAAAAAACGGAAAGGTCGTCGAAATACTGAAATGAGAATTTTCAAAGAATATAGAATTTTTTTTCGTGTGAAAGGAGAGCTTCCAAGTAGAAAATATTCAAATATTCCTAAACAAAGTAGAGAGAAAAGTCGCTAGTAAAAAAAATTTTTACTCTACTAATTGTTGTCGTTGTACTGTTGATAGAAGTCTTTGTCTAGAGTGTTGCTGTGTTTTTTTTTTTTTCTTCAGTTTTCCTAAGTTGTTTCCTCTGTGTGTTTTTTTTTCTTTTTCGATTTTTTTTTTCTGCCAGGCAGACTTCACGTCCTAAAGTTGATTTGCTTATCCTGGTCTTGGCTGCTTTTTTTTTCTTTTTTTTCTTTGTTTTATGTTTACTTTGTTTTTCGTTGTTTTACGTTTACTTTTTTTTTCGTTGTTTTATGTCGGGGTTTTTCTTTTTCTTCTTATTATGGTTTGGTTATTTCTCTTGTGTGTTTTTTTTTCTCTCTTGTCGTGTAAAAAATTTTTGTTTTTGTTCTTATAAAAAAAAAATTTTTTTTTGTGCTGTTTTAAATTTTGTTTTCAGTTTTATTTTTTTCATCGGGATCCCGTTATCTGGGCATCCCACCGCTGCCACCAGTGATGATATCCGGCGCCGTGCTTCCTCGGATGAGGGAAGAGCGGGGACCTTTCTCCTTTATTTATTATTCTGCTGTCTTCAATTTGCGTTTCATTTATTTCAATTGATAATTAATTATCAAAGAAAAACTATTTCTTCTCTTTGATATTCTTTAATTGTTTATTTTAACTCTCAAACAGATACCACAAACTCAAAAACTCTAACTCACAACTCAAACTAAACTAAACTCAAACTGATACTTCTCAAAACTTAACTCTTCTTAAATGACTTCTTACTCCTTCAACTCCAAAACTAAAATTGATTTTACAAATGAATTTTTTCTCTACTTATAGAACATTGTGTTCTAATTTACTGGAAATTATAACATGAACAAAACACAAAATTTATCAAAGTCTCTGTGACTATTAAATTGAATAAAATTTGAACGAAAATCAAAGTTACTATGTTTTGAATGAATAAAAAGGTGCAGGTTATTAAATGTGCTGTAACTGGCAATATTGTGAATGTTTATGAATGGTATGTATTAAGTGAGAATGTAATATATGTTAAGGGAAGTTTTTAAGGATGTGTAAGAAGATTCAGTGTTAAATTTAATAAAGGGTAGTATTCTGGAATACAACAATAGTATTAGGTGTACAAATAAGTTTGCGCCGTTTTTTATAAAAATTTAGTAGTTTATTGTGAAAGAACGGTACATTAAGTTTTATTCAAATAATTGTCTATTATTAGGCACTACTTCTTCCTATCTTTCTGGCAGCATCCGGATTCCACGTCGGAAGAACACTTCATCATTTGAGGATATCCACGAATCGACCAATTTTTTTGGTATCTTCATATGTTGTAAAGTGCTGCTCGAATAGACCATGTGCTATGGATCGAAATAAGTGATAATCAGAAAGGGCAAGGTCTGGTGAATACAGCGGATGGAATAGGACTTCCCAATGAAGTGTTTCCAAATAGTTTTTCACGGGCACTGCAACAGGCGGACGAGCATTATCATGGAGAATAATAATTTCGTCATGTCTGGAGTAGTAATGGGCGCGTTTTTCCTTGAGTGGTCGCTTCAATCTCATTAATTGTGTTCGGTAGAGAACTCCAGTGATGGTTTCACTCCCACCAAATACACAGCATGAGTTTTTTTCCATGAATATTCGGTATTGCTGTCGATGTTGAAGCATGGCAAGGTGGTCCCCATGATTGTATCTTCTTTGGATTATCGTAGTGCATCCATTTTTCATCCCCAGTGACTATACGATCCAAAAAACTCTTCTTTGTTTTTGCCTGGCAAGCAGCATTTCACTTATGCAAAGTCGGCGTTCAACGTCTCTCGGCTTCAGATCGTATGGAACCGAATTTTCTTGTTTTTGAATCATCCCTAACGATTTTAAATGATGCGAAATTGCTTCTTAAGTTACATCTAATGTACGTGCAAGTTCTTTTTGCGTTTGGGATGATTCTTCCTCCAATATTGTTTCCATATTCCTTGTCTTCGTACACTTTTGGCCCTCCACTTTGTTCTTTGTCTTCCACGTCAAACTCACCGTTTTTAAACTTTTGAAACCACTCACGACAACTTCTCTCCCTCAAAGTAGCCTCACCATATGCTCCTACAAGCAATCGAGGCGCCTCAGCGCAGACTTTTACAAATTAAAAAAATAATCAAAAGTTCCGCAATTGACGCTTATTTGGTACAAAACTAGACATTTTTGCACGGAAAAAATTATATAAAGCTGATACAAAGTCACTAATATTTTGAAGTTATGTTGTTACCACGTATTTAACCTCACAATATTACGTTTGACATCTGATAATTTCTACATAATTTTCTGGTGCGGCCATATTTTGTCAGACGGCGGAATTCGTACACCTAATAATATTCTGTCTTTTTGATTGATTGAATAACGCATTTATTGTACAATAATTTAACAAATGTTGACATAGGACTAAAATGCTAAATCCTATTTTACAATGTTTTCTTATTCTTAAAATAATTTACTGGCTGTACACGAGCACTCTAAATTACAGAATTCAATTTTGTGTAATGCCTTTCGGCGTACAATAATATTTTCATATTTTTATATTTTTATATATTACCTATTACCCGAATATTTTAGAAGAAGTTCTCTCTCCGTAATTTGTTTTTTTTTTAATAATATAAGGTAAGAAAGTTTACAAAAAAATTAATAACAAACATATTTACAAAAATGTTAACATAAAGAAATTTTAAAACGAAAAGGAATCTAAATGAAAAATGGAAATGAAAAGGAAGAATAGATAAATATGAAAAGAGAAATGAGGAATGGGAAGGGATGGAGTAGCGTCTCAAGATCTTACTATATTTGGGGATATTAAATCCTTTCTTCATTGTCAATCCACCACCAGTTGGGATGGGATCGGTCATTTATAGATTTATCTCGATCGCCTCTTGCCATGTTAAATCGCAAGTGAACTGCAGCATTTGATATATCACTGTTATAAAGAATCCGTTTGTCCCTGGCACCACGAAAAGCGTGGTAAATAATAGGGACTCCGTGCTTGTTTTGGATGAGACCTTTTCTATCCAAGAGGGGAAACGCTTCTGGTGAGATAAACCCATTTTGGAGTGTATTCTTCAGGTACATGTCATTGGGGTAGTATGCTCCCGAGATAAGATTATTTTCGCTGCACATTGCCCTTGCAGTGTGACCACGAATAATTTTGATAATGAAATTGTCTATCCTATTTAGTCCTGATTTGTCATACAGTGTCTTATTAGGATAGAATTTCCTGTATTGAGACTCGGGTATTCTATGTTATCCGAGGCAGGAACGCAAGCACTGCCTCTCGAACATACGAAACTTTTCCATGTAGGATGGGGA
This sequence comes from Microdon myrmicae, assembly GCA_963931805.1. Lineage (NCBI taxonomy): Eukaryota > Metazoa > Arthropoda > Insecta > Diptera > Syrphidae > Microdon > Microdon myrmicae. The sequence continues at coordinate 89,663,729 of OZ007497.1, forward strand.
AACGTTGAACCACACCGGGCAACCATACACTAATATTGGACGAATAAATGCTGAGTACGAAATTATTTTAACTTTGTGATCTAGGAGACTATTTCGAAACAGACTTCTTGTCATTGCATATGCACTTTTAGCTGCGGAGAGGGCAGCTGCTATGTGCTTATCAAAGTATAGGTATTGACAACAGTTTTCATTTGCAGCGGAAGATTATTGCTTCCTGCAATGGAAAAGTTTTTCCAATTATGCCTTGTATCTCTTGAAGCTGTAGAAAGAGGTGTTCTGAAAAGGATGGTTTCTGTTTTTTGGAAGTTAATTTTCAATTTCCAAAAGCGCTTGACTTTATTGAAGTCGTCTTGAAGAAGTCTGTTAATGGCATCGATTTTTTTTTCTGATCTGTACACTACAATATCGTCGGCATATGCAATTGCATGATTAAGAGACCCAACTAAATCACTAGTATAAATATTAAAGAGAATGGGAGAATTCACGGCTCCCTCTTGTAAGCCATTTTTAATATGGAAAGTTTTATTGGGGATTTTGTCCCCACATTTTATCACAAATTGCTTATCCATTATCATATCGTAAATTATGTATAACAGATATTCGGGGAAACCTAGATTTTATAACTTATATACAAGTCCTTCTAACCATACTGTATCGAAGGCCTTTTCAAAGTCAACCAAACATCCGCCTGTGCATTGTCGTTTTGCTTTGTTCCACTGTATATCGGAAACAAGTTTTGTAGCTGCATGAACTGTGTCGTGCCCCGCTCTAAAGGCAAACTGGTTGTTCCGAATGATATCGTTTTCATCACACCAGTTTATCAATGCCTTATTTATGATTTTCTCGAATATTTTGCTAATGTTTCGAAGCAGACTAATCAAGCGAAGATTGGCTGGATTGCTCCTGGCCTTGCCCTTTTTGGGGATGGGATGGAAAGTATGCATTATTTAGAGCGTTATTGAACAAGGTAGTGTAAATTTTCACCCCTTCCGGAGGCAGATCTTTAATAGCTGTATTCGGAATACCATCTGTTCCAGAGGATTTCTTGTTTTTAATGGATCTAAGGATTTCCATGAGTTCATTCTTATTCACAAATATATTTGTGTGCAAATTTCTAAGCGGCGCATCCGCTCTATTGTTTTCATTGAAGATGGTGAAACTTTTGTTTTCGGAATGCCAACTTTGCCGTTCATTGTGCAGCGAAATATGGTTTTGGATAGCTCTGTTTTCGATATCGAGGTTAGAATGAATTGATTCATTCAGTTTGTGTACTGCCTCAAAACAGGCGCTAATCGAGTCCGCTTTCTCTTGCGGATCCTCGACTACTATTAGTTTTGGCGGGTGTTTTGGTCCTTTAGAAGGTTGGTTGTTGGCTAACACAAAGAACACACGGAAAAAATCGTTTTGGATCTATCTTTTTATTTTTATTGTTTATGAATTCAGTTTTGTTGTTACACTAAATACTGGTTTACAACACTACGGATCACCTAGCTGAGATACAAGTTCTTTTGTCACTCGACGCTACTTCTACACGAGAACGAATTTGTAATGGCGCGATAACGAATACTTTTCGGGAAAAGGTCACACACCAACGTACATGAAAATTAGTGCCCGTTCCTCCGGATTCTCTAGGTCGACTCTCTATTCGACGGATGCTCGAAGTAGACTAACTGTCTGCCCACACAGATATCCAGATTCAAAACTGGTATCTGTATCTGTACGGAAAAATTTCCCTATTCGATCTGCTAACAGAATTCCCGAAATCTCTGTTAGTAACATGCTATTTCATCCCAGGGGTAATTTCCTATTTTCCTGAAAGGAGAAAGTCATTCCTTGCATACGTCCTTATCGCCATCCGTGGTGGCGATCGAAATTCAGTTCGACGGTTGTCGATTGTGTGCCGCTTTATACGACATCTGGCGCGCAGACCGGAGATATTTAATGGTTGTTTGGACGTACTGTCCGTGGGTCTTGTTTGACTTTTGTCAATACAGCCGAAATCCATTAGATCTTTCTAATGGGGTGAAATTCAAAAGGGACCGTGGGATCGTATTAGATCCTTTGTAGGTTTTTAACCTCATACATTTTCCGAATTATCTCGTTGAAATAATTACGGTTGCCTACAATTTGGAAGCGGATAGGCGATATGCTTTATTGCATGAGGTTGCCGTTTCTTTTGTTTGCCGATGGATTTGATGGTCTTTGTGGCAGACCACCCGCACGTGCATCCGTTGGTCGGCTAATTTGCAGACAATAGCACCGTGTAACATCGTGTAGATGTTCAGGATTTCCGACTGTGCAGTGCTGGAGTGCGGCGCATTTCAGTCTTTGGGGATGGGATGAATGAATGTTTTCCTTTGTTTCAGGTATGCCATATTCGAATTGTTGAGCTTGACATTGAAAGCTTTGGGACGTTCAGTTCCTTGCTTTTTCGTGTCGGGTTCAACGTTGGCCAAATGTTTCAGGGCCCTAGCGGACTTAGTGGCACGCGTCTATGGGCGCGTGTAACGTAGAGTAGGTATGCTCCTTGGAGGGTAGGAACCCTACCTGGGTGGAATTGTGCGTTCTTCGTTGGAGTTGATGTGTTCCGGGGTGAGTCCTGAGTTCAGCAATATTTGACAATTCTCGGGAGTCCTCGGGACTCGAAGTCAGGGAATGTCATTATGATCGTTTCTTCTAAATACTGTATTTATTTGCGGAAACATATTCCCACCACTGGTTTTAATGGGGAGAATTTTACGTCTTGTGGTTTTACTCCGAGTGGTGTGCAAAAGATGGAAACGTGTATATACTTATATTCGTTGGGATATTACTTGTTGGACAGAGCTGTTTTAGGCTGTTATCCACACCTGTCTGCACCCAGTGGCTGCACGCAGTCCAACCGCTTCCCGCTTTAGAACGCCAGTGGCTGCCCGCCGTTGTCGCGCACAACCTCCCTCTGTTTGCCGGAACCTATTTAATTACTTGTAAGGGGGCTTACCCGAACTCTCCAATATTTCAAGTTCAACGACGTTCGGGACAGCCAGCCTTCGTTATGACGGCAGTCTCAGTTGCTCGCCAGTGTCTTCTGCCAACTCAAATTCAAACAATGATTTGCAATCAGTCCTTCATGGACGCGTTCTTAACTTTATTAATTTACTCTCTTTTACTTCCATGTAATTTTTAAACTTTCCTCCTTTACAACTTTTCAATCAAAAAATCCACGGGACGTTGCACTTTCTTCCTTTCTGACTTTTCAAAAAACTGTCTTTTTTCACATTCACCGTATTCAAAAAATGTTCTGTTCGACAACTGTCAACAACGGAACCATAACATACCGAATTTCAACATCTCCCTGTCTCTCTCATTTCGCTCTCCATTCACGTCCACCTCGAAAAACAAATTCGAACTCGAAGAACTGCACGATCCACACCCGAATCAGGGTGGGTTCAGAAACTCACTTCAGGATCATGCAATTCTTCCACCACCTTACCATCATACCATGTTGAAACAAAGTATTAAATTCAATTATTATTATTATTATTAAATGTAAATTATTAAATGATGGTGGTGGCCGACGTACGTAACACACCTCCCCCCCGCACAAGACTGCGTGCCATTCTTAGGAGAAGAATGTCACGCCGGAGAGTGGACGGCGGAGAGCAAACAAACAAATAATTAACAAACCAACCAATAGATAAATAGACAAATAAATAAACATGCCTAGGTGTTAAGGTTAGTAAGGATTTTCTATATATTTCGTACTACTTATACATTAGGGTTAGTGGAACAAAATAAATAATGCTTAAGTGCTAATGTTAGTACTGATTATACTACTTATATATCATTGTTAGTAGGAAATAAATAAATCATGCTTAAGTGCTAATGTTAGTAATGATTATACTACTTATATATCAGGGTTAGTGCAAATAAATAAATAAATAAATAAATAAATAAATAACACGTAGGTATTAATATAAGAGGGGGAACAACCGACAAGCACTTCACAAAACCAAGGACAACACAAACGTCCGCGGCGGGTCCGACACCCAATCCGATGGTCCGACCAAAAGCTCGACCGCCCACACGATCCGGTTAGGACTCCCCCGCCAAGGCGAGGTGATCCCCTCTCGTTCAACCATTCCAAAATGTCACCCGGCCGGCGAAAGCGTCCCGCTCCTATATATTTACTTTAATACTCCTGTTTTTGGACTCGGTACTTGCCCCGGTCCATGGGTTGGTAGATCGGGGGTTTGTCCCGTTTCGGCGGCAAAACCTACCATCACCCGACATTATAGTGCGCTTTCGCATTTGCATATTTGCGATCCAACCCCCAGCACTGGGGTTTGCCTCTGCAGTCTGCGCTGGGACTGCGCCTGCAGCATTAGGCCTGGCCTTAAAGACTTTTCGTCAGACTCTCAAGTTGGTATCCCTCGACGAAGGTCCTTTACAAGGACGAAGATTCCGGAGGGTAACCAGAGTCTGGCCAGCTAGGATCAGGGTCTCCAAGTTACAGGAAGGCTCATCCTTTCCTTATTTGTTTTTTATAAAGGGTGTTGTCTATAACTATGTTATCAACGTCCGCTGTTCTGGGTTCATCCAGATGACCCTTTGGGTAGCACGTGGTCGAACAGCTTTTCGCAGCCCTCCCCTGTATGGGTAGGGTCTCCGGGCGAGTACCTGCCGCAGTATCGACCTTAACAGGTCCCTTTGTCACGTCTCCCCGTTTGGCTGCCACATGTTCAACCCTTCCCGTCCCATAGTTGACAAATTGAATGGAGAATGGCACGGGATTTACGGTCGTTCGGGGAAAAACCAAACAACCACCCGGCCCGTCTACCTTACAATTCCGAGACAGGAAGTCGTACCCCAACAATCCGTCTTCCTCCAAACCCGGCAAGGAGTCTACTATTTGGAAACTGCAGGGAATCTCATGGTGCAACTTGAAATTTCCAGTGCAACATCCCCTCGACTTACCTTTGACAAACAGCGCTTGGAGCGTTGTAGATTTATGCACATCCATGCCATATCTAGGATGGAGTGCCTTCAGCTTCAACAGGCTGATCTCAGCGCCGGTGTCCACGATTAGGCGCGTAGGGTTCCTACGGCCAATGTCTAGAGGGAGAGCGACAATCGGGACTCGAGTCGGCGAAAGCTGAGAACAGTTGGAGCTGGGTTTCGTTTTTAGTGCGGTCGGGTAGGATCTTGCCGACCCGACCTTGGGGAGTTTCCCGAACTCTCCCATTTCGCCTTATGTCGACACTCTGCCGCCTTGTGAGTGTGTCGACCGCAAAACTCGCACAATGTTCCGCTCCTCCGTTCAGGAATATTCCGCTCGGGAGTCCCACTGGACTCCGAACTAGCGGAACTGGAGCTATTCTTTCTGCCCACTTTGGGCCCAATGCGCCGGGGCTGCCATTCCCGGCTCCCCGCGCTGCCTGATGCGGCATCATGCCTCGCATCCGTCTTTGAGGATTTTGAGTCCATGGAGTCGGGTCGCCTACCGCCACCGCTCGGCACGGACAGCCGTCGCCCATCATCTCCATCCACCTTCCGAGAATCCCTACTTTCCGCGCTATCATTACCGGCGCCTCGATTTCGCCGACGCTGCCTCCGACGCCCTCTGCGCCTATTTCTCGCGCCCGCCCCAGTCTCCACACGGGTGTCTTGCTCTCGGCTCGCAACAGGTGCTGTTCCGCCGTGCCGCTTGTGGGGAGAACCCTGGGAATGCTGTTGTTTTTCCCACCTTTGCCTGTATTCGCACCCGCGCAAGCTATGACCCAGTCGGGTACAAAACTCGCAACAGCACCGGACGCTGAATACTCTGGGGCCTGATGTCGCCGGCCCGCCGCCCGTAGACGGGGGCTGCGGCTCTGGTAGGGCTCTCCGCTGAAACGGTGGTCGCTGATAAGGCGGTTCCTGCCGTGCGAATCCGCCCTGCTGACCTCTACCCCTGTATGTGGTCTGGGGACCGCGCGTCCTCGTCGGACGATCCGGGCAGTCCACTATATCGTGGCCATACCGCCAACACTCGCGACAGAAGGGAGTGTTTCGTCTTTGTAGACACTCGTCGTACACGTGACCCCTCAGATTGCAAAAATTGCATATTGTCTGGGATTCCAGGGGGTGCGCCGATCGACCAACCGGATCCCTGAACGGATTGTCCCGACCCGATCGATCTCCAGGCACATACGCCCCTTGAGCCAAACCCTGCGACCCTTCACTCCGACTCGAGGAAGACACGGTATTTGACCACGCTCCCTCGCCAGGGGAGGCCGGAGCATAGGCACCAGCATCCCGTCTATAATTGAGAGGCCCGTACGACTGCTCCCGAACGAAACCATCCTCCCCCCGTCGACGACTATCAGGCTCTTCGGTCGGCAACACGAATGACACCGCCCGGGGATTTAGGTTCGATAAAACTGGCGCCGGCGCCGCGGTGTAATCCCTAGAAGTGGAGGATGAACTTTCCAAAAGGGTCGAGCAACTTCCTGGTCCTATCTCTAATGTTTCTGACGCTGTCGGCCGCGCATCCACAAACAGGTCGTCCTGCCTCAGCATTTCCCTTCGAGCTCGCTCAAATCCGGTTAGGTGGTCCACCAGGCTACGAAAGGGGACATTACCCAACGTGAGGAGGAAGTGCTTTAGTCCTTCCTCCCTCAGACCCCTTACCAACACCGGTTTGGCCATGCCCTCAAGCTGGCTGGCGAAGACGGACCTACCCTGGCGACCATAAAAGCGCTCAGCTGCCTCCTCGCACCGTACCACGGCCCGCTTCACTCGGGAAACAAAACCTCGGAAGGAAGTTGTCGCATTTTGGAAAGTTGTGCACACAACTCCTCATACGACACCCGGGGCTCGTAGGCCTCTCTAAGACGCTGTTCCGCTTCAAGGAATGTCGTGGGTGGTCTCTCCTCGAACATCCGATAGGCCTCGCCGCTCAGCCTAGAGGGCAGCCACCGGAGGAAGGTATGTTCCTCCTCCACCGCCAGCCCATCCAAGGTCCTTCTACAGCCCTTGAGAAACGAAGAGAGTCTCTCGGCCGTATCCGGTCCTTCCTGTCCCGAAAACATGGGGACCGCCTTCGACACAAGGTCGAAAACCCTATCCGTGCCCAGCATGGTCCGTACAGGACATGGTTGTGGGCCCAGTTTAAAATACGAGGGCATCGGCGAGTCCTCCATGCTCCCGACAGGGTGTTTGCCGACGGTGGGAGGGGGGCGCGCTGGCGATCGGTCGTCCACAAATTCGTCCCTCGAATCATGGAACGCCTCCGGATCCACCTCGTCAACCGGCGGCTCGGGAAATGCCTCGGGTCGGGCCCGGGCAGGAGTGCCCTCTCGGACATCCCTTTGTCGCTGCCTTGTCTGCATCTGCCGGCCGTCCAACCAAACCTAAAATTCACGATCCCAAGACCAAAATCGGAAACTCAACAAACCCTACGGCAAACAGTAAAGCCGGGAAACACAGTCTAACTCCGAGCTCTAACAAAAACACAACAACAAACACAACTCGTCCAACGAGAGAATCAACTCGAACGCGACAGAACCAATCCGTACACGAGCCGTCCGGCTATCGGACACAAACCCAAAATGTCTGTTCCGAACAACGTTCTATTTCGATATTTTCCGACTGCTAAAGATCGCACACGAGTCGAGGGGGCGCGAAAAACAACAAGGAATACGACTTCTAGAACAGGCAACAAACACTCCCAAAGGGGGACTACCACTCTATTCGCAGCCGCAAAACTGCAGACCGGGCGAAAGACCGCACAACACAAATGACCACTACACCATACGAGAAGAGAGAGAGAGAAAGGGGGAAGCAAACATAATAACCACTTTTTGGTCACCTTTGCAACACAACAAAAAAAAAAACAAACGAAATCCAAACGCGCAGCCGAAAAGGAAGAAAAGCAGAATCACAATTCCAAGCAAAAAATTTAGAGCTCGATCAAAGTTAATATTGAAAATCACAAAAAATATCTCCCATTGACATCTGGTACACAAAAATGAATAAATAAATCAATAAATAAATAAATAAATAAGTTAAATCGAAACATCAAAACAACAGCTTAAAACTAAAACCAAAACAATTCTACTATAATTAACATACAAATTTTTCCACTTCACGGTAAAAAATTAAATAAATAAATAAATAACAAACGTTAATCGATTCGGAGGAGGAAAAAGATAACAAAAAAAAAAAAAAAAATTTACTTCTTTTCCACGCCCTTCACTGCTGTTCTCTGGTGTCGTGTTGTATACCGTGGTTCCACTCTGTATCAGGGTGATTTCCTTTATCTACACCTGATCCTGTCCGCAGCGCCAATTCTTGTGGTTTTACTCCGAGTGGTGTGCAAAAGATGGAAACGTGTATATACTTATATTCGTTGGGATATTACTTGTTGGACAGAGCTGTTTTAGGCTGTTATCCACACCTGTCTGCACCCAGTGGCTGCACGCAGTCCAACCGCTTCCCGCTTTAGAACGCCAGTGGCTGCCCGCCGTTGTCGCGCACAACCTCCCTCTGTTTGCCGGAACCTATTTAATTACTTGTAAGGGGGCTTACCCGAACTCTCCAATATTTCAAGTTCAACGACGTTCGGGACAGCCAGCCTTCGTTATGACGGCAGTCTCAGTTGCTCGCCAGTGTCTTCTGCCAACTCAAATTCAAACAATGATTTGCAATCAGTCCTTCATGGACGCGTTCTTAACTTTATTAATTTACTCTCTTTTACTTCCATGTAATTTTTAAACTTTCCTCCTTTACAACTTTTCAATCAAAAAATCCACGGGACGTTGCACTTTCTTCCTTTCTGACTTTTCAAAAAACTGTCTTTTTTCACATTCACCGTATTCAAAAAATGTTCTGTTCGACAACTGTCAACAACGGAACCATAACATACCGAATTTCAACATCTCCCTGTCTCTCTCATTTCGCTCTCCATTCACGTCCACCTCGAAAAACAAATTCGAACTCGAAGAACTGCACGATCCACACCCGAATCAGGGTGGGTTCAGAAACTCACTTCAGGATCATGCAATTCTTCCACCACCTTACCATCATACCATGTTGAAACAAAGTATTAAATTCAATTATTATTATTATTATTAAATGTAAATTATTAAATGATGGTGGTGGCCGACGTACGTAACATACGTTTCCATTCTTCATTAACTACTGATCTTTAGTTGTCACGAATCAGTTTTTGAACTTTTTAATCAATGACTTAATTGCCTTTATTTCTTGGCTATAAGGATCGCTGAATTGTCTATAGAGCAGTTTCAGCTGGGAAGGCAGAGCGCTTTTTTGTCTTACAGGGCATCAATAGTTGTATTTCTGTATCTATTAAAATGCTCCTCCATGTGAGTCGCTTTTGGAATGGAACGGTGGATTGTTTTGATGACAATGTTGTCAATCGTTGAGAGATAATGGTCTATTTACTCATTTCGAAGGTTTCGATTAATCGGAGAATCTACACCATTGGAGCGTAGTTCTCTTTTTATTATACGATCAATGCGCGACCAATGTGCTTTTCGGAAAATGAAGGAATGTATCTGGTCGTACAAGTATTGCATGTTCGTTTGGAACATGTAAAACGGCGCCGAGGCCGTAATGGTCACTATCATACCCGATTGTGCGAAGGCAATTTCGAGTCTCTAGGTCCGTGCCTAATAATTAGTCTAACTAGTAGTCTCTCGTCCATCATAAGTAAGTCCAGAAAGGAGTTTCCTCTTGGATAAGATGGTGTACTTGTAGCGTACAATTCTAGTTTATATTCTGTTGCATTTGTTTGCCACCAGTTGAATAGTGCATTACCTCTTTTGTTCGGCGTGATATCACCCCAAGCACTGTGTTTGGAGTTGAAATCTCCCGCCAGAACAAAATAATTATTTTCCGAGTCTAACTTGAGATTACGAAAAAGGGTATCCAGTTCGGTGATAAATTGCGAACACTGAGGAGTTTCAGGTGAATACACGGATACCACGTATAGATGCCTTTGACTTTTCAAAGGTATATCTATAATGCAAGCTTCCAGCAGCTGGAATTTGTATACAGCTGTGCTGTAAACGACCTTGTGGTGAAGGCCTTTCTTAAATAAGACAGCAACTCCACCTCCTTGTGTGGCGTGTGGACGATCTCGTCTAATGACTTTATAGTTTTTGTAGCCCAATTGTGGTTTAGCTTGGTTTCGCTAGCTAGAAGCACATCGGGGCATTCGGCTTCAAGCAGGTTACCGAGATTATCCCCCCTTTCCACGTGGATTAGTGAATTCACATTCACAGTAATAATTTTTAGTGTTAAATTAGTTGGATAATTCATTGTGGTATGTTGGATTGTCTGACAACAAGGACGAAGAAATAATATCTATTCGGGCCGCTTGTTCAGTCAGTTTTTTTTTCAAATCCAGCAATCTGCCCTTGTATGGCTAACAGAATTGCTCTAATATCTGAATTTGCCTCTGGAGCGGGCGCTTTAATGACGTTGCGTGAAAGTTCCGCCAAGACAATGAAGAACGGCAACTTGCGGTTGCGACTTCGGGAGAAAGAAGTGAAGAATGGCTTCACATCAATGAATTTTAAGCTGTCATTTTCGATGGTTTGTAGTTCCGAGACGAGTTCTTCGGGGGAAAAGGAAGGATCAACTCCTTTAAATAACATGGAGATAGTTTTCTCCAATTTAGGTGTGTACGTGAAGTACTCACTACTTGCTTCCCTTGGAGCAGATTTAATTTTATGATAATCATCTAAACTATCACATAAAAAACTTATTTTATTATTATTAAAATTTTTCGTTTTAAAATTTCTACATGTTAAATGTTCCATAAAACTAACTATGATGGGAGGCACTTTCTCCTTCTTATTGGCTGCTGTTTGTTGTTTTTCCAGCAGTTGTTGCTGCTGCTGTTGCTGTTGCTGTTGCTTCTGCTGCTGTTGTCGTTTCTCCTCTTGCTGTTGAATGTTGCTTTCCGATAGGGCTTTTTTAATTTGTCGTTCCAAATCGTTCTTCTTTTTGGAAAGCTCCTCTTTTTTTATATAGCTCCGCAATAAAGTGAGCACGTTTGACACCATTTCTGTATTGCTGGTTTTGTGGTTTTCTGTTGCCATTTCTTTAAATTTATTCCCTTCTCCGGAATATTGAGGCTTATCAGGAGTGGTCATTCCTTCTCTGGGAGTTTTTTCTTTGTTGGTTGGGTTGGCTTTATGCTGTTTGGCAAGGAGGTTTGGCTGGGCTTTGGGCCTCCTCTTTAAAATTACAATTATAACATTGCTTTTCTTTTTTCCATTATTTGTTTCCACAGTTAGTTCAATTGTTTTATTTGTGAAGCAACATGCGGAGAACATCTGCTTTCACACGCATACACATTAACACACACACAGTTTTTTATTGGCCGTTCGGTATTATAGCGTTTCGAAATAATAGTGAAGAAGAACGTGTGATTCAAACTGACGCTATGACAGTTTGAATCACCCAAAAAATCGAACCTAAGCGTTACCCATCAGGCTACTGACCGTGTTTAGAATTCGATTTCAAAACTCGACTATACTCCACTGATGTGAATTGTTATGTTATCGCTTGGTATACGGCTCTGATGTATTTTCTTATTCGATTTTTCGTTCTGTGCTCTGCTCTATTTTGCTTGTGAATTGTGTGTGTATCTGTTAGAGTCGCCACGGTATATACACAGCGGTAGACACGTCAGCACACACGTGTACGCCACAATACTGTAAATTTGTTGTGGACGAGCGGCGAACGATGAGTTTTCAACGAGAGTTTTAGACGGGCACTTGGCACATGTCGTTTCATTTAAAGTTACACCCTCTTTTTGGGTTTAATTAATATTAATTATATGTTTTACGCGCACCTTGCACAACACTTTGGCTACGAGTTCAATGACTATACAGCCGTTCTCAGTGACGGCCACACTGTTTGCACAATTCACACTTTCACACACAGGTGCACAGGTATCCTTCGAACGTTAGCTGAGTTGTGTAATAATATTTTGTCCACAAGCACGTGTGCATTGTTTTTCAGCCTACCTCCGTATATTTATTGCAATGTCATATAGTTTTTATCATTTATTTTTTTGTGTCAATTGGAGTTGGCATATGCTTGCCCTTCTCCTCTTTATTTCGCGTGGGCCAAAGTAGCGATATATTGGCGCAAGGCTAATGACCTTGCCCGGAAAAACAAATTATTACGGACAATTTAACAAGTCTTAGATAAGGACCGGGTACCGGTGGAGAGACTTGCTAAATAAAGCCAAGAGATGATCCCTGTTGTAGTACCGATGATGGTGAAAGCACCAATATATAGGATTACCCACTGGACCCCCGATGTTTTAAGTGCAAATGAGCAAGTGCACGAACCCTTCAAACCTAGCATTTTTAATTTCGTTCCACTTCATTGTTGAACATCGTTTCGCTCTAATGTTCAGATGCACTACCAGCACCAGTCTTTCCTTATACAGCAGGTTGATCCGCGTTCTCGCGTACGTATACAAGCCGTGTGATTTCTCGCCACTTTCTTTTCTTCGCAAACTCCGAAGTTTTTCCAGACAATTCTGGTTTTGCAAACGAGGAGTTGCCTCAAAATTTATTCGACCCGCTGGATTACACTGACACCAAGACTGCGGGCATGCGCAGGCCGAATAAAAAAGGGGAGGTAGCCACATTATGACCCCATTCTGCAGATAACCAACCACTCAAACGCATGCCAGCTAGTTTCCAATAAGGAACAATTACTCAAACTTTCAGCCCTTCCTAATAAACGTTTTTTGAAGGAAATCTATTTGAATTTCGTTGTTAATTCTTAACAAATAATAATTATAGGATTGAATGACCTTCCGTGGCGTTTAATTTGCGTGTTTTTGCTATTTGTACATTTTATCCAAAATTATTATTCATACTTATAACCCCGCCACTTACCGATTGTTGTGTATGCCTTCTTTGTTGTATCCATACCACCATTCAAAATACTCTGCCGACATGTTTGGAACTATTTAACACAAGCGCAGTTTCAAAGTGGACGAAAAAAGACAAAATTAATAAAAATGCGAGCTTAAATACGAAACAAAAAAGTTTACCAAATTTCGAGTTCCCTTCACGTTAACATCAGGACTCGTGACTGAAATCAGAGTAACATCTTTCATATCCACTTTCCAGAGTAGTCCAGCTAAAGTTTGCTCATATCGGTAATGCCTGTAGGACAAAATGATATAAATCACGTCTCAAGCCCAAATAAGAAGGTATTGACTACTTAATAAACAAAACGCAAGCGATGATTACAAAAAAACTTATTGAAATTCCTGGCAGAATGTACTTCCATTCGATTCTTCTCGTTTTGCAGAGATCTCCAGAAAAGCCACAGATTGGTTCCGCTAGTGGAGGTCTGCCCTTCAGCCACTGTATTGGTCGGTCTGATTTAATATATCGGAATTCCTGTAATCAAAATAACCATCAGGATAACATTAAGTTCATGGAGTTGGTGGATTTAAGTTACGGGGAAAATCGACTGTTTGTTGAAAACAAAGTATCCCACTGGCTGCATTGACATTTTTGCTAGAGACCTGTGGCCCATGTCGTCCTGCAATGTTATGACAGTATAATTGCCTTCTGCGTCACCATTCGGATCGATATGTACCTAAATAGAACATTTCTTTTTAATATCCACTGACCAGCGTCTACTTCACATTATAAATTACATCGAAGCCTTGAATTGAATGATAGGTTCTGTTAAAGACACGACTCATGACCAAGCGACCATCCCGGATGTCTCCGCCATTCTGCAAAATCTCTGTAATTGCTCGAGCGTATATCATTACAGTATCATATAAATGAACCCCATAGATAGGAACCTATAATTTTATGGACCATTTAAAGTTTATATCTAAATTGAATGTGTTTGCCTTACCGACATGTTGTCGAAGACTCGTTCATGATATGGTACCAAAAAAGGACTTTTACGGGCGTAGTCCTTGATTTTACTGCAAATTTCCCTAAATTAGAGGATAATTTGATGAAATTGGGCAACATGCAAACAAGACGTTTAGTTTCAAAGCTAATCACCTGAGGTTTGGATTCTGAGGGTAAGACATGCTAATTTTGACTACTGAGCGAAAGGAGTTTTTGTCCAGGGACTTATTTTTATAGCGTTTTATATAGGGATCCAAATAATCTATGCCGAATAAAAAGAAAAAGGTAAGATGAGTTGCTACAGAGGGTATCGTGACGTTTATTTGTTTATTTAATAATTATTTTGAGGGAATTGCTTAATTACTAAGACTACTCGGATTTTAATAGGTTTTTCTAAGAAATCGATGAGAGCCTTCTTCAAGTCCTGGCAGAAATAATTGAAACATGTCCCCTCACTAGGGACCGTCAGTATGCTTTTCACGGCTATTCATAGAATTATAACATCAAACAGAACTGACAATCTCAAAGCAACAGAACCTTATGTACCTTATGTGTGCTGTGAAATATTATAGACTCCAACGTAAATTTACAGTTTTTTTTGGAATAAGTAATAAGCTTTGTAAACTTTTTATCAGGAATGGTAATTAATTTTTCGGAAATTTCATTCATGTTGGTTAGATACAACCAAGTCGAATCAAACGACGCGGTTATGTGGTAGTTCCTGGTGGGTCAGTGCGTCGACATGGACGCTGGTTCTACCTCCAGTCCACGTTTTGGTTCGATGGAGAAAACTGGTCGTCGGTGAGTGGAGATTAAAAGCGCGGATGTTGTTATTCCGAAGGAGTAGAGCACAAAAGCGAACACAGTAGCTCTCCAATTAAAACACACTGATGTAATTTTGGTACTTTATTGATCTTGATTCTTGTACTTTTGATCACACTATGTCCTTTAAGTTATCACCACTTGAATGACTAATGATTGTTAATTGCTTTAATTCTTACTATTGCCCGGCTTTACTATTACTAGAACATCACACGATGGCTTTAATATTAATGGGACATCACACGATTTGCAATCACTGGAAAACTCGATTTGTACTAAAGTGCAAAGAAAGATAAGGCACAGCTCGGAGCTTCGACACCGAAACGCACTCCACGAAAAATGAAATCTGACTGACTATTTAACGCTCACAAAAGAAAAGGGACACCTAAAGAAAACCGCAAAAGGGGAGGAGCCACACGATTAACTCGAGGTAGTTAATCGTGATTGGACCGGGGAATAGGCATACATTATGGATGTGTGTGTATGCCTCGCATACGATCGTCCGGCGACCGAGGATGGATGCCAGCATCGCAACTGCATCTACCACGAATGCAAACAATGAATATCTGGGGTGAAAATGACACGAACCGAAGATCTGGTCATCCTATGGGAAGCCATAAATCAACATTTCGGTTGATGGCGTGAATTCCCTTAGGTCCGGCGACGGGTGGCGGCCGTTAATAGGGAATTGTATATTCACGACACTCTGTGGTGCAAATGCGTTGTTTAGATATTGCAACGAATATAGGGTGCAGCCGTTGCCAGATGTTGAAAGTAAACACTTGCTGGCTGCATCCAATTCGTTGCTTGTTTGCGGTCCCTAATCGGTGGGGACCGATGATAGGAAACCAGCTATTGCTGGTAATTAGGGAAATGTTTGGTTTGCCTCAGCCGAAACCTTGTCGGCGGTGGCAAACCAATGGGACCTAATAGCCGCATGCCAGGGGTGCCATGGGCAAACAAGAAAACGAGTAAACAAAGAACTCTTTGTTGATGTTGTTTCCATAGCATAAGGCTATGGAAACGAGATGCCCTGGGTAGAAAGCATGCCTGGGGATGAGATTACAAATGCCACGGCTATGTGATAATCTTTGCCGTGGACTTAATGTTTTTCAAATATCAATGCCTGCCCGAGGATAAATTTCCGATGCCACGGCTAAGTGATAAGCTTTGCCGTGGACTTAATGTTTTTCAGAGATCATGCCTGCCCGAGGATAAATTTTCGATGCCACGGCTAAGTGATAAGCTTTGCCGTGGACTTAATGTTTTTCAGAGATGGTGATGGAGAAAAAGGGGTTTGGAAGGAAAACCCCCCACCGAATAGGTAAGCTGCCTAACGGATATTCATAACAGTTATCCGATTGGGTAACTGTATTAATTCCAGCGATTTGGCTGGGGGTAAATGCCGTAGCAAGGTTACGCAACCTTGCTGAAGTTCGACTTAGAGGTGAGTCGGTTCGCCTGGAATAGTGGGGATCGAATGATGTATGGCTCTTCGGGCCCTGAAAAGCCCCACATCACTCCCTCCCCAGTGACGTAGTCACGAAACAGGTAAGGCAGGTTAGGAGGAGGTTAGTTGGGTATGGGCGCGCGCTTGAGCGCGAGTACGGGGAGGTTGGGCTGGTGGAGTAGGAGTGGTGTCAGCAGATGGGGGTGGTTCTGGAGCGGAAGCTTCCCGAAAACAGGGCTTAATCCTTCCGACGCTGACCGTGGATCGCTTGCCTCTGATGTCGATCTCGAAGACGCGGTCACTGATGCGGCGGAAGACTTTGAATGGGCCATCATACGGTGGGTCGAGAGGTTTTTTGACCTTATCCACCCTGACAAAGACGTGCGTGCAGCTGTGCAGTTCAGGGTGGACGAAAAGTTTTTTGGAGCCGTGCCTGGTTACAGGGGTTGCCCTAACCTTACGTAGCAGGTCACGGAGATGTCCCAATTCACGAAGTTGGTCACGCGGTGTTTCGCCATTCAGGAAAAGTTCTCCTGGAAGAAGGAGGTTGGTACCGTAGGTAAGCTCTGCTGCCGAAGCACCCAGGTCCTCCTTAATGCTTGTCCTCAGGCCGAGGAGGACGGTTGGTAGGGCGTCAAACCATTGTGTGTCATTATGACACATGAGTGAGGCTTTAAGAGATCTGTGCCAGCGCTCTATCATCCCATTTGATTGCGGGTGGTAGGCGGTGGTACGACTTCTTTGGCAGCCGAGAAGATTTGTTAGCTGCCTAAAAATTGTCGCCTCAAATTGTGGACCTCGGTCCGAAGTTATGGTGGTTGGTACACCGAAGCGTGTGACCCAAGTTGAATAAAAGGCCTTGGCGACTGATTCGACAGTAACTGCCCGGAGAGGTGTCGCCTCTGGCCATCGCGTGCAGCGATCCATCATAGTGAGGATATAAGAAAATCCTCTTGATGGAGTAAGCGGTCCCACTATGTCTATGTGGACATGGGCGAAGCGTGCCGTGGGAAGCTTGAATTGCGCTGGCTCCAGTACATTATGTCGCGCTACCTTACAGCGCTGGCACTGGAGACAAGCACGGGCCCAACCGGTGAGATCTTTGTTCATCCGGGGCCAAATGAATTTGCGACGGACAGCAGCGGCTGTTGCTCGGCCGCTGGGGTGGGCTGGGTTGTGGTAAACCTGGAACACGCCCTTACGAAGTTTCTCGGGAATGTAAGGTCTAGCGGTTCCAGTGGAGACATCACACCAGATTTCGCCCAAAGGGTCGCGAAGGGTAATTTTCTTGAGCTCTAGTGCCGTATCGGCAGTTAGGAGGGACTTGAGCTGTTCGTCCTCCTCTTGAGCTAGGGCAAGGTCAGTGTTATTCAAGGCGGTACGCAAATGAATCGTATCGATTCGAGAAAGGGCGTCCGCCGTGACGTTTTGTTTACCGGAGATATGCCTTATCTCCGTAGAATATTGCCCAATGGGGTCTAATTGACGCTCTTGTCGGGGGGAGGCATTTCCCGACTTCTTCCGGAACGCATAGACCAATGGCTTGTGGTCTGTTAAGATGGAGAGTGAGCGACCTTCTATCATATGACGGAAGTACTTAACAGCGCTGTAGATCGCGAGTAATTCACGGTCGTAGGCGCTGTAACGTCGCTCAGTGGGACTCAGCTTCCTTGAAAAGAAACCAAGTGGTTCCGGTCGGCCTTCAATGTCCTGTTCAAGGACGGCTCCGATTGCGGTATCCGATGCGTCACATTGGATGGAAAGTGCCGCTCCCTCGAGGGGGTATCGGAGTAAGGTGGCATTTGCCAATTGTTCTTTGGACAGTTGGAATGCTCTATCAGAGACTTCTGTCCAATTAATGGGGCGCTTATCATTGCGCTTAGCTCCTTTTAAGAACTCATTTAGGGGAGCTTGAACCTGGGCAGCGTTCTTCAGTGTTGGGCGGTAAAAGTTAAGGATGCCCAAAAATCGACGAAGCTCACTCACGTTAGTAGGCCGGGGATACTTCATGAGGGCCTCCACACGGTCTGGTAGTGGGCGAATGCCCTGGTTGTCAACGACATAACCCAGATCGGTGATTTGCTCCTTGGCGCATTGACACTTATCTGGGTTGATGACAAGACCGAATTCACGGAGGCGCTCTAGGACCTGACGTAAGTGGCGTTTATGTTCGGCGTGGTCTTTGGAGGCGATGAGAATGTCATCTAGATATGCATGGCAGCAATTAAGACCACGTAAAGCCGTGTCGATGTAACGCTGGAATGTCTGTGCGGCATTCCTGAGGCCGAAAGTCATCACTTTGAACTCGAAGAGTCCGAAAGGTGTAATGACTGCGGTCTTGGGGATGTCTTCTGGTGCCACCGGAATTTGATGGTATGCCCTGGTGAGATCCAGGGTAGTGAAGACATTGCACCCTCGTAACTTGTACGAAAAATCGTAGAGGTGTGCAATAGGGTATCTGTCCGGGACAGTTGCTGCGTTCAACAGCCTGTAATCGCCACATGGGCGCCACTCACCAGAACGTTTCTTCACTAAGTGGAGTGGGCTTGCCCAGGGACTGTCCGACGGTTGGCAGATACCTAGTTCGATCATATGCTCGAACTCCGCGCGCGCCGCACGTAATTTTTCAGGAGCCAGTCGACGTGGACGCTGGCTCACCGGGGGACCACGTGTTTCTATATGATGAAACACCGTGGCTTTGTGTCGGCGTTGGTGTACTAACAAATTCCTGTACCATGACCTGAAATGGGTCTGTGCACTCTGTAGCCCCTGAAGTTGCCGCTGGAGATGCCGTCATGGGCAAGGGGGGTGCGGTTGGAGCCACTAGTCTGTTATGAGTCGAATCGACCAACAGATTATGTGCACCTAATAGGTCGGAACCTATCAGGGGTTCATTCACGTCCGCAATGACGAAACGCCAAGTGATCGGACGACAAAGACCCAATTGCAGTGTCAGCTTTTTACGTCCGTACGTAAGTATCGGCGTATTATTCGCAGCTGACAATTTAAGTGCGGCTGGCACGCGGTTACGCGGAGCAAACGATCGCGGGAGGACTGAAATATCGGCGCCGGTATCGACAGTAAAAGCGATATTCAGTTTAGAATCCCGGATGGTTAGGCGACTTATCGTATGGGTGCCGGCCGATTGCGCAAGGGGGTCGGTCGGCAAAATTAGTTTAAAGAGCGCCTCTGGTTGGTGGAAGATTGCGTCCAACCACAAGGCGCCTTGCAATTGAATGCGCGATCACCATATCGTTGGTGATTGGCGCACCAAGGCAGAGTAACGGCATTATCAGGTATATTCTGCCTATTGGTATTGCCGTTACGGGGAGGTCGAGCCGGAGCTCGCTGGGAATTGGCCCGGTAAGGCCATTTTGGGTGGAATTGGCCCTCTGTGGGGCATTTTGAGGGATATAGGCCCTCTGAGGGGCAGTTTGGAAGGAATTCTGCCGATTGAGAGGACGGCTCGGCATGGCACGATTCTGGGCGCCTCGAGGATTGTTTCTCACCTCCGCGCGAAATTGACTTATCTCGCGGAGGAGTGAGGTTTGGAGCGCCAGGTCAGCAGGAGTTAATTGTGGTGGCGAACTTCCTTGGTTAAATACGTTGGGGCCTGCCTCTGGATTCCCCTGAGGGAAATTGGTTGAGGCGGGCCTTCTATGAGGTAATTGAGTTTGAGGAGGATGGAGAATTGGGACCAATTGAGGGGCTGTGAAAGGCAGACGAGGGTGCCGTGTAGGCTGGGCGGCGTGTTGAGAAACCGCCGCTACCTGGTACGCAGGAGGCTCAGAATACTGATCTGAGCTTTCCATAATTGCGTCCGCAATTTTGGATAAATAGCCCAAATTCTGATTGGGTTGGGCTATAAGTGCCAAACGGGCATGTTGGGGAAGACACCTCAAAAAGTGAGGCCTTATCAGGTCGTCCCCAATCCTGGTCCCCGCTATAGAGCGTAAATGGGTCAGGAAAAGAGATGGTCGCATCCCAGAAAGGTTGGTTACAGCGGCTAAGCGCTGTTGCCACACACTTCCAGGCTCGTCCAAAGCGTCGAGCAGAGCTTCACGCATGTTGCTATACGGGTTGCGGCCGGCCGACCTTATTATGTGGGCAACATGCGGTCGCTGAGTGCGGTCAAGCACTTCCAACAGCTCGACTGCACGAAGTTGTTCGTCGTGCAAGGCTGAGGCCTGGAAGATGCGGTCTGCCACTGCAAACCAAAGGTCTGGGTCCTCCTCATCGAAGGGGGGAAGCCCTATATTTGAAGGACGAGTCCCATTCCCGAGGCTGGAAGCATCGTGGTATTCTTGGGACTCTGAAGGTCTATGAGCTTGTTGTGATGTGCCGGCACGAGATGTGGGCATCATAATGCCAGAATCCATCAATTGGCCGGCTCTAGGGGCGGTAGAGGAAGTCGGGAGTGCGTTAGAAGAAGCAGGTATGGGTCGTTTAACGACACTGGGGGTAACTGGTGGTGCCAGGGGGGCAGGCAGTTCAGGTGGGTCTTGATTGGTATCGAGTTGCTCAGTCGGGAAGTCGATACTGGAGGCGTCGTGAAATTCGAGGGGCTCGGGTTGTTCCTGAGCCTTTCTGGCCATGGTGTTTCGCGTGTTGACCATTATAGGCTGTATGACGCGAAACTGAAATTAAGGTGTAAGAGGACGCGGAGAAATGGGAGAGATCGCCAAAGAAAAGTCGTGTAATGCGGGTTGTAATTGGGGATATTACCGTGGTTTATCTCTTAATGAGATTTCGATTTAAAAACTTAGTAAACTCCCCTAGTTGGAGTTCGTGGTTAGGAAAAGGGGCCAATGATATTAAAAAAGGTCACGGGGAGTCGAGAGTAGTCGAGTGGAGTAGTTAACGAGGACAGGCGGAACTATAGTGTTGCCTTACTTAATTTCAAACTGAAGAAAACGTTAATTTAATGATTAAAACGGGATTGAATTGGAAAATATTTAAGTTACTTTCGCGCGTGTGTGTCTCGAAGTGTTGAGAAACGTTAAAGTCACCTTGTGTGTGCTGCAGATATACCTTACTTATTTTATTAAAGTTTAGAACGCCAGTTATAGTATGACCATTAATTACAAATTTCGTTATTTGCAGCCTTTTTAACAGTATGAAATTTATTCTATGTGAATTATTTTATTTTTGTATTCTTGGGCGGTTTCTTTTTGAACAGCTATGTATGATAAATTTACAAAGTTTAGTATTGTTGGTAAATATTGTTTTACTTTTCTTCAATTTCGTATTTGGGAGCTCTGAAGGAGCTTACAAGATTTTCTCTAGTTGCTGTAGGATTATTTTTGTCTTTTTATTTAAATTTCAGAACAACTAGATCAAGGTGTAGGACCTTTTTACTACGCGTACCGTTTGTAAAAGTCAGTCGAGTTCCTTTTTTATTTGGTAAAAGACAAAATAAAAAAAAAAAAAAAAAAAGATTTAAAGACACTAATAAAAACTTAAAAATACTAGAGAGAAAAACAAGAACAGGAACTGCGAATTATTAAGGATGTTATTGTTTGTTTACAGTGTTAACTCTCCTCTTAGTTATCTTTAATTACTAAAAAAAAAGAAATAGGTCGTTACCGGTGAAAAGTATAGTAGTGATGTGCGCTGAAAGTGTAAATTTATTGCTTTTAGGTAAACTAGGTTTCCGAATACTTCGACAGATGTCTTGTCTCAACTTATTTTTGTAAGTGCGTAGACGGCTTATGCGGCTGTATCAAAAGGATTCCTCTTTAATTTAAAGTAAAACATTTGGCAGGACACGCGTGTTTTGACTTATTCATTTAAGTGTTAGCAAAACTTTCACAGGACAGGTTGGTATTTTCTTTGGGTTTTACAATATTGTACGCGGTGTGAACACTTTATAGCATGCTATTGAGTCTTACTACGGTTAAACTACTTATTTATTAGAGAGGATATTCTAACATCGTGCCAGCTTAATTTTATAAAGTCTAATGCCGCAGGTATTGTATATTTATTGCGTATTACGTTCTTTAATTTTGTGCGAAAAAATGTTACATCTTACTTTGCGTACCAATAATTTAACCATTTGAACGATACACACTGACCGAGTGCGGACGTGTTTTAAATTCGCCGATCGAGATAATTGTAAAAGTTACTTTTATGAGTCGCGAGTGAAATTTGAAATAATAAGACTATTTATAAATAAATCAATTCTAGTGACAAGAACAGTCAAAACAAAGTTATTATACATAAATATAAACTAATAAAAGAGAACGAAGCCACGTGGTTTGACAGTCAAAACAAACACGGTTTAATACTAATTAACTGTGAGAGTGTATGTGAGCACATGTTTAGCGAAAAAAAAAAATTGAAGTAAGAGAAAAACAAAACAAAAACAATAAATATAAATAAAAAAAAAAACAAAAGGAACTAAAATATACAGTGAAACTGCAAAGTGAAGCCAACCTAAGAACTGGTTTCAAACAAAGACTGGCCTGCTATCTTGGATGCAACAAGCTCGGTGTATGGACCCTCAGCATGCAGAATGGCAGACAAAAAACAAAATATTAAAAAATTAAAACCGAAGTCCGCGTTAATAAAACGCCCGGCGAGCTCCCCACTAACACGAGCTGCAACAAAAATAAACAAGCCAAACGAGGCAATAGCAGACTTGCTCGAAAAGGCGCACAAAATGGAAGAGGACAATCTATTCCCCCCGGTTCCATATAATGACGGCCATCTCACCAATAACATGTTTGCATGTTTAGCAACTACCGACACTGAGGACGAAGAAGATGAAATCAACGATCTTGAAACAAGGCTAGCCCGAGCAAGGGCGCAATTAGCAGAGAAGCGTCGCAGGAAAAAGGAATTTGCTGAAAAGGAGCAGCTAATAACGAAACAACAGCAGAATCAGCAACAATGTGCACAACAGAAGCCAAGCCAACAAAAAGAATGTCCACCACAACAGATGACGCAACAACAACCACAAGAACAACAGGCAGCAAAAAGGAAAACGAAGATGCCACCTATCAACATTACAGATATGGACTGTAACGAACTGGTAAGTCTATGTAAGCTTTCTATTGGGGAAGATTTTTCAATTAAAAGACTGACAGGGAACAGGTTGGCCATACAGACATATTCGGTTAAGGATTTCGAAAAAATGAAAAATGTGCTAAAACGGGCTACCGCGGAATTTTACACGTACACCCCGAAAGAAATAAAGAATATAACGGTTCTACTAAAAGGCGTTGACCCTGAAACAGAACCAGAAGTTCTATTACAAACGCTGAGAGAGCTTAACTGTAATGATATTGAGTTTATCGCAGTAAAACCTTTCAATACAGCTAGGGCTAGACGGGAGAATAGAAAATTACCATTCTTCCTGGTGCAGCTGGGCCCTGGGAGCAAAATTGGTGGACTTAGGAAAATCACTATCCTGAACCATCAAATTGTCACATGGGACAAATTGAAAAAAAAGCAGAGATATAATCCAATGTCTTCGCTGCCAAAGGTTCGGGCACTCCGCAGCAAACTGCGAAATGCAGTATCGATGCGTAAGATGTGGACAGGACCACACCGCAGAACAATGCACGTTAGGTAAAGAAAGGGTAGACGACAGATCTCTTCTAAAGTGTGCAGTTTGTAAGAGTGAGGGACACCCCGCTAATTATCGAGGCTGTCCTAAGTTCCGCGAACTACAGGAAAAAAAGTTTTCACAGCAACGAAAATCAGAACGCCCGATAGTTCAAGGCCGACCAGCACTAAACGTAACACCCCAGTTCTCGTATGCTCAAGTAACAGCTGGCAGGAGAAACACGCCACAACCCACCACACGGGTACCGCCGCAACATACTGTGCCTCCAGAAACAGTAACACTAGCAGATGTGCTCACAACCTTGCTCGCTATTCAGACGCAGATGACACAAATGCAAAAACAAATAAAAGAACAGGACACTAGACTAGACTGGGTCTATTCGCAGTTGTCTAGCCAGCCGTCAATATAAACCCCCCAACAGAAAGCACAATTAAGGCTTTAGTCGTGAATGTAAATTCACTTATCAGAATCGAGAGAAGAGCCGCTCTCTTTAAACTGTTGCAAGACGAAAGTCCTGACGTGCTTCTGGCTAGCGAAACTAAGCTGAATCAGAGGCATAAACTATGTCACACAAACTACGACATTATACGAAGAGACCGACCCAACTCCACACAAGGAGGAGGGGTGGCAATCTTTATTAAAAAACAACTTCAACATAAGGTAATATATAGTGGTGAGATTCGCAGATTTCAGGTGCTTGAAGCGTGCATTATCCGCATACCCCTCCGACAAGGTAGGGGGATGTATGTGATATCTGCCTACGCACCAGAAGCACATCAACAAAATCAATTTATAGTGGAGCTAGAGACTCTTTTCCAATGCTTACAACTTTACTCGGAAGGGAACTATTACATCGTGGGTGGCGATTTGAATGCTAAACACCCAAATTGGGGAAATAGCATATCAAACACGAGAGGGAATCAACTAGCTAATTGGCTAGATCAACATCACATTGAATATAAAGTTGACCTGCTAGCTACAGAATATCCTTCTTTCCCCAGAGGGGGCTCGTTCCTCGATATTATGCTTATTGACACACGCCTTAAACATACACATACTAACAGACAAAATATAAACTGCCTACGCACAATTGAGTATGACAGCGACCATAGTGCATTATCAATATTGATAAAAACACCAAGCGAAGTTGTGGAACTCGGTGAATGTATGATACCGCAACCCTATAACTATTGGGGTATGCGATGGACGCGTTTCACGAGAACCTTAACAAGAGAAATTCGCTTAAAAGACATTAACCCTCCTACCAACAGAAACATACCCAACGATGACATCGACAAATACATACAAAAAATGGACGAAACCATAAAACAAACTATGGACAAAACAATACCAAAAACCACACCTACAGACAACATGAACATGTACCGAAACGCCGCAATCAACGCACTCCACAGAAAAAAAAGTAGACTTCTGTCGCAACTAAAACTACGGTACAGACGATTTATTGATAGGCACGACCAGGAGATAATATCACTGAAGTCCAGATTAAAAAATCTCCAACAGCTGATAAAAGCCAACTATAGGCTATCAGCAAATTTGTATTGGAACAACAAAGTTCGGGCGGTAAAATCCAACAACCCTAGTATGTTTCCGCAAATTAATAAAATATTTAGACGGAGTAATGAAAACGAGATTCAGTGTCTCCAAATACCACGAACTGACGAAAACCAACGAATGCTGGCAAATATAGGCATAGACACAAACAACGCCATCCTAAATGACGAAGTTTTTGTGTTTGAAGATCCCTTGGAAAAAGTGAATGTTGTAGGGGCCGTCTTTCAAGAACTGTACAAGGCAAATGAAGTAATTCGTCGCAACCATGGCTTGGAAGATAGAGTTTTACTGAATTATGGTCATCTTCGAAATGATATTTCACAGTGGCGATCAGAAAACCATGGTTTTAACGAATTCAGTAATGAAAATACGGCAAACGCCGAGATTACTGTCGAAAGCGCCAACAGTCTTTTGATCACTAGTGAAGACATCCATGGCGTCTTTGCATCATTAAGAAACAAAAAATCAGTTGGAATCGATGGAGTACCCAATATCGTACTAAAACATCTTCCTCCAATCGCAATGGACATATATGCAGTATTGTTTAACAACGCTCTGAACAACGCACACTATCCAGTACGTTGGAAAACGGCCATCATCCAACCGTTACCAAAAAAAGGGAAAGATAGAACAAACCCAAAAAATCTGCGATCGATCAGTTTGTTACCGAGTATCAGTAAAGTATTCGAAAAGGTTCTAAACAAGGCTCTACTTAAATGGGTTGAGGACAATAATATTATTCCAAATAACCAGTTTGGTTTTAAAGCTGGTCATGAAACCACACATGCCGCAGCTAAACTGGTTTCAGACATTCAGTGGAATAAAAATCTGAAACAGTGTACAGGTGCCTGTTTGATTGACTTGGAGAGGGCCTTCGACACCGTTTGGTTAGAGGGGTTATATTACAAGCTAATGAGACTAGGCATTCATAAACCACTACTGTATATACTGTACGACATGTTGAATGAAAGGAAATTCATCGTCAAAAGTGGCAATGTGACCTCTAACATTACTTACAATATAGAAAACGGTCTGCAACAGGGAGCGGTGTTATCTCCGATCCTTTTTAATATTTACACTAGCGACCTGGTAAGGTCTCTTCATCAGGCTATTGCGTATGCAGACGATCTGATAATATATAGAACAGCACCAAAAATTGAAATCATTAACGGATTATTACAAGGGGATTTCAATGATGTTCAGCGATACTGCAACAACTGGAAACTCAAAATCAATATCCAGAAGTGTGAAACCATCCTCTTTAGAACACCACTGGCTCAAGCTACCAGAGACACCAGGATAAACTGGCGAAAGCTAGCTATTATGGGACCACACCAACAAACACTGGAAACCAAAACCGTAGTCAAATACTTAGGCATCTGGCTGGATCAGTATCTATATTTTAACAAACATGTGGAAGCTGCCCTAGCCAGGGCAAAGAAAGCTTACGCTATGACAAGAAGACTGTTTCATAGTAGTCAACTTGACAGCAGAGTTAAAGTTATATGCTACATGGCTCTCATCAGACCGATGATCATATATGGATGCCCAGTGTGGTTTAATGTGGGACCTAGCTTAATGGAAAAGATTCGGATTTTTGAGAGGCAATGCCTCAGGACGTGCCTTAAGTTACATCGGACTCCTGAATCCGATCACAAAAAATATTATCCCAATGAAGCGTTGTACAGTGGGGCCAATATAAACAGAGTGGATAACTTTATGATCAAGCTGATCCGAGGGCATATTGCGAGATCAATGAGCTCACAGAACGATTTGATTTTTGGTGCATATTACCCAAACAATATGTATTATGAGGTGGTACGTCGCAATGGCTTTATTCCACCAGAAGCATTCCTTAGTCTTGACATGAACGGCCTCATACAAAATGAATCTGCTATACCGTTGATTTATCACGTGCGTCGGTCGGGTATAGATAAACGAATATGTTTTAATCGAGAGGTTGCGCACACTAATGAAGAGAGCCTGCAGTTCAGTACGGCAGTAGCACAGAGAGACCGAAAAGACGCGAATAAGCAACACCAGAGATTTTGGTGGCTGAGTGGCACATAAAACCCTGTTTCCTTATAAAACTAAAGAAATAATAATAATAATAATTAAAAAAAAAAAAAAAAAAAAAAAAAACCCGACAAACAACGGAAAGCTTACATAGATTTAGCATTTCGAAAATTTAGTTTTGATGTTAGGTTTAGAATAGAGTTAAGTTTAAAAAAAAAAAAAAAAAAAAAAAAAAAAAAAAAAAAAAAAAAATAAATAAATCTATAGATAGTTTAGTATTTAAGTTAGATATAAGGTAAAAACAATAACAAGAACAAAGTTTTTTCTTTTCTTCATTTTCTTTGTATCCAATTAAGTTCCCTAAAAATTCATGTAAACAAAATAAACCATAATGTCGAAAGACAAATTTTCATGCTTTAAGCGTATGCATGTAACTTAGAGAGTCCGCAAGGGACCAGTAAGTTAAGAAATAAGATAACATAAGCTAGAGTTTAATCATTTTTGTCTAGCAAGTAAGTAAATTATAATAATAGGAAGAAATAAAAAATGATATCTATAAAAAAAAAAAAAAACCAATAATTTAAGAGAGCACTAATACATATATATAATAGTTTATTTAACTGGTGATCACTTAATTAAAGATTGTGCTATTGCACGGGTTCTTTGTAAAAGAATAAATGAAGGTAAAAAAAAAAAAAAACGAAAATACCTGATCTTGGTGTAATGTTGCGGTTGCTGGTGTTAAGCTGCTTTTGTAAATACCGGAAGTCCTCGGCCCGGCGATCTTGGAGAGGCTGGGGTTTTTGTCCTGCTGGGGAATCCTAGTTACTTGCGGCAACGCTGAGCTGGTAAACTGGTAGTCGTCATTGGATAATTAGCACTCACAGATACTGGTTATTGTTCTTAGGCTTCTCTGGCACCGGGAAAGTTTAAAAAAAATGTTCAAGAGGTGGCGTATTTCCACTAGGTGTCACCAATATGGTTCGCGCTGTTTTGGCACCAACTTATCTCGAGGTGGCGTGTTCTAACTCGGGGTCTCCAATGTGGTAGTTCCTGGTGGGTCAGTGCGTCGACATGGACGCTGGTTCTACCTCCAGTCCACGTTTTGGTTCGATGGAGAAAACTGGTCGTCGGTGAGTGGAGATTAAAAGCGCGGATCTTGTTATTCCGAAGGAGTAGAGCACAAAAGCGAACACAGTAGCTCTCCAAATAAAACACACTGATGTAATTTTGGTACTTTATTGATCTTGATTCTTGTACTTTTGATCACACTATGTCCTTTAAGTTATCACCACTTGAATGACTAATGATTGTTAATTGCTTTAATTCTTACTATTGCCCGGCTTTACTATTACTAGAACATCACACGATGGCTTTAATATTAATGGGACATCACACGATTTGCAATCACTGGAAAACTCGATTTGTACTAAAGTGCAAAGAAAGATAAGGCACAGCTCGGAGCTTCGACACCGAAACGCACTCCACGAAAAATGAAATCTGACTGACTATTTAACGCTCACAAAAGAAAAGGGACACCTAAAGAAAACCGCAAAAGGGGAGGAGCCACACGATTAACTCGAGGTAGTTAATCGTGATTGGACCGGGGAATAGGCATACATTATGGATGTGTGTGTATGCCTCGCATACGATCGTCCGGCGACCGAGGATGGATGCCAGCATCGCAACTGCATCTTCCACGAATGCAAACAATGAATATCTGGGGTGAAAATGACACGAACCGAAGATGTGGTCATCCTATGGGAAGCCATAAATCAACATTTCGGTTGATGGCGTGAATTCCCTTAGGTCCGCCGACGGGTGGCGGCCGTTAATAGGGAATTGTATATTCATGACACTCTGTGGTGCAAATGCGTTGTTTAGATATTGCAACGAATATAGGGTGCAGCCGTTGCCAGATGTTGAAAGTAAACACTTGCTGG
This sequence comes from Microdon myrmicae, assembly GCA_963931805.1. Lineage (NCBI taxonomy): Eukaryota > Metazoa > Arthropoda > Insecta > Diptera > Syrphidae > Microdon > Microdon myrmicae. Next base: position 89,693,003 of record OZ007497.1, read on the forward strand.
CTGCATCCAATTCGTTGCTTGTTTGCGGTCCCTAATCGGTGGGGACCGATGATAGGAAACCAGCTATTGCTGGTAATTAGGGAAATGTTTGGTTTGCCTCAGCCGAAACCTTGTCGGCGGTGGCAAACCAATGGGACCTAATAGCCGCATGCCAGGGGTGCCATGGGCAAACAAGAAAACGAGTAAACAAAGAACTCTTTGTTGATGTTGTTTCCATAGCATAAGGCTATGGAAACGAGATGCCCTGGGTAGAAAGCATGCCTGGGGATGAGATTACAAATGCCACGGCTATGTGATAATCTTTGCCGTGGACTTAATGTTTTTCAGATATCAATGCCTGCCCGAGGATAAATTTCCGATGCCACGGCTAAGTGATAAGCTTTGCCGTGGACTTAATGTTTTTCAGAGATCATGCCTGCCCGAGGATACATTTTCGATGCCACGGCTAAGTGATAAGCTTTGCCGTGGACTTAATGTTTTTCAGAGATGGTGATGGAGAAAAAGGGGTTTGGAAGGAAAACCCCCCACCGAATAGGTAAGCTGCCTAACGGATATTCATAACAGTTATCCGATTGGGTAACTGTATTAATTCCAGCGATTTGGCTGGGGGTAAATGCCGTAGCAAGGTTACGCAACCTTGCTGAAGTTCGACTTAGAGGTGAGTCGGTTCGCCTGGAATAGTGGGGATCGAATGATGTATGGCTCTTCGGGCCCTGAAAAGCCCCACAGTTGCATCATCATTCAGTGGCTTGGGTAATTACCAACATTCCTTAGCGTTTTTACCACGGTACCATTTCCTTAGCCAAGGTAGCGTCCTATCGATTTTCATCAGATCATCCATTCGCTGGGGATCAATGATCTCTTTTCGCAGATGAATAGCACCGGCTACATTTCCTCTCCTCCATAGTTCTGTTTCCATACGGCTCAATGCACTGTAAGATCACCACAGCCGTAACACTAGGGCAGTAGGTCATGCTCAGAAGCTGTATTTGATACCAGCACACACAACCAAGCCACCCCGAGATCACAGTACGTCATGTTTCTGTTCTCTCATTCTACCACGTTCGTCGATTATCAATTAACCGAAGTTAACACACTACGATGACCGTGACGATGAGAGAGCAGAGGCGCGACCTCTTTTGGTTGTCATGTGTGTAAAATGGAATACAGAATTTCCCCCCTAATTAAAGTCAGTCGCTTGTCATTCATCACCGCCGCGAATTAAGTAGTCCGATAGGGTTTTTTTTTAAAATAAAAAAATAATTTTATTATTTCTTAAAACTTAGGTCTACTTATTTTAATATTATTGGTTGCGGCTATGCCGATTGGTGACCTCAAGAAGATTGTCATCTCTTCGTGCAGATTGTTCATATTTTATCTGTCTGCTGGGTCACAGATGGGCGTCTCGTGTTGATCATGCGAATGGTGCTGTGTGTGTAGATACTTGTTCTAGGTCATTGTTGATCTATGGTCCTTTTTTTGCGTCTATGTGGTGTCTGGGTCATAGCTAAGTGTTCGGCGTTGATTTATGAGGATGGTGCCGTCTGCGAAGATAAATGTTGAGCCATGATGATTGTTTGATGTTTGAATCGTGGCGTCGTGTGTATTGTGGTGGTATCATGGTATTATGATAATGTGGCTATCCTTAACTCGCGCGAAATTTTAATTTAATTCTTTTCCAAAAAGGAATCGTTACGCAATCACCATCGCGGATGCACACGCTCGAGCCACATGTTTTGGAGAAAATCTGTTTAACAATTAAAACATTATTTACGAATGGAAACGTACCGTGAAATCAATCGTGAGTTAATACTTAATAATCAAGAACTTCATAGTGCACTAGTTAAATCGAAACGCGAAAATTGCTATTTAAATTCGTCGCTTATAGAACAACGAGAACAATATTCTCGGCTGAAGAATCGTATTGTTGCTGAACTACAAATAGTTACAAGTGTATAAATAGAGAAAAACATAGTTTAAACGAAAATTAAATAATAAACCAAACAAAAACTACACCAGTGTGTTTTCCATTGTTCCTGTTCTTCCTGGGTGAACTATTTTCGTCGGAGCAACATCGTTGGGGATAAAGTGAATCCGTGCCATACGTTGCCATTCATACTTCGTCCCCCAAAGCTTGATATAGCGAAAGTTCTTTGAAAAAGTGTGCAGACATTCTGGACTGATAATAAACAGATTTTTGTTTTATGCAGTGAACTTTTTTAAAGTTTGTAGTAAGAAAATAAAAAGTTGTACACATAACTTATCACTAGACTTTACACTGTCAGCACATCATTAATGTTAGCCCATTGTGACTGATCTAGTACAATGCGATAATGGATGGACTTGCGGTTCCTTGCTTTATTTTTGTTCGAGCAGTCATGGCGGGTGGACGTAAGAGAGAAATTAAAATTGTGAATGCCGATAAATTAAATAAAAATATAATTCTTAAAACATCAGGAGTGGGGTTAACCACAAAGTAAGTAATAAAATTTCAGCGGATCATCAAACATAATCGGATTAATCACCGATCCAAATGATGCCCGATAGACCCGGGAAGAACGAGATGACGGAAGCCCTGCACGGGGTAGGGATATATGTCCCGACCACAGCCACAATTAGGCAGATCCGGAGAATATAGAAGGAAGCGTTTGGTCATTCTGAGCTTGAAGGTACAGGTGAAGAAACTTCCGGAACTTCAGGTGTATTCACAACTTCTGGCGCAGCACTCTCTTCTGACAGAGCGTCCACTTCGGGTGAAGCCCCTACTTCTGCAAAGCGCTCGCTTCTGACGGTGCACCAACTTCTGGCCTAGCTGCTCAGCAGATGGCTGGCGGACGATCAACTTCTAACGCAACTTCTGGGACCATTTCTGATGACGCTGAGGAACGAGAACTCGCTCGACTTGAGAGCAGGAAACGCTCGACTTGAGAGCACGGGAACTGCAAAGGGAGCTGCAAGATATGGAGCCGGTTCCAGTGACTACAAGAAAGGTGGACTTCAATGACATCGAGAATGCAGTCCCTTTGTTCTCCGGCGACAACAATTATAGCATTCGTAAGTGGGTAGCAGACCACGAGGATGTGGCGCAGTCGCTTTGTTGCGATGATCGCACCAAATACCTCTGTGCACGTCGACTTTTGACAGGAACTGCCAAGGTACTTTTGAGAACCGTGCGTGTTGATTGCTGGGATTCTCTTAAGGGGGTATTCTGGTCTAGACGCACGAATTTAACGCAATTTTTGAAGTGCTGTAAAAAAAAGTAATCAATATTTTTACTATTCATTTTTTTATAGGATGTTTATTAATATTTTAAGAATACAGTAAAAAAAAATTGAAAGTAAAAACTTCAAAATTCCAAAAGTTAGCAGCTGATGAAGTGGGGAATCTCAAAAAGTTGGCACGCGACCATACCCACGATTCAACCCTCCTAGCAATCTGCAAAACAAAGTAAAAAAGATTATTAATTTACAGAAATGCCTCTATCGTTGGAACTAAAAAAAGTTGAAAACATTTTTTTTTTTAAAAATGGCGACTGCTTGAAAAAAAAATTTATTTTTGTACCACTTTGTTTTAGCTTTTCAATTTTTTTAAAAATAGTTAACATTGAATTTTGGGGATGAGGATAGTTTATGCAATAGAAAAGTCTATAAAGAAGACATATACTAAATTTGAGGTGAATCGGTTCAGTAGAACTTGAAAAATCATGGGTATTGTTTTAAAAAGGCAGTTTCGAGAAAAACGCTGCTAACTTTTTGAATGTTGAATTTTTCACTTTCAATTTTTTTACTGTATTCTTGAAATATAAATAAACATCCTATAAAAAAATGAATAGTAAAAATATTGATTGCTTTTTTTACAGCACTTCAAAAATTGCGTTAAATTCGTGCGTCTAGACCAGAATACCCCCTTAAGGAGATATTGCTGACGGAATTCGACAAAAAAATGACCCACCGAGAAGTCTACCACAAGTTGAGTCGTCGATAGCCAATAAAAGAGGAGTCTCTGCTACGTGGTGTCCTATTCATGCAGGAAATCGCCTCGCATACAGGGATCGACGAGGCAGAATTACTTGAGTTTATCATCGAAGGTATTAGGGATACGTCATCAAGCACCTCAATACTTTACGCCGTCAAATCTATACTGGAGCTGAAAAGACTTGTGGGGGTTCTTTCTAGCTTACTCGAAGAACCCCCCATAACTACAACCCAACTTCCATTATTTCCCGCTAATGCAATTGCTTTAGCACCTGTAAATGCTCCACGCATCAAGTTTTCTTAACGTATAATCTAAAAGCTCTTGGAAGAGAATTCTTACTTTCATGCAACAATTCGCGTTCAAAATTCCCTACAAGAAGTCTGTCCATTTTTTTTCATCGGATCATAAATCCAAAACCCGATTCGGCAACTTTGGTTGCCAGGCGAGTCCCAATCTTACCATATGCATTTTCCTTAGATGAATTTATGTAAAGAAACAATTTGGTTCACACATAATGTAACCATCATAACTAGGGAGAATGAACATTGCGTCGCCTATTCCCAGCCTCACCATGTGTACAATAAATTCCCTTACATACACATTGGCCGGCGACCTTTTCACCCAACGATAAACAATCCAAGGCAACTGCATACAATTAACGCAATCGGCGCTAAAACCAATTTCCTCAGCACGCACCATGTACAAATAAAAGAACGCCGTTCTTCAGCAGGTATTCCGGCGATACGACAAACAATTCAAGTTGTTTCAAATATCCCAAATGCATCTAGCAGCTAATGAGTTGCAACTTGTTTACTCAGTTGAACTCCCAGCTCATAAATTCCTTTATGTCTTTTAATTTTCCGGGTCCGTTTCTCATGACCTCGCGGCATGAGCAAACAGAAATCGAATTAGCACCCAATGAGATCCGGCTTATTTACTTAGCCGAACTCACATCTCATTGATGCCCACTATCCCTTTCGATTTATCCGATTCATTCTCATGGCCTTGTCCCAAGAAAGAACCAATGCTCACACATACATGCGTACCACTACGGTCTTCGCCATGAGACCCGGTTACCTACCCCCCAAGAGAGACTTCACGTTTCTCTTGGAATAGGAAACGCACCCTTAACTAAGAGAGCCAGTACCACTGGCCGAATTTCCTTTACTAGCGAATTTACATCGCTGAGTCGCATTTCAACTACCGACCGATCCGGTCGGTTCGCCTCTCGCTCTCCTTAGCGCTGTGGGGATGCGTTAAATTCGAAGTCGCGAGTGTCCGAGATCTTGGTCATTTTATTGTGTCGCGTTTTAAAATAAAATCACTCGCATTATCACCGGAAGTTAACGAGCAGAGACCTAATATATCATGTAATTTAAAGGAACCCCATCGTGGACAATTACCAATGTAACCTCAAAGTGTTAAACAACAATATCTAAGAACAAATAAAGAACACTAAATTAAGGTTTTTTTTTTCCTGTGTAAACCCATGTTTTAAAAATATCAAATCACAAAGAGCGACTAAAAGACTTTTTTCCTTTCAATCAATCATTTGTGTTTTTCTCCCCGTGCTGCCGTTTCCTGAGTGTTCGTATCATTGTCTAAATGTTTTTCTTGGTGAACCTTTTAGCGGCGTTGCTCAGTGTGTGTCCAGTGAACAGTTCGTGGGACGAAGTGGGACTCCGTGCCGTACGCCAGCACCACGCCCTCGTATCTCCACAGACTTCTTCCCCGTTACAAAAAGCGGAATTTGTCGGAGCCACTGTCCTCCTTTATGAGGTTCGTCGTCTACGTCAACAGTACTTACAACTTCAGCAAGAGTACGCAGGACTTTTACAATAACATCTGCTAAAGACCAAGAAAGGGGCATTTTGCATCCAGCTGTCCAGAGTAGAAAAACCCACCAGGCTAATGTTTCCGATGTTTCGATACTGGACATACTTATGTAGGGGTTTATACTCGGGCGTCACCACGGCCGCAGATTCAATATAAACACCACCTACGTAAAAGCTGACGAAAGTGATCGACCACCAAGAGAATACAAACGAATAGGAAAACGAAACACAAGTATAATTGTTCGGTTGTAAAATGTTATTTTTATTGAATTCACTGATTTTATTGACACTGGTGTACAGGCTTTACAATATAATCGCTTGTAACTTCCTTCACATCCTCCGGGAGCTCAGGGTTTCAGCACAAACATTAAAATAACTAAATCAACGTTCTAAGTCTTTAGTACAACTGGTGATTATATATGAAGCACGCCCGACAATACTAGGTAATGATATCGATTGACCTTGGACATTTAACAGGTAATTTGATTTTTACATTTACAAGCACACACGACAATATTTTCAAAAAAAGATATCGACTAAACTGTTACAGTCGAACTCAATTAAACTCCTACACGAGACGGTGGCGATAGATGTATCTCCTTCCGCGATCCAAATCTGACTCTACGATGACCGTTTCACTCCACATCCGCTAGCGGCCATCGTGATGGAATTTTCTATCGATCGCGTGATAGCCAATCCGATCTTCTCCTTGGTATTCACCAATGGCCGATCGAATTAGAGTTTTACCAGCGGAATTTGCCTTATGCCGTGGTGGTCAGGTACAATACTCTTTGCTAGAAGTACAGACATCGATCGATCCTGCACTTGTTCAAACAAAGGAACAAGCATTAGGGCTGCCAGCATCGTTGTTGTAAATAAATCATAACGCTTGCCGAAGGAAGAAATAGGTTTCAGTGTCTTAAATAAACAGAAACACTATTTCGGGGATCGTCGCTGGGATGCGCATTGTTTAGTTTAACCAATGCGACATGGGAGCATTTTGGAGTTTATTCAATCGCTCACGATAATGCCGTTGTAGGCTATAGAATTTTCGGTGACGATAGGTCTTCCGAAGATTTGTTTGCCAAAGCAATGGCTAGGGTGGCTATTGTTAGGGTTCATGTGGGGGTACATGTGCCATGGTCATGAGTGCGATTGCTTAAGTAACAATCGTATTCATGTTTAATCCTATACCCGAGTCTCGGTTGATGGCTGATAATTAGAAATTGGTTGCACTGTTGGCAACCTGATGGATATGGGGGCAATATTTGATTAGGAATTGGTAGAAGGGACACGATCATGGGTACGGTTGTTGGAATAGCAATCATAATCGTGTCCGATTCAATGGTAGGCAAATTATCGGCTGCAGCGGTGTCAACAAGTACGCTGGTCGGCGTGTCTTCTTGGACCAACAGATTGTTGGAACAAGAACACGCTGAGATATTGGCGTATGTTTGGTGATTTTGATTGCTGGCGAGCTGAGCCGATAGGGGATATGGTGGTTCGTATATTATGAACTGAATAGTCTAATGATGTGTATGCATGCTAGGGTTTTGCTTTCAGGTGGCTTGCACATCTTTATTGCAGATGCGACATGGCTAGCTAGGTTATGAGAAATGGGTGGTTCTTGGGAAATGCTTAAGGAACCCCCACACTTATAGGAATTGCCCGAAGGTGAAGCCGAGGCGAATTGGTGCCGTGCACCCGGACAACGATGCCCTTAAGGCTAACGATAGTGATGAAGAAATAATAACACCTTTGAATGCCGTACAACTGGTTAGCGTTTCCATTATTTTAACAGAAAATAAGCGTAGTAATTATACTTTTGGATACCGGTAGTCCGGTTAGTTTTGTTCGGAAGTCATTGGTGCGTGAAGACATACCCTTAAGAAAGCTCTCGTACTCCAACTATAAAGGATTAAGGAACGTCAAGTTATTCACTTATGGTACTGTTTATTGCCATATTATTCTTTCGGGTTTAAAAAGAAAAATTTCCGTTATGATTATTCCAGATGACGCTATGCCGGGTCCTCTGTTGATTGGGCGTGACGGATTGCGAGTTTTTAATATTTCGCTACAAATGAATTTAAATAGTATGTCTTCTCCGCAAAAATGTACTTCCAAAGTTAATAAAAATATTGATTCTTGTTTAAGTTCTATGTATTATTGTACATACGCCCCTAGAAATGGGAATACATTCAGTTCTATTAGCTTGCCTAGTGATACTAACAACAAATATTGCATGAACCGTGCGATAGAAAAGTTGAGTATGATTCGGGTAGGGATGATTCTGCTTTCCAAGTTTGTGATGATGAGAAAGATAACAGTGTTTACGATATTTGCGATATGGAACGCACTTCGGGCAAGGAGCTAAATATTGGCCCCAATCTTAGATTAGGAATTTCAAAAAAAATTGTATCAGTCGTCGAGGACAAATATCTGAATTATGATAGATTGAAACCTAAACATCCAGACTTTGAGATACATATTCGGCTTACGAATAATACCCCTTTCTCCTGTTCTCCCAGAAGCAAAAAGTGAACGATATTATAAGAGATCTTATGGATCGAAAGATTATAAAACCGAGTGGTTCCTCATATGCATCGCTCATTGTTCTAGGGAAGAAGAAATCTGGAGAAACCCGAATGTTTGTAGACTATCGTGCATTGAATAAACTTACAGTCGGTGATAACTACCCTCTCCCGAATTAATAAACTAAATACTAATTTGATTAAAAATATATTTATTTTACGTCAAAAAATGTATGTCATATTCGTATCGTAATAATCGAGTGTCAGTCTCGTTCTCCTGTCTCTTTGATGAAACCTCAGTTCTTTCCTTATCTACGTCATATTTCATGGATGCTGATTACGGTTAGGCTGTTGCTTTTTTGGTTATCGTCGGATGATCCATGATGCTGTATTGCGTTTGGAGATTAGGATTGTTGGAATGTTATCATTAGGTGCTTCATTGTTATCATTAGGTGATACATCCTCTGGTTGGGGTATGGTGATGGAACTTGGTGCCTTAACTCCCGCTAATTGAAGATTGTTTAGAGTACCTTGAGGGCAAGAACATTTTCACATTGTTAGACCTTAAGAGTGGATTCCACCACCTTAAGATGTCATCTGTTTCGACTCACTTGACTTCTTTTGTTACTCCAGGTGGACAATTTGAGTTTCTGAAGATGCCCTTTGCGCTTAAAAATACCCCGAGCGTTTCTCAACGCTTTATTTTTAGAATTATTTGGCAGTTTACTGAGAATAACCAAATTATTTGTATATGGACGACATAGTCCTGGCGAGTATTAACGTTGATGATCATCTTCAGCTATTAGAACGCGTTCTTCAGTGTATATCAGAAAACGGTTTAGAGCTTAAATTGTCCGAGTGCCGTTTCGGATATGCTACGATAGAATACCTTGGGTATCAAGTAACTGAATGCGGTATCCAACCGAGTGGCTCTCATCTTAAAGCTGTACTTAACTAACCGGTGCCAAAAAAATGCTAAAGAAGTGCATTCGTTCCTTGGCTTAATTTCTTATTTCAGACGGTTAGTTTGTTCATTCTCCCGAATAGCTAGGCCCTTATATGATCCCTTAAAGAACGACGCCCCGTTTATTTTCACCGCTGAATGCATAACCGCCTTTCAGCGGTTGAAGGGTTCTTTGGTTTCGTCTCCGGTGTTAGCTATTTATAGCCCAGATCGGGAGACATGTGGAGGTTCTTTGAAAGCTTACCGAAGAACCACATACTTTTTCGACCCAACTCCCCATTCCCAACCTGCAACATAACCCATGGCAAGATCATCATCTTCCCCAGGCATCAAGCAACATCACATTTTACCAAAAACCACTTCGGTTCACATTCTTCACGAACCATTCAGAATCTTATTGATTCTTCTTGCCGGCAACCAGGTCCCTCATGTACACAGTAATTTTCCTGTGTACGTAGGTCCAATCAATCGTTTGACCAACGACCAAGTCATGGTAAGTTGCTTGCTTGGATAGCTGCAAGCCTAATTGCACGATTCGTTGTCTAACCGATGAACAATCATCGAAATAGACACGACCCATAATTTGTTTGTCCAAACAATCATCATTCTCACTCTTGCTACCTAAAACCGAATTCTTCTGTATACATAACATATAAACAGAAAAATCTGATTTGGTCCGCCGACAGAGATCCTATAAACGAATCTCTACCGTAAACATAGCAATCGCTTTTGGTCTCTATTGAGTTACCACTTGTTTGCTCAGGTGCCCTGGTTAGATTATTTTCTTTGCATCGAATCCCCGATGCAATTTCGTTTATCCATCATTCCAGTGTATGGGTAAACAACACGATCTGTACGATCGACATGAGAATCTTTCCAGCGAACCCTCAAACTGATTTCTCATTGGTCGTAAGGCGAAAGGAACATTTCATTTCCTTCCCACCACGCCAGTGGAAATCCACCCCAATCACGGGTTGGCTCTGCATCGAGCAGCATCGAGGAGTCAAAATTCAACCACTAACGGGGTCGGTCGGGTCTGGAATTAAGTCGAGTGCGTACGGAAGTAACCGTCATCATAGATAAAGTTCATTTTTAATCAAAGACAACCAATGTTACTTTAGACAGATTAAAAGTTGTGTTAAATTTGATATAGTGTTCTGTTCGATAATAAGTTGCAATGCATGCAGAGCGACTATTTTGCAGCACCCGTTTGTAGAATAATACTTTACAAGACCCACCAATTGGGCATCAATGTCCGCAGCGCCAGTTTGTAATATATAGTTTGTTGTGGCGTCAGGTCGGCGTTCACACTTAGTGGCTCCCAATCACCACTCAATGGTCACCGTATGGTCTTCTGGTTTCCGTGGATGGTCAATTATAAAATATAAATGTAGTTTACCTTACTCTGTCCACAGCTCCGGCTGTTTAGATGTTGCGAAAAGGGGTATCTGCTGCCGTTTCCAAATTTTCTTCGCAGCCAGCACCCGAACAAAAAAAAAGGGAAATCGATCTGCACAAAAAACAATATTTCGTATTTCCAAAACGGGATTTTTACAGTGGCGTGATTTCAAACTTGCACGAATATTTAACACAAATTAAAAAATATAAGGTTTTTTTTTGGTTGCCGCCTCTTCCTTTTCGTACTCACTAGTTTTTTTTTTTTCATTTTCTAATTTTACTGATTTTATTTCAATTTCCCTTTTTTTTAACTGTCGCGGCACCTCTTCCTTTCTTCTTTTCTTCCTCTCTATTTTTTTTCTTCTTCCCCTTCCTCTGTTCTTCTCAAAATGTCAATCCCTTATCTTTTTCTCCCATCACCGTTCTTCGAAAATTCATCCTCGACGGCGGTCGACTTCGAAACTAGCCAAAGCCACCACCGCCGAAAGGAAACTGGGATTATACGCCGCCAGTATTTATTTTATTTATTTATTTTAGGCGATCGGGAAGATAATTACGTAACAGTTCTTCCAAAAGAATACAAAGTTCATTTTTAATCAAAGACAACCAATGTTACTTTAGACACATTAAATGTTGTGTTAAATTTGATATAGTGTTCTTACAAACGAATACAAAGTTAATTTTTAATCAAAGACAAACAATGTTACTTTAGACGGATTAAATGTTGTGTTAGAATCTAAAGTGTATCACCACAAGCGAAATAAATATAACTAGAAAACGAAAACATTCCTTGTTTTATTTTTCTTTCTTCTTTTTTTGTGAACGGTTCGCAGCAGTATTCCGTGGATGTGTTACTGAATCCACGTCCGTGCAGGCAATAATACATTTCCCACAGACAGCTCTTCATTGTGATGCTAGCGCACTTGCTTATGGCGCTGTCCACCTGCAGCGGCAGGTTGACAATAAGTTCCATCCCGTGGCCTACTCTTCGAAAAGCACTACACCACAGGAATCACGATACCACAGCTCCGAACTCGAGACCCTGGCAATAGTTTCTTCTGTTCAACGTTTTCGCGTTTATCTGGGAGGAATCCCGCTTACTGTGCTTACTGATTGTAGCTCTCTTACCCTTACACTTAACAAGAAAACCGTTAATCCGAGAATCGTAAGGCGGGCGTTAGAATTAGAGAACTACAACTTTAAGGCCAAACATCGTAGTGGAGATAACATGAGTCATGCAGATGCGTAGATGTTTTATGGTTTCCGCAGTAAATTCGGAAGACATAGACTCTCAATTGAGAGCAGCCCAAAATCGTGATTGGATAATCTTAAATCTAAGGGATATACTAGGTGAGGAGGATTCTAATTCGTTTGCCCTCCATGATGGTGTTGTGTTCTGAAGGGATAAGTCTGGTAGACTCCGCTTTTACTTCCCGACCGAGATGGAAACAAAACTAATTAGGCATGTGCATGAACCCATTGGCCACTTGGGTGTCATGACCAAATCCGACAGAATTATTGGTTCTCTGGCATGAAGAGCAAAATTGAGAAGTTTATAAAATATTGTATTCGGTGCATTATGTGCTCATCGCCTTCAAATTCTGTCGAACGTAATTTATTTAGTATTCCAAAGCAGCCGATCCCCTTTCATACTTTACATTCGGACCACTTCGGACCTTTACGTGCTGTTAAGTCAAAGAGGAAGCATATTCTTTTGGTAGTTGATGCGTTCACAAAATGTGTCAAGCTGTACCCTGTCTCTGTAAATACTTCGAGTACTACAGCAGGCCCTTCAGAGTAATCACGGACAGATGCACTTGTTTTACTTCGCTGGAATTCAGTTCATTTTTATTGGATAAGAATGTAACGCACGTTACGGTGGCAGTTCAGTCGTCGCAAGCGAACGGACAGGTAGAAAGAGTGAACCGGGTGTTGACCGGTATGTTAGGAAAGGTAAGCGATGCAATCGATCACGGTAATTGAGTTCAAAAGTTATCTCTCGTAAAGTATACTTTACACAACATCGTGCACAGGTCTATCCATAATACACCTAGTGAGCCTCTGTTTCGGGTTGATCAACGCGGTCCTAACATTGATAAACTGGCAGAATTCCTTGAAGAAAAGCAGGTGACTCCCCTGTATCGGAATCTGGCTGAAGATGGTTAAAAGGCGTCTAAACCTATATATGAACCCCAGGAGTATAACCTGAGAAAGTTTGAAGAGCATCAACGTTCCGCGCCTCTGTATGAAGAGGGAGATTACATTGTCAAATTACACAGTCGCCATATAATGTTGTCATCGAGGCTAGAAACATCCGCCTTTGGAGGACTAGTGCTAGCTGATTGAATTGAATGTTTTCTTAGGAACGATTGCCACTATATTATCGAGTTTAAGCACGAAAACTGCTGTAAATCATCTAAGATCGTGGTCGATCTAAATTGTCAGGTTGACCGAGATGCAGTAAAAATATAAAAAATTGTACACAACTTATCGCTAGACCTTACACTGTAAGCCCATCATTAATGTAAACCCATTGTGACTGATCTGATTAACGGACGTTTTGAAAAACAAGAAATAGTCGATTTACAAAATAGTGGAATGACGCAAAGAAATATTGCGAATGAAATAAATCGCTCTCAAGGTGTGGTGAAGAATTTTCTATAACCCGGTATTGCAAATTACGGAAGATATAAGTGATCTGGGAGACCAACAAAATGTTCGCCGATGGTAAAACGAACCGTTCTACGCGAAATGTCCAAAACAGGAGCTGTTTCGTCCCAAATGGCTCGACGTTTTAATTTGGACTGCGATTGTAGCCTCATTAGAAAATGGGCAATTGCCTTAACCAATTTTAAGTATAGAAAGTGCCTGTGCAAACCACCACCCAAACAGCGACATGAGGAAGCACGCCCGCGGATTGCCCGTTTGATTGCTTCCTTGAAGGTTAGCGTTCGGTTGTGGGTACATATCCAAATTAAAACACCAACTATAGGTTTGCCGCCGCGGCTGCGGTAGCTTCTTTTATTAGTTGCTTTCTTATTAGTACTTAATTACAGACAAAGTTTTTCAAAATGCAAAACACCATGTACTCGGAGTAGGCTTTCTAGTCAGCCAAAAACTGAAGCCTGCCATTATCGGCTTGAATGCAATAAACGAAAGACTATGCACTCTTCGCGTGCGAGGCAAGTTTAAGAACATAATCCTCATAAACGTTCATGGACCTACAGAGGAGTCCCCTGACGACGAAAAAGAAGAATACTACGAGAACGTCGAATGGGCCCTCAATGCCTGCCCAAGATACGGTGTGAAAATCGTTCTTAGTGATTTGAATGCGAAAATAAGTCGGGGACCGGTTTTCAAGCTCTACATTGGTTCCCTTAGTTTGCATGAGAACACTAATGACAATGGACTACGAGTCATCGAACTGACAGCATCGAAAAACTTGGTCGTCGCAAGTATCAGGTTTCCGCGTAAAGATATCCACAAAACCACCTGGGTATCACCTGATGGAGCCGCTCGCAACCAAATTGACCACGTGTTGATAGATCGCCGGCACTCCTCGAGCGTGATGACGGTACGAACATACCGAGGTTCCAACGTCGACTCGGATCACTATCTTGTTGGTACAGTTTTCCGAGCGCGGGTAGCCTTACGGAGACGTATTGCACCCGCGGATCAGGTTCGAATCAATACGGCTGCCTTACGCAATGAGAATACCAGTAACAATGCAAAATCAAGACCAAATGCTGCCGGCACCAAGCATTGAGGAAACATTAAAGGCCATTAGACGACTCAAATCAAATAAAGCCTCTGGAGCTGATGGCATACCAGCTGAGCTGATCAAACAACGAGGGACAGCGTTATATCAAGCAATTCATGAGATCGTGGTGGACGTATGGGAGCAAGAGGAGATGCCGCAAGATTGGCGTCGTGGAATAATTCCCCATACATAAGAACGGATATAGCACAGTATGCAGCAACTATAGGGGTATAACATTGCTGAGTAGCGCCTATAATATACTCTCTACTATCCTACAAGATCGGATAGCCGCATACGCTAAAGCCATCATTGGTCAATATAAGTGTGGCTTCATCCCGGGCAAACCAGCGATTGATCAGACATTCACCCTTAGGCAGGCGATGGAAAAATGTCAGGAATTTAAGACTCCAATATATCATCTATTTATAGACTTTAATTCCGCCTACGACAGCATAGCCAGGGTAGAACTATATAATGCCATGAGAGAGTTCGGCATTTCAAACAAATTGATACGACTTTGTAGGTTGACCATGACCAACGTAACTAGTCAAGTAAAAATAACTGGTGTCCAAACCAATAAACATCTTTAATGGACAAGGGGACGGTGTGGCCTGCCTCCTCTTCAACCTGGCGTTGGAAAAAAGGAATCCGTGACTCTGGCGTCACAACTAGAGGGACTATTATCACCAAGTCCAGCCAGATACTTACCTACGCAGATGACATCGACATCATCAGTAGAACCAAATTGGCTGTACAGGACTCTTTCACTCAGATCGAACAGGCGGCACAAAAACTCGGACTGCACATTAATGAGGGAAAATCTAAGTCCATGGTGGCAGCTTCTGCGAAGAGAAGACTTAACGTTGGTCAAACTATCAGGGTAGTGGAGCACGAATTTGAAGTAGTGGAATCCTTAACTACCTTGGGTCAATAGTATCACTCGATAACAATATCGAAGAAGAAATACGCAAACGGCTGATCAAATCCAACAAGGCCTACTATGGTCTATCAAGGCTCTTTAAATCCCGAAATTTATCCAGAACATCCAAGCTACTACTGTATAAGATCATGGTCTTACCAGTACTCATGTATGGATCCGAGACCTGGGTGCCCAATAAAAACCACTCTGAACTCTTAGCCGCGTTCGAGAGGAAGGTCTTAAGGAGAATTGTTGGCCCCGTATGTGAGGGAGGTCGATTCCGGTGACGCTACAACTATGAGTTGTACGCAATCTACCTTGAAGCTAATGTTGTAAGAAAAATCAAGCTCGGTAGACTCCGGTGGGTGGGACACCTAGCTCGAATGAGCGAAAAGGAGCCTGCCCGGAAAGTCCTTTGTGGCAGGATGTATGGAAGGATACAGCGCGACACATCTTGTCTGCGATGGAGGGATGGTGTAGACCAGGACGCCCAGAGCCTGGGAGTGCCAAACTGGATGACATCGGCTCGAAATCGGGACCGGCGGAGAGATTTGTTAAGTAAGGCTAAGACCGGATCCCGGTTGTGCCGATGATGATGATGATAATTTAAGCCAATTTGTTTACAGCTATTCGACATTATGCTTCGCTACTTTGCTCATTTGCTCTGCTTTTTTCTTTGGTTTTCATTCGCCTATCAAGGATTCTCGTGTTCATGTTCTGTTTTCTTTTGGTATTTTGCTTCGTTTGGTTTCTCTGCTCACCTTCCCTTTACAATGGATGCTTCCATTTATACCCGCTCTTCCCGTGGCGTGAGGCATCTGCCCGATCAAGGCATGATGGCTCTTAGAAAGAGGTTAAAAGAAGACCTTGAGGCTGTCGCAATTCGAAGCCCCCAACCCCATGAATTACCGGTTCGAAAGCAGAGTTAGAGTCCGAACTAGAAAACGCCACCGACAGTGCTGACGTCTTAATGACCGACGGCGCTTCTCGTACCCCCACCCCAAACAAATTTTGGATTTTAGCTGCCGAGATCTTCAGAATTTGCACAGAGCTGAAAATCCACAGACTAGACTATTGTTGTCGCGCCGCGCGCCGTGCTTGCTCATGAATGGAGGGAAGAGTTGCGTTCACAGAGTTTTGTTTTAAAAAAAGAAAAGGTTTTAAATTTCTAAGATTTTTATTCTAAATCATCTCTCCATTCCTCTGGACGTTCTACACAAAAACTGATCTTAAAAACTATCAAGAACAAAAATGAAACTTCGTTGCACCATCCTTTTCTTTATTGGATTTTGTTGGATTGAGGTAATAAAAGGAAACATGGAAAACGGTTTTTCTTTTACCTGCGCTACGGCAGGAAACAATAGGATAGCAATTTTGTATAGACAAAATTCTTAAGAGAGGATCTGTAAATGGGGTTTTAATGGCCCGAAATATAGACATGCAATAAAACGAACATTAGTTAGAAAATGTGTATAAAAGAAATTCTTGGAGAATCATAAAATTGCAGAAAAGCATTTTATGGTTCAAAGAGTATTTTTTAATAATGCGTCTATGGGTGAGCAACTAGGTTTACACAATTCGTTTTATTTAAGGTTTTCGGAAATTCGTTTGATAGAATTGAATCAATGTGCGACAATTGAACGTTTGGTTCAATTTGTTTGCCATTGGATTCAATTTAAGGATATGGATGGATTATATGGGGGAAAAGGAAATGCGGGAAGAAAAGTGCAAAATGTATGGGGGGGGGGGGGGGGAACTGGTGTTACGTGGTAACTTCCCCCATTCCCATTATCCCATCGAGCTAGGAGATTTTTGGCTATAGTTAATATACAATTTGAAAATCAGAGAGTAAGGCGAAAATATTTAGCACACGATCCACATGTTGAATGCACGAACCTACATTTGTTAGGTGGTGGATCTTGTGGAAGCAGCTGTGGCGGATTCCTTTTCGGAGCGGAGCGAAATTCGGAGAGAAAGAGTCGAGTTCTTGTTCGCGGCAGTCTAAGACCTAATTCGGGGCAGAAAAGAAGGAATATTGCTTGATAATAAGAGAAGCTCCTCGATAGTAGTGGTTAGTATACCCGCCTGTCACGTGGGAGACCGGGGTTCGATTCCCCGTCGGGGAGCCTCTGGCGCAAGACTAATGACCTTGCCCGGAAAAAACAAATCATTATGGAAATTTAACAAGCCCCAGGACTTGCTAAATAAGGCCAAGACCAGTTCCCGGTTGTAGTGCCGATGATGATGAGGAATAAGAGAAGAAACAGAAAAAGAACAACGGTGCGGGAAAATGTAGTAAAATGTAGTGAAAGTCAGAAGTAAAGTTTAAAAGTAAAATTAATAATTAATTTCGTAAAATAAACGTGTCGTAAAACATTATATCAGTGTAACGTTCGAATGGACTGTAAATTATGTAAAAGTACTCCTGAAAAAATAAAATTGTTACGAGTGGACGTAAAAGGTGTTTGAATTATTTGGTTCGTGCGGACTCATTGGGAGGATTGGTGACGGGAGCTGGTGCCTCGTGAGATGTTAGCGAACCCAGGAATTGGTAGGCTAATGATAAAAACATGATTTTCCCTTCACAGACCAGGAAACAGGTATCGTATTATAACGGAACTGTGAAGAGCAACCGTCGACCCTACGCAACGGTGGCTCCAGTTCAAAAAACGTTATCATCCGACTAACTGACGAGTCTCCCAGCTTGGCCTTGCGGATCTTCTGAAATCGACACGACTGCTGATGAAAACTAAAGATGCATATACCTTTGCTGAAGGAGATTTGAGATAACAGTCGCAGCCCAACACCCCGGCATTGATAAGATCCATAACACGCAAGTAAGGTTAACCCTGTAAATACTCTAATTTTTCACCTTTCCAAATAACCGCACCAGCTGGACAAATAACAACCGGTTGTCCAAATGGGTATTTCTAACATGGAATGTTCTCTGAGGTCTACCAATATTACCCATCCGAATTTGAGTAATTTATATTACAAGTATTTTCCTGAGAAATATTTACATTACAGTTAGCTCGGCGGTTTGGGCACATCAAGGATACAACTAACTGGAAACTGATAAATTATATTACAAACAAATAAATGTATATATATTAAAGGTCATATAATATACTGGCGCCGAGGACAGTCGCCTGAATCAGTCCGTGTGAACCGCGCAGTAAAAAAGCCCAAATTAATATCAAAAATATATATAACAAACTGGCAATCCTGAAATTTATATAACACTGGTAGGGCTTCGTAGAGCACTACACACTACACTATTAAAACTCCGTACATGCAAGAAAAAAACATAAAGCACCTACGGATTATCCAAATCCCTCCAAATGAAGACAGTAACAAACTCAAACCAATTAAGTATTTGTTTACGCATAAGATCAGTGTCGAGGAGCTCCATAAACAAAGTATCGTCCATTGCAAGAGATGGCAAGGCTCGGGACACTTGGCGGTAGCTTGCCACCATAATATACGATGCGGCAGATGATGAACACCAACTAGGAGAATGCAAAGTCAATCCACAGGGCATGGAATCAGGAAAAATACAAACCACGATAGATCCATTTCCACTAAGGAAATCGCAGTAACATGCTGTAACTGTGGAGGACCATATCCAGCCAATTTCTCCCATAAGTCGAGAATTTTTCAAAGACGAATGAAGCCAAGTATCACCAATAAATCCGCACCAACCAAATTCACACCGCAGAATACATTACCACAACCTACAAGGTCAGGAACATCATATGCGGATGTCATCAATAACAATCCTAACACGCCGACGTCAAACCACCCCAACTCCATTGGCCTCAACCTGGATATCATAAGCTACATCAAGAGTCTACAGACTATGCTTCCTACGTTGAAGTATATGTCAGATATCGAAAAAAAAGATCAGATTATCTCACTCATAACCTCCCATATTGTCTCAATGGTTGAACTAACTATAATCGCTTTCAACGCAGAATCCATATACGCCAACATCGGTAAGCAACACTTACAGTTATTTGTTAACATCTTCTCCCTAGACATCCTTCTCCTCTCAGAAACGTGGCTTAAGTCTAACTCCCGAGTATCCATCCGCAATTACATATTTATTTCAAACCCCAAAACTACTGGAGGTACCAGCATCCTAATACAAAAAAAAAAACTCCAATTCACCGAAATCAGATTCGCCAATGTTTTCAATATCGAATACACGGCAGTAAAACTTATTTGTAAAAACAAAAAAGTAATCATATTAACATCCATTTACATCCACTCAACATGCGAACCAGACTTCCCTGACTCTGACATATCTCAAATAATCAGACAGTATCTCCCCACACCATTCATAATCGGTGGAGACTGGAATGCTCCACATTCAACATTCAACGACATCAAGAATAATAAATACGGTTGCCAACTTTTGAACCTCCTCTCATCTCACCCATATACATACGTGGACATACACGTAACAATTTCCCGTGACACCCGTCAATAAGACAGTGCCCATCGATCCACATTGAAAGCTTATTTCATGTGCATGGATAAACACATGTAACTGTTCTTTAGCCGAGCCACACGAATGTGGATGCTCGGCTAAAGATATATTTTTCACAAATTCCAAAAAACCACGATATCTCACCCTCACATACTTCCCCCACTCACACTGCGCTTTGGCATGTATGGTTGTCTAAAATCCTTTTCTCTTTAAAAAAAAGAAGGCAATTCGTCTTAACAAAAGCAAGCACGAGATATAATACGCATGCATCACCTCATACCACTATATTACATGTACAATTTTAATTAGACAAAAGGAGCCAAGGCAGACGGGTTGCGGTTCTAGGATTTTAACATTGAATGTTTCTGAATGTGTGCAATAGCAACACCCACTGATACTGAGTCTAGGTTCAGCATAATTAATTAGCCGACGAGGAGTGAACATTAATTTCGAAAACATCACGAAGAGATTTAAAAGAAATGATGAGTCTTGGATACGTTCCATACGCTGGCATGAGAAAGTCTAGATCGCAATGTTTGAAAAGAAGGCAGATGAAGCGTATGTTGGGTTAAGTTGTGTTTTGAATTAGAAAAGTTTGAATTCGTTATTCGCAATCTGGTCACAAAGTATTCTTAAGTTGTTCAAGTCAATTTAAGTTTGTTGCGATGTTCCTACTTTAATGACATATATTTGGCTTTCCCCACAACTTAAAAATTCTTCCATTTTGTAACATTATATGAAGAAGGGAATCATACCCATCTAAAGTGCTTTCAAAAGGGACGGGTCTGACATTTATGTACACAGTAAACGCACAAAAGATGATTACTATTATTTTTTTCAACTTCGTTTATTAAAAGTCAGATCCAACTCCTGACCACCCAAATAAATGAACATTTAAAAAAGTTCACGGATCAGACTTATAACTCTACACTTAACAATATCAAACCCAACTGTGATCTCTTCAAAAACATCAACCGACTAACTGGTCGGAAGTCTAAACCGCGAATCGATCACCTTATCAACCCCTTCAACAACAATCTTATCCAATCCGACACGGACATAGCCAATTGCTCGCGGACCATTTTTCAAAGATCTGTGGCGGTTCCACTAAACGCCACTACTCACCTTCCCAAATTTACTAAAAGCTTCCAGTCCTAAAGCTCCCATAGCCCCATTGTTCCGCTAATGCATTAATAGATGCCATATACAATCGGCATAGATGTTATACACAATCGTCATTGTGTAACCATCTAAATTGCTTCTTAACGACTTGCAACTATTGATTCAGCTGCAAGCACTTCTCTCAGAAATGCCCCTTTGTTTGAATCTCCAAACAATCACCAACTTCGCGCTTATCCACCGGGGTCGAATTCAATAGCATAAACAATCCGTTTCTTACAACGGCGAAAGATACGATATACAAATT
Source organism: Microdon myrmicae (assembly GCA_963931805.1). NCBI lineage: Eukaryota > Metazoa > Arthropoda > Insecta > Diptera > Syrphidae > Microdon > Microdon myrmicae. The sequence goes on from OZ007497.1 coordinate 89,714,303, forward strand.
GTATGATGTATCCCAAACCTATTAGCACCTAATGAGTGGCAGCGTATTTACTTAGCTGAACCCTCATTACAGAATGATGCCCTTTTCCCTTGTTTTAGGTTTCGCTTATCCTTGGCCAAAATGCCTCGATAAACAATCTGATCTACGCCATCACACACACACACACACACACACACACACACACACACACACACACACATCGGAGGAAGACAGCAGCGAAACAGCGGCCACCTGGACAACTGGAAATTCCCCCATGGAATGCAGAAGTGTTCAGCGGGTCGAAGGAATTGCCTATGCTAAGATCAGAGGAATTCATTTCTACTGTTGTTACGCTCTGCCAAGGTGGGAAATAGAATATTTCAAATGCTTTTTGAACAGAATAACACAAGTAGCTAGAGATAAGAGCCCTCTTATAGTTGCTGGAGATTTCAACGCTTCGGCAGTAGAATGGGGAAGCACAGGGGCCAACAGTAGAGGCCAGGCACTATTGGAAGCCTTCGCAGTCCTAGAAGTGGTGTTACTTAATGATGGTATCGATGACACCTTCATAAAAGAGAGAAGCCGGTCCAAAATTGACATCACATTTCCCAGCTCCATGTTAGCAAGAAGTATGGAGTGGCGAGTTTTGGACACCTACACCCATAGTGACCACCAAGCCGTGATATACGAAATATTACTGCACAGGGCGTTCATTACTGGCAAATTGGCGAAAAAAGCCCAAAAAAAAAAAATGGGTGGAAAGAGAAGGACCTCGATTCGGAACTGCTCGATTATATACTGGAAGACCAAATCGCACAGTTTGACGCAGAGGCCGATGCGAACAGGCAGACTGGAAAAGTCATGAAGTGGCTAACTACCGCATGTGATCCTTCTATGCCACGACAAAGACAACCAGCAGGGGCTATCAAACCAGTATATTGGTGGCACTCAGAAATCGCCGGAGTGCAACAGGTTAAGATCCTTGCAACAAAGAGCAAGAAACCGTAACACCCACCCACAGTTGCATGCGAAATTCGTTAACAAACGGAAAGAGTTGAGGAATGTGATCCGCAAAAGTAAATATGACGCGTTCTGCTCCCCAAGGAATGAATTAAATAACAACTCATGGGGCAGCGCCTACAGGATAGTGATGAAAAGACTACAGAACAACAGTAGTCAATTGCAAAAAAGTAAAACTGACATGGCCAGAATCGTTTTTTTTTAATTTTTTTTTTATTAGACTTCTCTCGGGAGAGGCGAACCTATAGCGCCGAGTGGGCGCCCCGAGATGCCATCAAATAACTGTTGCAGTTCTTTTTGAACAGTTGCAGGTTGTAACACTCCGGGAACACTCGCGTCAGAAGGGAGTTCCACAGCTTCCCCGCTCTGTAACGGAACGAGTTCTGATCGGATGATCGCGCCGTCGGGAGATAAACTACAAACGGGTGCGATCCGTCGGATTGTCTTATGGAGCGCATATAAGCCGAATAGCGTGGAACAATACCAAGATTCTCCGAAGAACACCACCCATGATAATATCTGTAAAACAGACAAAGGTCGGCTATGCGCCTTCGATGTGATGCGACTGTAGTCCCGACGTCAGTGCCAAGTCCCCGATCAGGCGGATCGCTCGTCTCTGTATGCTGTCAAGTAGGTCGAGGGTATGTTTAGGAGCCGAACTCCAAACATGAGAGCAATATTCAAGCGCGGGTCTAATTTGGGATTTATATAGGAGAAGAAGTTGGGCCGGAGTAAAATATTTCTTGGCTCTAAAAAGGTAACTCAGTTTTCCTGAGGCTGACCTGGCGACACTCGACACGTGTTTATGCCATGATACATTCCCACGGACCATGACGCCGAGCAATTTCAAACTTTCCCCAGCCTCGAGGGCCCGGCCATTCATCATCAGCTGTGGAACTGATGATCTACTTTTCTTTGTGAATGTTGTATATTGTGTCTTCGCTGCATTGAAGTCGACCAAATTGGCCCTTCCTCACTGCAGGACCCTATCTAGATCCTGATTCAGAGAGTCAATCTGTCTACATCTCAGCTGATGCGACGCAGATGCACCAATCGACCGAACACTCGAAAAGGAGGAAACAAGCGTACTATCATCCGCAAAACTGAACACTTTGTTATCTGTTGTCTCCAACAAATCATTTATGTGAACCAAGAACAAGGTTGGAGCCAAAATAGAACCTTGGGGGCACCCCTGAATTAACAGGATACAGATCCGAACACTCGCCGTCCGCAACAACCCGGATCGATCGATTCTCGAGGAAGCTCCTCGTCCAGTTGCTGTTCTCTTCCCGCAGTGTGATGAGTTGTTGAGAGTCTCAGAGTCTCTCAGAAGGAGAGATACCTCCCGTGACCACCGAATAGGTGCTCTTGGCTGCAAGGGTTGTCAAAAAAAAAAAAAAAACAAGACCCCGGGACTGGATGGTATCCCCAGGGCTGTAGTGAAGACTGCTTTAACAAAAGGAAGTCTTCTGCAGTTTCTTCACAACCTGCTTTCAAACGGGAACATTTCCTAAACGATGGAAAAAACAGCGGCTTGTGCTTATATCAAAAGGTGTCAAGAATCCAGAGGCGCCGTCGTCTTGTCGCCCGTTGTGCACGTTGGACACAGCAGGAAAACTGCTTCAGCGAATAATTGCCACTCGCCTGGAACAATTCAATGAGGGGACATTGGGGCTCTCTAAATCGCAGTACGGGATCCGGAAAGGTAGATCAACTGGTAAGGCACTATCTGTGGTGTGCGACATCGCTCGCAATGCGATAGCTCGGGCACGATGGCTAGGTGGTACAAAAAAATATTGTACGGTGGTGACGCTAGACATTAAAAATGCGTTTAACTCGGTGAATTGGAATCAGATTCTAGAAGCGTTGCGCGATCTACAAGTCTCACCCTACTTGGTGCATATACTAGCAAACTATCTATCGGATAGAAGACTACTGTATGATACAGATGAGGGACCACAGGAATATAAAATAACAGCGGGTGTACCTCAGGTATTAGGTCCGCTATTATTGAATATCATGTATGATGGCGTGGTCAGGGTCAATGTACCGCAGGGGGTTAGAATCATTGGGTACGCAGATGATTTGGCAATAGTGGCCGTAGCTAAACATCCAGATGACCTGGGGAATATTTGCTCCCAAGCATTCCAGAGGATTAAATGCTGGCTAGATATGGTCGGACTGAAACTAGCTGGACATAAGGCCGAGGCAGTTTTAATAAGCAACCGCAAGAAAGTTGAACAACTTGATCGGGAAATAGAACGACAAATAATCAGATCCAGTGCCTATATTAAATATCTTGGTGTTAAACTCGACAACAGGTTGAACTTCCAGGAACACCTGAGGAAAACGAGTGAAAAAACGGCAAGACTATGCAAAGATTTGGCGAGACTGCTACCCAGTGTAGGATGACCCCGGCCCCACATAAGGAAACTCATAACCGTTGTCAGCACCTCCATTATAATGTATGCACCTCACATATGGGCAGGAGACGCACAGTATAACTCGTACGTAGGGGGCTGGTATCAGTAAGAGTATGTGGTGCATTCCCGACGGTATCCGAAGATGCCATGAATGTTTTGGCCGGGAGGACACCACCTGACATTGTATCTAAGGAAAATGCTGCATTGCATGAGGTCTCCCAAGAGCATCGTCGGAGAATGCGGTCACAATTACAATTCTCTAGCCTAAGGGAATGGCAGCAAAGGTGGGATTCTTCCACCAAAGGAGGATGGACCCACACCATGATGCCTGATATAGAAAGATGTTTGAAAAGAAAACATGGCGAGCTGAATTACCACTTGACTCAGATAATATCACGACATGGATGTTAGCGTTTGAAATAATAGTGAAGAAGAACGTGTGATTCGAACTGACGCTATGACAATTTGAATCACCAAAAATTGTACCTAAGCGTTACCCATCAGGCTACTGGCCGATTTTAGAATTTGATTTTTAAACTCGACTATACTCCACTGATGTGAATTGTTATGTTATCGCTAAGGTATATGGCTCTGATGTATTTTCTTATTCGATTTTCGTTCGGTGTTCTTCACTATTTTGCTTGTGAATTGTGTGTATCTGTTAGGGTCGCCACAGATGCTTTCGGCAATACTTGCTCAAGTATAAGCATGTGAATCACCCATACTGCTTGTATTGCGAAGACAAAATAGAAAATGCGGAACACGTGCTCTCAGTGTGCGTAAGATTCGAGACCGCTCGAACGATTTTGGAGAGACATATGAGACGGACAGTTACTCCGGAAGGAGTAATAGAATACATGCTTAGTTCAAAATAGGCATGGTCCGTAACAAATGGTATTCTCTGTGAAATGATGGAGCAGTTGCGACGCGACGGGCGAAATAACAGGTAAACTCAATCCCGCCCGGCGATAGAATATCTAAAAGAAAGTTCCGCGGGGATCAACGGGAATATGAGCCTGGCGGGAGGTGGTTTTAGTCGGTAAAAACCCGTCATGCCTGGATCGGTCCAGAAGTATCTTTGGAAGATTTCCAGGTTCCTACCGAAAAAAACCCCACTCTTACATATGCCTGCCTATTATGGTACCCACATCTCACCCTCCCAAATGGAGAAATTACGAGTTTTTGAACGAAAATGTTTCCGGTTTATCACTGGCTTACGCGAAACCAACTCAAATAGACACCATAGTAACAACAATTTTTACAACACAGCAGGCATCGAACTACGGGATAGACGGATTCCAGAACTATCGACAACATTTATAAAATCCTCCCTAACACTCCCAACCCGATAATAACAGACCTACCATCACCCTCCTCCAATATGGGCACTCACTACCGTAATTGTCTCCAAATCTGAAGCCTCTTCACCACAGACAGACTGGTTAGAGATCTAAACGAGGTCGTGTATCACAAAACTGAACTGGCATCCAACCAATTCAAATACGGCAACATCCAACCATTCTCCAAGATTCTAACTTTTAACACATAATCGAATGGCACCCCCTACTTCAAGAACATACCTGACCGTATCTCTTACTACCCTCAACCAGAACAAGAAATCGCACATCATTATTTTTCAGTTATAAATCAAAATCAAATATTATAAATTGTAAGTAAGATTAAGTTATGTTAAGTAATTTTCCGTTTCAAGGAAAACAAAATTCCCAAAATTTTAAATTCAATACATCCTAAGCAGATTAATGTTTGGAAATTGTTAACAAATAACATGTAAACAATTATTATATAACCAATCTATTATAAGTTAACTGTATTACTTATTGTAACTTTTAATTTTCAAAAAACTATTGTAACGTAATGTTTGCAAACAGTGCTACGATGGACACAGATTGCGTACCTTTTTTCACAAATCGTCACACTGTGCCATCTATTAAATTGACAATTTTTAATATTTTTCAGTGAAAGAAAGTGTTATTTAAACTTAAGGAGACATTCCGGTTTGTCGGGTCAAAAAATAGGTTATTTTCATGATTGCTTTTAAGAGAAAGTATTAAAGATATAACAACAATTTTTTTTAAAACATTTTATTCATCTTTCGACTACGTTTGTAAATTTTGTCGAGTCACTCCGGAACCGGAAACCCCCCCCCCCCCCCAGGTGTTCAAAGTTAGACATCCGTTCTGCTCGTGTAAGGGTTATTTTCGTCCCCGGTGAACAAATATGAAAAATGCAAAAAGTTTATTGAACTTAAATACATTTAGCCCAATGTGAGTAAAAAAAATTTTAAAATTGATAAAAAACAACAAAATGGCGGACTATTGAAAAAAATTTGTTTTTCGACCTTTTTTACTCTATTTTTTAGTTATAACTAAAAAAATAAATAAATAAATAAATAAGTAATTCACTCACAATTTGCGTGTACTTGTTAGAAATATGTGTGCCAAATTGCCAAATGACTAACAGCTATACATCTATTCCTGGTCCATAAACAATTCCTTCTACGACTTCGAATTGGTCCTCCAGTTGCATTTTCGCCTTTTTCCTCGGTGTTCGTGCCTCGTGCGAGTTGTATACTAGGCTGCGGTCAGCGTCTTGCAGCCGATCTCTGTCCCTCTCGTTCGCAAACGCTCTCGCAGCGTACCCAATTTTGATGCCCATGACTTGCATTATTAGCATTACGGGTAAAAACCCCTCATTAAACATACAAGCTGCGGTAAGAGCCGCAACTTCAATGATTTTCTTACCACTGTATGTGTGTTTTAGCGCCATTTGCCAGATGGTAGCATTGAAATTTTCGTTGTTAATTTGCGCGAAACATCCCTCGCATTTTTTTAACAAATCGGGAGCTGTCAGCTTTACGTAAACGGGGTAAATAGCTGTGCGTACTTTAGGATACAAGGGAGGTTTGTCGTGGTGGAACTTTGACAGCTCATGCGCAGCTTCCGCGCGTTTCCATTTGCACCATGACTCCGGGCCCTCTGGACAGTTTTGATGTTGCGGATTTTCATCGGTTGATATTTTGTGTTAGTATGTTGCCCAAATTTCTTTCGCGATTTCTTCAGCAGAGTGAGCATTGCGTCTAATCGCAAGTTCGTAATAAGTCGTCAGTTCTGTTATCATGTTTCCCGTAAGTTTGCCAGGACCAGCTCCTCCTAATTGGTCTGTTTTTTTTTTTTTGCTTTTTTTATGACACCGCGTAATTGCGAACCGATTCGCTTTCCCACGTGATTGATACACTCGGCCTTTACAACATTTGTCAATGATTTCTGCAACGCATTCATTATTTTTACATCCCCGTCTCCAACGTACCTTTCGTAAATGCGGGCGTGCAGATCAAAAGCGCGCTCGAACATCTCTAACATTCCGTCAGGCTCCATTTTACCCGAACTTCCTGGTTCGTGCTCATCCCACCAAGTATTATATTCATGGGTGCCTTTGTTTGTTTTCATAAGGTTGCAGCCTTGGTAATAACGCGATTTCACAGTAAGATCGAGAACTTTGTTTGTTTTGTTGCCGATCAATGTCATAACGCCATAATTAGCAGTATGACCCCTTTTGCTCCAACTACCATCTCCAGAAGCAGTAAATTTTGTATCTTCACTTTCATCAGTTTTTTCTTTTTCATCTTTGCTAGTCCTTTTTATCACGGAGATATTATATTATTATCGAGAGCAGCGTAGTAGATGTGTTTCGTAAATTCGCCAATATCCATCAGTGAAGTTAAACAATGTAATCCATTTAACCCAACACCCAAGATACGCATTACGAATACTATTCTACGATTAATTTCTTAAGCTTTGTTGGCGATTCATGGACAGGACTTGTGGCGGTCATTTCAAACGCCACTACTTACCTTTCCCATTAATCAGTTAAAAACCGTTTCGTAGAGCACCAAAACTGGAAAGCATGTGATTTACCTTTCTACCGTTGCGCGAACTATCACCTGAAATGCTTAAAACCATAATTCTCGCTGACACAAACCCCATCAGCAGCATAAGTATTTCCATTAGGAAAAGTAATTTGGTGGCAACATCAAGCAACCAACATTGCCCAAATCATGGCGATGAAATATCTCCTAACGAGTCTGCCACATGCCACAGGAGATATTTCTGCTTTTTCTTCTTTTTGCCTTTGCTCACATCGATCGGTCACCCGATCGACAAGCATATATATTGGCACCAAGGAGCACGTCCCTGAAATTAGATGTGGAAAATTCGCAAACGTGCCCATACATATTAATAAAAAGTATGTTTTACACACGTTTATGGCAAAGCATAGCAGGGGACATATGCTGCACATCATCGTCGTGCGAGTGTATTTTTCCCCGATGGCCTATGTCGCCCGGTATACGGACCAAGTGTTCATCACGGCCACGGGCACACACTCGATGACGACCCTTTTTCAGGTTTCTTTCTTTTTATCGTTTTCGTTTACCACCACGCTGTTATAGGTCCGGGACGTCGTGCTTCCTCGGTTGAGGGAAGAGCGTGGACCTTTTATTTAGATTATCAAACTTCAGTCCGATATTTCGAATTGAACTTCTTCTTTTATTTCTCTTTGCGAATTTAATAATTTCTTTATTCACAATTCTGTACTATCTGAACAACTTCCAATCTCAACTAACTCAAACTCTATCTCAAACTTTCTCTAACTGTGTATTTCTCAAACTCAAACTCAAACTCAAAGCTGACTTTACAATAAAATTTTCCCTCTTCTTATAGAACTTTGAGTTCTAATCTACTGTAAATTATAATATGAACAAAATCAATTTTATCAAAGTACTTACTCTATTGTGACTTTTAAATTTTGAATAAACTTTGAACGAAAATCAAAGAGCCATGTTTCAAATGAAAAATGGGGCATGTTATGAAATGTACTGGAACTGACTTGATATACGGCTCCTCGATAGTATAGTGGTTAGTATACCCGCCTGTCACGAGGGAGACCGGGGTTCGATTCCCCGTCGGGGAGCCTCTGGCGCAAGACTAATTACCTTGCCCGGAAAAAACAAATCATTATGGAAAATTTAACAAGCCTCAGGGCTTGCTAAATAAGTCCAAGACTGGTTCCCGGTTGTAGTGCCGATGATGATGATGATGATGATGACTTGATATAGAATATTGTGGATGTTTATTTATGATATGTATTAAATGAGAATGTTAGATATGTAAGGAGAATGTTTTAAAGACATGTTAGATAAATAATGAGATTCAGTATTAAACTTAATAGTTATAAGGACAGTAGTATTCTGCAATACTACAACGCGACGACACAATGATCATGCACCCCTATCGTAATCCAATCTTACCGCACGAGCAACTTTACGTTGTTAGTGTGTGGGATTGGATATCATCCCTTATATGGTCATCGAAGCGAAGGATGGAATTTTTGGTATTCTGTCGCTTCGGTGGATATAATCAATCGTAATTCAGATTCCGTGGAGGCAAGCCGGTGCCTTCACGTAAAACGCGAGTCGTGTGGCGACGCGGAGTGTTGCTCGATCAATCAATTGTCATTACAGTACGTTTTTACTTTTTCTGTCGTGTGTTGTCATTCAATCGATTAAAGTGTTTAATCTTCAGTTGGTTGAGAAAGAATGATTTCAAATTTAGTTTAATAGTTGTCAATAGGGACGGAGAAAAGGTTTTGCATAATTTTATTTTTGTCAATCGAATGCTGTAATAAAAGACGTTTTTAAATGTTTCATTCGTCAGTTACAATTGCTTCAAGTGCTTTAAATTGTAGAAACACGTCTGCCGCCGTCATGAGAACGCCGACCCGAAGTACACTGTCCTCACCGATCCTAATTGGTTCCTTGGTTCTCCTCATACACACAATGCAACCTACTTTTTGATTGTTGGTTAATATAAATGTATATATTTGCTACTGGTCCAAGTGGAACGGGTAAATGAGGTAATAGTAGAGATGAATTTTGTCGGTTTAACTTGATGATGCTGTCCTGGTTCGCCTACCTCATCGGATCCGGAGTTTTCTTGTTTTCACGAGGATTCCTGCTGTCAAGAGTGTCGAGGAATGATTTTAGTTCATGTCGCAGGTTGTCCACAAATCCCGATGAGGAGTATTATTTAAGCAGCGATATTGTTAACTAGGTCTTGAAGGACGTCAACGCTTCATCCAATTTGTGTCTTCCATCGAGATCAAAAATTATTGTTTTAGTAATCGATGCCTTAAAGTATGAGTTCGGTGTGTACAAACCGAACCAGACTAATGAACTGGCGTGTGAGAATAAACTTCCTGTGTTGCATGAGCTCCTGCAAAAAATGAACCACAACGCAGTCGAATAATGCAATTCCATGCGGATCCACCGACAACGACTGTGCAACGCCTGCACACCATACCACACCCCACATTGACGATAATCCAATGGGGTATCTTGATGGATGGGAGTAGAACCAGTGCAGTACGCCTGCACTCATACTTCCCCCATAGACTCGATGACCCTCTCACCACAGTTGCATTCGACGATCAGTTTGAATCCTAGGCCTTTCCCAGATTTTTTTGAAAAGTTTATCGCACCGTCACAGTTTTTACACTTTATAATGTTTGAAAGTTCGGAAAAAACTGAAAAAAATGTAACATCACGTATGCTGCCGTCACTGTGACCGTTGGAGCGAAGTCGGGCGATGTAGCCAATTTTTGTGCCGATGTAGTCGCATACTCCGTTTCCAGTTCATTTACAGTTCCCATAAATCCTTTTCGTTTTTTATATCGACTCCCTGGACGCACCCCTGACTTACGCGAACCTTTAATGTTTTTAAACATTATATTAGAAAAAGTTACCGTTGAAAAACAGGACGCCTAAACGCGAGCACTGCACACTCTGAGACCACGTTTACACTAAATACTTTTTCCTACTCATGAAAAAGAAACAAAGAAACATCAAAAATACCTACGCCGCGACGTCACCGGTAAGAACATCTTCCATAGTCACCAAACAAGAAAAAACCGCCATCACCGTGCAACGGGCAAGTTAGTTTCATATATATGAAACTAACTAAAACTCAGGCAATCGCAGGTCACCCGCAGTACGCCCGAATGTAAAAACAACATACACAGGAGCGACTATCCATTACTGCTTATGAACATGTTGTTCAGTCGCATAAGATTGCGACATATTCAAAGAAGTGGCAGTTGGCCCAAGCCAACAGCGAAGCAAGTTACTGCCCATAAATGGATACTCTGCATCTTTCTAAATACACGGTAGTTGCCACATATGATACGAATTTGTATCCGCGGGAGACCCGACCCTTTAATGACCTATAACTTTGGAACCACCTAAGATTTCGTTTCCAAATTTTAATATATTATTTTTGAAGTATAAAACTATCGATTAAGCAAACAATTGATTTTTTGAACCGAACAAACCGGAATTTCTCCTTAAATGCTTAATTAGGGGGGTGGGAGCGAACATATAGAGCAAAGTCTCTGCTTTCAACCCGGCGACGGCCAGGACTATCCATGTCCCTGTTCAATCCAAGTTGACATGCAGTTTCCACGTGACACCGCTGGATAGCTACTGTGACACCCGCCAAGTAGTGATCCAATGCATGCAGCGACATCCTGAGAAATCTTAGCGCAAGGCTAATAACCTTGCCCGGAAAAATCCAATTATTATGGACAATGTAACAAGTCTCGCATATGGACTATATACCGATGGAGAGACTTGCTAAATAGTGCCAAGGCCGGATCCCGGTTGTAGTGCCGATGATGATGATGAAATACTTAATGAATATGTGTACAAAATTGGACATTGATATTTGCTTCGCTCTTTGAGAAAAAAATTCAAGAAAAACACATCATTTTGGGTCCCTAGATGATAACCTCCCCTTAAAGGTATATTAAAGTACTCCCGCAAGCTTTGACTATATAATGGGTTTTCCAATAGGGACTTGACAACTTTTCTTCGGTAGTAAATTTTTATAATTTACAGACGTTGTTCGTCCGTGTACTTAACCATGATGAAAATGTTGAGTTTACTGAATAAACTGACAGATAAGTGAAAGGGTGCGTTCACAAATACAATTCAAAATTGTCAAGTCCCTATTAAAAATCCTGATACTAGAGAACATTGTACCAAGTACTCAAATCATGCTACATTTACGTATTTAAAAAGGGATAATGTTCGTTTGAGGTTAAATGAGCCACTTATTTGTTTTCACAGTCCTGCCAACCTGATATAAAACTACTTCAGAGTCTTCTTTACTGGCTAAGTTTTTCTTGTTTAAAAAATGTGAGCGTAACCAGGGACATCACTAAAGTCGTTGCCAACATATTTATTTTCATTTACACAGCAGGGATTGCCTCGACCATAACCTTCAGAAGCGAGTAACTTACCACATATCCAGAGGGTAGATTAACATAATATGAATGAGAATGAGAGGAAAAGATAAAATCTGAAAACATAGTCATCATACTTCTCTCCATGATACTCAATCGCCGTTTGGAATCATAAATTTCGTCATCGACAGATATTATGATGTAATCTCCAGATTCCAACAGCCTTCGGTTCTGCAAACAACGTACGAAGTCCACCATGGCAATGTTCTCACCGATAAAAACATAAACTGTGTGTGTTCATCAAGTTGTAATGGTAATAATTAATTGGTTAATCGATTTTATGGTTCTACATACTTCTGGTACTCTGGTAGGTTTCGTCAACAATCTTCTGCATTTTAATGAGAGTCATATCCATTGGAATGTAATCGGGAATTTCTTTGAAATGCGTTATCGTCAGGTTTTCTGATTCAGCTAGATGCTGTAACAGGAAGAAGCAAGGTAAGGGAATCACCAGTGTATTAAGGATGATGAAGTAAGAGATTACTTACCTGAATTGCTCGAGCTACCTCGTAAACCCACACAGGCTTTGTTCCAACAATAACAGCAAATTTATTCCAGTTAAACGCATTCAACAGACTGATGACACTCTTGGATACCTAGAAAGCACGTAGAGTATTTTCATTTGTGGATGCATAGACACATTTTGTTTCCTAGTTACTTTAGATGCTGGTGCCAGAGTCCTTGCAAATGTGTGGAAGATGTTTTTATTCGATACGGCAGAATCTGCACATTTCTGTATGGAATAAATTAGTTTTGTTTGTTTGTTTTAATATACAATGATGTCTAGGGAGAAATATGCAAATATACGTAATAATATTTGTCTGCCTGCTTTTATTTTTTTTTTCAAATTCAACCACTACGTATTTTATTTTTACAATTATAACTGAAATCTTAAAACTTCTAAATGTAACTTCTGATTCCAATTACTTAATAGGAGCTACATTCATTCTTTTATTTTATTCCTACATACTGCATCCGATTCGAGCGCGTGCTTTCTTTTGCAATTGCTTCCCATTTAATTATAATCAATTAATTGGACTGTTACTTTTTAAATTTCAACCTACACGCCAACCGCATAAACATGCAATAATTTCAATAATTATAAACCCTAACTGTGTCCCCTATATATCTTACTTAGATGCTACACCATCCTTTCATTTTATTTCGTAACTATAATTACAATACATATTATCATTTATTCAAAACCTTTTTATAATTTATCCTGAAGGATGTGAAGTCGCAGAAATGTATGAATCTGTTTAGTACGAATATGTTTGTTAGCAAAAAGGAAACGCCCTGCCCTCCGATCCAATTAAATGTGTTCCATGTTTTAAATTCCGGTAAATAAGCTGGAGGGGAATGGGAGCGAACATACAGGGCAAAGTCACTGATTGCTTTCAACCCGGCGACGGCCAGGATGATCCTTGTCCCTATTCAATCCAAGTTGACATGCAGTCTCCACGTGACATCCCTGGATAGCTACTTGGCACCCGCCAAGTAGTGAACCAATGCATACAGCGACATCCTGAGAAAGGATGGCGCAAGGCTAATAACCAGGCCCGTAAAAACGAATTATTATAGAAAATTTAACAAGCCTCGGATGTGGACTGGATAAACGACGACGACCACGGAAACGAAAATGGCTAAACGATTTAAGAATTTTCTCATGGAACGTCCGCTCACTATACAGTGCTCGAGCTGCACAGCAGCTAGCTGAAGCCCTGTTCGAATATATATCAGTCAATGTGTGTCCCATCGATTAAAACAAATGGTCGTCGGAAGAAGCCAAGTCTGGTGAATACAGCGGATGGGGTAACACTCCCCATCCGATAGCTTTTATTGTTTCTTTGACGGGTTTTGCTGTATGACTCGAAGCATTATCATGCAACAAAATTACCTTTCCGTGTCTTGTGGCCCATTCTGGTCGTTTTTCGATCAATACATTGTTCAAATTGATCATTTGTTTTCGGTAGCGTTGCGCATCAACAATTTCGCCAGGTTTTAGTAGTTCATGATACACCACCCCCTTCTGGTCCCACCAAACACAGAGCATTGTCTTTTTTTCGAATCGATCAGGCTTTGCAGCCGATGTTGACGCTTCTCCTGGATATACCCATGATTTTTTGCGTTTGGGATTTTTAAAATAAATCCATTTTTCATCACCAGTCACAATTCGATGCAATACTGACTTCCTTTCGTGTCGTAGAATCAACGTTTCACACATGGTGTTTCGCTTTTCCATCTGCTTGTCATTAAATTCATATGGCACCCAGTTTCCACACTTTTGGTACTTCCTCATAGCTTTTAAACCGTCAGAAATTGTTTGTTCGCAACATTTAACACTTGTGCCATTTGTTTTTGACTCAAAGTGTCATCTTGATCCAATATTGCTTGCAATTCGGCGTCTTCAAACTTTTTTGGTGGTCTTCCACGTTCTTCATTTCGCACATCAAAATCATTATCTCTGAACCGCTTAAACCATCCTTTACATGTTGCTTCCGATAGAGCACGATTACCACTACCCTCGACAAGCATTCGATGCGACTCTACAGCACTTTTCTTCAAATGAAAACAAAAAATGTATGCTTTCCGCAAATCATCATTTTCTGGTACAAAATTCGACATTTTTAACAGGATTAAAAAAATGATGTTGTTGTACAATGAATTGATACATACTAAATATGTTTGACAAATGTCATAGCAACCAAATAAAAAAATGTATGTGCCCGTTCGCCTGTCTCGCGGGAGACCGGGGTTCGATTCCCCGTCGGGGAGCCTCTGGCGCAAGACTAATGACCTTGCCCGGAAAAAACAAATCATTATGGAAAATTTAACAAGCCTCAGGACTTGCTAAATAAGGCCAAGACCAGTTTCCGGTTGTAGTGCCAATGATGATGATGGGCCCGTTCACAACAAACATTCTCTATCGATACATTTGTATCTTGACGCTCAGTTCAGACCGGTAAACCTGGTAAGCCTCATAAACGTTCACGGACTTACAGAGGAGTCCCCTGACGACGAAAAAGAAGAATACTACGAGAACATCGAATGGGCTCTCAATGCCTGCCCAAGATACGGTGTGAAAATCGTTCTTGGTCATTTGAATGCGAAAATAGGTCGGGAGTCGGTTTTCAGGCACTACACAGGTTCCCATAGTTTGCATGAGAGCACTAATGACAATGGACTACGAGTCATCGAATTGGCAGCATCGATAAACTTGGTCGTTGCGAGTACCAGGTTTCCGCGTAAAGATATCCAGGTGATACCCAGGTGGCTTTGCGGATATCTTTACGCCGAAGCCTGGTACTTGGAATGACCAAGTTTTTCGATGCTGCCAGTTCGATGACTCGTAGTCCATTGTCATTAGTGTTCTAACTATGGCAACCTGCGTAGTGCCTGAAAACCGGCTCTCGATTTATTTTCGCATTCAAATCACCAAGAACGATTTTCTCATCGTATCTTGGGCAGGCAATGGGGGCTCGTTCGACAATCTTGTAGAATTGTTCTTTTCGTCGTCAGGGGACTTTTGTTGTTGTTGAATAACGCGTTTATTGTGCAATAATTTAACAAATGTTGACTTAGGACTAAAATGCTAAATCCTCTTTTACAATCTTTTCTTATTCTTAAAATAATTTACTGGCTCTACGCGAGCACTCTAAATTACACGATACAGTTTTGTGTAATGCCTTTCGGCGTACAATAATATTTTTATATTTTTATATATTTTCTATTACCCGAATATTTTAGAAGACGAAGTTCTCTCTGCATTTTTTTTTTTTTTTTTTTTTGCCGACGCAAAGACCATTCCTTCCCCACAGTATTCTTCTTTTTCGTCGTCAGGGGACTCCTCTGTAGGTCCGTGAACGTTTATGAGGCTTATGTTCTTAAACTTGCCTGCACACGAAGAGTGCATAGTCTTTCGTTTATTGCATTAAAGCCGATAATGGCAGGCTTCAGTTTTTGGCTGACTAGAAGCCTACCCCGAGCACATGCTGTTTTGCATGACAGCTGTAATAAATGTCATACTCGTTTCTTTGCATAACACCACTCACCGTCCATCGTATTTCTTGTAATGCTGTTATGTCAGCCTTATATTCGGACAAGGCATCGGCTAGCTGCTGTGCAGCTCGAGCTCTGTATAGTGAGCGGACGTTCCATGAGAAAATTCTTAAATCATTTCGCCATTTTCGTTTCCGTGGTCGTTCATGCTCAATGGCAGGGTTTTCTGTTCGATAAAGTCAGATAAAAAAGTCTCACAATCAACAGTGGATTCTTACCCGCAGTCAACCAAAAAGTATAAAATACAAGGTGTATTCTTAAACAACGTCCAGCCATAAATGACAACGTTCTGTCGGACATTCTGATAAACCAAAAGAAGACGTTAGACAGATTTATCTATTGAACCGCGAGAATGGTTGAACGAAAACTTGATTTATCGAACGACGACGATTGCTAATCGGACCATAGTTCTCTGACACTTATATTCAACGAATTCTCTCCGCTCTGAAAAAGATGCGGTTTTTCATTTCAGGATTTCGAGTTAAATTCCGACTTCCATTTTTATGGATTTATTTATTTTTAACAACAAAATTGTTTGCATTTGCACCGTCAGTTGTTCGGTGATATTGGCAAAAAAAAATCGCGAAATGCATTTTGGCCCGTGTTCGTATAAGACTTTAATAACTTTAAAGTATTCTCGACTTATAAATCCTAACATAGTTGAAATTGCCACAAACCGAGCTTAAGCCCAATTTACATTTAAAATTTTACCTTTTAATTGAAACACCCCGTTGGCGTCGTAACATACGAAGCCGAGGACGGAGCAGCACACGACTGCTAACTGGCAAAAAAAAAAAAAAAAAAAAATTGTGACGAGAAGGCCGAATTTAGCGAGACAAGGACATATGTGTCCTTCATCTTGTCTCTGAGATCTGGTCATCTTGCGATAACCAGAATCACCCACATCCGTGAGGATGTTGGGCTCGGTCTCGCGATCTCTGAAAAGAAAAGAGAAAAGGAGGGGTATCCAAGGATAGTGTGGACAGTGTTAGTACAGGTGTTCTCTAACTACTTTTATAGAGGGATGGTGGGAAAGAAATCTTACAAGACCGGTAGGTCTTGGGTGCGGTAGTGAACGCAGATCACGTCTTTGGCGTCTGATAATCTGCGCTTTGGTCGGTGTGTATGTTTGTGTTTGTGCCGTCTTGTACTGTGCGTTCGTGTGTGTGGTTTGTTAATAGTAGACCCTATGGGATGGGTCCAGGAATATTCTATTGTAGAGGGGAATGTTGTCGGGAAGGGTGCTTTCTTCAGTTTTGTACTGAATATGCATATCTCATTCTGCAGAGCTTTTTACGCTCCCGGATGAGACGAAGAGTTAAGTCGTCCTGGGGAATCTGATAAGTCTTTTCAAGTTTGTACTTCGGGACATGAGTCTCCGAGGTTTCAACTAGAATCTCGTGAAGTCGTTTTGTAGCGTTGTTTATCTCAACCGTCGTAAGGTTCCTGTCAGTGGGAAGAGAGAATTGGTGGAGTTTATCGTTCAATGTAATATTGAAGTTGTCCCAATTTGTCCGCCCATAATCGGGTATGTATCAGATGTGAGCCCGGGATGCTCGAAAGCCGCGCATGAATGTGGTCGCAGCGTTGTGGTCAGATACACCCGCTGAAACTTGAGGAGGAGTGATTTGTGGGAGTAAGTCTTTGGACACAAAAAATATGTCCAGAATTGTGTCACCTCGAGTACCAACCGTAGGTGCGACTATTTCGAAGTTGAGGGCATGCGTGCTTGCGGTGTACCATTGGTACAGTTTTGTGCCATTTGGGCAAGAGATAGAGTCGTTCCAGTGGGGATGCCTGGAGTTAAAATCGCCGCCTATGATGAAGGGTGTATGCCCCGAACTCCTGACTGGCACACTGAGGATCGGCAATTTATACTAGTCGCTCTTTGATTCTTGTGACAACATGCAAACAGGGGAACCAGGACAAAGGAGAGAATAAAAGCAGCGGCAGTTGGCAAGTACAACCATTCACTCGCCGATCGTTCATGCAGTTAATCAGATTCATCGTGTGCTCGTATATAAATAAAACTGAATTCGTAGACGTTAAGTCGTCGTCGATCTATCGCGGTTCATATCGAATCTTGTGACTTTGTATACATTTTGTGTTAATTGCAACAAAAAAAACTATACAAACACGTGTAATTTTTGGTGGATGTCGTCGTCGAAATCTGTCTTCACAGATGCCAGACAACGATCCGAGCGCTACCCGGGAATATATATTAGAACGGAAGAGAAGAGCCATCGAAACTCTTCAAAAATAATCGAAGAAGACCACAAAAATGGATAGTCAAGGAAAACACATTGACTACGAACAAAAATTCCACGAAGTCGTGGAATACATCCAACAGCTTACAACACAGGTGAAGCAACTCCGGGAGGAAATTCACTCCCTAAAGCAACCCACCCAAAACAGCGACGATGCCTGTGTGGGAGATAACGCCTTCTCCCAGCTTAAACCATAAAACATCTCCACCCAAACAACTATCATCAGCCCATAAGGAATCCACCAAACAAGCCAAGCCCGCACCGAGTCCCCTGCCTGCCCAGCACAAAAATATTAGACCACCACCAATCTACATAAAAAATGTGACCAGTATAAAGGGAATAATTCTAATAGTAGAAAATGCTCTAGGACACCGCAACTTCACCACAAACACTAAAGGCTCCTCTGTCTCCATTGCAACAACAACTCTGGTTGATCACGAGGTAACCGTTAGAAAACTTGCGGAACTACAACATCAATTTTTTACTTTCCAACACCATCAGCTCAAACCAACAACATTCATCATTAGGCACATTGACCCAACTTAGACCAACGAAGAACTAGCGTCGGAGATCATCAGGATTTACCCAGAGCTGAAAATCCACAGGCTGGACTATTTTCAAACTCCGTACATGCGAGAAAATAACATAAGGAACCTACGGATTATCCAAATCCCTCCAAATGAAGACACCAACAACCTCAAACAAATTAAGTACTTATACGGAGGAGCCTCATAAACAAAGTATCCTTCATTGCAAGAGATGCCAAAGCTTGCGACACTTGGCGGTGCGGCTTGCCACCTAAATATACGATGCGGGAGATGTGCAGATGAACATCAACCAGGAGAATGTAAGGTCAATCCACAAGTATGGAAACAGGAAAAATCCAAACCACAAACCCAGATAATAATCAGACAGTCTCTCCCCGCACATTCACAATCGGTGGAGACTGGAACGCTCGACATACAGCATTCATAAAGAATAACAAATACGGGTGCCAACTTTTGGACCTCCTCTCATCTCACCCATATTCGTACATCGACAGTCCACTGCAGCCAACTCGTGTCACCAACTCGACGCGGTCAACAATTGACTTCTTTCTCACGTCGGCTGATGTCTACTCAACGACCCCCCCCCCCCCCTCTCCGCCAGTATCCTTCCTCTTTCCCTGTGATCATGGTTCCGTTCACACCTCGATCAAAGTTCCCTCCTTCGAACTGCTCTACTCACACAGTCATGTCCCGAACTTCTCCAAGGAAAAAGGTCAATAGAGACGTCGCCGAAAGTTTTTCTAACTTGCAACTCCCCGCATCTTCTAACCTAATCTCTGCTGATATCGATCGAGCATCCCTAAAAATTGAGCAGACCCTCAAAGATGCCCTCACCAGCAATACACCCACCACCATCCCCATAATCATCTAGGAAAACCTTTACCCAGCATCCTAACTAAATTGCTGCGTCGTAAAAAACAACTCCGCCGAAAACTTCATATAAGATTCTGCCCCTTTATTAAAAGTCAGATCCAACTCCTGACCACCCTAATAAATGAACATTTAAAAAAGTTCGCGGATCAGACCTGTACCTCTACACTTAACAATATCAAACCCAATCGTGATCTCTTCAAAAACATCAACCGACTAACTGGTCGAAAGTTTAAACCGCGAATCGATCACCTCATCAACCCATTCACAACAATCTTACCCAATCCGACACGGACATAGCCAATTAGCTCGCTGACCATTTCTCAAAGATCCATCAACAAAATGATTCCCTCTCAGCCCCTAATTTTCGAAACACTGTAAACGAATATATTTCACACAGATTACCCGCATCTTATACTCCTTTCATTTGGGGAATTAAACGACACAAACATGGCCTCACATCCTTCAGACACCAGCGCATTTCTAACCTCAGATGAATTAATCAAGTTCATAAAATCATGACCCAACAAAAAATCAATCGGTCTAGATGGAATACCACACCTTCTATTTAAAAGACTTCGCCCGCCAAATCTACTTCCCATTTTAGTCCTTCTTAACCATATCATAAATGCTTCACATTTCCCAGATAATTGGAAAATTGCGGTAGCAATTCCCGTTGAACAGTCCGGGAGTTCCAATAACACCTCCAACTATCGTCCGATATCTTTATTGAACAACCTAAGCAAAATATTGGAATGTAAGATCTACCAAAACCTTCTCTCGTTTGCCAGTGATAACGCTTTCATCCCTAATTCTTAGTTTGGCTTTCGTGAGCGACACTCCAGTTGCCATGCGTTACTAAAACTAACACACGATGTCACAACTGGTCTAGAAAACCAATGCCCTATCGTATGCATATCTCTCGATATTTCCAAAGCATTTGATTGTGTCTGGATCTCAGGACTTCTTTATAAGCTGCATTGCTTATTTGGTCTGAATTCTAACATCACAAAGCTCCTAGCATCTTATCTTTCTGGGAGGAAATTCATAGTCAGAATAAATTCTTCCCTCTCACAAACTCACAACATAACCGCGGGAGTTCCCCAAGGATCCATTCTCGGACCACTTTTATATCTTCTATATACTTCCGATATTTCCCAACATCCACCTAGTGTTGTAATGCGAAATTATGCTGACGATACTTTAATCAACTCTAGCAGTAAATTTGTCAAAGCGGCAAGAAACCGCGTTAACTACTTCCTCCCGCTCATCTCGGCATACTTTAACAAATGGAAAATTCGCTCACTGCACAAACAACACTAAACGTAACAAAATTAAACTAAATCTTAATAACACCCTCATTAAACCTTCTAAAACCCTAAAATATTTGTGAGTAACCCTTTCCAACAACTGGTCATTCTCAACCCACATCAAAAATTCCCTTCATAAAGCCTCAATACAGCTTAACCTCTGCAGACGAGTGTTGTGGAAACCTAAATGCCTCTCTTTCAAGGTCAAACAGCTCATCTACAAACAGATTATCAGACCAACTCTTACATACGCCTGCCCATTATGGTACCACATCTCACCCTCCCAAATGGAGAAATTAGGAGTGTTTGAACGAAAATGTTTCCGGTTTATCCCAGACTTACACCGCAAAACCAACTCATATAGATACCATTGTAACAACGACCTTTACAACACCGCAGGCATCGAACGACTGGATAGACGGATCCTAGAACTATCGATAAATTTCATAGAAAACCTTCCTAACAATCCCAACCCGATAATAACAGACCCTCATCCAATACGGAAACTCACTACCGCAATTGTCTCCAAATCAGGACCGTCTTCACCTCAGGCAGACTGGTTAACGATCTAAACGAGGTCGTGTACCACAACACCGAACTGGCACCCAATCATTTCAAATACACCAACATCCAATCATTCTCCAAGATTTTTTTTTTTTTTTTTATTAGACTTCTCTCGGGAAAGGCGAACCTATAGCGCCGAGTGGGCGCCCCGAGATGCCATCAAATAAATGTTGCAGTTCTTTTTGAACAGTTACAGGTTACCCAGACCGAGATGCCATCAAATAAATGTTGCAGTTCTTTTTGAACAGTTACAGGTTGTAACGCTCCGGGAACACTCGCGTGGGAAGGGAGTTCCACAGCTTCCCCGCTCTGTAACGGAACGAGTTCTGATACAGGGATGTTCGCGCCGTCGGGAGATGAACCACAAACGGGTGCGATCCGTCGGATTGTCTTGTGGAGCGCATATAAACCGAATTGCCTGGAACAATGCCAAGAATCTCCGAAGAACAGCACCCGTGATAATATCTGTAAAATACACAGAGGTCGGCTACGCGCCTTCGATGTGATAGCGACTGTAGTCCCGACGTCAGCGCCGAGTCCCCGATCAGGTGGATCGCTCGTCTCTATACGCTCTCAACTAGGTCGAGGGTATGTTTAGGAGCCGAGCTCCAAACATGAGAGCAATATTCGAGCGCGGGTCTAATTTGGGATTTATATAGGAGAAGAAGTTGGACCGGAGTAAAATATTTCTTGGCTCTAAAAAGATAACTCAGTTTTCCTGAGGCTGATCTGGCGATACCCGATACGTGTTTATGCCATGATACATTCCCACAGACCGTGACGCCGAGCAATTTCAAACTTTCCCCAGCCTCGAGGGCCCGGCCACTCATCATCAGCTGTGGAACTGATGATCTACTTTTCTTTGTGAATGTTGTATACTGGGTCTTCGTTGCGGTGAAGTCGACAAGATTGGCCTTTCCTCACTGCAGGACTTTATCCAGATCCTGATTCAGAGAGTCAATCTGTCTACATCTCAGCTGGTGCGACGTTGATGCACCAATCGGCCGATCACTCGAAAAGGGGGAAACCTTTAACACAGAACCGAATGCCACCCTTCTCCTTCAAGAACATACCTGACCATATCCCTTACTATTCTCAATTAAAACGAGAAATCCCACATCCACATAAATCAATATTGTAAATATTATTTTTGAGTCATATCAAATTGTCCTATCATTGCAATATCAAATATTGTAAATTGTATATAAGATTAGATTAAGTTAGATTAAGTTATGTTAAGTAATTTTAAGTAGGCTAAGTTAAAATAAACAGAGTTCCTGGTTTTTCTTCCTGTAGTGCTCTAAAAAGCCCTACCACCTTTTTCCCCCATTCCTACATCCAAATCCCAGCAATATTACCCTACAACCCAAAATCCTGCCAAAACCCAAAAAAACCCAAACATGATCCAAAATTTGCAAAAACGAATCAAATATTCGTTTACCGCTTAACATTTGCCCCCACGGTATAATTTAATCCAAAAATCCAAATTAAAATTAAAATTCACAATAAACGAATCTAATATTCGTAACACGGCCTTTATAACATCAAGTAGTACTGTTTTTTTATATTTACGTATAGAATTTCTATTACCTCTACTAAGACTGCATATAATGCAGTTAAAAAATAATAAGTTTTGGATAAGCTAAAAACCTATTAAGAAACCTGTAGCTGTTTTTCGTTAACCAAAAAACTTCAATGAGTTTATGGGGGTAGAAAGCATAATTGGCAGCATATGGCACAGGATTCACTTCTTCCCCACTAGCACTGTTACTCCTTACACAAGAATTGTTCCACAGGAAGACAGGAAAACACTTTTAATTTGTTTAACTCAAAGAAGAGTTTTGTTGTTTATTTTAATTCTATTATCACTCTATAATTTCAATACACAATTGTTTCACGGACAAATAATAAACTTCTTCTATACCTAGAAACTTTAGGCAATAGAGACGAAATTTTGCAGTTTTTGCTTTTATTACAACGACGAGCGGTGACGCGACTGACCGTTGCAATGATTCAATAGTGACTCTTTAATAAAGGTGTATTTAAATTTTGATGGAACGGCAGCGTGACTGCAAGCGATCGCAGTTAAGATGTGACTCAGGAGACGTGTGCTCCGTTTGGGTGATGGTTAGCAACTGGTGTGAATTAGGATTGAAATTCATATTTCATTCCACACACAGGACAACCAAAAGAGACCACGCCTCTGCTCTCTCAACCTCACGCCCGTCAAAGTGTGAGTAACTTTTGTTAATATGGTCATTGACGGACATTGAGAATGAGAGAACAGAAACATGATGTGCTGTGATCTCGGGGTAGCTTTGGTTGTGTGTGTTGGTATCAGATGCAGCTACTGACATGACCCGGTGACCCAGTGGTACGGCTACGGTGTAGTCGGAGCACATTGAACCGTGGAAAGAAATGCGAATGAGAGGGAAACCTAGCTGATGTTACTCCCCTGCAAAAAGAGATCATTGATCCCAAGCGAATGGATGATCTGAGGGAAAGTCGATAGGACGCCGCTGATGTTTGGGAAATAATCAGCGTGAGAACCAGACTCTAAGACGCTGAAATAACCCCAGCGATTTTGCTATGATGCAACAGCGTCGTTCGTTTAGACTTGTTGTTGTTAACCGACATTATGAGATTTCCGATGGGAAACTCATGGTTAGCAAGAATGGACTTGCCGTATGACAATAATGTAGCTAAACTCAATTATGCATTATCTGCAAAGGAATAACATATAAAGGAAATGGGTTGGTTGAGATTGTGGTAGAATAGAGAAACCCCCACAAGTTTGCCACGTGGTAATTACAACGGTTAAAATCTATTTAACAAATAAAAAGCTTCCCTAATCAAAATTCATTTGTCCCACCATGATTCAGTCATGCAAGTGAAATATAATTTTCTCTACGTTTAACCTCATATGCACAACATAATTTCCTTAACATCCTGGCGTTAAAGTTCGCTCCGGGTACAAATTAGAAAACTTGTATTAGATGTGGTTGTTGTCAAACCGCAAACACAAGCAGAACTGGGAATCACGTGGAACCCTGGTACACATTTAGAACAAAGTTAAATACCTTGAAATATCAACATATTTTGTTTTATCAAGTTCATAAAGGACGAGCTTTTAGATGTTATTGTTTGTCCTTCGCTTAATAGAGTCAAACTAGACAAAGTTGTAATTAATTTATGAATTATCTTTTGTCTTGTAAAAAATTATCGTGTAATTGTTAAGTAAATGAAATGTCCTAGAACTCCTTACTCACTACATATTTTATTTCAATGACTTACAAACGACATCATTGGGATATTCCAAGCAGCTGCAATCAATGCTTCTCCCGTGCAGCCTTCGTCAGGTCCAATAAAAACTGCAACATTTTCGTCACGCATTTGTGTCATAAACCTTGACAATTGGATTTCAATATAAATCCGTTTTATTATTCCAACTGTGCTAAATGTTTCTTTTTTCATAAGCGAAAACTTACTTAATTGGTTGAATGCGATGTGCGCCGACATTTTCTCCGATATCAAAAGCTTTGAAACCCAGTTTGTATCCTGGCAGAAGGTTTGAATTTTTATTCACATTTTCTATAGCCAAAGGAAGGCCGCCAAGAGTAACCTGCAAGAAAAAGGGAATATGTCTTTGAAAATGCTCCTAGAGACAGTTTGCTTGAGCTAAATTTAGTGGAGTTGATATGAAAATATGATGTGGGAACACATGCATTACAGGGTTGATGTATAACCTTTAAAATACAATACAATGAATTCTATTTCTACCCAATGCCGGTCGGTTCAATGTGAATTTCAGGTATCACAAAGGTAAAGAGCAAATGTTAAAAGGGATACTCAACTGATAAATACAGCTGGATGTAGTGTAAGGAATATTCCTTCGCATGCGAGTAATTATGTAAATTAACTCAGTTGGCAGTCCTAAATGCATAACACGAAGTGATCGTTATTCACAAACGAGGAGATAGCTCTCGTTTTTGAATCATTTTAACGTCCCACAAAGTCTCCTACAAATGAACAAAACGTATCTCCAAACGATACCATCTCTCTTAAAGCGTTCGTGAAAAGTTTTTATGTTTAAAGTTTTAGTGGCACATTTTATTGTGCGCTCCAGTTACCAGCCGCCAAGGGAGATACTTCTTTATAATACTATAGACTCCGGAAAACGTCGGGGATTGTATGATGAACTGGTCGAAAAAAGATAGGTCGTAGGGTTATCTCAACTCCCAGCCGCGTTGTGGTTTGGTGGTGGCAAAACCTCCATTTATTAGACTTAATTGACAAGCCAGAACTCTCAAAAACTAAATCATAAATTATAGCTTGTATAAGTATATACTTTTTGGGTAATTGCAGGGAATGATTTAGGATACGGAGTTTTAGAGTGGTGATGTTGAGGTCAGAGTCCAAAAAATGGTGTATGAGTTGATAGTATACAGCATAGGAGATAGGTTCATTAGAGAACAGGTGTGGTGGGCGAGAATTGCGTATATTGCCAGGCTATCTGCACGTCATATACTTCCATCCCCATGAGAGAAGTATAAAAAATCCCAAAGATTTGCACCGCAGGAATTCCCTAAACACAAATAGAGACTGATTTCTTCTAAAGTAATTGACAACCCGTAAACCACTCAAGCTGAGATAAATCTTTATTGAGGTTGACTATAAAATTTCATAAAAAAAGGGGTTCATCAAAAGATAATAAAAGATTCAGAAACAATAGTGTATCCAATTATAGTCATGCATTTTTCAAAACTCTCAACCAGGATGCATGCTTGATAAAATATATTCCAAGGTTACAGACGATTTAACAATTTTTTTTCACCTGAAGTTTCATATTTGAAATTAATACTGATATGATGGCCTTTCAAATCAAAACAAAATACCACTCAACTTCAAAAGACTAACTGAACGGCAGCAGATAACAGGTCAATTGAAAAGTTCCCGCCTTCCATAGTAAAACACATTTTTTGGCAAAATTCGTTTTTTTTTATTCAACATAATTCCCTTCGAGGGTGATACACTGATTATAGCGACCCTCCAACTTTTCGATACCTTTTTTGTAGTACGATTTGTCCTTTGCTTGGATGCGGAAGCGATTCGAAGCCCAATTCATGGATTTTTGCCATCGTTTTCACTGACTTGTGACACGGTGCATTGTCTTGGTGAAGCAGCACTTTCTTTTTCTTCAAATGCGTTCGTTTTTCGCCGATTTCGTCCTTCAAACGGTCCAATAACGCTGTGTAATGGTCGCTGTTGATCATCATCACCGGCACTACAACCGGGAACCGGTCTTGGCCTTATTTAGCAAGTCCTGAGGCTTGTTAAATTTTCCATAAAGATTTATTTTGTCTGGGCAAGGTCATTAGTCTTGCGCCAGGGGCTCCCCGACGGGGAATCGAAACCCGGTCTCCCGGGTGACAGGCGGGTATACTAACCACTATACTATCGAGTCGCTGTTGATGGTCCTTCCTTTTTCAAGATAGTCGATGAAAATTATTCCGCGCGCATCCCAAAATACAGACGCCATAACCTTGCCAGCCGACTGTTGCGTTTTTCCACGCTTTGGGGCGGGTTCATCGTGTGCAGTCTACTCGGATGACTGTCGATTGGACTTCGGAGTGAAATGATGGAGCCATGTTTCATCCATTGCCACATATCGACGCAAAAACTCGGGTTTATTACGCTTGATCATCTCCAAACACTGCTCCGAATCATCAACTCGTCGTTGTTTTTGGTCAAAAGTGAGCTCGCGCGAGTTAAAAGTGATAGTTAAGAACCATAGTTAACAAATCACATTAGTCATAACCAACATGGCTATATATATTTCAAATAGCTATCAATCATATTATGACTCATATTCAAATACCGCAGCAGAACAATATCATAATCTCCTAGGAAAATTCCCAAGAACATCAACCGATGATCTCATCAGTAGCATCATATACAAATCCATCCGAACAAAGGAAAACCATTACTGATAAGACCCACAGATGCTTCATAGGAAAACTACCAGAGACAGCACCAACGAAATAAGGAGATAAGAATATCAATATAAATAGAGAATACTGAACCAGCAGCATCATTCCCGATTATTCCGCATTAGGATAACATACTTTAAGAAACGTGTTAACTAGTGTGTAAGATTTAAGAAAAATAAAAATATATTTTTTTAGAAATCTTAAGTCGTGGAATCATAATTCGCGGCACTCACTTTGCACAGAGCTTTTTCATACCCAAATATTCGTGAATGATATGATGTACACGTTCAGTTGATATCTTTAGAGTGCCTGCTATTTCATTCAATTTCAATTTACAGTCATTCAAAATCATTTTGTGGATTTTTCTAATGTCTTCGTCGGTAGCAACCTCTTTTGGGCGTCCACTGCGTTCACCGTCTTCGGTGCTCATTTCACCACGTCTAAACTTAGCATACCAATCCTTGATGGTTGATTTTCCACAGTATTAAGTGAGACGCGATCGTGTACCCATGGCTACTAATAAAGTCTATTTACGTCCCTCCAATGCGTGTATCTCTGAACTAAATAAGTACTAAATTAAAAGCTGAATAAAAATTCATTGACCCTAAGAGATATTGTGTAAATAATAACTCTCTAATTTATGTACGGCTTGTTAGAATATTAAACGAAACCCACCCCGCCGACGACGTCAATACAAATACCCGACACAGAAGATGCATATCAAATTAGCATAAAATTGCACAAATCAAAACTGTATTCATATAATTAATCCAATTCGTAAACAAGAACGAAGCCACGAAATAGAAAAACAGTGACGTGACGTGTTGTGACAAATAAAACAAAGTGCAACAACAACAAACAAACAAAACGAATGGTAAAAGTGACAATAAACGTGCTCACAAAATAACTTCAGTGAGGTGCAACAACAACGTAAGACAATTTAAATATATCACCTCAGTCGTAAAAGTGAAAACTAAAACAGACAATATATTGCTAGTTACGCATAGAGTTTTCAAAGCATAATTTGGCGCGAGTGCAAGTTCACTGACTCTTAGCCGACGATAGCCGAGTTCGAGTCGGCGTGCGGAAGAAATCGACTTCTTGGTTCGTATTGCGGTCGCCTTTGTTTTTTTTTAATGAAAACAAACTGGAAAGAACCAGCATGAACACGGAGGAAGACAAAAACGTGACAAACAAACGAAAAGGTACACCGAAAATCTCCATTGTGACGCGAAGTAAAACCGCGAAATTAACAATGGAGAGAAAAGGTCAGCAAATGGAGGAGGACAGTGAGCGTCCCTCCCCCTACAATTTTAATATGTATATGGCAAACAATTCGTTCGCTTCTCTTGCATCCTCAGAGTCTGAGGATGAAGAAGAGGAAATTACTGAATTGGAGGCGAAACTTGCGATGGCAAGAGCCCGTCTAGAAGAGAGACGCCGAAAGAAAAAAATAGCGGCACTCGAAAAAGAAAAAGACACCGAACAACAACAAAAGCCGAAGCCAAAAGTCGGCCAACAGCAACAGCAACAATCAACACAAAATCGACCACAGCAAGCAACACAACAGCAGCAAAACAACAATATCAGCGGAAAAATAAAGATGCCACCAATCAACACCATAGATGTTGACTGTAAAGAATTGGTAAGTTTTTGTAAGCTAGCCATAGGTAACAATTTTGCAGTTAAAAGACTGACGGGTAACAGGCACGCCATTCAAACATATACGGTGGCAGACCACGACAAAATTAAAGAGGTATTAAAAAGAGCCACCGCGGAATTTTACTCGTTCACGCCGAAACAAACGAAGAGCGTAACGGTTCTATTAAAGGGTGTCGACCCTGAAACGGAACCGGAGGCTCTGCTCGAAATGCTTCAAAACCATTCACCACACCCAAGGCAAGAAGGGAAAATCGCAAGCTACCCTTCTTTTTGGTGCAATTAACACCCAGCAGTAGAATTGGTGGTCTAAGAAAAATTACAGTCTTGGATCATCAAATGGTCACATGGGACAAATTAAAAAAAGGCAGAGACATCCTGCAATGTGTCCGTTGCCAAGGGTTTGGTCACGCGGCGGCTAACTGTGAAATGCAGCGCCGTTGCGTAAAATGCGGAAAGGACCATAAGGCAGAAGAATGCCCTCTGGGAAAAGAAAGGGTAGAAGACAAAGCCCTTCTAAAGTGCGCAGTGTGTCGGAATGAGGGACACCCCGCTAACTATCGAGGATGTCCTAAATTCCGAGAAATAATGGCAAGAAGTGTGACCCGGCAAAAAAACACAGAGCCAGCTCGTACTACAACAATGCCCGTAACATCGCAGCGGTCGTACGCACAAGTTGCTTCGGGTGGGAGAACACCAAATCAGGCTACATCACAGGTAGCCACAAATACTCCCACACGGACGGAAACAACACCGCAAGCAGACGTGGTCACGGTTCTGCTTAATCTGCAGAGACAGATGACACAGCTGCAAAATCAAATAAACGAGATCTACTCGTACTTGCCCAATCTAAACAAAAAGTCAATATAAACCCTCTAACCACAACATCAATAAAAGCTCTTGTCGTGAATGTAAACTCACTAATAAGAACTGAGAGAGCCAATCTTTTTAACCTGTTGCAAGAGGAACAACCTGATGTACTTCTGGCGGGGGAAACAAAGTTAAACCAGAGACATAAGATAGGACATAAAAACTACGATATTATACGAAGAGATCGACCTAACTCCTCTCAAGGAGGGGGTGTCGCAATCTTTATTAGAAAAGGGATCAATCACAAAGTAATATATAGTGGAGAAGTGCGCAGGTTCCGGGTGCTGGAAGCCTGTATCGTACGCATACCCCTTCAGCAAGGAAGGGGTTTGTATGCGATTGCGGTCTATGCACCTGAGGAACACCAACAAAACCTATTTATAGCGGAGCTCGAGACACTCTTTCGATGCTTACAATTGCACCTGGGCAAAAACTACTTTATCCTAGGGGGAGATATGAACGCCAAGCATAGAAATTGGGGAAATTATATATCTAATGCCAGAGGAAATCAGTTGGCTGGTTGGTTAGATCAGTTTCATACTGAATATAGAACTGACTTGCTAGCTATGGAATATCCATCGTTCCCCAGAGGTAGATCGTTCTTAGATATCTTGCTAATCGACTCACGACTGAGATTACTTAGCACCAACAGACGAAACACAAACTGTTTACGGACAATTGAATACGACAGTGACCACTGTGCATTCACGGCAGTAATAGAGCTTCCGAACGAGCTCGCAGATCTGGAGGAATTCGTGATCCCACAACCCTATAACTACGGGGCAATGCGATGGCCGCGGTTCACCAGATCATTAACAAGAGAACTTTGTTCGAATGACTTTAATCTGCCAGTAAACAGAAACCTGACAAATGACGAAATCGACAAATACATTCAACAAATGGACGAAACCGTAAAACGAACAATGGACAAAACAATTCCCAAAACAACAGTTACAGATCACATTAACATGTACAGAAACACAACAATAAACGCACTCCACAAGAAAAAGAGCAGACTGCTATCGAAATTAAAACAATTACACAGACAGTTTACAGACAGACAAGACCAGGCGATAATATCACTGAAATCTCAATTAAAAAACCTCCAACAATTACTTAAAGCTAATTATAGATTAGCAACAAATTTGTATTGGAACAACAGAATTCGAGCTATAAAAACTAATAACCCGAATATGTTCCCACAAATAAATAAGATATTCAGGAGAAATAATCAAAACGAGATTCAGTGTCTCCAAATTCCACGTACTGAGGTAAACAAGCAGCTGCTAACCAACACTGGCATAGATACAGAGAACGCTATCTTCAATAGTGAGCTCTTCGTGATCGAAGATCCTTTGGAGAAGGCGAACGCTGTGGGAGCTGTCTTTCAGGAAATGTACAAGGTGAATGAAAGCATTCACCGAAATCACGACCTGGAGGACAGAATTCGACTGAATCACCTGCACCTCCGGAATGAAATTTCACATTGGCAATCGGAGAATCCGGGTTTTACGGAATTCAGTAACGATAATCTGTCAATTGACATTAATGCCAATGGTGGGGCTAATAACCTTTTAATCACAAGGGAAGGAATCCAGAGTATCTTCGACTCATTAAGAAGCAAAAAGTCAGTGGGAATAGAGGGAGTACCTAACATCGTACTCAAGAACCTGCCCCCAAAGGCAATCGATATATACACGGTCCTGTTTAACAACGCGTTGAATAATGCATATTATCCCGCGCGTTGGAAAACGGCAATCATTCAGCCCATCGCAAAAAAGGGCAAAGACTGCACAAACCCAATGAACATGCGTTCGATAAGTTTACTCCCAAGCATCAGTAAAGTATTTGAAAAAATCATTAACAAAGCTCTGCTAAAATGGGTAGACGACAATAGCATTATTCCAAATAACCAGTTTGGCTTTAGGGCGGGTCATGAAACCATACATGCCGCAGCTAAACTGGTCTCCGACATACAATGGAATAAATGTAGGAACCAATGCACAGGGGCCTGTCTGATCGACTTGGAGAAAGCCTTTGATACCGTCTGGATCGAAGGGTTGTATTACAAACTGGTCAGATATGGCATACATAAGCCTTTACTATATGTACTTTACGATATGTCAAAGGACAGGAGGTTCGTGGTCAAAAGTGGTAATGTGACCTCTAATAAAACGTATAATATCAAGAATGGCTTGCAACAGGGCGCGGTACTCTCTCCGATTCTTTTTAACATTTACATTAGCGACTTATTAGATGCACTTCCGCAGGCTATTGCGTACGCAGACGATCTCATAATTTACAGAACAGCTCCGAAAGTTGAGATCATAAATAGTTTAATACAGCGAGATTTCAACAACGTGCAGCGCTATTGCGACAACTGGAAACTTAAGATCAACTTCCAGAAATGTGAAGCCATCCTATTTAGAACCCCATTATATAAAGCCACGAACGACACAAGGAAAAACTGGCGAAAGCTAGTTATCGTGGGACCGCATGGAGATAAACTGGAAACCAAGAGTTTAGTTAAATACCTGGGCATCTGGCTAGACCAATATCTGTATTTCAACAGACATGTAGAGGCTGCTCTGATCAAGGCTAGAAAAACGTTTGCTATGACAAGGAGGCTATTTCACAGTAGCCAACTTGACAGCAGGGTAAAGGTCATATGCTACATGACGCTAATCAGGCCAATGCTCATATATGGCTGTCCAGTATGGTTTAACATAGGTCCAAATTTGATGGAAAAGATTCGGGTGTTCGAAAGGAAGTGTCTGAGAACCTGTCTCAGATTATATCGAACACCGGAATCGGAATACAAAAAGTACTACTCAAATGAGACTTTATATAATGAAGCCTGCATAAATAGGGTGGATAATTTTATGATTAAATTAATCAGAGGACATATTGCGAGAGCAATAAGCTCGTCCAATGACCTAATTTTCGGGGCTTATTATTCAAATACCCTGTACTCTGAGAACGTGCGTCGCAACGGTTTTGTTCCACCAGAGGCGTTCCTTGATTTGGACATGAAAGGGCTTATACAGGATAGATCCGGAATTCCGCTGATCTATCATGTAAGTAGATCATCCGTAGACGGGCGATTGTGCTACGACCGGGAAGTAACGCGCACCGAAGAAGAGCTCCTGCGCTTCAGTAGGGCTATCTCCCACAGAGACCGGGACGATAGTATTAGACAGCGTCAACAGTTCTGGTGGTTGAATGGCATATAAAGACCTGGATACCAAAGTCGGTATAGAATCACACTATCATCAGCTAGCTTACATAGACTTAGCTTTTCTAGAATTAGGGTAGTATAAGATTTAAGTTAAGTTAAGCTAAGTGATTTTACATTAAAAAAAAAAAAAAAAAAAAGTAGATAAGTTTAGTTAAGTTAAGTAAGTTAAATTTTAAGAAAAAAAAAAAAACAAAAAAAAATTGACAAAGTTTTTCAAATTTTTCTTTGTCTTTCAAATAATTATAAGTATTGCCACAAAGTTCTGTCGCCGAAAGGCAAATTATACAAATATTAAGTAATGTTTAGCTTAGAGCGTCTGCGAAGGACCAGTAAGTTATTATATAAGATATTTAAGCTAGAATTTAAGCATTTTTTGTCTAGCCTTTAATTTAGAAACTAAGAATATAGAAAGAAAATAAAAAAATGTTTAAAAATGAAATGAAATGGTTGATTTTCCTTGGGCGGCGTCTGGAAACTCGTCATCAAGCCAAGTTTTTGCTTCAACTGTATTTTTTCCCTTCAAAAAGCAATATTTTATCAACACGCGAAATTCCTTTTTATCCATTTTTTTCACAATAACAGAAGTTGCTTCACTCAAAATACTATAATTCACAAACTAATGATCCGACATCTGTCAAATTTACACACGCGTCTTTTGAAGGTTAGGGCTAACTAAAACTCATACGGATTTAATTCTAGTGCCGCCATCTATGTGTCCGGCCGGGGACTTTTCAATTGACCTGTTACTTTCGCTGGTTGTAGTCCTTTAATATTCTCGACAAATAATAAATTTATTCACTTAAAAATGGGTTTGCACTCAAAAAACCTCGTGCTCACTTGGTGTTCAATTACTTGGACATCTTTCCCAAGGACTACTGTCCCATATCTGCTTATTGATGTGTGTGGCTTTTTCCCAATGAAGCAAATATCAACTTCGACCAGATGCCTTTCTTGGACCTAATTTATTATGCAAACAGAATTAGGCATTTTCTTGCTGGATACCGTAGCTATTGTTGTTGTTGTTTCTGGTTTTGTGACCTTAATAATTTGCCGAAATACTACATATCTCAAATTACCCTTTTGTTCCTAAACATTTTTAAAATTGTGTTTATTTTTTTTTTACTTTACAATTCGCACTGGACAAGGACTCACGTCCCCACGTCTGGAACTCACTGTTTTCTCTCCATAATATTCGTACATTTTCGAATGATACGCTGGCAAAGTCACTGCGTATATTTTATGGCGATTTAACCCCGACACGGTGCGATTGGACTATTGTGTTTATAAAACAATGTGGAAGCTGGTTTCGTTCTCTCATCAAAGACAAAAAGAATGCTTCAGATAACATTGTTCGTTGGTCAGTAGAAACCAGAGATGAAATTCATCAGGCTTTTTGTTTCTGACATAATAACAAAGACCCAATGTCGCAGAAAAAGTTGTGTTTGCAGCTGCCACCACTAGAATTGCATGTAGACAATAGTATCGAACATATACTTTGTTTCAATAATTAGATTATATTCCTGAAATGGGGTATTCTTTGTTATCATTTTTTAATGGACTCTGACCACCAGCTTTCACCAGATCCATAATTACAGACACAAACTTGTATGTTGCTGTTTTTTTTTTTTTATCATTTTTTATTTCTTCCTATTATTATAATTTACTTACTCGCTAAACAAAAACGATTAAACTCTAGCTTATGTTATCTTATTTCCCAACTTACTGGTCCCTTGCGGACTCTTTAAGTTACATGCATACGCTTAAAGCATGGAAATTTGTCTTTCGACATTATGATTATTTTGTTTACATGCATTTTTAGGGAACTTAATTAGATACAAAGAAAATGAAGAACAAAAAAAACGTTGTTTATGTTATTGTTTTTACCTTATATCTAATTGAAATACTAAACTTTTTTTTTTATACCTTAACTCTACGCTAAACCTAACATTAACACTAAATTTTCGAAATGCCAAATCTATGTAAGCTTTCCGTTGTTTGTTGGGCTTTTTTATTATTATTATTATTATTACTTTTTATTATATTATTTTTTGCCAGTTTTATAAGGAAACAGGTTTTTAATTGCCACTCAGCCACCAAAATCTCTGGTGTTGCTTATTGGTATCTTTTCGGTCTTCCTGTGCTACTGCCCTACTAAACTGTAGGCGCTCTTCATCTGTGCGCGCGACCTGTCGATTGTAACATATTCGTTTATCTATACCCTACCGACACACGTGATAAATCAACGGTATAGCGGATTCATTTTGTATGAGGCCGTGTGGCGGTTCCGCCAAACCCCACGGCGCTCTTACCTTAAAAACCCCCATAACCACAACCCAGTCTGCATAAGCTTTCGCTAATGCAATTCGCATTAGCATCTTAAATGCTTCACGCATCAAATAGATCCAATTCATATAACCTAAAAGCACCTGTAAGAGAATTCTTACCTGCATTCATTTATTTGAATTCAAAATTCCTCTTAAGAATTCTGTTCCAAACAGCATATCCCTGAAAAGGAAACCTCGGTTCATATATCATGTGACCTTCACCAGGGATCATAAATATTGCGCCGTCTATTTTTCGACTTCGCCATGTGCACGATAAATTTCTTTACGTACACATTGGCCGGCGACCTTTTTCTCCCAGCCATATAATTTTCTGACTCGCACAATGTGCAAACCAAGCAAATACGCATTCCGCGTCTCTTGGCATCAATTGAATTCAAAACATAAACAATACAAATATAGAATCCGTTTCCCACAAACGGATTTCCCTGCATATACAAATACTAGCAAGGGATTTGTTTCGTCCACCAACCCATTAGCACCTTTCCCAATGTCCATTCGTATATTTACACAAGGGCATCATTCATCTAAGACTTTTATGATGCCCTCGTCTCATATTTTCTTTTACCACATTTCTTCGCTATATCATCGTCTATTTATTTAGACGCGATGCACTCCATAGAAGACGATCTTTTCGATCCTGTTGTCTTTACCGTCTGTCTGCTTCGTTTACGCATTGCCCTCAAGCACGTATAAACCACACAGATCTGAATGATCGCACACATTCCACCATGACCTTCATTACAAGATCTGGTTTCCTATACCACCAAGAGAGACTTTACGTTTCTCTGGTGGTAGGTAAAAACGATATCCTTATTGGAGAAGATATCTACCACGACACCATAAACTCACCCTAATAATCGAATCATCTCTGCACGAGATGATTATCGCTGAGTCCTTTTACATCCGCGTACCAGAACGGTCACGCGTCACACCCGTTCTCTGCCGGCTGCGGAGATGGGAAGATAATACACACCAGAGTCGAGTTGTAAGAATCACGAGTTTTCACCCCGGTGTGTAGATCGTCAACGAAGATTTTGAATAGTGCATATATCCAATTAACAATTAAAGCGTAGTGCGCATAACACGAACCATTTCATTTTTTTTTCTGGAACTAGATGCTGATAATGTACATCTATTAATTTGTGTTTACTTTGCGGCTGACTAATAAAAAAAAAATTTGCTTCAACTGTAATAAATCTTGTGTTTATTTTTCCATTCCCATCTGGTGATTGTTTGGCGTTTTCCTATTGTGTCGGTGGAACATATATATGATGGAGGAGCAAGTGAACCAAGTACCCATGCTGGTACATACTTCCTCCCCACAGCCGTTCATGTCAAGACTAAGGAATGCTTCTGGTGGAATAAAGCCATGGTGACGTACCCCTCATAATACATATTGTTTGGATAATATGCACCAACAATTAAATCATTCGGCGAGCTCATTGATATCTCAAGATGCCCTCGAATCAACTTGATCATAAAGTTATCCACTCTGTTTATATTAGCCCCATTGTACAACGCTTCATTGGGATAGTATTTTTTGTGATCGTGTTCAGAAGTCCGATGTAAGTTAAGACACGTCCTGAGGCATTGTCTCTCAAAAATCCGAATCTTTTCCATTAAGCTAGGTCCCACATTAAACCACACTGGACATCCATATATGATCATCGGTCTGATTAGAGCCATGTAGCATATAACTTTAACCCCGCTGTCAAGTTGACTACTATGAAACAGTCTTCTTGTCATGGCATAAGCTTTCTTTGCTCAGGCCAGCGCAGCCTCGAGATGTTTGTTAAAATATAGATACTGATCCAGCCAGATGCCTACGTATTTGACTACATTTTTTGTTTCCAGTGTTTGTTGGTGTGGTCCCATAATAGCTAGCTTTCGCCAGTTTTTCCTGGTGTCTCTGGTAACTTCAACCAGTGGTGTTCTAAAGAGGATGGTTTCACACTTCTGGATATTGATTTTGAGTTTCCAGTTGTCGCAGTATCGCTGAACATCATTGAAATCGCCTTGTAATAATCCGTTAATGATTTCAATTTTTGGTGCCATTCTATATATTATCAGATCGTCTACATTCGCAATAGCCTGATGAAGAGACCTTCTTAAGTCGCTAGTGTAAATATTAAAAAGGATCGTAGATAACACCGCTCTCTGTTGCAGACCGTTTTTATTTTGTAAGTAATGTTGGAGGTCACATTGCCACTTTTGACGATGAATTTCCTTTCATTCAACATGTCGTATAGTATATACAGTAGTGGCTTATGAACGCCTAGTCTCATTAGCTTGTAGTATAACCCTTCTAGCCAAACGGTGTCGAAGGCCCTCTCCAAGTCAATTAAACAGGCACCTGTGCACTGTTTCAGATTTTTATTCCACTGAATGTCTGAAACCAATTTAGCTGCGGCATGTGTGGTTTCATGACCAGCTTTAAAACCAAACTGGTTATTTGGAATGATATTATTGTCCTTAGCCCTGTTACGCCTCCAGCGCCGTGCTTCCTCTTTCGAGGGAAGAGCGTGGGGGTTATTAAAATCTTTTATTTTATTATTAAAACAATTATAGTTCTTATTTATTTTTTTTATAATTATTTGTTTTATTTTTATTTTATTGAACTCAGGTATCTCAAGCTGAGCTCTCTTCTTTCTACTTTTTTCATATAAATTTACTTGTTTATATAGAACATTTTGTTCTAACTGACTGTGGCGTATAAACTGAACAAAACAATCTAGAAGTCTCTGTGACTTAGAATTTTGAATAAACTTTGAACGAAAATCAAAGTGGCCATGTTTTGAAATGAAAAATGTGCTTGTTATGAAAAGGGGCATATTTATGAAATGTGCTGTAAGCGACTGGATATAGAATATTGTGTCTGTTTATTTATGAATAGTATTAACTGAGAATGTAAGATATGTGAGGATGTAGTTTTAAGGGTTGTGTTTGAAAGGACATGAGTTGGTGTTAAAGCGAATAAGGGTAGTATTCTGGAATACAACAACCCGATCAAATCAGTTCCCCTAGGATTTGGGGTTTGGTTTAGGTTATTTAGGTTATTTATTATTCATATAAGATTCTGCCCCTTTATTAAAAGTCAGATCCAACTCCTGGCCACCCTAATAAATGAACATTTAAAAAAGTTCGCGGATCAGACCTGTACCTCTACACTTAACAATATCAAACCCAACCGTGATCTCTTCAAAAACATCAACCGACTAACTGGTCGAACTTTTAAACCGCGAATCGATCACCTCATCAACCCATTCACAACAATCTTACCCAATCCGGCACGGACATAGCCAATTAGCTCGCTGACCATTTTTCAAAGATCCATCAACAAAATGATTCCCTCTCAGCCACTAATTTTCGAAACACTGTAAACGAATATATTTCACACAGATTACCCGCATCTTATGCTCCTTTCATTTGGGGAATTAAACGACACAAACATGGCCTCACATCCTTCAGACACCAGCGCATTTCTAACCTCAGATGAATTAATCAAGTTCATAAAATCACGACCCAACAAAAAATCAATCGGTCTAGATGGAATACCACACCTTCTATTTAAAAGACTTCGCCCGCCAAATCTACTTCCCATTTTAGTCCTTCTTAACCATATCATAAATGCTTCACATTTCCCAGATAACTGGAAAATTGCGGTAGTAATTCCCGTTAAAACGTCCGGCAGTTCCAATAACACCTCCAACTATCGTCCGATATCTTTATTGAACAACCTAAGCAAAATATTGGAATGTAAGATCTACCAAAACCTTCTCTCGTTTGCCAGAGATAACGCTCTCATCCCTAATTCTCAGTTTGGCTTTCGTGAGCGACACTCCACTTGCCATGCGTTACTAAAACTTACACACGATGTCACAATTGGTCTAGAAAACCAATGCCCTATCGTATGCATATCTCTCGATATTTCCAAAGCATTTGATTGTGTCTGGATCTCAGCACTTCTTTATAAGCTGCATTGCTTATTTGGTCTGAATTCTAACATCACAAAGCTCCTAGCATCTTATCTTTCTGGTAGGAAATTCATAGTCAGAATAAATTCTTCCCTCTCACAAACTCACAACATAACCGCGGGAGTTCCCCAAGGATCCATTCTCGGACCACTTTTATATCTTCTATATACTTCCGATATTTCCCAACCTCCACCTAGTGTCGTAATGCTAAATTATGCTGACGATACTTTAATCAACTCTAGCAGTAAATTTGTCAAAGCGGCAAGAAACCGCGTTAACAACTTCCTCCCGCTCATCTCAGCATACTTTAACAAATGGAAAATTTGCCTCGGCCCAACCAAAACCCAGCTAACAGTGTTTAAAGGCAAAAACGCTCACTGCACAAACAACACTAAACGTTGCCACAACAAAATTAAACTAAATCTTAATAACACCCTCATTAAACCTTCTAAAACCCTAAAATATTTGGGAGTAACCCTTTCCAACAACTGGTCATTCTCAACCCACATCAAAAATTCCCTTCATAAGGCCTCAATACAGCTTAACCTCTGCAGACGAGTGTTGTGGAAACCTAAAGGCCTATCTCTCAAGGTCAAACAGCTCATCTACAAACAGATAATCAGACCAACTCTTACATACGCCTGCCCATTATGGTACCACATCTCACCCTCCCAAATGGAGAAATTAGGAGTGTTTGAACGAAAATGTTTCCGGTTTATCACAGGCTTACACCGCAAAACCAACTCATATAGATACCATTGTAACAACGACCTTTACAACACCGCAGGCATCGGTTTAGGTTATTTAGGTTATTTTTGATGATTATGCAAAATTTTCATTGCCGATTCTTATAATGGCGATCCTTATGGGATTCCTTTCTTGTAGTAAATTTCTGTTTCACCACGAAAATGTTAATATTTTTCGACACAACACTCATATCAATCACCCCTTTAAAACAAAAACACTCTTTGTTTTTTGTAATTAAAAATATCTTTAATGTTAGGATTATTAATAACATACACTAATTATTTTCTTATTATTCTTATTATATTGTTTGGGACTTTTAATCACTTTAGTTCAAAATATCTCTTCACAAATTAACGCGACGTTTTTCGCTTCTCAATTTCTTTTCAAGTTTTCTCAACAACTTAATTTTGAAACACGTTATCATCTACTCCTTCATCGACTTCTTGTGCCACGTTACAACCGACCTTGTAAAATATCAAGAAACAACTCGCGTGTCCGTTCTTAACTATGTCTCGCAACCAACTCACTCTATATCAATCGTTTGATCGGAAGGAAACCTTTTTTCCACGTTACCTAAAAGCAACGTGTTATTTTCCTTTTTTGTTTTCCCGCTGACCTCACATAAAATCCTTTGTATCCGGATCTCTATTGTGAGCCAGCGATCTTTTGTTTGATCCTTCGGTAATTTTCCTAGGATGGACAATTTTCATAGGTCATTAAACATTACTTGGGTTTTTTAGTAATGTTTCGGACTGGTATTTACCACGAGTGTTTTTGGTAATTACTTTTTAATGGA
Source organism: Microdon myrmicae (assembly GCA_963931805.1). Classification (NCBI taxonomy): domain Eukaryota; kingdom Metazoa; phylum Arthropoda; class Insecta; order Diptera; family Syrphidae; genus Microdon; species Microdon myrmicae. Next base: position 89,755,338 of record OZ007497.1, read on the forward strand.
AAACGGTGCCAAAGATATTTTGTACATCTTAATGCTATTGTTGTCCATCAATCCTATTTACATGCACCGCTCTTTTTCCGTTTAGGAAACGTATCCTTAGTATGGGTTAAAGAAAACGGTGTCGCCATTGAGTATTGTTTTCAGATGTATGTCTGGACTCTATGGTTATATTTTCTTAGCTGATTGGTACATTAATCAATCTGCCTGGGATTCACTATATGTGATCCGAAATTGATTGGGGCTTCGCCCGGTATGAATGTTTGGGAGGGTGGTTTTGGTACGTGACATTCTTGATTACAGTTATATCAGAATTCTGTGGATCTAAGCGATTGTCTGTATCTTTTAAGGGGGTATCCTGGTCTAGAATTTTGAAAAAAATGATTTTTTTCTTTTTATATTTTCTTATAGTTTATATTTTTAAGAATATGCTGTCCAAAAGGAATTTTAAAATTCCAATAATTGGCGAAGTTACAGCTGATTTAGCAATGTTTTGACACTTGAACCTGCTATGCCCTGAAATTTTTAAACGCGTTTTTCTCGAAACCGTCTTTTTTAAAACAATACCCACGATTTTTCAAGTTCTACTGAACCGAATTACTTCAAATTTAGTGTATGTCTTCTTTATAGGCTTTTCTATTGCGTGAACTATCCTCATCCCCAAATTTAAATGTTAACTATTTTTAAAAAAATTGGAAAAACCAAAAAAAAAGTGGTGCAAAAATAAATTTTTTTTCAAGCTGTCGCCATTTTGTTAAAAAAAAATTTTTTTTTTTCAAGTTTTTGTAGTTCCAAAGAGGCATTTCTGTAAATTAATAATCTTGTTTTTCCAGATTGCTAGGAGGGTTGAATCGTGGGTATGGTCGCGTGCCAACTTTTTGAGATCCCCCATTTCATCAGCAGCTAACTTTTTGAATTTTGAATTTTTTACTTTCAATTTTTTTACTGTATTCTTAAAATATTAATAAACATCCTATAAAAATATGAATAGTAAAAATATTGATTGCTTTTTATTTTACAGCACTTCAAAAATTGCGTTAAATTCGTGCGTCTAGACCAGAATACCCCCTTAATACAATATTTATGACGTATTCGTAGCATCCGTAACAATATATATGTATATATATGCATATATAAATACCTACGCTAGGACCAAATAGGATTGAGTAATATGGCAAAACATGTTCAAGGCGAAATTCTACGACCTTCATACATTACGGACGTCAAACGGAGCGCGCTGTAGTTTGCCGCCATCGCGGAGTTTTTTTAACGCATTTTTCTCGATATCTGTTTTTTGTTTTTCGAATGGTGTGCAGTGTTGCTCAAGAAATAATTTTCAGAGTTTTTATAGTTTGTTATTGAATATCTTATTTATTTGGAGAATTTTATATTATATAATACGTTATATCTACTTTTGGAGAAAAAAATATTTTTTATGTATTTTTTTTTAATGAAAAACAAAGCGAGAAAACTACAAAAAAAAACCTTTTTTTCCAAATGCCTCGTAATTATTCAATTTTATATATTCGTTGCAAATGCAACAAATAACTCAAGCAAACAATTCATCAGAACACAGGCAACGATATAAAACACATAATCGATTACATATTTAATCACATAATTCAAAAGCTCAATTGACGGCACAAGATTTATCCCTCGCTTAAAGGTAGGCAATGGAAGGCTCGTTCTGTAAAATTGCGATTAGAGCTGACCTTTCCATACAGTCATCCATTGTGAGAGTCAAGAGCGATCTAAGAGATCTTTGCAACGTGCCAATACAGCAAGGAGGGGTCAGGCGGGACAGTTGGCACCAGAACAATTCTAAGTTCAATTTGGAGCACGGTTTTTGACGGTGAAACTCGGCCGCAAAAACGGAAAACCAACTGCAGAAACAAGCGGAGTTCAAATATTTAAAATATAAAAACCAGCCTGTGAATAGTTAGTATAATTAAGAATTACAACACTGTCAGGTGAGATAACTTGTCCACCAGATATAAAATAAACAAGTTATAAGATTTAATTGTGTTTCTCATTTTTTTGCTAAATCGGAACAATTACAAATGGTCCTTCGAGCCATTACAACATAGAGGTCGGTATTTGGATACCTTTTGCAAAGAAGCTGCACATAATTGAAGTCACCGAACAACGGAGAGGACGGAATTGGATACTTTTGCAAAGAGACCGCATATAATTGAAACAACCGAACCTGGAGCTGCAGCGAAAAGTTCAAGGTGGGTGGTAATTTAACTTATAAATAAACGATCCTAAAGATCTTAATAAAAAGGGGTTATGTTGTGTGCAAAGGTTGGAGGAATTGTGTGTTAGAGGTAATTCAAAATTTGGAGGAATTTGTGAATTAAGAGCGAACTGTTGTGTTCAAAAATTGGAGGATTTTGTGTTGTGTGCAAAATTTGGAGGAATTTGCGTAGAGGCAATTCAAAATTTGATAGAATTTGTGTTGCGTGCAAATCAATTTAGAGGGAACTGTTGTGATCAAAGAAAAATTTGGAGGAATTGTGTTGCACATTAAGGGTGCTTATACGGAAGATATTTTACATTAGTCTTTGATTCGGATCGAAAAATATTGATTGGGTGTCTTGGCGAGGTGGCTGCGGCGTTGGATTGTTTTCGAAATTGGTCTTTCGGTTGATCAACGGGGGCGTTGGGTGCGCTTTGGTTGATTTCATAGCAAGGCAGAGCAACAACTGAGTGCGTGAAGTACGGACAAAAAAAAATAACATAAGGCAGAGAGAATGAGCAAGCACGAATGGCCGACTGGATTGACTCTCTAATAACTATCGCCACAGAATTAACCGCGGTTCACAAGGCATATATGGCCTTGGATCAATCAGCTAAAACCATTCACATGAATGAAGCGCGGTTAAGGAATTTAGAGCATTCCTTTGAAGAAGCACGGGGATTGCATCAGAGAATAATTGCAGCCCCGAGCGACGACGCAAAAACAAAATATATGGAAGAACTGACATTCCATAAACTAAAGGAGCTATATAATAGCTATGGCTCGGAACTAAAGGCACAGATGCAGAACACCGGATGTCAACCACAGTTGCACTGTTCATTTAACAGCTCAGTTGGAGGACACAGGGAGCCAACTACAAAGTTGAAGCTTCCACCAATCAAGATCCCGTCTTTCTCTGGTTCCTTTCAGACATGGCCAGAGTTCAAGAGCCTCTTCGAGAGTCTCATCATTGGGAATTCAACATTGTCTGATGTACATAGGCTGCACTATTTGAAGGCCAATTTGACCGGAGAGGCTGAGAGATTGTTGAGGAACACCGCGATCGTCGATGAAAATTTTGAGTCGGCATGGGCAACCTTAGTGAAGCGTTAACAAAACTTAAGGTTGCTGAAGGATAACCAGTTCGGCTTGCTGTTTAACCAACCATCATTAGGTCATGAAACAGCCGATGGGATTAGGACTGTGGTGGATACCACAAACGAGGCCAAACAATCACTGCAAAACCTCGGAGTTCCGGTCACATCATGGGAAGATGTCTTGATTTACCAGACAATACAAAAACTTCCCCTTCAGACACGAGGGCTGTGGGCATCTCACATCTCGTCGTATGTGGACTATCCCACTTATGACACGCTGGAAGAGTTTCTGCTTACGAGGATCAGAACGTTGGAGGTCATGGGGCAAACATCAACAGCCAGTTATCGCGAGGGAACCAGAACTAAACATTCTGAGGTCCGCGTCCACAACTCTGCCATTCACGATTGTGCAATGTGTTCAGGCCCACATCTAACCCAAAACTGTTTTAAATTCAAAGCACTCAGCTCTCGACAGAGATGAGACATCGTAAACAAGCGCCAGTTGTGCATCAACTGCCTTTCAAGGGGTCACAGACGACATGAGTGCACAAGTAAATTTACTTGTAGACACTGTAAGCGGAAACACCATACACTGCTACACTTGAACGAAGAGAAGGGTGTAGTCCAAGGAAGGGGAATTGCTTCAACAGTGGGCACCCCGAACACTCCATCATCAAACTCTACAACTTCCCAACAACTAACCACAGGAGGCAAAAACAATCGAACTGCAACGCAAGTTTGCAACACTTACGTGGCCAAAACTAGCCACACAAGGGCTGCTCTATTGGCCACAGCGCTGATTAAGGTTTTTACGACGGGGGGACAACCGGTGGTGCTTCGAGCTCTCTTAGACCCTGGGTCGGAAGCTTCTTTTACCTCCGAAGCTGTAGCACAACGGTTGGGTCTCAGGAGAGAGCGGAGTTACGTGAATGTTCTTGGCATTGGAGCGGCTAACGCCAGCATTGCCAGGCACAAAGTGTCCCTCCTGGTTCACTCACTGACAAAGGAGGATTTCAAATTGGAATTGACGGCGTTGGTACTACCCAAATTAACCACGAATCTTCCAACACATCAAATTGCTTGTGCGGAATGGCATCACATTGAACATCTGCAGTTGGCTGACCCGACATATTACAAACCTAGTAAAATCGACATTTTGCTCGGTAGTGATGTCTATCCATCAATCCTACTGGAGGGCTTGGTCAAGGGCAGCCCAGGTACCCCAATGGCGCAACTAACGGAGTTTGGGTGGGTACTGTCTGGCTACATCACTTCTACAATCAGGGTTCAACACACAATCGCTGGGGATCTTGGATTGAACAAAATTGTGCAAAGGTTCTGGGAGCTGGAAGAAATTTCAGAAAGAAAACCGCTATTGCCACAAGAAGAACAGTGTGAAACGCACTACAGCCGAACACACCAGCGGCATTTGGACGGAAAATATATCGTTCGATTGCCCTTTAAGGAAGGAACGCACCCGGTGTTGGGGCAGTCACATCGATCAGCGCTTGTGAGGTTCCTACAACTGGAAAAAAGGTTCCAAGCCAACGCCCTGTTCTACGAACAATACAAAAGGGTATTTCAAGAGTACAATGATTTGGGGCACATGTGTGAGATAGCTCCCGCCCTACTTAACAGACACCACTATTTTATGCCTCATCATGCAGTGATTAAAGAGGCCAGTTCAACCACAAAGCTGCGGATCGTTTTCGACGCCTCTTGCAGAACCTCGGGTGGGACGTCGCTCAATGACCATCTGCTAAATGGACCACGACTCCAGGATGACATTGTCGGCCACATTTTGAGATTTCGAAGGCACAAAATAGCCTTCGTCGCAGACATTCACAAGATGTACCGCCAAATCTGGGTACCACCAGAGGATGCATCATATCAGCTGGTGCTGTGGAGAGATCTGGAAGGGGAACCCATCAAAACATATAAACTGAACACAGTCACATTCGGTGCCACCGCAGCACCATACCTGGCGGTACGCACTCTCTTACAATTGGCATTGGATGAACGAGCTGACTACCTAGTATCCTCACAAAATATTTGCAAAAATTTCTATGTCGACGACGTCATGCACGGAGCAAACTCAGAAGACGAGGTCATGATAATGCGAGACCAACTCGTGGCATTGTTGCAACGTGGGGGGTTCCCTCTTAGGAAATGGGCCAGCAATAGTGAACGATTAATGCGCTCTATTCCAGAGGAAGATAGAGAAGTCCAGGTGCCTCTTTCGATTGATAAAGGAAAAACAATAAAAACCCTGGGAATCCAATGGCACCCTGGAAGGGACACCTTTTCATTCAGAGTTGGCCTGCAGGAATAAAAAAACCAACGAAGAGGTTGATATTGTCAGACATTACTCGCTTATACGACCCAATGGGATGGATATCGCCCTGCGTCGTCATTGGAAAGATAATTATGCAGGACATTTGGAAGCAGGACCAAGATTGGGACAGCCAACTTCCACCGACGATCATTTCGGCATGGTCCAAGTTGAAAGCCGAACTGAGTGCTCTCAACAGCATAGAGATTCCTCGCTGGGTCAACATCGCCGAGCGAGCAACTCTGGAGATCCATGGCTTTGCGACGCCTCGGAAAGGGCATATGCTGCGGTGGTGTATCTTCGTTCAATAAATGGACAAAGGACCTCAACTGAACTGCTCGTTTCAAAGACGAGAGTGGCACCGCTCAAAAGCAAGTCATTGGCACGATTGGAGTTGTGTGGAGCTCATCTACTAACACACTTGATGGTGCACACGGTAACAAAGATGGACCTGCAGTCAGCGAAGGTATATGCTTGGACGGACTCGCAAATCGCACTTGCATGGATTAAGGATCCGCCACACACACGAACCACTTTCGTCGCCAACAGAGTAGCAGACATTCAAGAACTGATAGACCCTAGCTGCTGGAGACATGTATCCTCGAGGGAGAATCCGGCGGACATGGCGTCCAGAGGTCTCTCTCCAACGGAGATTCTGGAGATGCATCAATGGTGGCATGGGCCCGATTTTTTGCAGACGTTTGACAGCCATCATGGACACCCAGAGGAGATACAGTCCACGGAACTTGAATTGAAGGATAAAGCACCACGTAAAATGAAAAATGAATTTATCACAACTGGGTGCCCCATCAGAAACGTGTTTCAGCTATGCTTACAATTCACCGCTCTCGAAGACAACGCATTATTTACATTATTTATAGTTTAATTCGAGCTACAGCATACTGGCTTCGTTGTTTTACAAACCTACGTTTGAAGGCCAAGAAGATGCCGGGTCGTGTCACTGGACCGCTCTCGGTGGAAGAGACTGCTTCAGCCCAATCACGATTAATTAGAATCGTGCAACAGGATTTTTTTGATGACGAAATCAAGAGCATCACAAGGAGAGAAACAATCACCAAAGGAAGCAAGATAGCAAGACTCTCCCCTATATTGGACGAGAAATGGATTCTGCGAGTCGGGGGTCGATTGGAAAATGCAGATCTACCCTATTCACAGCGCCACCCGATCATACTACCCTCCAACACCTTCTTAACTTCACTGATCATCCACAATGCTCACATGAAAGCGCAGCACGGTGGTCAACAACTGATGATAGCAACGCTTCGAGCGGAATTCTGGATATTACATCTCAAATCCAGCGTCAAGGCTTGCATTCATAAATGTCTGAAGTGCTATCGACACAAATCAGTACAAACGCAGCAAAAAATGGGTGATCTACCCCCACCCCCTGTAAACCAAGCACGCCCCTTTCAAACTTCGGGAGTGGACCAGTACAGTTAAGGCATGGAAAGGAAGGTGCAACAAAATTACCAAGGCGTATATAGCCATTTTTGTATGCTTCTGTACGAAGGCAGTGCATCTCGAGCTTGTCAGTGAGTACAGCACAGCCGCTTTCCTAGCGGCTTTCAAACGCTTCACGGCGCGCCGAGGGATCTGTGCACACATCTACAGTGACTGCGGAACCAATTTTCAAAGAGCTGCTAAAGTGATGAAGAAGGAACAGGCACACGCCTCAAAACAATGGACCGACGACATCGTTAGGCAGGTTCAGAACAATGGCACACCATGGCACTTCAACCCCCCTGCAGCCCCTCATTTTGGCGGATTACGGGAAGCCGGGGTGAAATCTATGAAACACCACCTCAAACCAGTGATAGGACACTACACTCTAACATACGAGGAATATCTAACGATATTGGCTCAAGTGGAAGCTTGTCTAAATTCGCGTCCACTCTGCCCAATATCTGAAGATCCTGAGGATTTGTCCATTTTAACACCAGGACATTTCCTAATTGGCAGTGCGCTCAATGCCATGCCGGAAGGGGATTTGACCCAGACCAAGTCCAATTACCTGAACAGATGGCAGCTAATGCAGAAAATACAGCAGGACTTCTGGAAAAAATGGAAGGCTGAATACCTCGCTCGGCTGCAACAACGTCCAAAATGGCTTGCGTCAAGTCCAGAACTGGAAATAGGTAGTTTGGTGCTTCTACCTGATGAGCAATCACCACCTACCCTGTGGCGACTAGGTAGAATCGTAGCAACGCACCCAGGAGCCGATGCAAGAATTCATGTTGTCACAGTGAAAACAGCCACTACAACATTGAAGCGCCCAATAGCCAAACTCTGTCTCTTGCCCATGGTCAATTAGAAACACACACACACATATTCAACCACACATACACATATTCACACACACACATATGCACACACACACCCATAACATGAATATGCCACTGTACCATAACCAAATTCATCCCTGCCCCCCACCTTGTCACGTCGAAACAGGACTAAGCTTACTTCATCTACAAATAAGAGTTCATCTGGGCTGATACTTCGAAGTTAACGGAAGGGTAATGACGACCACCTGCTGATGCATCATCGCTGCCCCGGCAAGGTGTTACAAATGCAACAAATAACTCAAGCAAACAATTCATCAGAACACAGGCAACGATATAAAACACATAATCAATTACATATGTAATCACATAATTCAAAAGCTCAATTGACGGCGCAAGAGTTATCCCGCGCTTAAAGGTAGGCAATGGAAGGCTCGTTCTGTAAAATTGCGATTAGAGCTGACCTTTCCATACAGTCATCCATTGTGAGAGTCAAGAGCGATCTAAGAGATCTTTGCAACGTGCCAATACAGCAAGGAGGGGTCAGGAGGGACAGTTGGCACCAGAACAATTCTAAGTTCAATTTGGAGCACGGTTTTTGACGGTGAAACTCGACCGCAAAAACGGAAAACCAACTGCAGAAACAAGCGGAGTTCAAATATTTAAAATATAAAAACCAGCCTGTGAATAGTTAGTATAATTAAGAATTACAACATTGTCAGGTGAGATAACTTGTCCACCAGATATAAAATAAACACGTTATAAGATTTAATTGTGTTTCTCATTTTTTTGCTAAACCGGAACGATTAAAATATTGTTTTACTAAAAGTGGGTTCAACTAAAAATTAAGTACTTATAAATTGTAACTAAATTTTGTAAATTGTTTCCAGGTTAATTTTACGTCCTCCAGACTGCACGCCGACCTTATACTCTAACGACGGACCGTTATGAACAGCAACATATAACTCGGGCAATTTCCAAGAGAAACTCTTCAACATTTTACATTATGTAGGTCAAAATATAATAAAGTGACCTCCAAGCCCCTAGCACCCTTAATCATCATCATCATCATCATCGACACTACAACCGGGATCCGGTCTTGGCCTTATTTAACAAATCTCTCTACCGGTCCCCATTTCGAGCCGATGTCATACAGTTTAGCACTCCCAGGCTCTAGGCGTCCTGGTCTACGCCATCCCTCCATCGCAGACAAGGTCTGCCGCGCTGTCTCCTTCCATACATCCTGCCACAAATGACTTTCCGGGCAGGCTCCTCTTCGCTCATTCGAGCTAGGTGTCCCGCCTACCGGAGTCTACCGAGCTTGATTTTTCTTACAATATTACCTTCAAGGTAGATTGCGTACAACTCATGGTTGTAGCGTCTCCGGAATCGTCCTCCCTCACATACGGGGCCAACAATTCTCCTTAAGACCTTTCTCTCGAACGCGGCCAAGAGTTCAGAGTGCCTTTTATTAAGCACCCAGGTCTTGGATCCATACATGAGTACTGGTAAGACCATGGTCTTTTACAGTAGTAGCTTGGATAAATTTCGGGATTTAAAGAGCCTTGATAGACCATAGTAGGCTTTGTTGGATTTAATCAGCCGTTCGCGTATTTCTTATTCCATATTGTTATCGGCTGATACTATTGACCCAAGGTAGTTAAAGGATTCCACTACTTCAAATTCGTGCTCCACTACCCTGATAGTTTGACCAACGTTAGGTCTTCTCTTCGCAGAAGTTGCCACCATGTACTTGGTTTTTCCCTCATTAATGTGCAGTCCCAGTTTTTGTCCCGCCTGCTCGATCTGGGTGGAGGATTCCTGTACTGCCGATTCGGTTCTACCGATGATGTCGATGTCATCTGCGTGGGCAAGTATCTGGCTGGACTTGGTGACAAGAGTCCCTCTTGTTGTAACGCCAGAGTCACGGATTGCTTTCTCCAACGCCAGGTTGAAGGGGAGGCAGGCCAGACCGTCCCCTTGTCGGAGTCCATTATAGATGTTTATTGGTTTGGACAGCAATCCCGCTACTTTTACTTGACTAGTTATTTTGGTCATGATCAACCTACAAAGTCGTATCAATTTGTTTGGAATGCCGAATTTTCTCATGGCATTATATAGTTCTACCCTGGCTATGCTGTCGTAGGCGGCCTTGAAGTCTATAAACAGATGATATAGTGGAATCTTACATTCCAGACATTTTTCCATCGCCTGCCTAAGGGTGAATATCTGATCAATTGCTGATTTGCCTGGGATGAAGCCACACTGATATTGACCAATGATGGCTTTAGAGTATGGGGATACCCGGTCTTGTAGGATAGTGGAGAGTATCTTATAGGTGTTGCTGGTATTCTCATTGCGTAAGGCAGCCGTGTTGATTCGAACCTGATCCGCGGATGCGATACGTCTCCGTAAGGCAATCCGCGCTCGGAAAACTGTACCAACAACATAGTGATCCGAGTCGACGTAGCCACCTCGGTACGTTCGTACCGTCACCAGGCTCGAAGAGTGGCGGCGATCTATCAGCTCGTGGTCAATTTCGTTGCGAGTGGCTCCATCAGGTGATACCCAGGTGGCTTTGTGGATATCTTTACGCGGAAATCTGGTACTCGCAACGACCAAGTTTTTCGATGCTGCCAATTCGATGACTCGTAGTCCATTGTCATTAGTGTTCTCATACAAACTATGGGAACCTGTGTAGTGCCTGAAAACCGGCTCCCGACCTATTTTTGCATTCAAATCCCCAAGAACGATTTTCACATTGTATCTTGGGCAGGCATTGAGGGCCCGATCGACGTTCTCATAGTATTCTTCGTTTTCGTCGTCAGGGGACTCCTCTGTAGGTCCGTGAACGTTTATGAGGCATATGTTCTTAAATTTGCCTCGCACGAGTTAATTTGCCTTCTTTATTTTTTGGTGTAATAAAACAAGTTATCTTATTTATAAAAATATTCTTCTTCCTTTAATATAACAAGTTAAAAATGATGTTATCGCCAGGTGGCTCAAGTACTTCTGGCGATAGTCGGCAGAAGGCTGTCTATTTATAGAAAATAACATCGAGATTTTAAATTGAAGACAGCGCCGTCTATAAGAGATTTGTTCAAAAGCTGCTTAGGGCAGCGTACATATGTTATTTTATCTTAGTAATATTTTTACACTGCAGGGGGCAGTGCACTGATATAATGATAGTAAGTGACCACAGAGGGCGGTCGTATAATTGTTGTGGGAAGCTAACTCACGCGAAGAGTGCATAGCCTTTCATTTATTGCATTAAAGCCGATGATGGCAGGCTTCAGTTTTTTGGCTGACTAGAACGCCTACTCCGAGCACATGCTGTTTTGCATGACAGCTGTAATAAATGTCATACTCGTTTCTTTGCATAACACCACTCCCCGTCCATCTTATTCCTTGTAATGCTGTTATGTCAGCCTTATATTCGGACAGGGCATCGGCTAGCTGCTGTGCAGCTCGAGCTCTGTATAGTGAGCGTATGTTCCATGAAAAAATCCTTAATCATGCCTTCCTTTAAAAAAAAATTCACGAAAAAAGCACAAGAATCAGTTTCCTAATGTGGTTCCCCCCTTACAAGTGGCTTTCAGTGCCAAGCAATATCGAAGAACCCATTCTTAACAATGATATATGGAAGGTATCACATACACTATCTTTATTCAGTTTTCTCGTGAGTAGCTTACTGTTGTTTATTTTTGCCAAAACGTTTAGGATGTAAAATATTCCCAATTGAAAATAACGTTCGGATGAAATGATTGTACACATATATATGGAAATGGTGGAACGTGTATTCCAAAATATTATCTCCTCCGTGTACGTATAGGCATCTAGCAAAAAGTGCCTTCCTTTTCAGTGTACCCCTGTATCGTCAAGTCTCTTGAAACTAACACAACACACGTGCAGCACATATTTTAGAATCCAATACATCACGTTTCAACGATCAAGCCAAGGGTTGAAAACACAATTTCCTGCAAATGGATTCAACTGGCCCTCCCCTTCCCGCTATAAAAGTCAATGACCGATAGTAGTTGACTAGGCACGAGAATGGACTATTTAAATTTGATGCTTGTATTGTGAGTACGCCGCCAGTTTTCCTTTCACTTTATGGGTCGGAAATATTCCAATGGCTGAATAATAAAGTAATTTTTGGGACACTACAATGACTGCCATTCTGTGGAAAGGGTAACTTTGTTTGTTTCGTAATGCAAGAATTTATACGTACGGTATGTTATCTATGTTTTGTTGACCGCGGAATGGCACTCATGCTCGGCGTGGAGTTTTCGAAATGGTCCATAAAGGATTTCTGTACCTAATTTCCAATTCGTTCTCTGAACCCTATGGTGTTACCATTGAAATAGTATACTGGGAGGACCTCTCAGCGAGTGATTTACAAATATGTGTTTATTTTATTTATCGCTCGGAACAGAATGCAAACTAGACCACAAAGTAAACAAACGCTTGCTTCTCAACTTGTTTACAAGAATCGAATTAAACGACGTTTTCGAAACGGATCAACAAACTGATTAAAATGCCGGCATTTAAATAAGCCTGGACGATACTGCTCGATATCCTTCAATTAGGTTCGGTTCCATAGAAGGTATTCTGTTGTGAACTAGGTATCATAAACACAAGTTTTCCAGTGCTATGCAGTGTGTTTGTAAACAAGGTTTTTCTACCGTGATTAATGAGCTGGCTCTTTAAATAACTTCTAGCTCTGGAGAAACTCGGAGAAACTCAGTTTTTAATTCTTGAAAAAGTTCAATCCCACAACTACACTTTATTATCGCTGACATTCTTTGTTGGAGAAAAAACTTTGTAGTTGCAGTGACCATTAGTGATAGTTTTATTAGGGCTCCGAATATAGGAAGATTATGTGCACACGAAGCATTTCTAATTGATATAAATTTACTTTTGGAGATGAAGCAGAGTTCTGTTCTTGTTGTCACTTTTCATTAAAGTGTCTGATGGTTTCTGGGGAAGAAGGTTTCCGGTGATAGTAACATTTGAGCTTGATATGGGGTTTCATAAGAAACTTTTGAATGGGTAATTGTGTATTCGATACACAGTGAGACAACGGTAGTACATAAAATGACCTTAAATGTCACAGAGAATATAATTCCTAAAGGTCGGAAGTGATGACTAATTACGCTGGTTTACAAAATAAACAAAATGTCGGTACATTTAATGGCACATTATGTTTGCTAAGTACTTTGTTTACAGCCAACTTAACTCAAAAATCATATGCATTTTTGAATATTTTTTTCGTTATAATTTTTTTTCTCAAAAACAAACAAGCACCGTCGGATCGTCTTTCATCAAGACAATGTAAATGGTCACACACACATCTGGTCCGAAAATCGAATATTTAAGCACTCAATAGCATTAATGGGTCATATGTCGTATACTCCTGATTTGAATATTCCACAAAATCCATTTAAAATTCTGGCAGCAACAGAAGACGCTGTTAATTCGGTCAACCATATACTACTGACTACCGTGGTCACCTGAACATATTACATCTAATTGATATCTAAAACGAAAGCAAGCCAATCCCATGCTAATGCACATCAACTGGTGTGAACTATTTAAAAAAAAAAAATCCATGCGGACGTAGATTTACATCAGATACTTGCACATCCGATAGTGTTAAATGAAACGCCAGCCTAGAGGCATGCGCAGAAGGATTAAATGTTACATGTCGTCATAACATAAACATAACTTAATGCATCTCGCCTTTTAGACCAATGTATAAAACGCGGGAAACCGGGGTTCGATTCCCCGTCGGGGAGCCTCTGGCGCAAGACTAATGACCTTGCCAGGAAAAAACAGATCATTATGGAAAATTTAACAAGCCTCAGGACTTGCTAAGTAAGGCCAAGACCGGTTCCAGGTTGTAGTGCCGATGATGATGATGATAAAACCTGACATGCATGCCCTACATGTCATTTTAAGTACTTTTCCCCTAATTATCTATTACACAGGTAGACATTTTGTATATGGTCCTTTTTTCTTGTAACTACCTGACGTACATTCTGTTATCTATCAAAATGCTAGTTTTTAAGTGAAAATAAAAATACAAGTTAGTCTTAAGAAAGATTCCTTGGAGGTAAGATAGATCCCCCATGTAAACTATAAATAAAAACGTCCCGTGGAAGATCACGGGAGGAAAAATAAAGAAACAAGAGTTTTTTATTTTTATTTTAACTATTAAATATACCGCCTTTAGTTTCATCCTGTCACCCAACGAATTCCCCATTGTTTTGGTTTCTTCCTGCATGGTACAATGAAATACCCTCTTTGTTTTTGTTCCTCGTGTTATGTCCTACTGAAGTCCTGGACTAGATTAACGTTAATCTCACAACTGAATGCTGATGTGTTTAATTTAAACTGAAGGTCAAGTAAACAATCTGGTCTGTGTGTTCTAAGTCACCAAAAGGCATAAGCCAGGAGTTCTTATTCTGCTGCTCATGAATATTTTTTCACCCACCTGCGGTTTGCCCACCGTCGAAATAATGCTTCATCTCTTATGATCCGTTCACCATGAACCATTCTGCGTAAACAAGGGTAAGCTTTCGTTCAAGTTAATGAAATGTTTTTTTGTTTTTTTTTTTGTTTTATATCCGCATTTATTTAACAAATTAATTACATATTTTACTTAAGACTAAATGTTAATTTCTATTTTACAAATATCATTCTTACATTAATTACTGGCTCTTCGCAAGCACTCTAAATTATACATAATTATTTTTCTTATGCCTTTCGGCGTACAATAACTGGTTATATAACATGTCACAATAATTGATATGTTTTCTTTTTTAAATGTATTCTATTTTTTTCTACAACATGTATTATTTATAATTTTTTTTTATTTATTTATTTTTTAAATGACACGCAAAAAATAAAAAATTAAATTGTGAAACAAAACGGACAAACATAAACAAGGAATACAAATAAAAATAAAAAAATAAAAAAATAAAAAATTAAAATTACATTAAAAACTCTCTTTCTCTCTTTCACCGATCACCATACTAAAACGCAGGCGCTCTGGAAAATTATAGATATCCTTATCGTGGAGAATTCGTTTATCCCCGGCACCACGGAAAGCTTGGTAAATAATAGGGACTCCGCGCTTGTCTTGGATAAGTCCTTTTTTATCCAAGAAAGGGAACGTTTCTGGGGGAATGAACATTCTGGAGAGTACTCTTCATATACATATCATTGGGATAGAATGCTCCTGAAATGACATCATTTTCACTGCACATTGCCCTTGTTGTGTGACCACGAATAATCTTAATAATGAAGTTATCTATTCTGTTTAGTCCTGATTTGCCATACAGGACTTTATTGGGATAGTATTTCTTATACTGCGACTCTGGGGTTCTGTACATTCCGAGGCAGGAACGCAAATACTGCCTCTCGAACACCCAAAATTTCTCCATTTAGAATGGATATGTTATACCTGCAGCCATACACTACTATTGGCCGGATGAATGCCGAGTATGAAATTATTTTCACCTTGGGGTCCAGAAGACTACTACGGAAGAGACTTCGTGTCATTGCATATGCGTTTTTAGTTACTGTAAGAGCAGCTGATGTATGCTTATCAAAGTAAAGATACTGATCAACCAAGATTCCAAGGTATCTGACTACAGTTTTTACTTGTAGAGGAAGATTATTACTTCCTGCAATGGAAAATGTTTTCCAATTCCGTTGTGTATCCCTTGATGCGCTGGACAGTGGCGTTCTGAAAAGGATAGTCTCTGTTTTCTGGAAATTTATTTTTAATTTCCAGTCGTTGCAAAAACGTTTGATTTTGTTGAAATCATCTTGCAGAAGTCTGTTGATGACATCAATCTTTTCTCCAGATCTATACACCACAATGTCATCGGCATACGCAATTGCATGGTTGAGAGAACCCACTAGACCACTAGTGTAAATGTTAAAAAAAATAGGAGAATTCACTGCTCCCTGTTGTAGACCGCTTTTGATGTGGAAAGTCTTGTTAGAGATTTGTGGCGGTTCCGCCAGAAACCACGGTTCGCCTTCCTGAAAAAACCCCCATAACCACAACCCTGTCTGCATAAGTTTTCGCTAATGCAATTCGCATTAGCATCTTAAATGCTTCACGCATCAAATAGATCCAATTCGTATAACCCAAAAGTACCTGCACAAGAATTCTTACCTTTTCAAGCATTCCTTCGCTTACAAATCCCCTGTAAGAGTTCTTACTTTCCTCATCATAAATTTCCTGAAAAGAAAAACCCCGGTTCACATATCATGAAACCATTCCGACCAGGATAATTATCATTGCGTCGCCTATTCCCAGCTTCATTCATGTATACGATAAATTTCTTTATGTATACATTTAGCTGGCGACGTTTTTCTCCCAGCAATAAATTCTCTGACTCGCACAATGTGCAAACCAAAGCAAATACGCATTCCGCGTCTCTGGGCATCAATTAAATCCTACAGCATAAACAAATGCAAATAGGTATTCAATACGTACCCTTTCTAGCGATGCCATAAACACCATTTCCCAGTAACCTAGCTAAAACCAATTAGCACATTTCCACATCGCATCGTGGTCTCTTTGTTTAGCTGCTACGCACATGCATCCGACGATTTCGGTTTTATTTGCTTTACCGAAATCGTATCCTAGGAATGCACTTTATGTCTTTCTTTGTTCTAGGCACACATACCACCATGATCACGATGAGCGAGTGAGCTCTGAACGAGCAAGATATCGCTGAGTCGAATTTCATCCAGCGATCGAGACGGTCGCTCCGCCATCTACCGTACCGGCGCCGGTACGGTGTGAAACAAAAGTCGAGTGCGAGTCGAACGCGTATCGAGTCGCAACATAATCAATTAAAAGTGGTTTTTCTGTAGCCCACTAACTTTGATCCCGTTATAATAATAAACCAGGATTGTCGCCGTGCGCGTAACGAGAATTCGGGATATCGATTTAGTTGTACAGGATTTTTGCCACGAAATAAAACACATTAGCATCGAAACTACTTCAGTGTGTTTTCTTTGGAGAGCTATTGTGTTCGTGGTTGTGCTCTAATTTCCAGCGTAATATTGGTGGGGTTTTTGCTGAACCAGCGTCCGTGATGACGCACCAGCAGAAACTACCCAAAGATTATATCTCCACATTTCACTACAAATTGTTTACCCATTATCATATCGTAGATAATGAATAATAAATATTCCGGTATACCTAAAATTGATAACTTATATGCAAGCCCTTCTAGCCATACGGTGTAGAAAGTCATTTCAAAGTCAACCAAATAGGACCCTGTGCATTGTCGCTTCGCCTTGTTCCACTGTATGTCGGAAACAAGTTTTGCCGCAGCATGAACTGTGTCATGTTGCGATCGGAAACCAAACTGATTGTTTAGAATAATACCATTTTCCTCAAACCAGTTAGTCAATGCTTTTTTTATAATTTCCTCGAATATCTTGCTGATGTTCGGAAGCAAACTAATCGAGCGAAGATTGACTGGATTGCTCCTGTCCTTGCCCTTTTTGGGGATGGGATGGACTACTGCAGATTTCCATTGGGTTGGATAATTTGCATTATTTAGAGCGTTATTGAACAAAATAGTGCAAACCTTCACTACTTCAAGAGGTAAATGCTTTAGAACAATGTTTGGAATACTATCTATTCCAGAAGATTTTTTGTTCTTAATCGATCTGAAGATGTTCCTCAGTTCATCCTTGTGTACAAATATACTAGTGTTTAGATCTCTAAGCGGGGAATCCGCTCTATTATTTTCATTAAAGATAGTAAAACTTTGACTTAAGAGACGCCAATTGTTAAGTTCATTGCATAGCGAAATATGTTTTTGGAGAGCCCTATTTTCCAGGTCAAGGTTAGAATGAGCCGATTCGTTCAATCTATACACTGCTTCGAAACAAGCGACAATTAGTTCGCCTTTTTTTACCTCGACTATTATGAACTCTTCGTTAGAGTTGATGTCCTGCGTTCAGCAGCGTTTGAAAATTCTCGGGAGTCCGCGGAACTCGTAGACGTGGGATGTCATTATAATCTTTCCTTCGAAAGACTTTATTTATTTGTGGGAACATATTCGGTCCACTAGCTTTAATGACTTGCATTCTCTTGTTCCAGTCTGCATTAGTTACTGATCTACAGTTGTCATGGATCAGGTTTTGAAGATTTGTAAGTAATGACTTAATTGTTTTTATTTCCTTGCTATTTGGATCGCTGAACTGTGTAGTGCTCCACAGCCCTACCGTCTTCCCAAAATCCTTACCTCAATCCAAACATATCCATTTAACCATAGAATCCTTTAATATACATTTATACACTTAATATAATAACTAAGTCCTTTGATATCTCTTTACCTCAAACACATTTGCATAGCAATTCAATTTCCATAGTGCATACATTTACATACTAATCAATTCAATTTCCATTACATTAGAAATACAATACTTCATACATTAGAAATACATTCATCATCCCCCTAATCCTCAAATTTGCATAACATAACATAACACACACATACCAAATTTCCAGCCATACATTTCATAACAACAGTTAATCCAATTTCCGTTATTCTAAGCAGCTGCATAGTTTGCAATAGTTTCGGTTATCGAATAACAATGACTCTCCCCCATTAAGTAACTAGGGGAAACTGAATGATTTCGTTCATACGAAATCAATAATGTCAAGGCAGTAAGAATTACACTTCCGACCAGGAAGGTCGAAATTTAAATTTATAAAAAGTAAAATAACTAAATAAAATAAACACAGACGTGTGCGGTTGTCTGATGTTAAATAAATAACAATAAAAGTTTTTTTATTTAGTTAATTAATAAAAAAAAAAAAAACACTCCACGCTCTTCCCTCGGTCGCGACGAGGAAGCACGGCGTTAGGAATAGTACATCTGGTGGCAGCGGTGGGATCCAACCGAAGGATCCCATAAATAAATAAATAAAATAAACTAAAATAGAAAAAAACGAAAACAAAAATAAAACAAAAAAAAAACACAAAAAATGCAAGAAAGACAAAAAACTAAATAAGCAGCCAAGACCAGGATATTCAACTTATAGGGCGTGAAGTCTGCCTGGCTACAATAAAAAATAAAATAAAAATAAAATAAAAAAGTGAAAAAAAAAGAACTCAACGACTACAACACTGGTTGGAACGACACAAGAAAGACAACAAATAAGTGACGAACAAGACTTCAATCAACTTTTAGTAGTAGAATATTTTCAACAAGTAGTAAGAAATTTTTGAATACCGACTTTTCTTTCTTCTTTTTTTGTAGGAATATTTTCAACTTTAAAATTTTCCTTTTACAAAAAAAAAAATTTTTTTTCTCTCGATAGACAATTTTTCGAAAATTTTCTTTTCAGTTTTTCGACGACATTTCCGTTTTTTTTTTTGCTTTCTCTTCGAAGATTTTCTTTCTTTGCAGCTTTTGGGACATCAATTTTTCTTTTCCACGCCATATATATTGAATAATAAAATAAAAGCCTTTTATCATAACCAATATTATTAAGAAGTGATAGCAAATTTTCTGCCATACATTCTTCTCAAATGTTCACAATTTCGAGTCCTTATTATACGAGACAGGTGGCTAGGCAGGGGGAAGAACAAATCCACTCTCAAACGATACACAATAACCCCCCTGAAATGGCTCTCTCTGTCGGTATTTCTGATGTTTTCAGAATCGTCCCTACCTTTGACCAGGGAAACCCTGCGACCTAGACAAATTTATTTCCGGGGGAGATGTTTTGGTTAGATCCATTAAAAAGGCAGACCCTGATATATATGAAACATTTTTAGAGCTAGTCAAAAATAGACTAGAGGGTCCTGCGTATGATTTGATTAGGTATAGCAAAATCGCTAAGTGGGAAGATATAAAGGAAATGCTGGAATCGGAATATAAAGAAGAGCAATCTCGGTCGACGGCACACGATGAGTTGATTTCTCTGAAACAACTCGTCAGAGAAACCGTTCGGGAATATGGAGATAGAGTTGGAAATGCACTGAGGACTCTGAACTCTGCCACTTGCGAAATAACAGCAGACGCGGTAGTTAGGGATTTCTTGATTGAAGAAAACACGAAATTGGCCGTACAAATATTTGAGGACGGATTAAAGAACGAACAGCTGAAGATAATAGCTAAAGTCCATGGGGGAAACAATTTAAAGCAGTCGATTGCCCATTAGTGCTGCTCGAATGGATAACTCTCCCAGGTCGTACCATTATAATGACAATCCCCACAGATTTAATCGTATAGTCTGCCAAACCTGTGGTAAGCCAGGGCATTCTCAGGACACATGTTATCGGAACATGCAGTCCAACACTTTTCCGAATAGAAAACCCATAAAAAGGGAATACAACATTACCTGCAATTTCTGTGGACAGAATAATCACACAGATAACGAGTGTAGATACAGGTTATCTAGGAATGGATCGTCATTGCCAAATTACCATCAAGGTACAACGCGTAACCCATTCCGAAATAATCCTGCAAACACCGAAAATCGTTTTGATGAAATTTCTAGGACCACAAATAGACAAAATGTTCACTTTTCTCGGGTGCAAGAGTCGGAAAACGAGGCCTGACGCCAACCAAATTTTATAGAAGACAAACAGCATTTTTCAATTTATAGCATTAGATCTTTGGCAATAGATAACGACAATTTTAATTCATATAACTCTAGGAATGAAACTCCTACCCAAATTTACCTTGAGCCAGCATATGATTATCCTAACCATATGACTAATTCCAATAAAGTTAAAGATATAAAAGAATATAAACCAAACACTAAGATAATAACTCCGATTCAGACTACAATTCTGGAAAATAATTCAGCAACAGAGACTGAAAATTGGGAATTTTCAGCAGTAATACATTATTCTCTTCAAGGATAATTTTCTTTCTCGAAGAAGGGTGGGATGTAGTATTCGAGAATACTACTGTCCTTATGATTATTAGCTTTAACACTGAATCTCATTATTTATCTAACACATCCTTAAAACATTGTCCTAACATATCTAACATCCTCATTTAATATATATCATAAATAAACATCCACAATATTCTATATCAAGTCAGTTTCAGTACACTTCATACATGCCCCTTTTTTCATAACATGCCCCTTTTTCATTCGAAACATAGCTCTTTGATTTTCGTTCAAAGTTTATTCAAAATTAATAGTCGCAGTACATTAAGTGATACTTTGATAAAATGGATTTTTGTTCAAATTATAATTTTCAGTAGATTAGAACACAATGTTCTATAAGAAGAGAGAAAAATTCATTGTAAAGTCAGTACCGGTCTTGTATGATTTCTTTCCCACCATCCCTCTATAAAAGTAGTTAGAGAACACTTGGAATAACACTGTCTACACTATCCTTGGATACCCCCCCCCCCCCCCTTTTTTTCTTCTCTTTTCAGATGCCGCGAGACCGAGCCCAACATCCTCACGGATGTGGGTGATTCTGGTTATCGCAAGATGACCAGAAGTCAGAGACAAGATGAAGGACACATATGTCCTGTCTCGCTAAATTCGGCCTTCTCGCCACAATTTTTTTTTTTTTTATTGTAAAGTCAGTTGGAGAAATAGAGTTTGAGAAATACAGTTCAGTTAGTACAGTTGAGATTAAGACACAGTTGAGAAATAAGTTCACAGAAGTTATTAGAGACAGAGAAGTTATTACAGAAGTTATTAGAGAAAAGAATATACAGTTCTGAAAGAGATACAGAGAGAAAAGGAATAGAAGAAATAGAGAAGAATCGAAATAAAGAATAGTGAATAAAGAAAAGAATAAAGTTAAATTATTCAATTCGAAAAGGAGAGTAAAAGAAGGAGTTTTAATAAATGGAATAAAAATAAAAGGTCCACGCTCTTCCCTCTAACGAGGAAGCACGGCGTCCCGGACCTATAACAACTGTCTGTAGAGCAGTTTTAACTTAGAGAGCAGTATACTCTTTTGCCTATACAGCTCGTCGATCGTTGCGTTCCTGTATCGGTTTGTATGGCTCTCGAAGTGAGATACTTTTGGGATAGAACGATTCATTGTATTAGTAACAATGTTGTTCATCGTCGAAAGATAATGATCAATTTCGTCATTAAGAAGGTTTCTGTCAGTTGGTGGATCTATGCCATTGGAACGTAATTATTTTTTTATTATCCAATCAAAGCGCGACCAGTGTGCTTTTCCGAAATTAAAAGAATGTATCTGTTTGTACTGCTCAAGTAGTGAATGTTCGTTTGGGACATGTATTACAGCACCAAGTCCATAATGATCGCTATCGTACTCGATCGTACGAAGACAATTTCGAGTAGTTAGATCCGTATCTAATAATTGTATTCGCTCGTCGAGCAACAGTAAATCCAAAAAGGAATTTCCTCTTGGATATGACGGCGTACTTGTAGCTTACAATTCTAGTTTATGTTCGATAGCGTTTGTTTGCCACCAGTCGAACAACACATTGCCTCTTGTGTTTGTGATAAGGTTACCCCAAGCGCTGTGCTTGGAATTGAGATCTCCCGCCATAAGGAAATAATTATTTTCCGAGACTAACTTGAGACTTCGAAAAAGGGTATCAAGTTCATTGATAAACTGTAGACACTGTGGAGATTCGGGAGCATACGCAGAGATCACATATAGATTGTTTTGACTTTTCAAAGGAATATCTATAACGCAGGCTGCTAGTACCTGGAACTTGTATACATCTCTACTGTAAACGACTTTGTGTTGTAGACCATTTTTAACTAAAACAGCGACCCCACCCCCCTGAGTGGAATTTGGTCGATCTCGTCTAACTACTTTATAATTTGGGTAGCCCAAGTTGTGCCTTTGATTTAGCTTAGTTTCGCTAGCCAAAAGCACATCTGGGCGTTCAGCTTCCAGGAGAATGCTGAGATTATCCCTTCTTTCCATGCGGATTAGTGAATTAACACTCACAGCAATAATGTTTAGGGTTAATTCAGTCGCAGTGAACGTTGTGATTTGAGTGTGGGTTCGTCTGGAAACATGGTCGAATAGATAATGTCAGTTCGAGCCACTTGTTCCGTCAGTTTTTTTTCGATCATTTCGAATTTTTTATCAAACGCAGCAAACTGTCCTTGTATGGACAGTAATATTGCTGTTATATCAGTTTGTGCCTCTGGAGCAGGCGTTTTAATGATATTACGTGATTGTTCTAAGATTGGTGCATTTTTTACTCCACCTGCCATTTGGGCGTACGACACAATTGGTGCCACGAAGTTGTTGTAAGAGCGAGTTTTCATCCGTTTCTCTTCTGCAACTTGCTTCTTTTTGGCTTCCAACTTTGATTTTAGTTGTTGGTACTTAGGGCAACCTCTAAAGTTAGCAGGATGACCTGAGTTGTTACAAAGGACACAGGATAGTTTACTTCTATCCGGGAGCTGTTCTTTGCCCAATGGACATTCTCCAATGATATGTTTGTTTAGGCATTTGACGAATCTGAAATGCATATTGCAATTCGCTGCCACATACCCGAAGCGTTGACAGCGCATACACTGCAATACGCGGTCGCACTTCTTTATTCTCTCCCAACTTATTGTTTGATGATTAATGTATTTAATATATCTAAGTCCATCAATTTTGCTATTGGGGCTTAGCGACACAATGAAGAAAAGCAACTTACGGTTGCGATTTCTAGAGTAAAGAAAGGGTCAACTCCTTTGAGGAGCATGGAGACAGTTTTCTCCGATTTAGGGGTGTACGTGTAGTATTCACTTTTGGATTTCCCCAATGCCGATTTAATAATGTTATACCCTTCTAAGTCATCGCATGTTAAACTTATCTTAAAATTATTTATCCGTTTTGTTTTAAAAGTTTTGCATGTCAACTCACCCAATTTTATGAGATCCTTTGTCTCTATGTAGCTGATGTAGTTAGGAGGTACTTTCTCCTTTTTTTTTTTTTGACTGGCACCTGCTGAGATGTTTCCTGCTGTTGGTGTGATTCCTGCTGTTGTTGTTGATGTGATTTCTTCTGTTCTTTGCCTTCGTGGGTTGCTGTTGTCTTTGTTCTTGCTGTTGTTGTTCTACCATTTCCGTTTTTCGCTCGTTGTGGCTCAGGTTGTTTTTTAGTTTAACAGCTTCCTCCATTTGTCTATCCAGTTCTTCTTTTTTACAACTAATCTCATTGATGAGTCTGTTGAGGACCTCGATCTGATTGCTAGCGTCTGCATTTGTCTCGATGACAGCTAGTTGTTGGAATTGGTTTCCAGCCCCTGAGTACTGGGCCCCATGGGTGTTGTCTTTGTCATCGCTGGTTACAATCAACGTGTCTGTATACTTATTTTCATTTGTTCTAAGGTGTTTAGCCTTTAGATTTAGTTCCGTATTTTGCCTTCTCCGATTTACCATTTTGGCATGCATTTGTTTTACGTCCATATTATGAACCGCGTGTTCTCACTTTTTTTTTAATTGTTTTTTTGTTTTTGGATCTACATCCGTATTATGGAAAGTATTCACTTTTTTTTTTTTTGATTTGCGTGAAGAACATACAGATTGTGGCCTCGCGCACACACTCACAATGTTCGCGCACTCACACGTAGACACCGTTAACGTGTTACTCCCACACTTTTTGTATTAAACTGTGTTCTTCGTTTTGACTGTCACAACACGTGGCTTCGTTCTCTTTTATTTGATTCTATTTATTTATATTTACTTTGTTTTGACTGTTTTTCTCACTGGAATTTATTTGTTTATAATAGTCTTTTTATAATATTTCAGACACTCGCGACTCATAAAAGCAACTTTTTTCATTTAATTCGATCGCCGAATTGAAAACACGTCCGCACTCGGTCACTGTGTATCGTTGTATATGGTCAATTAAATGTTTTGTCAGGAGAGTGGTCTCAGTCTCAGTCCAGCCAGTGCCTAATCGAAACGTGTCGCACGGACAAGAAATTATACTCGTTGCGATAATTCGAACACCCGGTCAAGTGTGTTAATTCGAACAAACGGTCAACTGTTCATGGGTCTTCAAAATAACTATCATAGTGGTGATAAATAGTAGAACCTGTTTAGTGTGCAAGAGACTTCCTAAAGATTATACTCGTTGCGATCATTCGCACAACTGGACAATAACGTGTATTGTTATACTTAGTGTTCCTAGTGCTCTAACCAGCACCTGGAGTGGTCTGTTGTGAAGTTTGGGGATACCAATCCGACCAGATATCGAGGACTATTTACCCCATCAGTTTCTTTCGCTCCACTGGAATGTCTCAGGTAAGTTGGCAATTCAGTGTTTAATTAGGTTGGTGACTTGAGACTTCATCGCGGAGGGAATGTCTCAGCTGCCGCGCGTCTGTGTTCATCTTCTGTACGATTGCCGACCCATTGTTATGAACTGCCCACTGTCTGAACAACCCGCTTTGCTGGATCCAATAGGCTCCTGTCTAGGTCGTAGGATCCCCCAACTATCCGAGGTCATCAGACCGGTGTTCAAACATTTGCAACGGCTCAGAGAATGCAACCACCACGGTTTATGATCCCATGAAGTTGGTAGTTGCCGCACCGACTTGAGTGGAGTTACTGATGCCTTGGATGATGCTCAATAAGTGCACATCAGTCAGTGAAACACCTTATAGTAATTCATCACAGAATCACCTTTTCTACCAGAGAGTTTTCTCATGACCTGGGGCACCTAGGTTTCCTACGCATCACCCACAGATGATTTTCCCTTGACACCCTACACCGATGGTCTATATTGTCGACTCTCGGGCTTCATTTGCGACGAATGCGTTGGCTGTATCTTTTTCGGTTGCCTTCGTAAGCTCAGTTTGGCCTTCTGACATACCAATCGCACGAATGATCGTCGGACGTGCGAGTATCTCAGCATTTTCCTTGTCACTTTCCATCTTCGTTGTCTCCAGATTGATGTCGTGTCCTGGCCGATCCCTGGTCCGGTGTCACCTACGACACCGAATTCCCCCTTCAGTGTTGTGTGCGCAATCACGGATGCTGTGTATGGACGACTATGGTCAAACCCCACTAGTGCCACTTGAAATCAACCTCGTTAAGCGCTGGCCCTTGATAGATCAATGAACGTTGCTTGAACGATTAAGGCACATACGCTAAAGGTATCTCGTCCTGTGGCTGCCCAGCTCCTCCATCCAGCACTATCTAAACCATCCTCGAATACCTAAACTTTAGTGTTAGACGGATTGGTACTCCGCACCTACGCTAAAGGTGAGACGCAATTCTAGCTCAGGGGACAGACTGTATTATGAAATGATGTTGGTTACCGCTGCTGGGAATATTGCCGACGATGTTCCTATAGACATATAAGATCAGCTGGTACGTACACAAAACACAATCTTGGGCTTCGAGTCTTTTATTTATTTATAAAAATATATTACAAGAATTTTTGTGTCGGACTATTACCCA
This sequence comes from Microdon myrmicae, assembly GCA_963931805.1. Classification (NCBI taxonomy): domain Eukaryota; kingdom Metazoa; phylum Arthropoda; class Insecta; order Diptera; family Syrphidae; genus Microdon; species Microdon myrmicae. The sequence continues at coordinate 89,781,727 of OZ007497.1, forward strand.
CGATGGCCTCATAGACATATAAGATTAGCTACTACTGGTCTCGATAGACAAAACACAATCTTCGGCTTCGTCCTTTTTGTCCTTTAGTCATTTATAAAAATATGTTACAAGAATATTAGTCTCAACCACCGAACGGCTCTTTTAGTCAGTCGCCGGAAAATGACGAATGCCATCAAGAGCAACGTGCGCGTACGTAAAATCTCAAAGGCTTTGTGGAATACATGTGGTTACCATTGTCAATTTTCTATAGACGGGTAGTTGTAGCAAACATCGTACATCTACAGGGGAGAATCTAACCAGTAACAGTTAAAACTGTAACGCAAGTTACCTCTCTCCTACAAGGAATGTCATCCAGTCATAGGGAATACTACATCATTTACCATTCTACAATTCTAAGGCAGAGGCAATCCCATTGTCATATTTCGATTCTTCCCGTATCCCTGTTTGCGTGTTGACTGAAATTTAACAAACCTATTCAAACGAATTAAAAAGAAAAAAAACCTAAAAGAGTACCGATGTACATATCTTATAACAATATACGTTCAACATATTGTCAATAAACAAAGAATTTGCATGCGGCTAGTGTGACAAGAATCCAGAAGATTCCTGAACGTATAAATTGCCTCTATAGACGTGCTCTTGTTCAAAGATTTCTTGCAATAGTGTGCTGCATATCTGTCGTCCTTGACTATGTATCTCTCTGCACATGTTCTTCTTTATTTTGTCCACAGTAGGTATAAAAACGGTGTTATATATATTGTATATACAACGTTATGATACTGTCATGAATTCGCATTTTTTTTATTGTGTTCGAATAATTTTAAGATAGACTTGAAAAAAAACGATCCAAACATTGACGCGGTTTTGCATTGACTATGTCTAAGAAGTTATTAGCTTGTGATATTTAGCAAAGTTGGTGGCTGAGAGGCCGGGATGCATTGTACAGAGCGGTTTCATGATCGTTAACATTAACAATATACCTGTATACGTATATGGTTAATATTAACGATAAATAGATAAATATAGATAAATAAAAAAAAATTTGTATTAACACTAGATGTAGACACTGAAGCCAACTGACTCGTTCAAAATTTGATTACCATTTATATAAAGCTTAAATAAGATTTTTCGGAAGCGTGTGTTTTTAATCGTATACTGACGGATATGTAAATGTTGAGCCCTCTCCCCGCATATTCCCTCATTTCATATTATCGAATGCGATGTGCATATTTTTACGGTTGTGAGCCTATCTGGCTTTTTTTTCTATGAATAAAATTAAATATATAATCTATATCCGTAAATTTGGCGTTAGATATAAATAACAACAAAACCCTCATCAAGAGTATTATTCCTCTCCAAAGAATACTTCTCGTTTTTCAGTGGAGGCAAGAATGTTACGCCCCAAAACATGAACACCACTATTTAAGTAAAATGAAACACTGATCGTTAAAAATACCCGGCGGCGAAAGTAAAATACAATAAAATGAATGTTATACCCTTAAAGTTGCTGGACATTGTGATATCTCCCTTCTTATGTATGGGGCAAATTATTCCACGACGCCAATCTTGGGGCATCTCCTCTTATTCCCATACGTGCACCACAATCTCATGAATTGCGTGATGTAACACTGTCCCTCCTTGTTTGATCAGCTCAGCTAGTATGCCATCAGCTCCAGGGGCTTTATTTGATTTGAGTTGTCTTATGGCTTTTAATGTTTCTTCAATGCTTGGTGACGGCAACATTTAGTCTTGACTTTGCATTGGTGGAGCCACCAAGTCTTCTGTGAGCTGACCATTTAGCAATTCATTGAAGTGCACTTCCCATCACTCCAGAATGCCCTCTTTATCCTTGCAGTAAGTGCAACGTGGAGTGTACCACGTCATAATGCGGATTATTTGGTAGAACTGTCACGCCTGGTGCGGACCTCGCTCTCTACTTTTCTCTATTTCACAGACTAGATTTTTTTTCCCAGGCACTGTTCTTTTGTCTGTGAAGCCTTCTTTCAGATCTTCTGAGCTCTTTGTATTTCTCCTCGCGTCCCCGCGTCCTATGATACTGCTGCATTGCCCGGTATGCAGCATTCATACGTTCAGTCGCTAGTTTCCATTCATAACCAACCAGTCTCTCCGATCTCTATGACTACTGCCTAAGATGGAGTTGGCAGTACTAATGGCAGTATTCTTAAGGCAAGTCCATTTCTCTTCTACCCCCGGCATTCTGGCCCCAAGACTTACTCTCCCTCTGTCGAGCTCGCTGAGGGCGAGTCCTCGCGCATGAACAAAGGTGTTGCTGGTATTCTCATTGCATTCCCACCTGACCCGCGGATACAATATGTCTCCGTAAGGCAATCCGCGCTCGGAAAACTATAATAATAAGATTGTGATCCGAATCGACGTCGGCACCTCGGTACGTTCGTACCGTTATCAGACTCGAGGAGTGGCGGCGATCTATCAACACGTGGTCAATTTAGTTGCGAGTGGCTCCATCACGTGATACCCAGGTGGCTTTGTGGATATATTTACGCGGAAACCTGGTACTCGCAACGACCAAATTCTTTGATGCTGCCAATTCGATGACTCGTGGTCCATTGTCATTAGTGTTCTCATGCAAACTATGGGAACCTGTGTAATGCCTGAAAACCGGCTCCCGACCTGTTTTGCTATTCAAATCACCAAGAACGATTTTCACATTGTATCTCAGGCAGGCATTGAGAGCCCGTTCGACATTCTCGTAGAATTCTGCCTTTTCATCGTCAGGGGACTCCTCTGCAGGTCCGTGAACGTTTATGAGGCTTATGTCTTTAAAATTGTCTCGCACGCATTAAATAATAAACTTTTCTAGCATATTAAAAATTACTTTAATACACATGATTCTTTATTTTAATTTTAAAACTAGTTAATAAAGTTAATTTCTAATTCACTGTGACACTAGAGGAGTTCTCACACACAACCTTCTCTGGAGGATTTCTCGTACACAACACACCAGCGATGCAGATTGCATTCTATATATATTTTACTCGCTATGATGGTCATGCATCCCATGTATGTATCTTGACGTCCTTTTTATTTGTATGGCGTCATAGACATTCATGGATATGTTGAGGGGTTCTAATGAGAAGCCATTCCTTATTAATGGGAATGCTAAGACGTTCTTTATTTGTAGGTACGCTAAGGGATTCTTTGTTTGGTCAATTCGATGATAGTGCATAGCGTTAACTCAAGCGAAGAGTGGATAGCCTTTTGTTTATTGCATTTAAGCCGATAATGGCAGGCTTCGGTTTTTGGCTGACTATAAAGCCTACCCCGAGCACATGGTGTTTTGCATAATAGCTGTATTAAATGTCATATTGGTTCACTACTTGGCGGGTGTCGAAGTAGCTATCAAGGGGTCTCACGTCGAGACTGCATGTCAACTTGGATTTAACAGGGATATGGATCGTCCTGGCCGTCGCCGGGTTGAAAGCAATCAGTGACTTTGCCCTGTATGTTCGCTCCCATCCCCCACAAAACAAGATTCAGTGTGTCCAAATTCCACGTAGCGACGTAAACAAGCAGTTGCTAATCAACATTGGCACAGATACAAAGAACGCTATCCTCAACAATGATCCCTTTGTGATAGAAGGTCCTTTGGAAAAGGTGAACGATTCAACAAAAAACAAAGCTAATTTGAATATTTGTGCGGAGGGACCGACTACACTCACTCAACGCACGTTTAACAAGACCGAATCTCGCGTCCTTCGTATTTATATCCTTTTGTGTTCCGCTTCCACGATTGTTATTTCTAGGAAGCGGAATTGGCTAATAGGGGGCTGGGCTATGGACGGTAGGGATACTATGGCTAATAGAGAGAAAATGGCTATGTACAATTGGATTGAGGTTTTTAAATAGGGGTTTTACTTTACTTAAATTATTTACCTATTGTATTTGGGATATTCTATTGTAATGAGAAATTGGTGATTTGGGGGGAAGGGAAGGATATGCATGTGAAGACACGAGATGTTAATTATTCATAGGGGGGTGATAATTAAATGAACTTGTGGGGAGCGAGTCGTGTGCCGGCGTACGAAACGGGGTTCTACTTCGTCCCATCGTCACTAAAAGAAATTTGCATTGCTGAACCTAATCCGTGAAAAAGAAACAAAAACCGCAACACATCGATCATAAGGAGTAAATAAAAGGCAGTTTTTGGGTCTATTGAATCGAATGTTCTTTTATTGATTTTACTTAAAGATTACACGGTTGGATGTCAATTTATTTAATTATTAAAAGAAAAGTTCGCTTGCAGTTTATTTAATTCCCAACACTTTAGTCTTCACTACCGCTTTAAATGTGAGACGAGCTATCAAGTCACCCAGCACTTCACAAAACGACCCGTGTATAAACGCATCTCCGCAGCCGGAGGATGGTAAAGGACGCCTCGAGGATAGTATTCTGAAATGACTTCCATCCTAGGTTAGGGTTAAGAAACAAGAGAAGAGAGAGAACAATTTTTCTCTTAAGGGTGCGGCAGCCACAGAAATGCACTCTTTCAGTGCAGTGGCGTGTGTGTGTGGTTCTTTCATGGATGAGAACGAACCTAGAACAAAGAAAGGGCATAAAGTGCATTCATAGGATACGATTTCGGTAAAGCAAATAAAACCGAACTTGTGGGATGCTAATGGGTTTGCTTATGCATCGTCCGGTAATAAGGGCCAGATAAATAAATAGCAGCCGCTCATTAAATGAAAAACAAAATGTTTTTCGGATACCACGAATGATACGAATTGTTCATGGTATCGCAGGAAACCTATGTAGGAACAGCGTTCTTCTGTTTGCACTGTTGCGAGTTAGAGAATTTTATTGCTGGGAGAAAAAGGTCGCCGCCCAATGTGTACGTAAAGAAATTTATCGTACACATGGCGAAGTTGGAAAATAGACGGCGCAATATTTATGGTCCCTGTCATGACGGCTACATTGTATGCAAACGGAATCATTTTGTTTACAGGAATTTGTCTGGGGAGATTTGCTTGGCACTGGAGGTGCCGAGTTGGTTTGAGATCCCTGATAAGGTAAGAAAGAAATCTCACAGGAATTGTATGCGAAGTGATGCATGAAAAGGTAAGTTTTCTTTACAGGGACTTTAAGATTATAGATTTGTTCTAATTAATGCGTGAAGCATTTTCAGGTGCTTAATGCGACTGCATTAGCAAAACTTATGCGACTTGAGATGAGGTTATGGGGGTTTTTAGGTAAGTGTACCGTGGGGTTTGGCGGCACCGCCACAAACTTAATTATATAAAAAGTTAAATTCCTTTAAGTAAAAAAACAATTGAAGTAAGTTACATTTTAAGTAAAAACAAAAAAAAGGCACAACATTTTTCTAATTTTTCTTTGTTCTGTCAAAGTTCTGTCCCCGAAAGGCAAACTACAAAATAGTCATATAATGTTTAGCTTAGAGCGTCTGCGTAGGACCAGTAAGTTATAATATAATATAATTAAGCTATAATTTTAGAATTTTTTGTCTAGCCTTTAATTTAGAATCTAAGAATATAAAACGAAAATAAAAAGTGTTCCAAAAATGAAATGAAATGCCTATGTAGGTTCAATTGACGACTCTTGCTTTTGTGGCAACTGGGTACAATTTCTCAGTAAAAGGTAGATTGGGTTCCAATGTTCAGCCGTCCGGTGAAAGAGAATTCCATTAATCTAAAGTTTTCCCAAATCCCTGACCATCGTTCGCAGTTTGGCTTAAATAAGTACACGAAAAAAAACTTTTCTTGGGGCGGTGGTTCAGCCCTATATGTTCGCCTGTTCAGCTCTTAGGATCGGCTTTCCCGAGAGTTGTGGAAAAAAACCAGGAAATTGATGTTTTCAAAATGTATCCGCCGCGCAAAATGCTTTAAATGTTTTTTTAATCTCAATCTCCCCTCTCTCTCTGTAGTACTTTTGTTGCCTTTCTCCCTTTGTAGGTATTTGCATATATGCTGGAAAATGTATTCCATCTACGGGGTTTGAAATCTTTAATCGATAATCATTCACCCACCTCTCAGAGCCACTAGACGGCTTCAGCTACAAGTTTTCTTTCTGAAGAAGCTTCATATGGTGAAAACAGCCAAGTAAACGTTCTCCCATCTGCTGGCCACAAATCATGCACGGTTAGTAATGCTATAAAAACGCACTTCAAGAGATAAATACTTTAAAAGGACAGCACAAGATGTGCCATCTGTACAGCGATAAATCATTTAGGTCTTCTTAAGGATACAAATTATAGCTGCTTAATCTTTCACTCGCTACACAAATTATGATTCTTATTTAATTTATTCCTTGGGGGCAATTGTTAGAATTAATAACAATTGCGGAAGATGAAACTTAATACAGACAAACCGACGCCGCACCAAGAACATGGCGAACTTCGTATCCTTGTAAAGTCAACACGCAATAAATGATTCGAAGGAATCCTTTGCACTGGTAGATTATTTTTAGGAAGATGCTTAAATCAATGGCGTTGATGGAAGTCCTTGGCGGTAGGGTACAATGAACCCCAGTTCATTCTTGATAGTTATCCTCGAAATGGAGTATATTAGGCTTGTGTGGCTACTCGTATGAGGGAACAATATATGGTAGTGTTTATGGAGACACCTTTACAACAAATACTAGTACAATCTAATTTTACAAGCAATACATTTTTATTATGGAGCACGTTTTTATAGGAATGTCAAAGTTCGTCGTCTCTTTCTCGATATTTGAGGCAATAACTGTGGTGTCGTTGTTTTATGGTTATTTTTATAGTCTACGCAGTAACTTAAGTCGAATTTGCGTTTTATCATAGATGAAGTCAAGATATGTTTTGGTGAGGGCAGAACCCTAATTTATTTGGTTTAGTACAAGCAATATAAATAAGCTTACGAATTAACTTTAAATCTAGGATGAATTGACGGAGTAGGGGTTGAACGAGGGAGTGAGTGTATATGTGCGCAGTTGGCGGAGGGGGGGGGGGGGGGGGGGGGGGGGCTAGTTTGAGACCGGAAGAGAAAAAGTTGAATTGTTGTGTAGAAGTTTGAGAGTGGGAGTGCAGAGATTGAAGTCAAAAGAGCTGGGAAAAAAGCCTGACTCTTCGTAGCATATGCGAAATGGGCTCATTAGAATCATAAGAGGTATGATAGGCGGGCAGGTAGAAGATACCAGGGTTACATAAGTCACAGGGTTTGGGTGAATTGTAATGGAGGAGAGCAGGCTTGGGCAATTAATTTAGCGTCAGAGAAGACGGTGCTTGAAGAGAATGTCGGCATGAATTCTGGGCTCTTCAGGTGTGTTAAGGTTGGTTAAAAGGAGCCGGCTTGTGTAATATGTAGCCAGAGCTACCATGTGATGGGTTCACACGAGTAGTCTTGAAGAAGTCATGGCAGAGTCGCAGAAACAGAATATACAGAACACAGCCTTCCAGCGTTGGTGGTCTAAATAGATTTAAACCCGGTAATAATGGTAAAATCTGTCTAGAGTCTAGTTTTCTTCTCGGATCATCAAGCAGGGCACGAATGTCATCGGTATCTGCTAAAATAATGATGATACTGAAAGTTAAAGGCGGAGCGCGAATACCATAGCCATCTGCCAAAGTAACAAAAAAACGCGAGATGTAAACTTGTTTGTAATCAGCTTGTATCTGATTTATTCATAAACAACTTGGCTCTTAAATACCATTTTTCCCTTCAACATTTCCATTGCATACCAATATCAAGTACGTCAGAAGCCAGCATATTTCGACCGTTTAATCATAACCTGTAAATTACGTTCGTCATTTCTTGCACACAGCATGACAAATCCACAATGACTTACTTCTCAGGTGATATGTTAATAGATGTCATGCACCGTGATACCTTATACATGACACACATTCATCGGAAATGAGTCGTGTCATGTCACAACGTTTGCTTTGGCGTGTGTCGTCTGGTATTTCGTTTCAATCATCGTGGAAATTGAATTATGATCTAATTATCGGGTGTACAGTATGGGAAGATGTGGTTGAGTTTCAAAGGGTACACTACACTTGTGTATGGCGGTAGAATCGGAGGTTTACCCAATTTAGTCTTCCGAGGGAAAAGCGCAAGAAACGACTTTGGACGCTTTCGATCCTGTGAATGTGAGACAAATGATACGGGGACCAGACCTGATTAGCATATTCGAGAAGAGGACGGACAAAAGTTATGTAGAGTGAACCTGTGACGTAGGGATTAAGGAATTCTTTCGACCAGCGTTTCACAAAGCCAAAGGCGACATTGGCCTTGATATAATTTTGAGCTCTTTGTCACAAAGGATGCTCAGGTCATGAATCGATTTAATCGATGTTATCAGTTGATTAAGTAATAGGTAGGAGCGCGGTTGGGTGGGGAGCGTTTCCGAGAGAAGGTGATTGCGTGACATTTGACGATAGTCAGTTCGAGATAGTTGTTTAGGCACCAAACCGAAATCTGCCGAGTTTAGATTGGAGAAGTGAGGAGTCAAGGGGAGAGCGGATTGTCTTGTAAAGTTTGGTATCATCCGCCTGAAGACAGATAGAGGAGTGATTGATACTGGAGTCTGTGTCGTTACTGGTTAGACAAATAGGAGGGGACCGAGATGACTGCGATGGGGAACCCCTGAAGTGGGAGAAAAACGATGGGAAATGGTGCAGGTTGGGAGAGATGACGGATTTGCAGCGGAAACGTAACTCATTCTATAGAAGCCTTCGAACAGTTTTGGAATGTGCGAAAGCATAGCAATGGGGCGATAGTTGGATATATCGTTTGTTGGTCCCCATTTGTATGGGGTGATATATATAAGGCCAAGACCGATTCTCGATTGAAGTGCGGATGATGATGATGATGATGATGATGATGATGATGATGATGATGATATAAGAGGATTTCCAAATGCCGTGGAATTCAACTTGTGGAAGGGATAGATTATAAATTACATCGAACGGCACAGAGAGAGAAGAGGAACATCTTTTTAAGAGGATGACGGGGAGTCCATCTGGGTCGGGCTGTACACGTCTTCCAGTTGTTCAGTTTTTCTACAACTTGGTGTTGTTGAATGTGGGGTGGGATGAGGGGGCCGAGGGAGTATTTAGGCAAGTTGTCTGTAAAGGATTGTTGGAAGAAAGATGCGAAAAATTGGCGATGGTTTGGGAGTCAGTAGAAGTAGTCGATCCGTAGGAGAGACAGTTGGGATAGGTTTGGAATTTGTGTTTGTAGTTGATATAGTGGAAAAAAGATTTAGAATCGGTAATCAAGTCGTTTTGTGCTTTAATATGCTAATTATGGTAGATGGAGCTGTGGAACTCTGCGAATTAATAAGAGGAACCAAGATAGTTGGAATAGTTTAGGGGAGAACAAATATATATATATATATATATATATATATATATATATATATATATATATATATGTATATATATATATCGGGTTTTCCAATAGGGACTTGACAACTTCGAATTTCATTAATCATCGAACCGTCACTGTCAATTTATTCATCATCATCATCGGCACTACAACCGGGAACCGGTCTTGGCCTTATTTAACAAGTCCTGAGGCTTGTTAAATTTTCCATAATGATTTGTTTTTTTCCGGGCAAGGTCATTAGTCTAGCGCCAGAGGCTCCCCGACGGGGAATCGAACCCCGGTCTCCCGCGTGACAGGCGGGTATACTAACCAGTAAACTATTGAGGAGCAATTTATTCAGTAAAGTCAATATTTTCATTATGGTTAAGTACACGAACGAACAACGTCTGCAAATTATAAAAATTTACTACCGAAAAAAGGTTGTCAAGTCCTTATTGGAAGACCCATTATATATATATATATATATATATATATATATAATTTTTTTGTTTTATGTAACAAACGCACGGGAATATGGAACATATAGGAAAATGGAATTGTGGATTTCTCTGTAGAGTGAGGCAGTAGCGTCACCTGCACTTATATCGTTAAAGCAAAGCGCGATTTTGCTAAGACACTACGTTATGAGGCGGAAGTTATAAGAAAAGAAGTTCGGGAGTGGAGTGAGATGGGCTGAGTAGGCGGGGTATAGGGATAAGGGAAGCGAAGGTAGTGATTGTCAATAATTGTTTTAGTTTACTTTAGTGGGGCTACCACCCCATTTATTGGCTTAATTCAAGCAACATAATTGCCTACAACTAAATTATATATAAGTTACTAACTAGAGAGCTTAAGCACAATCTTAACTAGGCTTAACCTAAGGTAACCAGGACAAATTAAGAAGGCAGGAGTAGAGGCGAGAGGTTCGGGTCGGTTATAGTCAAATGCAAAGTACAAAGTAAAGACTAGGGGCAACTGAGGAATTATAGGCGTCTATCCTAAGCACAAAGTCAAGTTGTCTGCCCAGATGATTTGAGACATTGCTTACTTGACAAAGGCTTGAGTAGGTGAGACTGTCTTCAAAGAGACATTCCTTGGCAGTTGTGACGTTTGAGATGTAGTACGATTTATCGTCTGACAACGTGCATTGGAGATGGGGGACCAACGACTACGATATCATCTTGGAAACAACTCAACTCAGATTTGTGGTCAATTGCAGCAATTGCGAGTTTTTGTGACACTAGGGTTTGCGAAGGCTATGGTATATATAGAAGCAAATCACGTATAAGGACTTAAGGGTTTATATCTATAGAGAATTTTTTTTCCATTTGTTAGCTTAAATTACGTTAAACATCCCAAAAATTATATTCAAAAGTAGAATAATGTGGGAAAATGTTTTTTTTTCTATTTTTTTAAAGCTGATTTGTGCAACAACTTTACAGACTCCGAAATGTTCAAAAAACCTGTTTCGCTTTTTCGCAGCGTTTTGGAGTATAATAATCCAGTAGATAATATTTATTTAATACAAATGAGTCATACTTTTATAAAATACGTATATATGGCGTTATAGAACTTTTACTTTAGGGAGCGATACCATGAGACGCTGATATGATTGTTAGACTACACCTGACTGAAACTATAGCTGACAGACTACAGCAGACTGCGTTTTTCTCAAAACCATGTTTTTCAAGTTGGTGGGCAACGTAATATGAGCAATTTTTATTTGATCGACTTGAAATTTTAACTGTAGCTTCTTAGATAAATTATCTAGGGCGATACACACGAATTTAATGATTAATTAAGATTTAAATTTTTTATATATTTAAGGTCGAATTTTTATCGGAATTTCAATCTTTTTGTCATGTAAACAGCCGGCATCCAAACTGCAAACGTAACATAAAGTTAGGTGTCTATAGAACCATAATCATGGCGATTATTCTCTACAGATATGAAACATGGGCTCTCACAAAACGGGAAGAAAACAAATTCCGCGTATTCGAGAATAAAGTTTTAAGGGGTATCTTTGGAGGTAGGCAGGGCATCAACACTGATTGCTTTCAACGCGGCGAGCGTTCAATCCATGTTGACAAGAAGTCTCCGCGTGACACCCCTGGGTATCTACTTTGGCACCCGCAAAGTAGTGAACCAATGCATGCAGCGATATCCTGGGAAAGGTTGTTTTCGTTCCGTTTTGTCCATGTTTTGCATCTGTATAGAGCAATCGGCATGATTATGGTTCTATAGATACGGAGTCTTATGTTACGTGATAGCAGTTTGGATTTTAGCAGTTTACTGACTGCGTGTCAACTAGCGTTGCCGGGTTGCAGTCTTTGGTTAACTTCCTTCGACATATCGTTACTGGCCGTCAGAAACGTTACCAGATATTTAAATTCTTTAACTTTTCTAAATATCTTGTCTCTGACGTTTATATGTGTTCTCTGAGGTCCACCTGCTCTCGCCATAATCATGTATTTTGTTTTGTCTTCATTTATTTCTAGGTCCACCTCTTCTGCCGCTTGCATGATGATTTCACTGTTTTTACTTACAGTTTCTAGATTTTCGACCAAAACGGCGATGTCATCCGCATATGCGAGCAATTGTGTGACCCCGTTCAGGGAAGATCCGGCCATGTTGTCGTCTTGTACCTTTCCGATGACATACTCGAGCACATGGTTAAAAAGACACGGTGAGAGGCCATCCCCCTGTTTTAGTCCATCCCGCATTTCAAATGGTTCTGAGAGGTGGTTTTCTATTCTAACTCGTCCTTTGTTTTCGTTCATGCAAATTTGAATGAGGGCGGCATATTCTTTCGAGATTCCCAGCTCAACTACAATATGGTAGAGTCTTTGTCGGCGACTGAATTGTAAGCTTTTTTGAAGTCAACGAACAGTTGGTGAACCGTCTCTCCGTATTCCCACTTCTTTTCCAACAATTGCCTAACTGTGAAGATTTGAGCCTTTGTTGACCGGTTCCTACGGAACCCGTACTGGTAGTCTTCCAGTATCATTAGAAGACTATCGGAGTCGCAATCTGCTCCTCTATATGATCTCACGTCGAGGATGATCGAGTGGTGTCTTTTGTCTATGAGGAAATGCTCTATTTGGTTACGCGTTACGCTGTCGGGTGAGATCCATGTGGCTTTATGAATTTGCTTGTGCTTGAACATCGTACTTTTCACTACCAGATTTTTTAATGCTGAGAACGTGGTAATTCAAATTCCATTATCATTTGAAACGTTGTGTAGGCTTTCTTTACCTATAGTTGCTTGGATGATATCTTCGTTTCCAATTTTCGCGTTGGGGTCCCCGAGAAGGATTTCAACATTGAATGATGAGATCCCATCAAATACTTCCTCTAGGGTCTCGTAAAATGTTTCCTTCGTATCTTCGTCGGTAGTTTCTGTTGAGGCGTGTACGTTTATAAATACATAATTTTACCACGGGCTCTGTATTTTAAGCACCGACATTCAGTGATTAAAAATTTCACATCTTTTACATGGGACGTAATCTTCTTGCGATGAAGCCAGTTACGAGGTTTACCCATTGGTTTCGATTATTTGATATGGGAGTCGAAATTCCTGTAGCGCGACGATGTCCATTTTGTATTGTTTCGCGTTGTCTACGACCGTCTCTATCGCGCCTGGTTTATATAATGTTAGAACATTCCACGTATCGACGCGTATATCCCGCTTTTTCCGTTTTTCCCCACGTCTCCTTTTTGCCGAGTCGTTGTTTTCTTGATGATTTTTTCTCTTATGGTAGTGTCGGCTGTGGCGGTTCTTTATTACATTCCCAAAGAGCCGCCTATCCTCTTAAATTAACCACCTTCCTCTTCCCATACAAAGCCATGGTACCCCTGCAGCATCATACCTGAAAGGAAATCCTACCCGACAGCATCCACACATTCTGAATTTCCCTGGTTCATATTCCATGAACCAGTTCATCTCCTATCGGCTCAGCCTGTCTTCAATTACGATAAACAAACGCTGGCCAGCGTATTGTTGACATAGCTGTAGCCGAAATTCTTTCCATAGTCACAATTGTATATCGCGCCTATACCCTTAGGTACGCGACAGTTGCGTCAATTCCCCATTATCGGCCATCAACCGATCATGAATTTGGGCATGGATATGACCATTGTTTAGGTAACCTTACCCATGCCATGCCTATGATGACCCGACTGAAAACCTAAATTAAAAATACAGTGTGTTCGTTACTCGCCCCATATTAATTCAAACATAGGGCCATTCAGCCTGACCCTTTGCCGCCGTCGACGAGGGTTCTGCTGACTTATGTCAACAATATAATTTGCCTCCTTGTGCACCGGAGCCATATGGCTAGATTAGATATTGCCTACATCGGTATTTCCAAGGAATCTTAGGCAAATACCATGACGACCCCTTTGCATCATAGGTACATCATGCGTGCCACAATTTGACCAGCGAAATAGCGTTTTTGTTTACTTTGAAACAAAAATCTATTTCGATCCCTGGCATACATCATCAACGATGTATGGGTACATCGCCGCAGCCTCCGATGATCATGTTTTTGTGTAATCAGGTGTCCGCCGATCATCGCCCTGATCGCAGGGCATTGTACTTGTCCTATACGGACACATATAGAATCTTCCCCTATTGATGCAATTCGCGGCCATTGAATATGATGGGTGTGAGTTGCATCGTGGAGTCAGATTTTATCCGCCGCAGAGACCGCATCGTAGAGTAAATTTCAGCCACCAGCGAGAGTGCAGGAGTCGGAGTTTTCCATGTCTAGTCTGTTGTATGTATTAAGCAAGTAACGTCAAGTGCAACGGTGCGTGTGTTTTGTTCTCCTCCTATACCGAATATAAATTTAAGTTTCAAAGACAACTAAAATTAATTTCCGGTGTGTAATCAACCCTTAAGTTTTAAACACAATTAAAATTAATTCCCGGTGTGTAATCAATCAAAACTAGCATCTCACCAAGAGTGACTTCATCAGTCCCATCTAAGTTGTATCTTGCTTTTAAGTGTTAAGACAGTTAATTTATGTTCACATCGTTCGTATGAAACGAAGCAGAGTCTTGATTATAAATAATAAAGAAACATTGTTTAAGAACAAATCAACATCAGTGTGTTTTTATTTTATTATTCTATACTGGTCGACGGACTATTCCCTTGGAATAATTTACAGCAATATAGGTGGAATATCAGTGAATCTCTGTCCTTGCCGACACACCATACTGATAACACCACAGGCTCATCAGACCTACCCTTACCGGGGTTATGGTGGGACTGTTTTGTGTATATTGGTCATTCCTTTTTGTTCCCATGAGTCTTGGGGTTTCAAATAGTCCCCCATATCAGAGCCCGATTTTGATTTGGTAAGGTCTGATTACTGCTTTGATTGACCCGGTGTCAGAGATGCGCCGATATTATACAGCCGGTATACCCCTGGCTGCAAACCATCTAAGGGCACGATGCCGCGTTACACCCTAGATTAGGTGTGGCAGATCTTTGTGTGTTACTCTTCGCTAGCCTGTCTGACATGGGTGAGCCTACTGGAAGCATATGGTTCCGTCAGCATTGCCTGAGTGATTCCTTGTAATTTAAACCCCCGCACCACGTCAAGGTTTTTTCCAAGCAGGGGAATTGACATTACCCCGCGATGTTCAAGTTTTATTGTGACATAGTCGAGGTTGGGAGAAGAAGACATGGTAATACGGGAAGAGGTTAGTCCATTTTGAATGGCAAACAGCACGCCCCGGCAGCGGGATTCAGGACAAGATCGACGGACATCGTCGTTGCAAAAAACGTTAAAAGAGGAGGAGAACAGTTCTTGGCTGTTGAAACCGGGGATAAGGTTAGTTTTGATCAGAGCGTATAGATCAAAGAGAAGGGATTGTGAATTTTGCAAGATCGATCGGGTTTAGAACGTAGTCCACTGACATCGTGATAGTAAAAGATCAGAGGGCCGAGTTCATTGAATTGAGCGGCCTAAGGGGGTGCGAAAAAGACAAAACAAATGTTAAAAGTGACAAAAAACGTGCTCACAAAATCACTTCAGTGAGGTACAAAAACAAAGTAAGACAATTAAAATATATCAACTCAGTCCTAAAAGTGAAAACTAAAACACACAATATATTGCTAGCTAAGCACAGAGTTTTCAAAGCATCATTTGGCGCGAGTGCAAATATACTGACTCTTAGCCGACGATAGCCGAGTTCGAGTCGGTATACGGAAGAAATCGACTTCGTGGTTCGTATTGCAGGTCGCCTTTGTTTTTTTAATGAAAACAAACTGGAAAGAACCAGCATGAACACAGAGGACGATAAAAACGGGACAACACACAAACGGAAAGGTACACCGAAAAACTTCATTCTGACGCGAAGTAAAACCGCAAAATTGACAATGGAGAAAACAGATCAATCTTTATTAGAAAAGGGATCAATCATAAAGTAATATATAGTGGAGAAGTGCGCAGGTTCCGGGTGCTGGAAGCCTGTATCGTACGCATACCCCTTCATCAAGGAAGGGGTTTGTATGCGATTGCGGTCTACGCACCTGAGGAGCACCAACATATTCTATTTATAGCAGAGCTCGAGACTCTCTTCCGATGTTTACAATTGCACCTGGGCAAAAATTACTTTATCCTAGGGGGAGATATGAACGCCAAGCATAAAAATTGGGGAAATCATATATCTAATGCCAGAGGAAATCAGTTGGCTGGCTGGTTAGATCAGTTTCATACTGAATATAGAACTGACCTGCTAGCTACGGAATATCCATCGTTCCCCAGAGGTAGATCGTTCTTATATATCTTGCTAATCGACTCACGACTGAGATTACTTAGCACCAACACACGAAACACAAACTGTTTACGGACAATTGAATACGACAGTGACCACTGTGCATTCACGGCAGTAATAGAGCTTCCGAACGAGCTCGCAGATCTGGAGGAATTCGTGATCCCGCAACCCTATAACTACGGGGCAATGCGATGGCCGCCGCTCACCAGATCATTAACAAGAGAACTGCGTTCGAATGACTTTAATCTGCCAGTAAACAGAAACCTGACTAATGTCTAAATCGACAAATACATTCAACAAATGGACGAAACCGTATTACGAACAATGGACAAAACAATTCCCAAGAAAAAGCACTCCACAAGAAAAAGAGCAGACTGCTATCGAAATTAAAACAATTACACAGACAGTTTACAGACAGACAAGACCAGGAGATAATATCACTGAAATCTCAATTAAAAAACCTCCAACAATTACTTAAAGCTAATTATACATTAGCAACAAATTTGTATTGGAACAACAGAATTCGAGCTATAAAAACTAATAACCCGAATATGTTCCCACAAATAAATAAGATATTCAGGAGAAATAATCAAAACGAGATTCAGTGTCTCCAAATTCCACGTACTGAGGTAAACAAGCAGCTGCTAACCAACATTGGCATAGATGCAGAGAACGCTATCCTCAATAGTGAGCTCTTCGTGATCGAAGATCCTTTGGAAAAGGTGAACGCTGTGGGAGCTGTCTTTCAGGAAATGTACAAGGTGAATGAAAGCATTCACCGAAATCACGACCTGGAGGACAGAGTTCTAGTCAATCACCTGCACCTCCGGAATGAAATTTCACTTTGGCAATCGGAGAATCCGGGTTTTACCGAATTCAGTGAAGATAATATGTCAATTGACATTAATGCCAATGGTGTAGTGGCTAATAGCCTTCTAATAACAAGGGAAGGAATCCGGAGTATCATCGACTCATTAAGAAGCAAAAAGTCAGTAGGAATATATGGAGTACCTAACATCGTACTCAAGAACCTGCCCCCAAAGGCAATAGATATATACACGGTCCTGTTTAACAACGCGTTGAATAATGCATATTATCCCGCGCGTTGGAAAACGTCTATCATTCAGCCCATCGCAAAAAATGGCAAAGACTGCACAAACCCAATGAACATGCGTTCGATAAGTTTACTCCCAAGCATCAGTAAAGTATTTGAAAAAACCATTAGCAAAGCTCTGGTAAAATGGGTAGACGACAACAGCATTATTCCAAATAACCAGTTTGGCTTTAAGGCGGGTCATGAAACCACACATGCCGCAGCTAAACTGGTCTCCGGCATACAATGGAATAAATGTAGGAACCAATGCACAGGTGCCTGTCTGATCGACTTGGAAAAAGCCTTTGATACCGTCTGGATCGAAGGGTTGTATTACAAACTGGTCAGACATGGCATACATAAGCCCTTACTATATGTACTTTACGATATGTTAAAGGACAGGAGGTTCGTGGTCAAAAGTGGTAATGTGACGTCTAATAAAACGTATAATATCAAGAATGGCTTGCAACAGGGCGCGGTACTCTCTCCGATTCTTTTTAACATTTACATTAGCGACTTATTAGATGCACTTCCGCACGCTATTGCGTTCGCAGACGATCTCATAATTTACAGAACAGCTCCGAAAGTTGCGATCATAAATAGGTTAATACAGCGAGACTTCAACAAAGTGCAGCGCTATTGCGATGACTGGAAACTTAAGATCAACTTCCAGAAATGTGAAGCCATCCTATTTAGAACTCCATTATATAAAGCCACGTACGACACAAGGAAAAACTGGCGAAAGCTAGTTATCGTGGGACCGCATGGAGATAAACTGGAAACCAAGAGTTTAGTTAAATACCTGGGCATCTGGCTAGACCAATATCTGTATTTCAACAGACATGTAGAGGCTGCTTTGCTCAAATCGAGGAAAACTTTTGCTATGACAAGGAGGCTATTTCACAGTAGCCAACTTGACAGCAGGGTAAAAGTCATATGGTACATGACGCTAATCAGGCCAATGCTCATATATGGTTGCCCAGTATGGTTCAACATAGGTCCAAATTTGATGGAAAAGTTTCGGGTGTTCGAAAGAAAGTGTCTCAGAAGTTGTCTCCGATTATATCGGACACCGGAATCGGACTATAAAAAGTATTACTCAAATGAGACTTTATATAATAAGCTCGTCCAATGACCTAATTTTCGGGGCCTATTATCCAAACACCTTGTACTATGAGAGCGTGCGTCGCAACGGCTTTGTTCCACCAGAGGCGTTCCTTGACTTGGATATGAAAGGGCTTATACAGGATAGATCCGAAATTCCGCTGATCTATCATGTAAGTAGATCATCCGTAGACGGCCGATTGTGCTACGACCAGGAAGTAACGCGAACCGAAGAAGAGCTCCTGCGCTTCAGTAGGCCTATCTCCCACAGAGACCGGGACGATAGTATTAGACAGCGTCAACAGTTCTGGTGGTTGAATGGCATATAAAGACCTGGATACCAAAGTTGGTAGAGAATCATACTATCATCAGCTAGCTTACATAGACTTAGCGTTTCTAGAATTAGGGTAGTATAAGATTTAAGTTAAGTTAGGTTAAGTGCTTTTACATAAAATTATTAAAAAAAAAAAAAAAAAAAGTAGGTTAAATTTTAAGAAAAAAAACAAAAAAAATTCGACACAAAGTTTTCTAAATTTTTCTTTGTCATTTAAATTATTATAAGTAGTCCCACAAACAAAATTCTGTCGCCGAAAGGCAAATTATACAGTCGTTATGTAATGTTTAGCTTCGAGCGTCTGCGTAAGGCCAGTAAGTTATAATATAAGATAATTAAGCTAGAATTTAAGCATTTTTTGACTAGTATGTAATTTAGAAACTAAGAAGATAAAAATAAAATAAAAAAAATGTTTTAAAAATGAAAGAAAATGGGGGTGCGAAAAAATTTGTTATTAGTGGTTCCAAGGCGTTGGGAGTTAGAAGCCATTTTCGTATGGATGTATTGACGAAAAGAGATCTTTAGATACTTTTTGTGGGGGAATGTTGAAATTTTCGTGGAATTTCGTACATAGGTTACGAAGACTAGGTATGTCAGCGGCCAGATCTCCCTGCTGAATGGAAACCATGACGCTCATTTTCGTTTTTCCTTCATAGCAGACTGAATCAGATTTGCCATGAACGTAAGCAGATAGATGCGGGCATTTTTATGACTAGAGCCTTGATTATCGGGATTATTACCTTACGGTATAATCACTGTATGCTTTGAGATCACCACCATCGTATAAATAATTTCTCATCGTTTTGGGAACATGCGTAAGCGCATGTATAGTTTGTAATTTCAAGAATATTTTAATAAAGTAGGAGCGCACAAAAGAGACCCCTTCAATGGTTTAAATTAGCTCGAGAGGAGGACGAGGTGTAGTACTACAGAAAACCCTACTAAAGCGTATCTGCATTTTCATTATCACATTTTCTTAACACAAATCCTATTTATTGTTCCGATCCAGTGTTCCCTTAACACTAAATGTTTGCTAAACACAATGCACCTTTATCCAAACCCAACTGATACGCCATAAAACGAACCATATGTTCATTTACCACGCATCAATATCTTGGGTCATAAAATGCACATGTCCAGATCTTTTTTCAAGAATTTGTTTACACAAATTCTTATCTATTGTTTCCTTCCGAAGCGCATGAAGAATCTTGTCGTCTTTTCCCCCAAATGTTTGTGTTCCCTTTTCCATAAAAATATGGTACACTGTAATTTTGACGTCAGTCCTTGGATTGACTTCCGACTGTTGGGGACGCCAGTCAAATATGAATGTATACAAAAGGGTTAATTTTTTTAGGTTGGCGTCCGAAGTGAAGAGCGCCAAGGAAGTATATTTAATTATAATAAAATATTGATTAAATTAAATCGTCTTTAATTCAGTAAAACTTGGTTTTCAACAATCGGTCGTCACTCTTCCTTCAGGTCTGAGGAAGCAGGGTGGCGACCGCACCGAGCAAACCTGGGAAGCTACAACAAATATACGATTCCCCAAGGATTTGCTAATAACAAATGAACAAGGTATGATTCATAAAGTTAAAATAGGATTACGGCGAGTATACATGTGATCGGATAGAGCGACATATATACAAATATGAAACTTTGAGTAGTTCGGCTGAAGAAGAATTCTCGGTCTTTATCGGTATTATGATTGAGGGATATCATTGAATATTTGTGCAAGCGTACACAAGCAATCAAAGCATTTACAGCATATAGAGAGAAGTAGAGTGAATACCAGGTTTTAATGAATTGAGCAAGTTAAGCACGGGTCTGTTATGACCATAATTACTATCAAGCAAATACAGTGGTTTTGGAGCGTCCCATTTTGTCACCATCAGAGAGGAGAGACTATGCACCTTATAATTAACTTCTTTTTTTTTAATTAATAAATCATATTTTAGGAGATGATTCCTGAAGCAATAATAAATTTAAAAAAATACATTTTTGAGATCCTCAAATTCCTACCAGACCCTTGAATAATTTGAATATTGCATCAGACTACATTAGCAATCTTTTGATTTTTTTTTTAAAAACCCAATTCGTAATAATCCTTTAAATGAGTTACTCTGTCAAATTTTGTTCAGTTAAATTCGGTTAATCATTGATTATGTTGCTTGTGTGGTGTTGTTAAACATGTTACTTTGTTACAAATATTAAATAACTAAAATTGCATAGATTGCGTGTTCATGTTTTATGTAATAGCTGTGCTGTTAACCGTTCAATAGCTAAACGCACTAGCGCCGGATACTGGTAATTCCTATTCGAAAAAAACCATAAAGAAATTCTCATTCAAATGTTGCACCGAATGGGGTTTTCGACATCAGGTGTCTGCCGATAGGAATTGCAGTAAAAGACTATTAGGAGAAA
The DNA here is from genome assembly GCA_963931805.1 of Microdon myrmicae. Taxonomy (NCBI): domain Eukaryota; kingdom Metazoa; phylum Arthropoda; class Insecta; order Diptera; family Syrphidae; genus Microdon; species Microdon myrmicae. Next base: position 89,802,800 of record OZ007497.1, read on the forward strand.
TTAGATTCAGTTCTTATATTGCAATGTACAGCGCTATTTTATCTCTGCACAGAAGGATAAAATAAGGACAGGGATAATAAAGCACACTATGAAAATTCGTTCACAAAAAGGAGTATCACAGACGTGTGAACATCCTAAATGATCCACTCAGGGGGCGCCATCCGTCTATGCATGTGCCATGCAACGCATGGTATCAGCAAACAGGGTTAGAATGAAAACGAAACAAGGGTAGGAAATGAGTCTTTTATCAGTCGATTGTCGAGTATCATAGATTAGGAGAATTAAATTGGTGTTGAACTTTAAAAGTTCGGTACAATCTTGGTATTTTTTTCTTGATCATTAATCCTTTTTAATAACAACAAGATAACGTTTCAACATTTTTTTTAAATCTATTGAGTAGTTACATCCAAAATTTATCACCTTAAAACCATATCTTCAATTGTTTGCCGATTCAGACAATTTATTCATCTAGTAAATAACTCAAATCGGGTCCCTGTCGATCTGCATGTGTTGCTCAACTGCTACCCTAATAAAGACTCAATCGAAATTTCTTCATCCTTAAGCGTATTATGGGAATTATTGTCACGTGTTGTTCTTCTTCTAGTAATGTGCCACGGGGGTACAGGTTCACTACTCTTCCCAACTTGACTGTTCGTAACCAAAAGTTCGCAAAAATGAAAAACTGTATTTCGTGGGCTTTCTTTATTTAAACTTATTGGAGTACTGTTATTCACACTTAATTAAAAAAGTAAGAATAGTTAAGAATACTTCATACTGATTATATTACCACTTAATTTAAAACGTAAGAATAGAGCATTAGCAATAGTTAAGAATGATTCGCACAGGTTACATTTACGTTGTTATACTCGTATTCACACTTAATTTGAAATGTAAGAATACCGCTGTGGCGAAAATCTTGACTCCGGCTGACTTAAGGCAACACGATCGATTCCGTACCATCCCCGACACACTTTATTTGTTTAACGTGGAGGCCCGACATGCCTCCACGGAATCCAAGACGCGATTGATTATTTTCATCGAAGCGATAGAATACCAAATATCCATTCTTCGCTCCGATGACCATATTTGGTAATAATCCCTTGTACACGGATGACGCAGAAAGGGTTGAAAAACACACACAGATGTGGTTGCTTCGCATGCTCATGCGGGCAAACGGACCGCGGACACAGAACTCCATAAAAGGAAATGCTATACATCGAGTTCCTAGCTGGGCAAACATCATGAAGGAGATGCTTGGGTGATGCATTGATCAGCGACGGTGTATGATCGACCGATACATCCATGAATGTGTCTTTATTATTTTCTTTTTTTTAAAACATTTTTCATTTTTCTTTTTATATTCTTAATTTCTAAATTAAAGGCTAGACAAAAAATGCTTAAATTCTAGCTTAATTATCTTATCTAACAACTTACTGGTCCTTCGCAGACGCTCTAAGCTAAACATTACTTAACATTTGTATAATTTGCCTTTCGGCGACAGAACTTTGTGGCAGTACTGATAATTAGTTGAAATACAAAGAAAAATTTGAAAAACCTTGTCAATTTTTTTTTGTTTTTTTTTTTTTCTTAAAATTTGGTGGTTATCTCAAAGCATACAGTGATTATACCGTAAGGTAATAATCCCATTAATCAAGGCTCTAGTCATAAAAATGCCCGCATCTATCTGCTTACGTTCATGGCAAATCTGATTCAGTCTGCTATGAAGGAAAAACGAAAATGAGCGTCATGGTTTCCATTCAGCAGGGAGATCTGGCCGCTGACATACCTAGTCTTCGTAACCTATGTACGAAATTCCACGAAAATTTCAACATTCCCCCACAAAAAGTATCTAAAGATCTCTTTTCGTCAATACATCCATACGAAAATGGCTTCTAACTCCCAACGCCTTGGAACCACTAATAACAAATTTTTTCGCACCCCCATTTTCTTTCATTTTTAAAACATTTTTTTTATTTTATTTTTATCTTCTTAGTTTCTAAATTACATACTAGTCAAAAAATGCTTAAATTCTAGCTAATTATCTTATATTATAACTTACTGGCCTTACGCAGACGCTCGAAGCTAAACATTACATAACGACTGTATAATTTGCCTTTCGGCGACAGAATTTTGTTTGTGGGACTACTTATAATAATTTAAATGACAAAGAAAAATTTAGAAAACTTTGTGTCGATTTTTTTTTGTTTTTTTTCTTAAAATTTAACCTACTTTTTGTTTTTTTTTTTTAACTTAACCTAACTTAACTTAAATCTTATACTACCCTAATTCTAGAAAAGCTAAGTCTATGTAAGCTAGCTGATGATACTATGATTCTATACCGACTTTGGTATCCAGGTCTTTATATGCCATTCAACCACCAGAACTGTTGACGCTGTCTAATACTATCGTCCCGGTCTCTGTGGGAGATAGGCCTACTGAAGCGCAGGAGCTCTTCTTCGGTTCGCGTTACTTCCTGGTCGTAGCACAATCGGCCGTCTACGGATGATCTACTTACATGATAGATCAGCGGAATTTCGGATCTATCCTGTATAAGCCCTTTCATATCCAAGTCAAGGAACGCCTCTGGTGGAACAAAGCCGTTGCGACGCACGCTCTCATAGTACAAGGTGTTTGGATAATAGGCCCCGAAAATTAGGTCATTGGACGAGCTTATTATATAAAGTCTCATTTGAGTAATACTTTTTATAGTCCGATTCCGGTGTCCGATATAATCGGAGACAACTTCTGAGACACTTTCTTTCGAACACCCGAAACTTTTCCATCAAATTTGGACCTATGTTGAACCATACTGGGCAACCATATATGAGCATTGGCCTGATTAGCGTCATGTACCATATGACTTTTACCCTGCTGTCAAGTTGGCTACTGTGAAATAGCCTCCTTGTCATAGCAAAAGTTTTCCTCGATTTGAGCAAAGCAGCCTCTACATGTCTGTTGAAATACAGATATTGGTCTAGCCAGATGCCCAGGTATTTAACTAAACTCTTGGTTTCCAGTTTATCTCCATGCGGTCCCACGATAACTAGCTTTCGCCAGTTTTTCCTTGTGTCGTACGTGGCTTTATATAATGGAGTTCTAAATAGGATGGCTTCACATTTCTGGAAGTTGATCTTAAGTTTCCAGTCATCGCAATAGCGCTGCACTTTGTTGAAGTCTCGCTGTATTAACCTATTTATGATCGCAACTTTCGGAGCTGTTCTGTAAATTATGAGATCGTCTGCGAACGCAATAGCGTGCGGAAGTGCATCTAATAAGTCGCTAATGTAAATGTTAAAAAGAATCGGAGAGAGTACCGCGCCCTGTTGCAAGCCATTCTTGATATTATACGTTTTATTAGACGTCACATTACCACTTTTGACCACGAACCTCCTGTCCTTTAACATATCGTAAAGTACATATAGTAAGGGCTTATGTATGCCATGTCTGACCAGTTTGTAATACAACCCTTCGATCCAGACGGTATCAAAGGCTTTTTCCAAGTCGATCAGACAGGCACCTGTGCATTGGTTCCTACATTTATTCCATTGTATGCCGGAGACCAGTTTAGCTGCGGCATGTGTGGTTTCATGACCCGCCTTAAAGCCAAACTGGTTATTTGGAATAATGCTGTTGTCGTCTACCCATTTTACCAGAGCTTTGCTAATGGTTTTTTCAAATACTTTACTGATGCTTGGGAGTAAACTTATCGAACGCATGTTCATTGGGTTTGTGCAGTCTTTGCCATTTTTTGCGATGGGCTGAATGATAGACGTTTTCCAACGCGCGGGATAATATGCATTATTCAACGCGTTGTTAAACAGGACCGTGTATATATCTATTGCCTTTGGGGGCAGGTTCTTGAGTACGATGTTAGGTACTCCATATATTCCTACTGACTTTTTGCTTCTTAATGAGTCGATGATACTCTGGATTCCTTCCCTTGTTATTAGAAGGCTATTAGCCACTACACCATTGGCATTAATGTCAATTGACATATTATCTTCACTGAATTCGGTAAAACCCGGATTCTCCGATTGCCAAAGTGAAATTTCATTCCGGAGGTGCAGGTGATTGACTAGAACTCTGTCCTCCAGGTCGTGATTTCGGTGAATGCTTTCATTCACCTTGTACATTTCCTGAAAGACAGCTCCCACAGCGTTCACCTTTTCCAAAGGATCTTCGATCACGAAGAGCTCACTATTGAGGATAGCGTTCTCTGCATCTATGCCAATGTTGGTTAGCAGCTGCTTGTTTACCTCAGTACGTGGAATTTGGAGACACTGAATCTCGTTTTGATTATTTCTCCTGAATATCTTATTTATTTGTGGGAACATATTCGGGTTATTAGTTTTTATAGCTCGAATTCTGTTGTTCCAATACAAATTTGTTGCTAATGTATAATTAGCTTTAAGTAATTGTTGGAGGTTTTTTAATTGAGATTTCAGTGATATTATCTCCTGGTCTTGTCTGTCTGTAAACTGTCTGTGTAATTGTTTTAATTTCGATAGCAGTCTGCTCTTTTTCTTGTGGAGTGCTTTTTCTTGGGAATTGTTTTGTCCATTGTTCGTAATACGGTTTCGTCCATTTGTTGAATGTATTTGTCGATTTAGACATTAGTCAGGTTTCTGTTTACTGGCAGATTAAAGTCATTCGAACGCAGTTCTCTTGTTAATGATCTGGTGAGCGGCGGCCATCGCATTGCCCCGTAGTTATAGGGTTGCGGGATCACGAATTCCTCCAGATCTGCGAGCTCGTTCGGAAGCTCTATTACTGCCGTGAATGCACAGTGGTCACTGTCGTATTCAATTGTCCGTAAACAGTTTGTGTTTCGTGTGTTGGTGCTAAGTAATCTCAGTCGTGAGTCGATTAGCAAGATATCTAAGAACGATCTACCTCTGGGGAACGATGGATATTCCGTAGCTAGCAGGTCAGTTCTATATTCAGTATGAAACTGATCTAACCAGCCAGCCAACTGATTTCCTCTGGCATTAGATATATGATTTCCCCAATTTCTATGCTTGGCGTTCATATCTCCCCCTAGGATAAAGTAATTTTTGCCCAGGTGCAATTGTAAACATCGGAAGAGTGTCTCGAGCTCTGCTATAAATAGAATATGTTGGTGCTCCTCAGGTGCGTAGACCGCAATCGCATACAAACCCCTTCCTTGCTGAAGGGGTATGCGTACGATACAGGCTTCCAGCACCCGGAACCTCCGCACTTCTCCACTATATATTACTTTATGATTGTTCCCTTTTCTAATAAAGATTGTTACTATTTACACAATATCTCTTAGGGTCAATGAATTTTTATTCAGCTTTTAATATGTTTTATTTTTATACATTTAGAGATACACGCATTGGAGGGACGTAAATAGACTTTTATAGTAGCCATGGATACACGATCGCGTCTCACTTAATACTGCCCCATGAATGTGTCTTGCCATGTAAGTATGTGGGAAAATTCTTCCCCCATGTGTGCATGGACAAGATCAAGGGTTTGCATTGATACGTAATATCGTAGTCGAGTCGTAATTCAGGGCATGCCCACTGGTGCCAGTGAATTTGCTTGCCGATTGGTTTACCGACCGATGTGGGCATTTAGGAAAGAACGAACAATAGGAAATATCTCCCGTGGTATGTGGCAGACACATTAGGAAATATTTCTTTGGCATGGTTTGGGCAATGTTGATTGCTGTATGTGCAACCGGATTGCCTTTAAGGAACATGGTGCGTTTCGTATGACTATGCCCTTGTGGTAAATGTCCGTTTTTGCTGATGAAATTTCATGTCAGGGGGTATTAATGTTTCACAGGTTTTCCCGGTGTTATGGTACGACTAAGACAGGTAAGTACACGCTTTTTATGTATTAAAGGAAACTATTTCTTGGTTATAGCCCTAAGGTAGTTAGTGGCGTTCAATGGAACTGCCACAATCCTTGTCTTTTATTCATTTGAATGCCTTAGACGGGGGTGTTTATCTGAATAATGGGAAGATGATTGGTGGCGTTCTGGAGAACCTCTCAGTATCAAACCAAAGTTTTGTATTGGTTAAATTCGGCTTAAACTGTGAAATGCTCTCAAAACAATACAAAGAAAACTTGGACGGTTAATATCGCAATGGCTTGTTTCTAAAGGACACTCTTAATGGAGTGTTAGTTGACAATCGCAATAGCCAATATATATAAACCTATTAAAGATCAAAATCACGCAAAACTCCTGCAATAAAGGCATTCAAAAAGAAAAAAAAAAACGATTGGGTTGTATAACATGAATTGTCCAATTTTCGCTCAGTTGGAAATAAGAAGTTCTCGAGGGAACATCTGTGCCAGAACTTTAATTTTGTTTTTTTATAAAGTAAAGTGGTACGAGAATTTTAGGGTTTGTTACAACTACCGTCTTTTTTTTCTAGGAATTGTTTACCATGCTGTCGGCAGTTCAAATTCGAACCCTCTTCCTTTATGAATTTAAAATGGGACATAATGCGTCATTGGCAACGAAAAACATTAATCACGATAATGAACCACGTGGGAAGCCGGAAACGTTAGTTGACGAAGATGTTTTAAGAGCAACGGTGGATGCGGACCCAACGAAATCGGTGCGGGAGATTGCCCTAAGCATGGGAGTATCCCCAATGACAATAAGTCGACACCTGTCTCTCATAGAAAAGGTAAATAAATTCGATAAGTGGTTACCCCTGTCATGTTATATTTATATATATATATATATATATATATATATATATATATTTCTAGTTCCGTCACGGGTCGACGGTAATTTGTTATTTTATTGTGATAAAATAGTTTTCCTTACCTCGGTTGTTGTGGCTTCCTGGGCTTTCGGCTCGTGTCCAAGATGAAGACAAATATTATAAAACCTTATTTCACCACCCACTTTGTTTCAGTTAATGCTTTAATTAAACATGTATCGTTTCAAAATCTACTTTACTTATATTCAAGGTTATTTTATTAGTTCGTACTTATTAAGAACACGACTGATACGACACCAACAAGCAACCTACTCGCGACCGTCCTGGTCAAAAATGAAAAAACCACTCAAAACCAACTCGTTTCCTTTTCCGATCGTTTGATCGCAGGAAAACCTTTTTTTTTTTTGTTCGCTAACACAAGGCAACGTGTTGCGATGATCCCACTCGAGATCCTTTGTATTAGGATCTCTTTTGTGAGCTCGCACATGCTTTGTCTGATCCCAAGGTGTTGTACCTTGGATCGACAACTGTCTGGAATCCCTTAAGTATTACTTGGGATTTCTCACAGTGCCCAGACTTGGTAATTTCTTTTTTACTGAACATCGGAGCCAAAGATATTTTGTATCTTATGGGTATTGTTGTTCAGCGAGTGTTTTTACGATCGCCGTCCTTTTTTTCGTATAGGAAATGTTTCCTTGAATAGGATTTAAGGGGACGGCGTCGCCGTGCATTTTATGCATTTTACCAACTTTACTTAAGAGTTGGTCATCTGGTCCGCAGATTTGGAACCAGGGGAATTTACGTGTTGAACATCTGGTTCATATATCACGTTTTGGATTTATATTGTATTCAATATGGACAAATTGAACGTTTAGTTCAATTTCTTTGATATTGAATTGGATATGGGGAAATTGAACGTTCAGTTCAATTTCTTTGATACTAAATTTGGTATTGGCCCGTTTAGTGTATGAGGCAATGCTAGGGCTTGGGGAGTGTTTCATCCTTTTAGTGGATGATTTTGCGTGTAGCGCAATTCATTGGTGGAGACTGGCTTCAAAGAGGTATGTATTTATGGGTGGGTGGATTTGGACGTAACACCCCTTCAACTAAACGAAGGCGCCTGGAAATCTGCGGATCGCTTAGATTAAGAAACCAAACTGAACCGATTTTGCACCGGATAGTCACCTGCATCCTGGTGAAAACTAAAACACACCGCCCAATCTTCACCCAAAAAATGTTATGGTGACAATTTGGTGGACATCGAAAGGACTAATCTAGTTTTCATTTCTTCAACCAGGAGAAACGATAAACGCTATCAAAAATTGTGAGGAAATCGACATATTGCATGCCTCAAATTCGCTGAAAAGCAACCTGCGTTATTAATAGGCACGGTCCGATCCTTTTGCATGACAATGCTACACCCCATACCCCACAAGTAACGGTGCAAAAACTGTTGCAGTTGGAATATGAAATTCGTCCGCATCCACCGTACTCTCCTAACATTTCCCCAACGGACTACCATCTTTTCCGTAGTCTGGATTCATTTCGCCGGCAGAAGGTCTTCCCGATCTGACCAGAGGTCATAAAATCCTTTGAAGATTTCATTGCCTCAAAAGTCAGCACTTCTACGAAAAAGGAATATTTGACATTGTATCACGTTGGAAGGCTAATAACCTTGCCCGGAAAAACAAATTATTACGGAAAATTTAACAAATTTTACTTGCTAAATAAGACCAATGTTGTGGTCCTTCTCCCAGGGTGCGTGTCTCCTTGTCCTGAAAAGGATGAGGGATCTCTATAGACCGCTCCTGAGGGGACCCGTCGCGGTCGCCACCGTGCTTCCGGGACCTCCGGGAAGAGTGACAACCGATTATTGCAAAAGAGACCTGAAATTCGGCCGAATCCAATAAAACTGCAGGTTTTGGAATCTGGAACTACTTTTATTAATTTTAATATTTATTTTAAATTGATTGGCGTCCTTAACCGTCGGACGCCAACCTAGAGACTGATCCTCGAATCTGAAATTCATCACCCTTATAAATGAAACCACATCGAGATTTTGTATCTCGAAGAGATCGAATTCAAAGCAAAATCTCGATTTAGATACTTTGGCTGGAGTTGTGTGTTTGGTTTTGGAGATAAGAATCCGGTTAGGCGAATTCTCGGATACATTAGTGTGAGTATGGAAATTGAACATCTGGTTCAATTTACCATATTTGCTTTTGTTTGAGGATCTGGGGAAATCGATGTATATGGATTATAAACGAATATTTGATTCGTTTGCCAGGAATTTTGCTCGATTGGGATAACGTATTTCGGGATTAGTTGGATGATTATGGGGAGTTGGGTGCAAGGGCGATAAACGAACATTTGATTCGTTTATCGCGAATTTTCAATTTATATGATTGTTTTTTGAATTTTAGTTAAGGATTATGGGATTTGGATGTATGTGTGTGGGAACAAGATGGTAGGGCTTTTCAGAGCACTACACCAAGACTGGTCCCGGTTGTAGTGCCGATGATGATGATGATCATGTTGGAAGAATATCATAGATGCCAACGGATCCTATTTTGATTGAATAAAAATTTACAGAGAAATAATATTGGCTTTTACATTTTTACTATAAAATCGGACATTTCATGTAGTACGACCCAATATCTACGCGGCACTGAGCGCCGTGTTTCGACGTATGTATATGGGCGTGTAAGCGTTGCTGTGTGGGTTTATGTATGATGCCTAACATGGGCCCGGTTTCCAATTTTACCCCAACAATTGTCCACAGAAAAATTGTTCACAGGAGGAAGGCAATAAATGAAAGGCGTTTGGTTTATTTGTTTATGTTTTCTTTTTTTTATTTGTTAATATTAGGGTTCCTTTTATTTTACATTAAAATAAACTATCACTAGCTTTACATGAAATAGATTATATTTGTATTTACACATGAAAGGATCACGACACAATGTAACTCTAATAAAAGTACGATCAGGCCAATAATACACCTTTTGAGACTACTCCGGTGAGTATGCTGGATGGCGTTTAAGACACTTGTGGATGCGTGTCTGCCCGCGATGGCGATTGAATAATCACTGACTAAAATAAACGCGAAATTCTGGTGAGCCTCGAGCGGCGTGACCTCCGGTGGCAGTGGTTGAGATGTGACTGATTTGGTTAGGGGTGAAATTCTGTGTTCTCGATTTTGAACACAGGACAACCAAAAGAGATCACGCCTCTGCTCTCTCATCGTCACGCCCGTCGAAGTGTGGTAACTTCGGTTAATTGATAATCGACGAACGTGGTAGAATGAGAGAACAGAAACACGATGTACTGTGATCTCAGGGTGGCTTGGTTGTGTGTGCTGGTATCAAATGCGGCTTCTGAGTAAGACCTATTGCCCTAGTGTTACGGCTGTGGTGATCTCAGAGTGCATTGAACCGTATGGAAACAGAATTATGAAGGAGAGGAAAATGTTGTTTGCGCTATTCACCTGTAAAATGAGATCGTTGACCCCAAGCGAATGGGTGATCTGAAGAAAAACCGAAGTGACGCCAAATTGGCTAAGGTAATTTATCATGAAAACTAATTGGATATTTTGATAAATTCCCCAGCGGTTTCGCTATGATGCGACGGCGTCGTTTGCTTCGACTTGTTGTTGCTAACCGACATGATGTGATTTCCGATGGAAATCTCATGGTCTACCAAAAATGGAGTTGCCGTATGGCAAAAATGTAGCTGAATTCAATTATGCATTATCTGCATAGAAGAATGAATTCAGCTATGCGTCCATATGGAAAACATGGTATTTCAGGTGAATAGCATGAACGGTGGAAAAGGAGTTGACGTGACGCGCTGTTAGCGGACGAAATTAGGTTGGGATTATGGGCTGGTTCTCCATGTGATATAGAGAACCCCCACATTACCATCTCCAACAATATTGGGTCTAAGTATAACGACGGCGCGGTAGTAAGAAGAAATTCATAAAACACTGGTCGGTCTTGGGTGTGATATTAAGCGTAAAGCTGGCAACAAATTCGCGTTGTAGTATTTCACTACATAAGCCCCATTTCACTTGATAATCATATCGCACACGATGCGCTCTTAATCATTTCTTCTTTAATTTCCGACCCGCGACACGTAGTCATTTCCCACTCTACGCCATGTACTATCCAATTACGAGTACATTTTCATCGTATCGTATATCGTCATTCATATACGAGGGTGGATGAAAAGTTTCCGACCTCAGCGTGAAGATAACGGGACTGATCAATAAAAATTACTAAATGTAGTTGTGTATTTTTTGACAGTTACTCACCAAAATTGCAGCCATTTTGGACGGGTAGCTTTCATTTGACAGTTGTTTTAGTGAAACGATGTTTTTTGCTTTTTTTGAAGCCGATACCACCTTTGGAGTCAACGGTTTTGACTGTATTTTTGTTTCGGCCGTATAATGGTGTATCCAAGTTTCATCGAGTGTAATTAATCGGACCCAAAACTTGGATTTATTGCGGCTAAACTGCCCAAACAGAGTGCGTTGGGAATCTTCACTCGAACACGCTTTTGGTCTAACGTGAGCAAACGTGGCACCCATCGCGCGGACAGCTTTCTCATGCCCAAATCTTGATTTAATATATGACAAACACGTTTTTTGGACATTTTCATAGCCCCTGCCTTCTCTCTCACTTTAATTCGGCGGTCCTCTAGCACCATTTGGTGAACTTTAGCGATGTTATCGGCAGTTGTTACAGTTTTTGGACGTCCCGAGCGTTCATCGTCTCCCAAGCTCTCACGGCCACGTTTAAATTCAGCTGCCCAAAATTTAATCCATATACAGAGTCTAACTCATCTTTGATTTGCGTAGGCGTATTACCTTTCAAAAACAAAAATTTAGCCCTTTGAGTGCGAACCGTCGATAAATCGACGATAGCGAGTCGCGCTCTAAGGGTTAATGACACGCCCGATACTCAATTTTGTCGATTTTCACAAAAACACTCACACCGACTCACTCAAACGACTGTCAAATAAAAACGATGTGTCCAAAATGGCTGAAATGTTGGTGAGTAACTGTCAAAAGATGGCATGGGCGATTGCTTCCCAATTGTTGGGAGATAATGGCAACGGATCATTGCCGTACGCCAAGTGGAAATTCAAATAAAAATGCTTATGCCTACAAAAGAAAGGCATATGGATAATAACGAAACGCCATCCGGCGATTCGAAGTGACAAAACGACTGCTTAAACGAAGGCTACTGCACTTCGAGTGGATCGATTAGGTGGAAATAGCAATTAAGCAAAGCGAATGACTCGTATCGGGCAGCTACACTTAATACGGGTCAAAGCCGACTGAGCGGAATTAATGCAGGGTAAATGACTTGCGCTCGCGGCTAGGCTGAGTGTGTTACATAACTAATACCCCCCCCCCCCCCCTCCCCTCCCGAATCTATGAGATCATTCGCGCTCCTTTTAACTAAAAAAAAGCGATTCCCCAAATCCCCCATACCGATTTCCATATCTGAAATCATCAAAATCCATCCTGCTGTTTAACAACAGCAAAACATGGGTAGAAGCCGCTGTTTCCACATAACGAAACAGTTTAGTCCATTTTCAAATTCCTTTTGCAAATTTCAATACAAACGTTTATCCCAAGCCAAAGTTCCCCTTTAATATATAAATAAAGTAAAGCTAACCGTTTGAGAATAGTTTTCCATCCGCTGAAAAGTATACATGAGTATACTTTTCAGCCCTCTCCATTTCCCCTACTCGGAACGCACTTCGTAGTTCTGCATTCCGAGAATTACTCAAGTTTCCAACGAGGTCACGCGGTCACCCTTTTGGTTTCGCTTTTCGTTGCAAGCGAAACCAAAACCACCCGCAACCAAGCTGCTTTCCTTTGCAATATTCCCATTCGCCCAGGGTTCATTGACTACTCACTTAATTCGCAAGAGTTTATTCGCATTTAGTGGACGGGGAAATGGAAAATTGAGGATGAGTGTGCGACCAGGAATGGGCGATCGGTATAAAAGGGCGCAAATGGGCAGAGAATCTGCTGTTCGCCTGGTGTGTGTCGTATCTTAAAATAGGTATCGTCGGGTCTAAGAAGTCACGTGCACGCATTAGATTGAAAATAAAAACAAGTAAAAGAATAATAAATGTGTAGTTTTATGTGTTTAAAATAGAACGTAAAACATTAAGGAACTTAGTATTAGCACAAACTTAGCAACTTAGGAACTTAGCATTACCATAAATGTAAAGATGAAAACAACACAAAAGACGTGTGTTTTAATGTTGTTTTTTTTTTTATATAGGATCATCGCAGCTAGGGAAACCTTTTTAATTCGAGTAAACAGTACAAACAGCGCTCTGATGCGATGTTCCATAGTGACAACAATGGTTGTAAAAATAGCGGCACTTAAATTGCTATAACTCAGTATGATACGGTCTGATTGTCATTAAATTTTGACACGTATCGTTTGAAAGTTAGTACCTCCTAAAAGTTATAAGGATTTTTTAAAACAGCAACCTTCTCTGATTTAATCTCGGAAAATGTGTTAATTTATACATGAGAAATTATCTCCAGGAACTATTCAGATAAAAAACTGAAAACAACAATAACACGATTAAATATAAAACAGACACCTCACAAAACTGACGGCAGAACTCCCCTTGCCCTCTATTATCAGAACGTAATAGGCCTCGCTCAAAAACCCGATCCATTCTGAAAAACTCCCAAATCCTATCTGTTCACATGTTCACTTTAAGTGAACCGGACTTAATCCCCAACATTCATAACCCCTACCTGTTTCCCCCCACGTTCACCTTCTTCAGAGATGACCTCCTCAATCATACTACTGTCTTTTCCTCTAGTCGAGGAGTGCTTATCGCTCTCCATAACAGCCCCCAGTCGTCATTCGTCGCTTTCCCTGCCTCATTCAAGCAGGACTTTGTGACTGTCAAAATCACTCTTCCTCGGAAATCAATCTTTGTCATGTGCTTCTATATCTTGCCATCCCAGCCTATTGAAGTTTACGAGCTATCTTTTAATACTACCAACCAAACTGAGTAATTGCGAGGATGACATCATCTTCTTCGGAGATTTTAAATCTTCCACAACTTAATTGGGCTTTATCTGACGATCAATCACACTTCCCCTCCCACCCCACCTCTGCCAAGGAATGTCTTTTCGTTGATCGACTAGATGATACTTGCTTCTGTAAGGTCAGCAACGTCCGAAACTTCTTGGGCAGTCAGCTAGACCGCATCTTTACAACAAACGCTATCAATACATCTGTCTCACCCAACCCCTTTGTCCTTACATCTATAGATCACCACCACACCCCTCTTCTTGTGACCTTCTTCCGAGTCCAATCGCCACCACCCGTCTTCCCTTCCAACCACTACGGTTACGATTCCCATAAGACTAATTTTCGCCTCATTAACGACTACTTAGGACGCCTTGCGTTCAACTACGATCATCTATCCGTTTAGGATGCTATCACCCACTTGTATACCAAAATAATAATCTCTATTTCTCTGTTCGTTCCCTACTCTCAACAAAGAACATCAAACTCTACCCATCCATGGTACAATCACAAGCTTCGTTACCTGCGTAATAAAAGTAATAAGTTATGGGTCACCTTCTCTCGGAATCGAAATACACCCGACTACTAAAACTTTTTTGGCTGTTACCTTCAATTCGCGGAACCTTTCAACACATTTTATCGCAACTATCTCACCAAAACTCCGACCAATCTGTAAAACGACACCAAAACCTTCTTCCAGTTGGTGAATCATAAACATAGATCCGATGATCAACCATAAACATAGATCCGAATCATAAACATATCGCTTACCTTAAACTAATATCCCTCCCCAACTGATCCTGTTACTATTGCTAACGTCTTCGCCGCCCACTTCAATCAGTCGTTCACTTATGAGTGCTTTGTTCTTGACCCGTCAACTTTTTCTTCGAGCCCCTTCTCCACAACTCCGTTGATCCGCCCTTAATTGAATCTAAGCTGCTGCAACCCAAAGACGAGTTTACATCGGGCCCTTGTGGTATTCCTGCAATTCTCCTCAAGAAATGTTCATCTATTCTCTCTGCTCCCCTCTCACTGGTCTTCAATCACTCACTCTCTTAAGCCGTATTCCCCCACATTCGGAAAACCTCCTCCATCACCCCCATCTACAAGAAGGGTCCCAAAAATAATCTCGCGAATTACCGCCCTATCGCCAAACTGTCCCATTTACCCAAGATTGTCGAAAGCATTCTATATGAATCTTAGCTTTTGTTGCAAATCTTTTATTTCACCAAGGCAACATGGTTTGCTCAATGGCCGATCAACTACAATCAATCTTGTTGAGTTCACTCCCCTTACACTCTCACCACTAGAGCACGATAACGAGGTCGATATGGTGTCGATCGACCTCAGTAAAGCATTCGAGAAAATCTCCCACAATCTAATCCTCTTTAAATTATACGTCCTCGGCTTCGAATCTCTATTGCTGAAATGGATTTCTTCCTATCTAAAGGATAGACTTTAGTTCGGTTCAAGCCCATGATATCCAACCACTTCCTTGTCACCTCTGAGATCCCTCAAGGTAGTCACCTGGGCCCTCTCCTATTTATACTTGCCACAAATGACATCGATCGTTATTAAGAATTCCAGCTTGTCCCTATACGCTAATGATATCAAGTTATACAAGATCATAGAGTCACCTCTTGATTCCGCACTGCTGCAATCAGACCTTGACAGCTTCTCGACTTGGTGTGACAAAAATTGTTTTGTACTTAACATCGCCAAATGCCAATCTATAACCTTTTCCCGTAAGCGTATTCAGTCTTCCTCGCGTCCCTATTCCCTTCATAACCAACTTTTAACCGTTATCCAATCAATTCGAGACCTCGGTATACTTTGCGACATGGAGCTTAACTTCCTCTCACACTTTGACGAGACGATCCGGAAAGTCAACTCTGCTCTCGGGTGCGTGAAACGATGGTCTAAGGAATTCTCCGACCTCTACGTAACTCGATCCCTTTACTTTACCTTCGTCCGTCCACTGGTTCAATATGCTAGCCACGTATGGACTCCTTATCACAAGATCCATATCTATAGAATTGAAAGTATCCAAAGTCGTTTACTTCGTTTCGCTGTCTGAGGGCTAGGATGGGAAAACCAATTAATCCTTCTCTCGTACATTAACCATCTTAACTTAATCAACCTCAGAACCCTTGAGACTGACATAATATTCATTCATCGGGTTCTCTCCGGCTCGGTCGACTGCGCCTACCTTCTTAACTTAATTCCTCTGAACACAAACACGCGAAATACGGGTAATCCCCTCCTTCTCTACACCTCACCTCACCGTATCTCTTATGGTCTCAACGAACCCCTTTCGCGGATGCTGAGAAATGTTCCCTTTGTTCGGCCTCGACCTCAGGCACCGCCTGTTCGACGTTCTCATAGTATTCTTCTTTTTCGTCGTCAGTGGACTCCTCTGTAGGTCCATGAACGTTTATGAGACTTGTGTTCTTAAACTTGCCTCGCACGCGAAGAGTGCATAGCCTTTCATTTATTGCATTAAAGCCGATGATGGCAGGCTTCAGTTTTTGGCTGACTAGAAAGCCTACCGCGACCACATGGTGTTTTGCGTGACAGCTGTAATAAATGTCATACTCTTTTCTTTGAAAAACACTACTCCCCGTCCATCTTATTTCTTGTAATGCTGTTATGTCAGCCTTGTATTCGGACAGGGCATCGGCTAGCTGCTGTGTAGCTTGAGCTCTGTATAGTGAGCGTACGTTCCATGAAAAAATTCTTAATTCATTTAGCCATTTTCGTTTCCGTGGTCGTCGTCGTGTATCCGGTCCATATCCGAGGCTTGTTAAATTTGCCATAATAATAAATTTTTACTGGTCTGGTTATTAGCCTTGCGCCAACCGCAGGATGTCGCTGCATGCATTGGTTCACTACTTGGCGGGTGTCAAAGTAGCTATCCAGGGGTGTCACGTGGAGACTGCATGTCAACTTGGATTGAACAGGGACAAGGATCGTCCTGGCCTTCGCCGGGTTGAAGGCAATCAGAGACTTTGCCCTGTATGTTCGCACCCATCCCCCCACCCACGCCAATACACATGCGCTAATATCGCATGCTATTTGCTATAAGCAAACAAAAATTCACATTACCTTGATGATCACCTGACACCCCATCACCTTCATGGAAATTCCACCCATGTCCATGCACATGCCTGCTATTTGCTATGCGGAAATCACCTTGAATCGAAATTTTCCCATGGCCTTGGGGTGGAGCTGCAGCCAGAGTAGGCGTAAGGTTGACACCTTAGGGTGAATGGCGACAGAATTGCAACGTTGCAGTTCCCATCGTCGTTAGCATGGCCTTCGACTGGAGCTAGCTGTCTCAAGGTGAGCGATGAATCGTGGGAAGGATACAAGTTCTTTTTTAAATAAAATAATTAAAACTAAAAAACAGACTTTTAATCATTTGGATCATCCGCTGGGTCCCGGAACAGCAAGGGCGGACCGCCATCAACCAGTCAAGTAAGGTCTAAAATCTCTAACCTCTCTATTTGGGAATTCAAGTAAATTGAATAGC
The DNA here is from genome assembly GCA_963931805.1 of Microdon myrmicae. Taxonomy (NCBI): domain Eukaryota; kingdom Metazoa; phylum Arthropoda; class Insecta; order Diptera; family Syrphidae; genus Microdon; species Microdon myrmicae. The sequence continues at coordinate 89,820,109 of OZ007497.1, forward strand.
GGGATGAGTAACGAGTCATAACAAAAGGAAGCACATTAAAGTGTAAAAAAAGTAATTAAAATAAAGGAATACAATTTACCGGACAAAAGGCGCAACATTCACGGACTTTTGGGGTATTTTTTTTAAATATTTAATAGCTTTGCAATTTCCTCCTAAGGCTATAAACTGTTATCGCTTCCTATAGAAAATGCTCATCAAATCCCTCCATCAGAATCAACCCATTTCTACATAGTGCCAATTATCTCACCGCATTATTGTTATTAGTATTGTTTTAATGCTTCGCTTTGTATTACACATATTTCATCAGCAATTCGTGAATTCACAAGAAATTGTTGCGAAATCAAACTTCAGTTATGTGGATCATAAAATTTGAGAACAATGCGTCTCAGTAAGTGTAGGCAGGCATCAAACTTTTCATTAAGGACTTCAGTTGACGTGGGTCTGTGGCAGATGACACAATATTAAAGCAAGTCCATACAATTAAATTTCTGTCACAAACAGTGGGCTAAGTAATATGGCCGCAGCTGTTGTAAATTTCGATCATAAACATTGTCGAAGAATAGAATTAGGAAAGAACATTCACCCCGATTTAAATCGACAGATGGTCGTCATAAGTGCCTCAAAATTTTGACTTTAGTCTTTTTAATCAAAACGATGCTCTTGTCTGTATGTTTACTCGAGGATATTCAATAAGGACCAAGCAATATAATCAATCAGTGTACGCAGCGGGGTTTTCCGTCAGTCCAATGACTATAAATAATTTGTAATGTTATAAATAAAATCCGTTCCGCATTATGCCGTGGCATGTTAAAACTCTCAAATCGACAATTCTGCACGTGAATTTGAAGACATAAAAGCAATTTTTCTTTATATTCGATGAAATATGATTTACTATAAAGGAATCTTTCAGATAAGGGAAAGTGGATAAAACTAGGTGGCTGTTTCCTTTTTTTTTTTTACAATAAAGAAAGGTCCCATAAAGCATCATACGAGCAAAAACATCTGGAGGTTTTTGTAGAAGTTTCAGTGTATGAGGCCCACTCCAACGGATTATAAATTAAGCCAAATAATGCAGGTAAATATTTTATGTTGATGACTGCCGTGTCATTGAAAATAATTCTACAAGTGAAAGAAGACGATGTCGTGTTGGTAATTTGGCCATTAATAGCCATTGAATTCTAGCGTGAGGTGAGATGACTCAAAATAAGAAGAAAAAAGGAACCAAAGAGTAGAGCTTCTGTTTAACACCCACCTGTTTCCATTATCATCCATATCAGCATTATTTTTGACGGCATTTGTGTATCCATTTGCTCATTAACATTTAGTGCCCACACAATTTAGTCTTTCTTTAATAATCCCCACGAAAAGCAATTTGTGATATCCTTAGATGTGTCAGCAGGCGTAAGAAGGTAGATAATAATAAAAGCGGAATCAATGAAAATGGAACGATAGCGGTGTGAGGGGTGCGGTGGGTGGGGGGGTCCAATTAAAACGAACCCCGCGAGATACAACTGAAGAACGATTCACTGTGGTTATCTGCAACACTATTAAAGGGAATCGATAAACACTGTTTGGTACTGTTTGGCTTCAAGTTCACTTGAACAATATTTGTGGCAACAGCTTCAGAGTATAAATAGACAAGATGTGTTGCACTATGTCCTAATAAATTCAAACTGTTGTATGAGGCACATAACTTGTGTTCTCGTAATAAATTACTTACTATATCATTACAACTATTTATCGGAAGTTCATCACCTCGCCGACACGACTCCGCCATCGTTCCCTGTCCTGTGCATTCTCCTTCCACGCTTGACCAGCCGATCCGATCACCTCAAGATCAAACCTAACATTGTCCTGCCATTTCCGTCACGGCCGTCCTACCGGTCTCTTTCTCGTTGGTCTACCGTCAAGATTTCTACGTACGGTCCTATCGTTGCCCATTCAGGCCACATGTCCGGCCCATTTTAATATTCGCGAGTTGATTACTCTCACTATTGTAAGTTTGCGGTATAGCTCTTCCAATTCGTAGTTGTGGAGTTTCCCCCATGGGCCTGCCTCCTCGTCATATTAACTTCCAAAGATATCCCTTAAAACTTTATTCTCGAATACGTTTTCTTCCCGTTTTGTGAGAGCCGTCTCTCGGTATTCCCACTTCTTTTCCGGCAGTTGCCTTATTGTGAACATATAGCGTTTGGGATTGATAGTGAAGAACGTGTGATTCGAACTGACGCTATGACAGTTAGAATCACCAAAATTTGAACCAATGCGTAACACATTAGGCTACTGGCCGTGCTTAGAATTCGATTTTTAAACTCAAGTATATTCCACTGATGTGAATTGTTATGTTATCGCTATGGTATACGGCTCTGATGCATTTCTTATTCGATTTTCATTCGGTGTTCTTCACTATTTGCTTGTGTATTGTGTGTGTATCTGTTAGAGACGCCACACTACTCCCTCCTCAGTAAATTTGTTATGATATGCTTCATGTGCGAACGACGGAGCGAACGAGAGAACGTCGGAGCTCTATGCGATTCGAACTGACGCTATGACAGTTAGAATCACCAAAAATTGAACCAATGCGAACACATCAGGCTACTGGCCGTGCTTAGAATTTGATTTTTAAACTCAAGTATATTCCACTGATGTGAATTGTTGTGTTATCATTATGGTATACGGCTCTGATGCATTTTCTTATTCGATTTTCGTTCGGTGTTCTCCACTATTTGCTTGTGTATTGTGTGTGTATCTGTTAGAGACGCCACAAATATTTGGTCGCTTATTATATATATATATATATATATATATATATATATATATATATATATATATATATATATTGTTATGCCTAGGCCATATGTCTGGACCGGCTATACACTCTGTATAGGCACTGACGGGTCTTCGGGCCAGGTGTAGGTTGTGGGGAACCCTCCGGCGTTACCCTCGGGCCAATTAATCGGAGGGCACACGGAGCGTGAGATTTTTTTCTTTCCTTTAGACAAATCACTGTTTTAGAGGACCGATACCTTAGTAATTTTAATCTTATATATCCTGATGTTGTCTTTACAAGTTATTTTAATTACTTCATATACACACTTAAGATACTTTAATTATTTCGTATATGTACAATGTTGCCTTTACACTTAATTGTTCAAAAATCTTAATGTTATATTTTCACTTAAGTTAACTTTAATTATTTCATATATGTACAATGCTGTCTTTACACTTAATTGTTCAAATTACTTTAGTTATTTAACAGGACTGCACTGGTCGACGGTCAAACTCGAACTCTCTGTATTTCAAATTCTTTTCCCGCTTCTAGCTTCTGTTGGGTAAACCGGGCGTGCTGCCGGTACCCAGCAATATTTAATTTAGTGGTTACCGTAATTAGGTACTTACCTCCGGGTCGAATGAATAGATCTCTTTGGTTTATTGATATTATTTTATTTACCACTTGGTGGCTTGTGATTTACTACTTGGTCAGTCGCTAACTGGCGATTACGGACTGGCTGCCGGTTATTGACTGCCCCGAAACCAAGATGAGCCGCCCCTTTTATATTGTGGCCAATCGAGAATTGCACACAATTATACATTTGTTAAATGAGCACTAACCCGAACTTTGTGCTAATAAATAGGTTGGTAGTTAGGTCAATGTGCGACAGATTAGGTTTAGACTTAGTCTGTTGCACATGCGATCCTCTCGGAGGGGAATGTATGTAGGATGGAAAAGGTAAGTATGGATAAGGGTAAGTATGGATAAATGGAAGTGGGTATTCGGGATAGGTGGTAGGTAAAGGCGTTGTGATTTCGAATCACAACACTTCCTTTTCTTTTCTTTTCGCTGACTAACTCAGCGTTACCTCTCTTTGCCTAGCATACAGAAACATGCTGCCGCCAACTCTCTAGGGGCTCGGATTCCGGCATACATTGTCCCTATACAACATTCAATACGGAAACCGTTGTGCGGCTCCATTGGATTCGGGTTTCGTACCCGCTTCTTGTGGGCCACACGACAGTGGGTCTCGGGACATTTTGCGAACTAAGCAGAATGTTTCCCATGGATCATATTATACTATTGGACTTGGAATATTTTGTGAGCTCGGCAAAATTGTTTCTTTCTGATTATATCATATTATGGGGTTTGGAACTTTCTGTGAATTATGTAAATATTTCTTATGGATGGATATAAGGTTAGGATCTGGAATATTTCTTATGGATCATATTTTACTATTTGTTCAGCATCGAGATAGATTCCTCGACGTGACAGTAAGAACATTCCTCTTCGGGTAATCCAGTTCTCATCGCAACTGGAGCTATATCATCTGTTGATCTTCCTGGTTGATAGTGCAATTTGATACACTCGATGCTTCCTTTTCCACGCTGTAGAAAGCTGTAGGAACTAAGCAAATGAAATCCTCCCGGTTGTTGGCGTTAAGTTATTCACACTGCGACCGTAATAACAAGAAACGAAACAATAACTCGTAAAAAGATTCCTTTCAATTTAATTTGTAATAAAACGATTTAAAACACGATACATCAAAATTGTTCTTCATTTAAAGACGATTAGAATTACATCAAGAACGTAAAACTGTGTAGCACCAACTGTGTAATCTACTAACGTTAAGAAAAACAACAAGTGCTGAAAGCACCGTATACAAGACAAGATTTTAACTTTAACCTTGAAAACAAAACTGTGAAAGAACAGTACAGTGGTGAAATATATCACACTTCTTTGTTCTCCTTCATGTTATTTTACTGATAACGGGCTCGTTATCAGTCCGGTGAATCTGCTGGTTGTCATTGGCAGCGTTCAGTGCCAATGGTGTTTTTTTTTCCGTAATGGTATAAGGTATAATACATGTTGCGGAACTGCAACACTATTGGACTTGGAATATTTTGTGAGCTCGGCAAAATTGTTTCTTTCTGATTATATCATATTATGAGGTTTGGAACTTTCTGTGAATTATGCAAATATTTCTTATGGATGGATATAGGGCTAGGACCTGGAATATTTTGTTCTACGATGGATTCGCAGCATCCATAACAATATATATAGGTATATATCACTACATAAACTTCATACCTTTCGTCCAACAAAAAGGGACTATACAGTTTCCGACGATAGTGAAGACCGTGTGATTCGAACTGACGCTGTGACGGTTAGAATCAGTAAAAATGTGACCAATGCTCAGCACACCAAGGCGCTGCCACATGTACGAATTCGGTTTCTAAACTCGAGTACACAACTGATGTGGAATCATTATGTTATTGCTTGGTATACGGCTGATGCTTTTTCTTATTACATTTTCTTTAGGTGTTCCTTACTACTTGCTTGTGTATTCTGAGTGTATCTGTTAGAAACGCCACGGGAGCATACGCTCTATCCAACGCCACACATTACCCTCAGGTCAGTGAGCCAGATTCCTCCTAATAATGTACCATGACTGTTCGCTTATTGCATAGTCTATACTGTTTGGTGACCCATTTGCTGAGTAAACACATATGGCTCGACACAGCATTGGCAAATGCGGACAGCGTCTAAAACCTCAAACGATAATAGCACGATCAAGAAACCAAACAATCTTTATGGCTCCTTCTTGATCCAGCCCCGATTTGGTTTTCTTTTACGAAATTATCCCAGCTGGAACAAACAATCAACAAAAGAGAACACTACAATGAAATCGCAAAACTCTTCTTTCCATAACTGCTCAACAAAAAAATATATATAGCGTCGAGAGATAACTGCTCTGGTCGGGATAAGTAGTAGGTTAAGGGAAATAAACAGCATAAGCAGTGAATTGTTCTCATAAGTGAATCGGCGAAATTTGTTCTCGACAGCATCGCTCACTGTGTACATGTAAAATAGGATTTAGCATTTAGTCCTGTGGGGAGGAAGTATGTACCAGCATGGGTACTCCGTTCCCTTCCTCCGCCAACATCTGATTATCGTTGTCCATTTCGTCGCCGTAAACTAAACCGTTCGTCGATAAAACGGAAGAACACATAAACACTCAGGAAACAAATAAAATGTAACGCGGTTTGGTTGTCTGTCTAAAAGTTCTATTATTTTATTTAATATATTGTAATTTAACTGGTTCACAATTATTTAACTTAAAACTGCCTTATACTGGGGGGCACAAGAAAAATTATTTTTTATTTTCGACGCGCTCGAGTCTAACTCTCCGACTTTTGTGTCACACCGTACCGGCGCCGGCACGGTGGATGGCGGAGCGACCGTCTCGATCGCTGGATGAAATTCGACTCCTCGATAAATATCTCGTTTTGAGGTGAGTTTGCCCAAGACGAAAATGTTTCTCTGTGGTGGAAACAAGGAAGACAGACTTGGCAATGAGTGTGTATGTGTGAGTGAAGATCACATTGGTTTATTTTTCATACACAGGGCCATAGGAATAATCCTGAAACTCAAGGACGGGGCATAATGGGCATCCAAGAGATGTGTGTTTGTTGAAACAAACGAATCGCATATCGTCGGATGCTAATGGCTTTGTATTGTTTATGCATCTAGTTCGTAAGGGACAAGATTCGGCGAATCAAAGGACAAGGGAAATATGACCTAATGCATAGTTCGGTAATGAGGGTTGGCTAGATAAATAGCAGCCGCTCATTAAATAGAAAATGTGATTCGAAAACCTAAACGATATGAATTGTCTATGGTATGCATTGCAGCTGTTACGATAGCCGCAATGCCGATGCACATGGTGCTAATAGGTTTAAGACCCGAGATGCGTATTTGCTTTGATTTGCACATTGTGCTAGTCAGAGAATTTTATTGCTGGAAGAAAAACGTCGCCAGCTAAATGTATACATAAGGAAGTTTATCGTATACATGAATGAAGCTGGGAATAGGCGACGCAATGCTAATTATTCCTGGCTGGAATGGTTACATGATATGTGAACCGGGGTTTTTCTTTTCAGGAAATTTATGATGAGGAAATTAAGAACTCTTACAGGGGATTTGTAAGCGAAGGAATGCTTGAAAAGGTAAGAATTCTTTTGCAGGTACTTTTGGGTTATAATAATTGGATCTGTTTGATGCGTGAAGCAGTTAAGATGCTAATGCGAATTGCATTAGCGAAAGCTGGTGCAGACCGGGTTGTGGTTATGGGGGTTTTTTCAGGAAGGCGAGCCGTGGGATCTGGCGGAACCGCCACAGTCCTAAGGCAAGATTTGTTAAATTATTGTACAATAAATGCGTTATTCATACATACATACATACAGGATCCAGTGGGAAAACTCTTCAAGAGAAAAGTCCTCGGGATGAGAAGAGAGACGATAATAACCAAGAGTACAGTCCTGTTTTTACAGGAATAGAGTCCTCGGACAAGAACCATCTTTCTTCATTTTCTTTTATATTTTATATAAATAATTTTTTTTATTTATTACTTCCTATAGTTTTCTAATTTGCATGCTAGACAAAAAAATGCTGAGACTCTGGCTTATTTATATTATATATTATTCTACTAGTGCCCAGCGAGCACTCTAGATTAAACACAAGGTGTTATTACATTTTGGGCTTACAGCATTTTACCTATTACATATATTAGAATAGAGCAATTTTAATATATAAATATCTTGTCTCTTTTTTTATTTCTTTTACCTTGTTTTGCGGATGATAGTACGCTTGTTTCCTCCTTTTCGAGTGATCGGCCGATTGGTGCATCAACGTCGCACCAGCTGAGATGTAGACAGATTGACTCTCTGAACCAGGATCTAGATAAAGTCCTGCAGTGGGGAAAGGCCAATCTTGTCGACTTCAACGCAACGAAGACCCAGTATACAACATTCTCAAAGAAAACCGGATCATCGGTTCCACAGCTGATGATGAATGGCCGGGCCCTCGAGGCTGGGGAAAGTTTGAAATTGCTCGGCGTCACGGACTGTGGGAATGTATCATGGCATAAACACGTATCGGGTATCGCCAGATCAGCCTCAGGAAAACTGAGTTATCTTTTTAGAGCCAAGAAATACTTTACCCCGGCCCAACTTCTTCTCCTATATAAATCTCAAATTAGACTCGCGCTCGAATATTGCTCTCATGTTTGGAGCTCGGCTCCTAAACATACCCTCGACCTACTTGAGAGCGTACAAAGACGAGCGATCCGCCTGATCGGGGACTTGGCGCTGACGTCGGGACTACAGTCGCTATCACATCGAAGGCGCGTGGCCGACCTCTGTCTGTTTTACAGATATTATCACGGGTGCTGTTCTTCGGAGATTCTTGGCATTGTTCCACGCAATTCGGTCTATATGCGCTCCACAAGACAATCCGACGGATCGCACCCGTTTGTGGTTCATCTCCCAACAGCGCGAACATCCCTGTATCAGAACTCGTTCCGTTACAGAGCGGGGAAGCTGTGGAACTCCCTTCCCACGCGAGTGTTCCCGGAGCGTTACAACCCGCAACTGTTTAAAAAGAACTGCAACAGTTATTTGATGGCATCTCGGGGCGCCCACTCGACGCATAGGTTCGCTTCTCCCGAGAGAAGTCTAATAAAAAAAAAAAAAAAACCTAACTTAAAGTTACATCACTAACTTATACTTTTTTATTTTATTTTATTATATTACATATACATATACAAGATGTACCGGTATGAAGTGAGGGTTTTTTTTTGTTTTTAAGTAAAAACCCTTTTTTTTAAAAAGTAAAAAACATTTATTCGAGGTATTAGCCATTGATTTATACACATTTCGACCACCTTTCTGGCAATTTGTGGATACCACGCCAATAAAATCGGTTGTCTTTTGAGGCAAACCATTCTGAGACCCAATTTTCGTCTTCTTCGTAGGAATTGAAATGCTGCTCAGCTAATGCGCGTCCCATCGATGAAAACAAATGGTAGACGGAAGCAGCCAAGTCTGGTGAATACGGGGGTGGGGGGTAAAACTTCCCAGCCGAGAGCTTTTATTGTTTCTTTGACGGGTTTTGCTGTATGGCTTGGAGCATTATCATGCAGCAAAATTACCTTTCTGGGCTTGTGGCCCATTCTGGTCGTTTTTCGATCAATACATGGTTCAAATTGATCATTTGTTGTCGGTAGCGTTACGCATCAACAGTCCCGCCAGTTTTTAGAAGTTCATGATACACCACCCCCTTCTGGTCCCACCAAACACAGAGCATTGTCTTTTTTCCGGACCGATCGGGCCTTGCAGTCGATGTTGACGCTTCTCCTGGATGTACCCATGATTTTTTGCGTTTAGGATTCTTAAAATAAATCCATTTTTCATCACCAGTCACAATTCGATGCAATACTGACTTCCTTTCGTGTCGTAGAAGCAACGTTTCACATGTGGTGTTTCGCTTTTCCATCTGCTTGTCATTCAATTCATGTGGCACCCACTTTCCACACTTTTGGATCTTTCCCATAGCTTTTAAACGGTCAGAAATTGTTTGTTGTGTAACATTTAACATTTGTGCCATTTGTTTTTGACTCAAAGTGTGATCTTGATCCAATATTGCTGGCAATTCGGCGTCTTCAAACTTTTTTGGTGGTCCTCCACGATCTTCATTTCGCACATCAAAATCATTATCTCTGAACCGCTTAAACCATCTTTTGCATGTTGCTTCCGATAGAGCATGATCACCATAAGCATCGACAAGCATTCGATGCGTCTCTGCTGCACTTTTCTTCAAATGAAAACAAATAATTAATGCTTTCCGCAAATCATCATTTTCTGGTACAAAATTCGACAGTTTTAACAGGTGTGACATTTTTTGTCTCTGCCACAGAAAATTAATGTTAATTTAATTTTACCTGTAATCTTGGTGTCAGGAATGGTCAGGAATGTACAGTGTTCCCGCTCTCGGCCAGATTAGTCCTTTCAATGGTGAATGATTTAGTTAGAATCCATAGATATTATATATTGAAGCTCCTCTATTTCCATGGGCACCATTGAAACAATTTGGTATTTTAGAAACAGCTCTCCAGGTCAGTGATCAGCATTTAATTGCAAATAGATGTTCGTGACACTGTACAAAAATTATAGTTGATTGTTTTTGCACGTTCATACTCGGGTCATATCTGAGTCAGGATTTATATAAAGGGAAATTTTGGGAAACCGAATCATTTGAAATCTGACACTGAGAATCTTAATTAATTATGAGATATATTTAAAATTCTTCAAACAATTTTAACACTTTTGGGAATCTAGTGTATTTTTGAAAACACTCTTATTATATTTTAATTTTCTAGATTTACTTTAATTTTAAATTTAATTCCTCAAGCAAATTCTCCACCGGGACGACGAACAACCGTATTTGCTGCTCTGCTTTAATCAACTCCAAAAAAAAAACGGAATTCCAAAACCGTATATCAAAAACATTGACCCGTTCTCTCTCTCGCTCCCCATTAACGTCCACTTCGAAAACCGAATTCGAACTCGAAGAGCTGCACGATCCACACCCGAATCGGGGCGTGTTCGAAAACCCACTTGTGGATCGCGCAACTCCTCCACCACCTTACCATCATACCATTTTAAAACAAATTATATTAAAATTACAAATTATCGAATGATGGTGGTGGCGGAAAACGTACGTAACACAGGATTAAAAAAATGATGTTGTTTGTACAATGACTTGATGAAATATGTTTGATAGATGTCATAGCAACCAAATAAAAAATATATATGTGCTCGTTCACAACAAACGTTCCCTATCGATTCATTTGTATTTTGACGCTCACTTCAGACCGGTCCACCTGGTATATACATATACATATACATCTACAAACCCCCTTGAATAATTCCTTAGGAATTGAAGAAAACGTATTAATACGATAATTTTGTATCCTCACTTTTCGGGTTTCACCATGTATGAAATTACGTGCTGCATAAAACTTTGCTGTTATTGAAGTACTCGTTCCAAATTCTGTATACAATAACGTTATAGTATAGCCCTGATGTTCTTGGCGTAACCGCAATGTGACCCCTGAAGTCATGAAATAAAGCGCAATACCGAGCGTATTTCAACGACGGAGACGTACATCCTTTTATACCCATTATTAAATGTCACACCAACTTATTTACCTAATATAACACAAAGCCTGATGTTTCACTGCTCAACTTTACGACAAGGGTCAGACACGTGGTGTTACATTCGCCGTGAAAACTCATGCTGCACTTTGAACTTTCAAATATCCTAACCCTGCAACTCGCTACGAGATTGCATTACTGTGCGGAACGTCAACAAACAGTCCTTATGGACACTATGTGCCGAAATGTTCTAGAGTACTCCTTGACGAAGTTACTCCAGTGCACTGAGATAATCATATTAAACAAGTAATCTGCTGCCTAAATCGTTAATACCATCATGAATATTTAGAATAAAAAAGTCGTTTCCTTTAGTTACGTCAAATGATGCGGATGTTGTTTCTAAGATGCACATCTTTCCAGGATGCCAACATTTCTCCAGGACGTAACTACATCCGTAATTTCATACTGACTCAACCATTACTGTTCCTCTCATGTAAAGTGCATGTTAAAATACATCAGATGCATTAAATAAATCACTGTAGATGCTTTCAACTCGTCCTCTGAGAGTACAGAAAAAATAATCCTACCAAACTATATTTTCTCCAGCGAATCTCGTAAAATGTGTAACTTTACCAAAGAACATCCTGCGCAACTTATATTATTGGTATTGACTCTTTCATTTGGTTATTGAGTTACCACTGGTGTCTTTTAACAAAAAGGACGTCGAGTTATTGGTTTACAACAGTAAACCAATCAGAAGAAAAAATATACAAGCAATGCATAGGACTCGGAAGAAATAAATTACGTTACTGCATTGAGTCTCTGAAGCGGATTCATTCGAAAATAATTATCGAGTGCAGGTTCAATTTTAATTGAAGTAAGCGAGGACACGCACGATACTATTACATTTTCATAGCACTGTTTTGATTTGCATTAATGAAAAAAAAGGCAAATGTATACAACAAGAGAAAGTGCATTTTAATTGGTTTCGAGCAATTGAAAAATATGAATTTTCTCTTTAAAGCAGCTCTCATGAAATTAATCTGTTCCTAACTTATTGTAGTTTTACAATAGTTTTGTTTTTCTTTTTTTTTTGGCTTTAAGTTTCTGTGCTTCTGTTCCCATCTTCCCTTAAGTCTTTCTATATGAGATAAATTTCTGGCGAATATTCTTTAGTATTCATTGAATCATTCATCCTTAACAACACTGTATGAGATAGGTGCCTGAAAAGCTGTTGAACGATCTACATCGATCGTCGCTCGAGTTAACATTTTTTACTATTTATTGCCGTGTAGGAACCCGGAAGTTCATGACCTCGCCGACTTGACTCGGCCATCATTCCCTGTCCTCCCACCCCTGACCATCTGATCCGATCTCCTCGAGGTCCAACCTTCCATTGTCCTCCCATCTCAGTCGCGGCAGCCCTGTCGGTCTCTTTCCCGTTGACTTACCGTCAAGAATTCTATGCACGGTCCTATCGTTGCCCATTCGCGCCACATGTCTGCCCCATCTTAATCTTCGCTACCTGATTACTCTCATTATTATAGGTTTGCGGTATAGCTCTTCCAATTCGTGGTTGTGGAGGTTCCTCCATTGTCCTGCCTGCTCGTCATATTTACCGCCAAGATACCCCTTAAAACTTTATTCTCGAATACGCGGAATTTGTTTTCTTCCCGATTTGTGAGAGCCCATGTTTCGCATCCGTACAGAACAATCGGCATGATTATGGTTCTATAGACCCGGAGCTTTATATTACGTGATAGCAGTTTGGATTTCAGAGGTTTACTGACTGCATGTCAACTAACGTTGCCGGAATTCAGTCTTTTGTTAACTTCCTTCGACTTTTCATTATTGGCCGACAGTATGGTACCCAGATATTTAAATTTTTTAACTTTTTCAAATATCTTGCATCTGACGTTTATACGAGTATGTGTTCCCTGAGGTCCACCTATCCTCGCCGTAATCATGTATTTTGTTTTGTCTTCACTTATTTCTAGGCCCACCTTTTCTGCCGCTCGAACGATGTCTTCAGTGTTTTTACTTATAGCTTCTAGATTATCGCCCAAAACGGCGATATCATCCGCAAATGCCAGCACTTGTGTGACGTCGTTCAGGGATGACCCGGCCATGTCGTCGTCTTGTACCTTTCTGATGACATACTCGAGCCCAGAGTTGAAAAAACTGATGAAAAGATATCCCCCTGTTTTAGTTCGTCCCGGATTTCAAATGGTACTGAGAGGTGGTTTTCTATTCTAACTCGCCCTTAACTTTCGTTCATGCAGATTTGAATGAGGGCGGCATGTTTTTTGGGACTCCCACCTTAACTACAATATGGTAAAGTCTTTGCCTTGTGACTGAGTCGTAGGCTCTTTTGAAGTCAACGAACACTAGGTGAACCGTCTCGCCGTATTCCCACTTCTTTTCCAACAATTGCCTTACTGTTGTAATGTTTTAGGTTTTGGGGGGGTTGTGCCTAAATGTTCAATCTAGCAAGACAACTTGACTAAATATTCTATTTTCCTATCGGTGCTGTACAAAGCGCAGCTCGCTGAAATATGATGGCGTAGAGCGCCGCAGTTAATGAATCAAAGCCGATTGGTTTTTGATTAACTTTATTTCAAAAATGTTGGGGTATTTATACTCCCAATCAATCATTCAATTATTTACACATTTCCTCATTTACTCATACAATTTCTGCTTACAAGCTATAAAATAATTAAGTAGAACATAACTCATACAATTTTGCTTATTATGCTACTTAATATCATATCACCGCATAGCGAAAGAACAATAACATAAGTTGACCCAATTAATTCGTGGATCACTTTGCCAATGACAAATTCGCAAACGATTGTCATCTGATTCCTTCAAATCGTAACTGAAGCAATTCGTTTGTTTTACTCAATGAAATGAGTTGACCTTGAACTTGGTTGTAAACAACGAATGCTGGTTACTTGAGAAGTGCAAACTGTGACAAGGGCAATCGATTCATTTGAGTTTATTGTTTGTGGTCATTTCATGCATGTGTTGTCACACTACACCCTTCCCCTACACGAAAAAATGTTTATTTACATTTCTTAAAATGTAAATAAATATTTTCTGGTGTTTGTTTTTAGTTGTTACGTCTACATTTAATCAAGTTGTTGTGTTTCTGGTTTCAGGAAACGTGTTTCTTAATCCTTAAAAGGACTAAGAGATCTCTTACAATAGTTCCTGAAAACCTGTCGCACAACGGGGTTCGTTGCCGTGCTTCCTCTGAGTCCAAAGCGAAGAGCAACGTCCTTAGATTTGGCCTTTTGTCCTTGATCTTCCCTTGGTCTTCCAGGCCAGGTGATACTTAGCAAAATGAAAATCCGGGTTGTATTCGTTTTCAAATTAAAGAGTTTTATTTTTTCAGTTAGTTCTTCCACTGGGGTATCTCCTCCAGGGACACAAGACGAATTTAAACTGCGGCCCGGAGATCACTAAACCATTCCTTTATAAAGGAAAAGGAATCGAAAATTGTATCTCAAAGATACACATTTTCGTGCAACAATCTCGATCTTTTGGATATTTCGAGCGAGATGTTGTGTTTACACAAGATAAGAAATCAATTTCTTGAATTCTTACGAAACCATTACGCAGATGTGTGAATGTATCTGCTTTTGAGTTTTTGTTTGTTTAACTCAATGGAATTTTTAGGATAGAGATAACGATCTCTGAATTTTGGATTTGGGTGATGCTGTGGAGCAAATATAGAACAATAAACGAATATTGGATTCGTTTATTGTGAATTTTAATTTTTATTTTGATTTTGGATTTTATTATGCCGTGGGGGCAAATGTTATGCGATAAACGAATGTTTGATTCGTTTATTGCGAATTTTGGATAATGTTTGGGTTTTTTCAGGTTTTGATAGGATTTTGGGTTTTACGGTAATATTGCTGGGATTTTGGATTAGGAATGGCGGGAAAAGATGGTAGGGCTTTTTGGAGCACTACAAAGTTATTATTATGTATTTCGTATTCCTTATTATCTAACAAAATTACGGTATTCACACCTTTTTGCGCTATTATTTTATATGGACCTCTAAACGGGTTGTCCAATTATTTCTTATTTTGTACTTTTAAATATACATAATCTCCTACTTTAAAATTAGATCTATTTATTGTTTTTTGGGTCTTATTTCTATTTTGTTTATCATTTATCAGATTGTTTTTTGCTTGTTGGTGTGAGTACCTTAGTTTACATTTGAGTTCATTCAAGTAATTATCTAGGTCATAGATTTTCTCTTTATTGGTTAATATTTCACATGGTAGTGTACTTAATTTTCCCATGAAGATCTATACACTTTTGCATGCGTTTGAACCAATTGTCGAAGCACTTTTGCCACTCTGATTGAGGTATCTCCAACACATGCATTCTGAATGCAGCAACCGCTTCTTCAGGTGTCGAAAAACGTTGATCTCTCAGTTTGTTTTTTACGTACGGGAATAAAAAGAAGTCATTCGGTGCCAAGTCAGGACTATACGGCGGATGAGCCATCAAATCGATGTCATGGGTGCTCAAAAATGCAGTTGTCGCAACCGATGTGTGAGAGCTCGCATTGTCGTGGTGAAGAGTGATCCGTCTTCGGCGGTTGGTTTTCCTGATTTCTTGGAAGACAACTGGCAAACAAATGGTTGTGTACCACTCAGAATTGACTGTTCTGCGTTGTTCTAGTGGTACGGTTGCGAAATGTCCGGTTTTTCCGAAAGAACAGGCGACCATTTGCTTGGAAGTGCTTCGTGCGCGAACAGCTTTTGTTGGATTTGGCTCATCTTGAAACATCCAGACAGTCGACTGCTGTTTACTTTCGGGCTCATACGCGTAAATCCACGATTCATCACCTGTCACGATGTTATAGACGTGTTTCGAAGCACCGCGACCGTATTTTTTGAGCATTTCTTTCGACCAATTGACACGAGCCTTTTTTTGGGCGATTGACAAATTATGTGGGATCCAACGCTAACAAATTTTTTTTACGGTCAAATGTTTATGCAATATTGAATGTATGCTGGTCCCACTAACGCCTAAGGTTGTCTCAATCTCACGATAGGTCACATGACGATCTTCCAATATCAGTTCGCGCACAGCATCAATGGTTTTCGGAACAACAACTGATTTTGGACGACCTTCACGAAATTCATCTTGGAGTGAACTACGACCACGTTTGAATTCACCATACCATCGATAAACACTGGTCCTTGATGGAGCTTCATCGCCAAAAATTGAATTAAGTTCATCCATGCACTGTTGCTGAGTTAATCCACGCCGAAAGTTGTAAAAAATAATCGCACGAAAATGTTGACGATTTAATTCCATTTTTAGGCCGAGATGAATCTTTTAAGTTACTGTAAACAACGCAAATAGCGCTCTTATGTCAAAACGTTCTGAGTGCGTATAACCTAAAAAATGTCCAACTTTACGGCAGAGCTGTCAATTGCCGGATTGCAACGCTAGGGTTGCCAAATCCCGAAACATAAGAGGCAACCCTCGTATTACTATGTGGTAGGGTATTGTAACAATATGTATAGTAAGGTAACCATTCGTTCAATTTTCTTTGTCTCCTACTGTCATCAGGTAATCATTTAAAACTCTATGATTTCTTTCTATAGATCCTAATGTCTCATGGTGATAAGGTGTTGATACTATTTGATTTATATTTAGTAATTTACAAATGTTTTTTAACAATTCATTTGTAAATTCTGTGCCTTTATCTGTTTTAATATTTTTAAAGCATCCATATTTCAATATAAATTTTTCTACTATAATCTTGGCAACGGTGTGAGCATCTTTAGTTTCCATTGGAAATGCTTCTACGAATTTCGTCAGTTCGCATTGCATCGTTAATATATACCTAAATCCGTTTGAAGGCCTTAGCGGGCCTATGGTGTCTATTGATATCGTTTCAAATGAAGTGCTTGGTGTATTTGTCATCACGAAGTTCTCTTTGGTGTATTTTGTTATCTTGACCTTGTTACAAATTTCGCAGTTATTCACAAATGCTTTTACCATTTTGTTCATATTTTTCCAGACATACTTTTGTTTCAATTTACTAATGCATTTTCTGATGCCGCAATGTCCTCCTATTTTAGAGTTATGATATTCTTCTATTAATCTGTGCTTTTCTTCTTCATTCGTCACCTGTTTCGGTGGTTCATATATTAAAATATCTAAACATTCATTAATGTTTCTTTTCTTCTGCAGCTTATTAAATATTTCTTTGAATTCGTGTACGTACACATCCTTAAATATTGAACTATTCCTTGCTAGCGCTAGTTTAGTAACACCTGTATTGATCATAGTGAATATCAGTTTCTTCAAAATCAATTTTATCTCTGATAGAGAATTATCGCTGTATTCCACAATTACAGTGTTTGCTGCTAATATAACTTTATTTTTCGAAGCTTCTTTGTTTATATTCCCGGGTTTTCTAAACTCAATCTTCTTCATTCGCCTTATGTCAGATAGTGATGTACAGTCCCATATGTGAAGGTGATCAGTCCCCACATTTGAGTCTAAGGGTTCCGCACTCTTTATTTCATCCTTTTTTTTCATTGTTCTGGTAACAACATCTATATTATGTGTTGGCATCATTTCTTTCAATTTCTCAGAATCTATTTTTATCCTTGAAAGTGCATCTGCATTTGTATTCATTTTTCCTTGTTTGAATACAATATTAAAATCATAATCCATTAGGTCTACGCGTATTCTGGTCAATTTTGAAGATAGATTTTTATGGGTGAACAAGCTTACTAGTGGTCTGTGGTCAGAGTAAACCGTGAATTTTCTACCAAATAAATAGGGTCTAAAGTAATTTATTCCCCAATGTATTGCTAATAGTTCTTTTTCTATTATTGGTTTATTTAGTTCATGCTTGTTCAACGATTTGCTTGCGTAAGCTATGGGCCTGTCTGTACCAATTTCTCCTTGTGACAATACTGCTCCCAACGCATAATTTGAAGCATCAGTAGTCAATATGAATGGTTTCGAGAAATCAGGATATGCTAGTACTGGTAGTGTTGCCAATCTCTGTTTCAACGTGTTGAATGCTTTATCACATTCCTCTGTCCAGATAAATAGCTGTTTCTTTTTTAGTAATTGATTTAGTGGTCTTGCTATATCTGCGAAATCCTTGATGAATCTCCTGTAGTAGTTACTGAATGCCACAAATCTTCTTACTTCGTCTGCATCTTTTGGTATAGGGTAGGATCTAATTATTTCATGCTTTGATGGATCAGTGTATATTCCTTCTGGGGTAATTAAGTGACCAAGGTATACTACTTGTGGTTTCAAAAACTTACACTTGCTTGGATTTAATTTTAAATTATATCGCTGTAATCTTTCCAAGACTTTGCCTAAGTTGTTATTATGGTCTTTCAAGTCTCGTCCAAATACTATTATATCATCCACATATAGAAATGCTGAAGCTTGTAGGCCGCTAAGTGCTATTGTTAGCATTCTTTGAAAACTGTTTGTTGATATTTTTAATCCAAACGGTAATCTTTTGAAATGAAAGTGACCGTCGTCCGTTTAATATGTTTGATGCCTCTTGCTGGTACTATTGAGTTAGCTACAAATATACCTTTTTTTATTTCATTACCAATAATGACACTGCCTTGATTCAGATCCATCTCTATTTTCTGAATCATCTCTGTTCGTGGTGGTATCGAGATCTTGTTTAGACATTTCATGTTCATATTCATTGGCAATATTATTTGGTCTTCTTCTAGATTGATCTCAAGCACATATCCTTCATAATCTATTCTGCAGTTGTATTTCATCAAGAAGTCACGTCCTAATATCCCATCTGTCAAAAGATTTATTGAGTCATTAACAATGTGGAATGTATGTTCGATTACGTTGTTTCCTATAATGAGTTGTAACTTAGGCACTCCTTTTGAAAGTATAACTTCATCTGTTATTCCATTTATTTGACAAATTTCGCTATTATTTATTTTTCTTATGCAATTAGTCTTAAAAACTGAAATGTCAGCACCTGTATCTACTAAGAATGTGAATACTCCTACTATATTTTTTATTCTTATCTTAATAAAGTTTGTGAGATTGTTATTTATATTTAGTATCTTCCCCCTTTTCTTAGAATTCATTATCTCTTTCTTCCAAGAGTTCCCCGATTCTGCCGACCGGGGACACCCAAGCTTCCCTGGTTGGTGTCATTCCCTCGGTGGCCATGGTAGCGCATATGTTGTCTACCATTGCTCATTATATTTCTATTAAAGTTATTAGATGGTCTTCTACCTCTATGATTCTGGTTATGTTTTTGTTTGTTTGCAGACGCATTTATTCACAAAGTCTTTTTTTTATGTTTTACAATTTTAGTCTAAATGCTAAACCTATCTTAATAATTTTACTACATAATGTAATTTACTGGCTCTTCACAAGCACTCTAAATTATACAATATTATATGCTTAATTTATGCCTTTCAGCTTACATTTTCTTTTATTTATTCTTAATATAATACACATACATTATAAAAAAATAAACTATTATCTTAGAGGTCTACCTCTTCTTCTTTTAGAGGCATTATGACAACAACAAAAAAATAGTTTTTTTTTTTGGAGGATGCAAAAATTTTAAAAACAAAATAACAAATGCTTAATGAAAACAAAAAAGATAAAATAACAAAAATTAACGGGAAGGAGGGCAAAGGAAAAGGAAGGGAGGAAGCTGCGCCAGAGCTGAATATTATATCTGAGGACGTGAAGTCTTTTCTTCGTTTTGGAGCCACCACCAGTTGGGGTTGGTTCGGTCTTTTATTGATTTATCTCTTTCACTGATCACCATACTGAATCGAAGCCGGTCTGGCCTATTAGAGATATCGCTATCGTGGACAATTCGTTTATCCCTAGCACCACGGAAGGCGTGGTATATAATAGGTATTCCACCCTCATTTTGGATTAGACCTTTTCCGTCCAAGAAGAGGAACGCCTCTGGGAGAATGAACCCGTTTTGGAGGGTACTCTCCAGATACATATCGTTCGGATAATATGCTCCCGCGATAAGATTATTTACACTGCACATTGCCCTTGCAATGTGGCCACGAATAATTTTTATAATGAAGTTGTCTATCCTAGTTAGTCCTGATTTATCATACAGGGTTTTATTAGGGTAAAATTTCTGGTATCGTGACTCTGGTGTTCTATTAAGTCCGAGGCAGGAACGCAAACACTGTCTCTCGAACACGCGAATCTTTTCCATGTAGAATGGGGATATATTGTACCATATTGGACAGCCATAGACCAACACTGGTCGGATGAATGCCGAATATGAAATTATTTTAACTTTTGGATTGAGAATGCTGCTTCGGAATAGACTTTTTGTGGCAACAAATGCGTTTCTTGCTGCAGAGAGAGTGACTGCTATATGCTTGTCAAAGTATAAATACTGATCAAGCCAAATACCGAGATATCTGACTACAGTTTTCACTTGTAGTGGGAGATTATTATTCCCTACGATAGAGAAGTTTTTCCAATTGTACTTTGTATCCTGAGAGGCCCTGGAGAGAGGTGTTCTGAAAAGGATAGTCTCGGTTTTGTGGAAATTAATTTTTAGTTTCCAGTCATTACAAAAACGTTTTATTTTATTGAAGTCGTCCTGGAGAAGTCTATTGATGACATCTATTTTCTCTCCTGTTCTGTATACCACAACGTCGTCTGCGTATGCAATGGCATTGTTAAGCTTACCCACTAAATCACTGGTGTAAATATTAAATAGAATGGGAGAATTCACCGCCCCTTGTTGTAAACCGTTTGTAATTTTGAAAGTCTTGCTTGAGAATATATCTCCGCATTTTACCACAAATTGCTTGTCCGTTATCATTTCGTAAATGTTGTATAATAGATAATGAGGCATTCTCAGGTTTTCTAACTTATGAAGAAGTCCTTCTAGCCACACGGGGTCGAAAGCCTTTTCAAAGTCAACTAAGCAGGCACCTGTGCATTGGCGCTTTGTCTTGTTCCATTGTATGTCGGAAACAAGCTTTGACGCGGCATGCACCGTACTATGTCCCGCTTTAAAGCCAAACTGGTTGTTGGGGATGATTTCATTTTCATCACACCAGTTCATCAGTGCTTTGTTTATGATCTTCTCGTAAACCTCGCTGATATTTGGCAGCAAGCTAATCGCGCGAAAGTTGGTTGGATTGGTCCTGTCTTTACCCTTTTTAGGGATGGGGTGGACTATTGCAGTTTTCCAGTGGGTTGGATAGTATGCCTTATTTAAGACGTTGTTGAATAGCGTAGTGTAGATTTTTACTGCTTCAGGAGGCAAATGTTTTAAAACTACATTTGGGATGCTATCTATCCCAGAAGACTTTTTGCTTTTGATTGGCTTAAGGATGTTCGTAAGTTCATCCTTACTCACAAACATATTCATATTCTGGTTACTCCTGGGGGAGTCCGCTCTGTTATTTTCACTGAATGTGGTAAAACTACGGTTTTGGTTCCTCCAGGTACAAAGTTGATTTCTCAGTGAGCTGTAGGTCTGGAATGCGTTGTTTTCGAGGATCGTATTGGAGTGAGTGGATTCGTTCACTCTGTATACTGCTTCGAAACATGCACCAATTGAGTTCACTTTGTCTTGCGGGTCTTCGACTAATATTACTTCTTCGTTGGAGTTGATATGCTCCGGATTGAGTCCTGAGTTCAGCATTGCTTGACAATTCTCAGGAGTCCGTGGGACCCGCAAATATGGAATGTCATTGTGATCTTTCTTTCGAAAAGTTTTATTGATTTGTGAGAACATATTCGATCCGCTAGCTTGAATGGCTTGTATTTTGTTCTTCCACTCTTCATTTATTCTTGAACGGTAAATGTCACGGATCAATTTTTGGAGATTTTTGATTAGGGACTTAAGTGTTCTTATTTCCTGACTATTTGGGTCGCTGAACTGTCTATAAAGTCTTTTCAGCTTTGAGAGCATAATGCTCTTTTGCTTATACAAAGCGTCAATTGCTGATGTCCTGTACTTATTAGTATAACCGTCGGTATGGGGAACTTTAGGTATGGAACGATTCATTGCATTGGTAATAATATCGTCCAATGTTGTTAAGTAATGATCGATTTCGTCGTTATGGAGGTTTCTAATAGTCGGTGGGTCTATGGCACTGTTACGAAGTTCTTTTTTTATTAATCGATCAAAGCGTGACCAGTGAGCTTTTCGAAAATTGAAAGAGTGGATCTGGTCGAACTGCCCTAGTGAATATTGTTCATTTGGGACTTCAATTATGGCTCCAAATCCGTAGTGATCGCTATCGTAATCGATTGTGCGAAGACAGTTTCGCGTAGTTAGATCTGTGCCTGGCAAGTTTATTCGATCGTCTATCATAAGTAAATCCAGAAATGAATTTCCTTTAGGATAAGACGGTGTACTTGTGGCGTACAGTTCTAATCTGCGCTCGATAGCATTCATTTGCCACCAATCATATAAAGCATTCTCTCTTGTGTTCGTGGTTAGGTTACCCCAAGCACTATGCTTGGCGTTGAAATCACCCGCTATTAGGAAATAGTTGTTTTCCGAGTCTAATTTCAGGTGTCGAAATAGCATATCAATTTCATTGATAAATTGCTTACACTGGGTAGCTTGAGGGGCATAAATGGAGACCACATACAGGTGCTTTTGACTTCTCAACGGAATATATATTATGCAGGCTTCCAGCACCTGAAATTTGTGTACTTCTGTACTATAAATTACCTTATGATAAAGACCTTTTTTAATTAAAACTGCAACCCCACCCCCTTGAGTAGAATGTGGCCTGTCACGTCTGATTATCTTATAGTTTTTATAGACAATTTTGTGCCTTTGGTTTAGCTTAGTTTCGCTAGCCAAAAGTACATCAGGGGATTCGACTTCAAGCATGTTGCCTAGATTATCTCTTCTGTCTATGTGTATTAGTGAATTTACGTTCACCGAAATAATTTTTAGTTTTAGTTCAGTTAGAGGGTTGAAGATTTTGATGGAAGGAGTTATTTGAAAACACAGCCGAACAGAGCATATCTATTCGGGCCATTTGTTCCGTCAGTATTTTTTGAAAATTAGCAAATTGTGTTTGCATGGCCGATATCATATTTAATATCTCGGGTTGCCCATCTACTGCCGGTATTTGCCCATTGGTATGTGAGGATTCCACGGGGACTCGCTGCATAGAATTGCCCGTGATTTGTGCATATGATACACGCGGGGCAACGAAATTATTATAAGAACGAGTTTTAATTTTTTTCTCTTCTGCCACTTGCTTTTGTTTTGATTCCCACTTTAACTTCATATGTTGAAATTTGGGACAGCCTCTAAAATTTGCCGTGTGTCCTGTATTTTTACATAGGACACATGACAGTGTTTCCCTATCCGGAAGCTGTTCCTTTCCCAGCGGACATTCGCCCATGTTATGGTCGGCGAGGCATTTTACGCATCTGAATTTCATATTGCAGTTTGATGCAACGTGTCCAAGTCGTTGACAGCGCATACATTGCAGTACGCGCTCAGATTTTCTAATTTTTTCCCAACTTATAATTTGGTGGCTTAGACATTTTATATGTCTAAGCGCATCAACTTTACTATTAGGACTTAGAGATACAATGTAGAAAGGCAATTTGCGGTTGCACTTTCTAGAATTCGCAGTTGAAAACGGTTTCACACCTGTAAATTTTAAACTAGCTGTTTCAACCGTTTTTAATTCCTCGAGTATCTCCTCTGGGGAGAACGAAGGATCAACTCCTTTTAAGAGTATGGAAATTGATTTTTCTGATTTTGAGGTGTACGTGTAGTACTCGGTTTTTGCCCTTCCCAAAGCAGACTTTACTTTATTGTAACCTTCTAGACCTTCGCACAAAATTTTAGTTTTTTCAGCACTAATTCTTTTTGTTTTAAAATCTTTACAAGTCAACTCACCCAACTTCATTAAATATTTCGCTTCTATGTAACTGATGACAATTGGAGGTATTTTTTCCTTTTTTGGTTGCTGTTGTTGCTCGTCCTTGGCTCACCGTCTTACGATGTTTGTTGCTTGACGAACGACGAGCGACTGTGATTCTGGTTATGTCTTTGCTGGTCATTCCATCTTTGATTGAAGTTTGATCTATTGTTTGGATATGCATTTATACGCATAACATTGTTCTGTCGTGTTGGATTCTTTGTTTCTGTAGCTATCTGTATTGCATCTCTGAGTGTGGTGACTCTGGCTGCCAACACTACTTGTCTGCTTGTTTCATTTAATCCATTTTTAAATGCATTTAATCCAAGTTGATCATTCAATGACACTATTAATTGTCTGCTAGTGTCTTCTATTGAGTTCCCTTGTTGTGAAATTTGGATCTCATTTAGTTGCGCTGTTAGTGCTTCTATTCTATCTGCAAATGTAGTAACATTTTGGTTTCCTTGATAGGCTCTGGCCAATTCATTATGTATCGTGAGTGGATTTTTTATTGGTTTATAGATTTTTAATAATATCTGTTGTAAATCTGCTAGCGTTTTGGGAGTTCTGTCCGTTAACAGACTGTTTCTCACTTTATTTGTGAATTTTGTTGCAACTCTAAATTCTATTAATTTATTTTTTTCTGTTTCCTCAGGTAGTGTATCACTGTAGAATTTAATTAATCCTAGGAAATTAATTAAAGTCTTCGCTTCTCCGTTGAATTCTGTGATGAGCTTCCCTGCTGTTAGAATGTCGAATTTTGCCATGTTTATCTCTTTCTTTGACTTAAGTAGATAGTTTATTTGATCAACAATGCCTTGAAAATATCTTTTCTCTTCTTCTGTGACGTTTGTTTCATTTATTACCTTATCCCAGATTTCTGTTATTTCTTTTTGTTTTTGTTTAATGTAGTCAACCGTGTATTCTCTAATTGGATTTTTTTTTAAATTATTTAAAATTGCTAATAGGGGTTTAAATTGTTCCATAACATTAATATTTTTTTAAACATGATTTATTCTGTTTTTTATTATCTGTTTTCTTACACACTTCTTATAATAACTATTAAGTTTTAAAATTAACAAAATTATTAAAATAATTATAACTACATATAATAAGCTATCTGTTCTTATGCTAATGTTTCCACCTGTAGCTGTTATGTTGTTATTTATTATTTCATCTTTAGTATTCGTGGAGCCCATCATTTGCCCAGCGTCTTTAATTTATCTATAAGTTCCTTTTTTAGCCTTGAGTCTTTCGTTATGGGGATTATTCTGTGTAGTTCTGCTCGTTGATGCCTCCGTTTCACTGCGTTGCCTCCTCTTTGTCTTCTTTTGACGTTTCCAGTCTTACTTTTCTCTTGATCTTTGTTCTGGCTGTTTTTCTGTCTATTTTTATACTCTTCAATGGACAATGGTTTTGGACCAGCTTCCTTCGATTGTATACTGGTGGTTCCGGTCCCTCTTTGCTCTGCGGAACGTACTCTTCCTCACTTATATATTCGAGAGGTTCTTCTAGGCTGGAAAATAAGTCTTCCAATACCTGTTTGGAATATGCCGCCATGCAGTTAGCTGTAGTTCCACTAGCTCCAGTAATGGTTAGTAATAGTAGGAGGATCAAGTCTCACTTCAGAAGGTCTTCAGATAAGTGCAGGTAGTCTTCATGTAATCTTTGACAACGATCAAAAGATTGCATCGAAAAGTCTCCAGGTAATGTTATGCTAGCATCTGGTTCTGGCTCACTACTTCGCTTTATATATTTTACGAAGTTGGCAGGATCGCCATGTAATGGTTTAGGTTTTGGGGGGGTTGTGTCTAAATGTTCAATCTAGCAAGACAACTTGACTAAATATTCTATTTTCCTATCGGTGCTGTACAAAGCGCAGCTCGCTGAAATATGATGGCGTAGAGCGCCGCAGTTAATGAATCAAAGCCGATTGGTTTTTGATTAACTTTATTTCAAAAATGTTAGGGTATTTATACTCCCAATCAATCATTCAATTATTTACACATTTCCTCATTTACTCATACAATTTCTGCTTACAAGCTATAAAATAATTAAGTAGAACATCACTCATACAATTTTGCTTATTATGCTACTTAATATCATATCACCGGATAGCGAAAGAACAATAACATAAGTTCATTGTCATCTGATTCCTTCAAATCGTAACTGAAGCAATTCGTTTGTTTTACTCAATGAAATGAGTTGACCTTGAACTTGGTTGTAAACAACGAATGCTGGTTACTTGAGAAGTGCAAACTGTGACAAGGGCAATCGATTCATTTGAGTTTATTGTTTGTAGTCATTTCATGCATGTGTTGTCACACTACACTGTGAACATTTGGTCGCTCGTTGACCGATTCCTATGGAATCCGCATTGGTAGTCTCCCAGTATTTCTGCTGCGTACGGTGTGATTCTCGCCAGTATGACATTTGTTAGTATTTTGTAAGTAGTTGGGAGTAATGATATTCCTCTGTAGTTTCCGCTGTCCGATCTGTCGCCTTTTTTGAAAATGGGGACGACTATTGAGGTTTTCTTTCTTCCGGAGTGACTTCCTTACCCCATATTGTTCTAATCAGTTGGAGGATCTTTCGAGCGATTGTCTCTCCTCCATGTTTTATAAGTGCTGCCCGTATGCAGTCGACGCCGGAAGTCTTTTTTTTGCAATCGATTTATTGCGTCTACAACTTCGTTGAAAGAGGGCCCTGGGATCTGAGTCTCGGCTGAATGTACGTCTGGTGCGTTTATTTGTGGTTGATGGGTGCGCACATTGGTTTTCAAATGTCGGTCTCTTTCTCGTTGGCTTACCGTCAAGAATTCTATGCACGGTTCTATCGTTGCCCATTCGCACCACATGTCTGGCCCATCTTAATCTTCGCGACTTGATTACTCGCACTATTGTAAGTTTGCGTTATATCTCTTCCAATTCGTGGTTGTAGAGTTTCCTCTATTGTCCTGCCTCCTCGTTATATTTGCCGCCAAAGATACCCCTTAGGACTTTTTCTCGAATACGTGGAATTTGTTTTCTTCCCGTTTTGTGAGAGCCCCTAGAAAGGCGATGTCATCCGCATATGCGAGTACTTGTGCGCCCCGTTCAGGGATGATCCAGCCATGTTGTCGTCTTGTACCTTTCTGATGACGTATTCGAGGACACGGTTAAAGAGACATGGTGAGAGGCCATTGCCCTCTTTTAGTCCGCCCCGGATTTCAAATGGTACCGAGAGGCGGTTTTCTATTCTAACTGGCCCTTTATTATCGTTCATGCAGATTTGAATGGGGGGGCGGCACATTTTTCGGGATTCCCAACTCAACTACAATATGGTAGAGTCTTTGCCTTGCGACTGAATCATAGGCTTTTTTGAAGGCAACGAACAATCGGTGAACCGTCTCGCCGTATTCCCACTTCTTTTCCACTAATTTCCTTAGTGTGAAGATTTGGTCGCTCGTTGATCGGTTCCTACGGAATCCGCATTGGTAGTCTCCCAATATGTCTTCTGCGTACGGTGTGATTCTCGCCAGTATGACATTTGTTGTATTTTTTATGTGGCTGGGAGCAATGATATTCCTCTGTAATTTTCGCAGTCAGATCTGTCACCTTTTTTGAAAATGGAGACGACTTTTGAGGTTTTCCATTCTGCGGGATGGACTTCCTTATCCCATATTATTCTAATCAGTTGGAGGATCTTTCGAGCGGTTGCCTCTCCTCCATGCTTCACAAGCTCTGCCGGTATGCAGTCGACTCCGGGAGCTTTGTTGTTTTTCAATCGGTTAATGCGTCTACAACTTCGTCGAAAGAGGACGCTGGGATCTGAGGCTCGGCTGTATGTACGTCTGGTGGGTTTGGTTGATGGGTGCGCACATTGAGCAGGTTTTAAAAGTCCTGCTTCCATCTTGGCACGATAGTATTTGTCTCTGTGACCAGACAACTGTTTGTCTCTCAAATTATTTTGGCTCTCCCTCGATAGCCATTTATAATTGAATTTATGCCGGCATATATACCTCTGATGTTCTTTGCTCTGGTATTTTCTAGGATTTTTCAGATCCGAGTCTTCTCCCATTCGCGTTTGTTGCGTTTGAAGAGTCCCATTGTCTCTTTCCGAATTGTCGCGTATCTTTCTGCGTTGACTTCATCATATCTTTCTCAGTGGATCACTCTGAGGCGTTTACGTTGTTCAATCTTCGCCATTAACTCATCGTCAAACCAAGGCATTATTTTCTTAAATCCTAATATCTTTTCGACGGTTTGTCTGATTGCGTCTCTGATCGATGCCTATTTAGTGTCCGTACTATTGGCTTCCTCTTCCCCACTGCCCCCATCCTCTTGGATGCTAAATCTTTTCGTTAGTACGTCTTGATGTTTAGCCTTTTTGTGCAGGTCTTTTAGCTTATCAATGTTGAACTTTTTGCTCGTCTCCCGTGACTGCCCATGTGGGTTTGCTGTGCGGCAGCTCCTAATTTCGCCCATCACTAGAAGATGATCGGAGTCGCAATCTGCTCCTCTATATGATCTTATGTCAAGGATATTCGACTGGTGTCTTTTGTCTATGAACCAGTGGTCTATTTGGTTACGCGTCACGCCGTCGGGTGATATCCACGTGGCTTTATGGATTTTCTTGTGCTTGAACATCGTGCATTACCAGATCTGTTGCCGTTACGAACGTGCTAATTTGAATTCCATTATCATTTGGAACGTCGCGTAGGCTTTCTTTACCTATAGTTGGTGGGGAGATATCTTCCTTTCCAAGTCCCCGAGGAGGATTTTAACATCGATCCCATCAAATACCTCCTCTAGGGTCTCGTAGATGGTGTCCTTCGTTTCTTCGTCGGTAGATTCTGTTGGGGCGTGTACGTTTATAGATACATTTTTTTTTTACACAAATGCGTGCACAAAAGGGGATTTTGGAGTACCCTTAAGTGTCAGAGCATAGTGCGAGCGGAAGGAGAGTAAGTGGTTAAGGAAAGGAGGTATCTATGTACATTGGTGTTAAATGCCCGGACATCACAACGACGAAGAAACACATGATCAGGTAGAGTATTCCACATTCGTGGGGTTCGACTAAAGAATGACTCTTTATGCCTGTTTGTGCGCGTGAAGTTGACTTTCAACGTGAACTGATGCGCTTTCTCAGATATGGTGGGGAAATGTCTGTGGAGGCAGAACACATTCAGTAAGTTCTGTTGAGTAACGACCGTGATAATACCTATAGAAGAGAGATAGACATGATACGTTGCGCCTATGTTCCAACGATGGAATTGATCGACTCACAGCTGGGTCCCCAATAGGTTTCCCTGCTCGGTTTTGCATCCTGTGCAGCACGTGTAGTGCACTTTTGGATGCGCCTGACCAAATATGGGAGTTGAACTCCATTTTGGGACAAACATATGGCTTGTGTTGTTGGATGCAGTGAAGTATCTTTTGCATCTCTTAAGGAACCCCATACATTTGGCCGCACTTTTCGCAGCTTCAAAAATACATAATTGTACCATGGGCCCTGTATTTTTGTCACCAATATTCAGTCATTAATAAATGTCACATCTTTTACATGGGACGTAATTTTCTTGCTTATGATGAAGCCGGTTCCGAGGTTATGTGTATCGGTACCTGCACACCCCAATGAGAACCCGTTGGTTTCGATTACTTGATGTGGGAGTCGGACTTCGTGAAGTGCGAAGATGTCCATTTTATATTGTTTCGCGTTTTCTACGACCGTCTGTATCGCGGCTGGTTTATATAATGGTCGAACATTCCATGTCCCGACGCGTATATTCCGTTTTTCCCTACGTCTTCTTTTTACCTACTCGGTGTTTTCTTGATGATTTGTCCCTTGTGGCAGTGTCGGCTCATCACACCTACACCTACCAAGTTTTTCGTGGTATTATTTTTTATATACTGACTATTCGTTTTTGTTCCCACGAGTCTTGGGGTTGCAAATAGTCCGCCAGATCAAAGTCCCTCTTTGATATGGTAAGGTCTGCTTACTGCTCTGATTCGAGCCGCTATCAGAGGGGCGCCGTTATAATACAGCCGATATACCCCTGGCTGCAAACCATCCGATGGGCATGGTGACGCGCAACACGCTGTATTAGGGGTGGTAGATCTTTGTGTGTTACTCCTCGCTAGCCTGTCTGACATGGCTGGCCCTACTGGAAGCATATGCTTCCGTCCGCATAGCCTGAGTGATTCATTGTAGTTTAAGCCCCCGCACCACCTCAAGGTTTCTACCAAGCGTGGGGCTCGACTTAATAAAACACTATATATATGTTTTTTTTCTTAAAAATACGGTTTTATTACATTTAAGGTTTCTTACTATGTGGGTCATTTCTTTGACGGTTGCAGAGAAGAAGAGCAATGTGTTTCTTTTGGTCGGCTGCTTTATACGCTGAATATGGTGAAAAGACTGTATCCGGAGTCCACCCCTCTGATAAGAATTTTGTTGGGAATGCACTCCTCGTTGATAGGTCTCTTTGAAAAGATGTATAGCTGGGGAGGAGTCGTGTGTGCTTATATTTTTTGTGATACTGGTTGTTGTTAGCTGTTGATTATTGGTTAGGTTGATCTGAGGTGTACAGTATTTGGAGTGTATCAAAGTTTGAAAAGTGTTTGATATTTGAGATATATCAATGTACACTATTTTAGATTACAATATTTGAGGTGATAGAGAAATCTTTGGGGTAAATGAGATTTATATTACGAAGTTAATGTATATTTATAGTACAATGGAGATGATATAATGTTTCGGATTACAAAGGTTAACACATAAATAATATTTAGAAACATTAACTCTCATCAACAAAAAATAATTAAAAGTATTGTTCGCGTACACGCGTACATACACCTCCACTGTCCTCCTCGCAGAGGAAATACACAAAAGTGCGAACGTTGTATACACGTTAATCTCAAAGGAAAAAAAAATAGTGTGAGTGTTTAGAGAGTGTCCGATTGCTCGTGCTTAATACGCAAATATTTAATGGCTCGATTAGATGAGACATTAAACAAACCATAATATAAAATAAAAAATCGGCGAAAAACATTTTAAAAAGAAATTGACGCACTGACCATGAACGAAAGTTCAGTCATAGAGAAAAGGACAAGGAAAAGATTGAAACCTCAACCGAATTTAACCGCCAAAATCAGATGCGGACGAGGACGGGAAATACGTAAAAGTGATGAAAATTTGTATCCCAGTGAGGCTTACTACTAAATAATTAATCAATTCCATAGCTTGGGCAGCATTTTTTTTTTTTTTCATTTGAAAACAGAATAGATTGCAATGGCGTAAATGGTGCTTATCGACATCCATCTTCTTTCAAACTGATGCAAACGGAATGACAGCTTGTAAATGACTTAAATTTAGTCATAAAAACAGCATAACAGACTAATCATCATCATCATCATCATCGACACTACAACCGGGAGCAGGTCTTGGCCTTATTTAGCAAGTCCCGAGACTTGTTAAATTTTCCATAATGATTTGCTTTTTTCCGGGCAAGGTCATTAGTCTTGCCCCAGAGACTCCTCGACGGGGAATCGAACCCCGGTCTCCCGCGTGACAGGTGGGTATACTAACCACCATACTGTCGAGGAGCTCATAACAGACTAATCTACATATATTCAAACTGACGAGCGCATTGAAAGCTTTCAAGTTGGTTTTTAATGCAATGAACTCCAGAATCCAGTTTCTACTTGCACGCCTATTAGTTTATCAGATTGTATAGATAAACACAAAAAATCACTTTGCCCGAAACACATGAATGTGGAATGCGGTCAAGACCAAGGGATTCTTCCCTTTATCCTCTCCGCCGTCTTAGGCTTTGATATCTAAAACTATCTGAACTTCCCTTTTCCAAACGCGTTTTTTGATAAAAGAAATAAAACATGAATAATGTTTCTAAAGTGCACTTCACTTAGCCATTTGTTTCACTTGGCCATTAAGGGCCTTTCCCTTTTAGAATTTTCAAAAAACCGTTTTAAAAAAAATATTTTTCTTCTGAGAAGATTGCTGTATTCACTTTAATAAATTCTTTTAGACATTATTATGAATTACATCAAGAAATATAAACAAAAAATTGTTTGGACTTTTATTTTGTATACATCCCTCCATAGAGCGCTTTTAATTGGCAGGACGCCTTGGGGACTTATGGCGTTTGGGATTGATAGTGAAGAACGTGCGATTCGATCTGACGCTATGACAGTTAGAATCACCAAAAATTGAACCAATGCGTAACACATCAGGCTACTGGCCGTGCTTAGAACTCGATTTTTAAACTCAAGTATATTCCACTGATTTGAATTGTTATGTTATCGCTATGGTATACGGCTCTGATGCATTTTCTTATTCGATTTTCGTTCGGTGTTCTTCACTATTTGCTTGTGTATTGTGTGTGTACCTGTTAAAGACGCCACAGACTTCCTGCAACAAATTAAATAAGAATTTAAACTCGGTTCTGTTCGTAAGGCTTCATGCTAGGCAATAAACATAAAAAAGAAATTCGTTTTTTATGCTTATGGTTTTGTACACGTTTTTTTAAAAGGTCAATAACACATTTTCGAGGCTAACTATTCCCGTATATAAAGTTTAATACAACTTTTAAGGACTTAGTGTCTAGTTTTTTTTCTTTTTTTTATGTGGAATGATTTTTGGGCTTTTTAAATCCCATTAAATCATTAAATCACAGGCCCACATTTTTTTGACGAGTCTAAAAGATAAGTTATAGAAATTTGAAAACATTATAAAGTCTTTTCACATTGGACATATAACTTCTGCAAACTGTCACCAAAAATCATTGATTCCCACCTATGTCACTACCAGAGTACCAATATCATTCCGATATAAATCCGAAGGATTAAAGTGCTTTTTCTTTTTATCACAGGCTTAATTGCGTTAATCCACCCGATCCGGAAGAAAACGCACATACCTATGTTGTTTTCCAATTCGTAATGGTCTGTTGGAAAAATTGGAATTAGATCGATATTCAGTTTAAAAAATTGAAAATGTTTTTCTATGTAAAAGATTTGATTTGATTAAAAATGCAAAGGTGAATACATTTTGGTCAATAGAAAAACCAGGAAATTGGACACTGATATTGTAACGCAAATAAATCCTTGGGTAAGGACGATACGAATTTAGATCTACCCTCATAACCGAAACCATACTAACCACAGTCGAGCACTTGTTTTTCCTGCTGGAGAATTCATGAGACATTAATGCAAAGCCCTACAAAAACTTGATACCATCTCCTAAGAAAAATGCCCTAAGAAAAATGCTAACCACATAACTGGTGATACCAACAATGATTCTAAAACCAACGCGGATTGTATTATTCAGCATAAATACACAATACATAAATTAAAACTTTTCAATATCTGAAATGATTACGAAGTTGAATTGAATATATTTTGTTGGTTCATAAATCTTGTACTGAATGCAGATAAAATTACTTACATTTCCATTTTGGTGTTGTAAAATAAACACGAGTAACGGAGAGTAATTAAATCAGTACAAAAATAACGAAAGTAATGAGTTGAAAATTGTACAATAAAAGTGCAAATGATGCTTTTTATTTTCCAGGCAGATTTCATTTATCCTCCATTTCAGATTGGATGACAATTGTTAAACAGCCGTGGAAAGTGACAAAAAAATATATTATAGGGGGGTGCTAATGTCGCAACAATATATGGAAATTAGTAAAACATTTTATGTAAACAAGCTGTTGCGGTAGCCATTAGTGATGGTAAGAAAGTATTGCTCATAACACTTTCTTGTATAACACTTCCTATTTTAACTTGTGCCACAACCCTAGAACTATCAACAACTTAGTTTTACTACGTTTTGTTGAAACACAAAAAAAAAAAAAAAACTGGGGGTATATAACAGAGCACAACATGTCAAGATAACATATGATTGCTGGGGAAGAAAAAAAAGAACGACACCACACATAGAGAACAAAAGAACTAGGACGAATTGGAAGCTTCTTCGTAATCGTTCTTGGAAGTAAGAATTCATATCATGTTTCGTTTAATTAGAAATTAAAGCAGAAAGGTTTTAAAATAAAGAAGAGAAAATAAAATTGTGAAAAGCTGGGAAGCTATAAGAATCACTGTGATAGATAAAAAAAAGAAACTAAGTATAACGTTGAGGAAAAAGAACGAATTGGGAGCGGTGCTTGGTAATAGTGGTTGGAAGTAGAAGTTCCATAGTAAAACTGAAGTTCAACACGACTCATGGGAATAACTTAGCTGTAGGTCAATCACTCCTTCTTCTTCCTTCATTTATAACTTACAATTTACGCGAAATAAAAGGGTAGTCCAAAGTGAATTTATTGAGTTTCGATTGTTTTATTGGACACTTAACAAAAATCTTCGGTTACATTGATCCTGAAACCTGGACTGCTTGATTGTGAAATCGCACCACTCACTCAACACGCCACGGAAAAACTACACAAGTATTTGTTGATGTTCAAATAATTATATGCGACGAAACACCTTTCGACTTGGCTTTATAAATAAACCGAATAGTATCTAATGGGGCATTGAAAACTGTCTATTGAGTCATCGAACAACACTAAACTCCCATAGAACGTCAACTGACCCGACGGCATGATTGGACATATTTTTTTTAAGGAGGCTAGACGCAAGCAACAGTTACGGTAATCGCCATCTTGCCACGTTGGAACATTCTTTTGTACCCAAATTGGATCAATTAGATCTGCAGAACGTTTGGTCCCAACGAAATGGTACTACGTCACATAAAACTCGCAATACAAACCAAATACGCCCTGTGAGTAGGGCGTTAGAATATACTCACAGCTAGGCCAGCTTGTCGTAAGAGGCGACTAAAGGCCGAGTGGTAGCCGGGGTCCCAACGCCCTGTGCGCCCGGTGAAATACCACCCCATCAAGCTATAGGCTCCGTGAAATGGTTGAGAGAAATCCTTGGCCATCTTGCGGAGCTTGGCTGATGGACCGGTTCGAGAAAAGGTTGGTTAGGTGGTAGTCGGTCCCAAGGTGAGATACCACCCCGTCACGCTGTACATTCTGCGGTATCGCCAAGAGAAATCTTCGACGGTGTTTCGGATGAGTGGGTGATGGCCTGGACTGACACGGAGATAAGTCATGATGGTACCTTCTGATATAAAGAATTCCGGAGGTAAACTAGTCTCCCATTCGGATCTCCGGGGGGGACTATGTCAGGGGGAACATCATGCAGATATCATGATAAATAATGGAACTTTAAGAGGATCCTCATCGCATAACCGGGCTCGCTCTCGAGGCTCGGCCCACGCTCGACTGGTGACGGCATTTTGTAACATCAGGGGCATCGGTTTCACCAATACCAATGTAAACGCCGTCCACCAATATTTGCAAACAACGAAACCTGATATCTTTGCCCTAACTGAGACCCAGGTCGATTCGTCAACTGATTCGACATATCTTCGTTGCTCAGGATACGACTTACATTCGAGATTCCGTTTTAAGGGCGGAGTCTGCATCTTCGCGCGGTCCAATCTGGCTTGCCAGAGGATGGAGGCGTTGGAACCCAATAATATGAACTTCATATGGTTGAGGGTCGTGCTGAGGAATTCCGTTAAATTTCTTTGTTGTCTTTACCGCTCCCCGAATGACGATCGACCGGCGACATTTTTCGAACATCTTTCATATACCGTCGACTGAATACAGATCAACCACCCAGCTTCTGAAATTGTTGTCCTTGGTGATTTTAATGTGCACAATTCCGGCTGGTTGTTACATTCTAACAGAACCGACGAGGGTGCGAGGTTGGCGGATATGTTTGCTGTAAGCCACAACTTGACTCAACTCGTGGGGGAGCCAACGCGAGTGCCGGATGCCCGGGGCGATTATGCGAACACCCTGGATCTGTTTTTGACATCCGAACCGAGTATTTATACCGTAGAGGTTTCTGCGCCACTGGGAAACTCAGATCACTGCTTGATATCTGTCGCGCAATCACTTGCATACCAAGCAAGCAACCGGCCTAGGCAGCTTCGCCATGTATGGAAGTATGGGGCCGCTAACTGGGACGATACGCGAGACTTCTTCGCAGCCTTTCCGTGGTCCGAGGTGTGCTTCGGAAACTCCGATGTTAACGCATGCGCGGAGTCGGTATCAGAGATTATTCTTCTGGGGATGGAGATGTATATTCCACATTCCATCAAACGAAGTTCGTCTAATAAACCTTGGTTTGACAAAAAGTGCGAGCTGATTACAGCAGCAAAAAATAGAGCTTTTAAGCAATGGCGCTCCAATCCCACCGATGTTAACTGAACGAATTTTGTCAGAATCAGAAACGCGTGCAACCAGGCGATTGATACCGCGAAGAAGGCTCACAACGACAGGGTGATCAATAAGCTCCTTCGGTGCCCAACTGGCTCGCGCTCCTTCTGGTCAATGGCAAAAGCTGTCAGTGGTAACTTTGCATCCTCTTCTTTCCCTCCGTTGGTGACAGACAGCGGGACGTTAGTCACGAATTCAAGGGATAAAGCTAATGTATTCGCAAATTTATTTTCCGCGAATTCAAACCTCGATCCTGGCCTTTTGGACCCACCTGTGATCTCGCCGGTACAGTCTTCCATGCGGGATGTGAGATTTCGTCCGCGCACTATTCAACGCATTCTACGTGAACTGGATTGTAGGAAGGCAACCGGCCCGGACGGAATACCAGCAATAGTCCTTAAGAATTGTGCTCCAGAACTATCGCCGATTCTTGGCAGACTCTTCCGCTTATCTTATGCACGGAGGACATTTCCTGCCTGCTGGAAAATCGCTCGAGTTCAGCCAATCCCAAAGACGGGAAAAAAGTGTCTCCAACAAAATTACCGTCCGATAGCATTACTCTCTATTTTATCTAAGGTAATGGAAAAAGTCATCAATACAGAGTTAGTTAAGTATTTGGAGTGCAACGGACTCCTGAATGATCGTCAATACGGATTCCGTGGCAGGCGGTCCACAGGAGACCTTTTGACACTTATATCCGATATATGGACATCTGCGATTGAACGGCATGGTGAGTCAAGGGCGGTCGCATTGGATATTTCCAAGGCTTTTGACCGCGTCTGGCACGGGGCATTGCTGAGCAAACTTCGTTCATATGGACTTTCCCAACAGCTTTGCGACTGGACGAGGAGCTTCCTCGAGAAACGATCGATCCGGGTTGTTGTGGACGGCGAGTGTTCGGATCTGTATCCTGTTAGTTCGGGGGTGCCGCAAGGTTCTATTTTGGCTCCAAGCTTGTTCTTGCTTCACATAAATGATTTGTTGGAGACAACGGATAACAAAGTGTTCAGTTTTGCGAATGATAGTACGCTTGTTTCCTCCTTTTCGAGTGATCGGCCGATTGGTGCATCTGCGTCACACCAGCTGAGATGTAGACAGATTGATTCTCTGAATCGGGATCTGGATAAAGTCCTGCAGTGGGGAAAGGCCAATCTTGTCTACTTCAGTGCAACGAAGACCCAGTATACAACATCCACAAAAAAAACTGGATCATCGGTTCCACAGCTGATGATGAATGGCCGGGCCCTCAAGACTGGGGAAAGTTTGAAATTGCTCGGCGTCACGGTCTGTGGGAATGTATCATGGCATAAACACGTGTCGAACATCGCCAGGTCAGCCTCAGGAAAACTGAGTTATCTTTTTAGAGCCAAGAAATATTTTACTCCGGCCCAACTTCTTCTCCTATATAAATCCCAAATTAGACCCGCGCTCGAATATTGCTCTCATGTTTGGTGCTCGGCTCCTAAACATACCCTCGACCTACTTGAGAGCGTACAGAGACGAGTGATCCGCCTGATCGGGGACTTGGCGCTGACGTCGGGACTACAGTCGCTATCACATCGAAAGCGCGTGGCCGACCTCTGTCTGTTTTACAGATATTATGACGGGTGCTGTTCTTCCGAGATTCGTGGTATTGTTCCGCGCAATTCGGCTTATATGCGCTCCACAAGACAATCCGACGGATCGCACCCGTTTGTGGTTCATCTCCCGATGGCGCGAACATCCCTCCATCAGAACTCGTTCCGCTACAGAGCGGGGAAGCTGTGGAACTCCCTTCCCACGCAAGTATTCCCGGAACGTTACAACCTGCAACTGTTCAAAAAGAACTGCAACAGTTATTTGATGGCATGTCGGGGCGCCCACTGGACGCCATAGGTTCGCCTCTCCCGAGAGAAGTCTAATAAAAAAAAAAAAAAAAAAAATATATTTTGGAAAAAAAATGTTAAATAATGGCCTAAAGACGCTACTACGAATATACTTAAAAGAGCTTGTCCTGACGCCACTCGATTGACATCATATTCCTTTCATAATGTCAAAGAATCGATCAATATAAATTATAAAATTATATTCCATTAAAAAAATATTTAAAAAAAAACATAGATAGCAATGTCTATGTACTGTGTGCGAAACAGATCCTTGATATACATCATTGATATTGTTACAATTCTGAGCAAAATAACCTTAAATTTAAATGAAACATAATTTTATTCCTGAAAAAAGAACACCCATATCACTTCGAGAAGCCCATCTCATTATCATAGAAAAACACCTCGTTACAAAAAAAAAAAAAATCAACTCTTATAAAGAAACAATTCTATTCAATTTTTATTAAGTAGATAATATTGTTACAATTTAAGATTTTACAACTAGTATGTTACAGCTTTAGGACAGCCATTCCTTTACAATTACAATCTTAATCTATGTAACGAAAAATAGCACAATTTCGATGAGTAAAAAATAATAAATGATTAAGGGAAAACTACGAGAAAAAACCCTTACTTGAATCTTAAGCCTAATATAGCACAGGTTTCCGATTATTTTGATGTAATAATGATCCCGATAGAATTATCATGAACAGAATACATAGGTAGTGGTTTAGGATAACGCAAGACGTGAAACGAGAACATTGTCAGAAAAAGAACAATTGACGAAGAAGTTTCGATTGATCTTGTCAATAAGGAATTCTACCGATTTGACGTTAATGTTTTCATGAAGTTCTTGGGTCGAATAATGCCATGGCAAATTCAGCAACATTTTCAGTATTTTATTTTGACACCTTTGTAATTTTATTTTGTGTGTACGAGCACAATTACGCCGTACAGGAGTACTACTATTGCTATTTACTATTTATTGGCCTGTAGGAACCCGAAAGTTCATGACCACACCGACTTGACTCCGCCATTGTTCCCTGTCCCGTGCGCTCTCCTTCCACGTTCGACCATCCGATCCAATCTCCTCGAAGTCCAACCTAACATTGTCCTCCCATCTCCGTCGCGGCCGCCATGTCGGTCTCTTTCTCGTTGGCTTACCGTCAAGAATTCTATGCACGGTCCTATCGTTGCCCATTCGCGCCGCATGTCTGGCCCATCTTAATCTTAGCGACTTGATTACTCTCACTTTTGTAAGTTGGCGGTAAAGCTCTTCCAATTCGTGGTTGTAGAGTTTCCTCTACGAGAGTTGCCTCTTATGCTTCGGGATTTGGCAACCCTAGTGTTGCAATCCGGTAATTGACAGCTCTGCCGTAAAGTTGTACATTTTTGAGGTTATACGCACTCAGAACGTTTTGACATACGAGCGCTATTTGTGTTGTTTACAGTAACTTAAAAGATTCATCTCGGCCCAAAAATGGAATTAAATCGTCAACATTTTCGTGCGATTATTTTTTACAACTTTCGGCGTGGATTAACTCAGCAACAGTGCATGGATGAACTTAATTCAATTTTTGGAGATGAAGCTCCATCAAGGAGCAGTGTTTATCGATGGTATGGTGAATTCAATCGTGGTCGTAGTTCACTCCAAGATGAATTTCGTGAAGGTCGTCCAAAATCAGTTGTTGTTCCGAAAACCATTGATGCTGTGCGCGAACTGATATTGGAAGATCGTCATGTGACCTATCGTGAGATTGAGACAACCTTAGGCGTTAGTGGGACCAGCATACATTCAATATTGCATAAACATTTGACTGTCAAAAAAAATTGTTCGCGTTGGATACCACACAATTTGTCAATCGCCCAAAAAAAGGCTCGTGTCAATTCAATTGGTCGAAAGAAATGCTCAAAAAATACGGTCGCGGTGCTTCGAAACACGTCTATGACATCGTGACAGGTGATGAATCGTGGATTTACGCGTATGAGCCCGAAAGTAAACAGCAGTCGACTGTCTGGGTGTTTCAAGATGAGCCAAATCCAACAAATGCATTCAGAATGCATGTGTTGGAGATACCTTAATCAGAGTGGCAAAAGTGCTTCGACAATTGGTTCAAACGCATGCAAAAGTGTATAGATCTTCATGGGGAATATTTTGAAAAACAGTAAAGTGATTTTCGATGATCAATATTTGTTTTTGTTCTCTAATCCCGAAATATAAAAGGCAACCCTCGTACCTCAATCAGAGTGGCAAAAGTGCTTCGACTATTGGTTCAAACGCATGCAAAAGTCTATAGATCTTCATGGGGAATATTTTGAAAAACAATAAAGTGATTTTCGATGATCAATATTTGTTTTTGTTCTCTAATCCCGAAATATAAAAGGCAACCCTCGTATAATAAGGGCTTATGTATGCCATGTCTGATCCAGACGGTATCAAAGGCTTTTTCCAAGTCGATCAGGCAGGCACCTGTGCATTGGTTCCTACATTTATTCCATCGTATGTCGGAGACCACTCTAACTGCAGCATGTGTGGTTTCATGGCCCCTTTTAAATCGCAACTGGTTATTCGGAATAATGTTGTTGTCGTCTACCCATTTTAGCAGAGCTATGTTAATAGTCTTTTCAAATACTTTACTGTTGTTTGGGAATAAACTTATCGAACGCATGTTCATTGGGTTTGTACAGTCTTTGCCCTTTTTTAGGATGGGCTGAATGATAGCCGTTTTCCAACGCGCGGGATAATATGCATTATTCAAGTCCACGTGGGGGTAATTTGCGGTGAATGTCTAGATACTGCTTTCGGCTAATGTATTCAGGGTCGGTGGATTTATGTGACCCACTGCAATTTGCACATTTGATGACCTCATTCGTTTTGCAGTCGGATGTTTTGTGGTTTCCAGAACAGATTGCACAGAAGCTATTTATGTGACAATCCATCGAGCCGTGGCCGTAAAGCTAGCAATTATGACATTGTGTGACCTTACCTGGATGATGTTTTTGAAGTCCCATCGAACGATGATTTTAAACAAAGAAGAGTAGTTACGTTTAAGTTCCTTTAATTTAATAGTACCGCGTTGAAAGTAGACGATTACAAGTAGTGTTTGTACAGGGCTTTTGTTAATGAATTTAAGGTGATGGTTTTAACATCTAGGCACTTAATCCTTAGTGTAATTATTTTTTATTATGTCATTGCTAATTAGGTCTAAACCGGATAACACTACCTTCAGTGGGCGATTTTCCTTTCGCGAGGGGGTAAAAACTCACATTTTAACCGCACGGGTTCGGTTCTAATTTTGTTTTATATGTCCATTGTTGGGGAACATATTTTTTGTCCAAGTGATATGTTTTTAATTAGGTAATTGTCTATTTTAATGTTATTCAAAATATTTTGCACTTTAGAACTGGTTGGTTTTAAAACCACAATTGGCGGAACGGTTTCTTTCGTTACTTCTGCAAACTGATCGACGTTGGTAGAATCCATTTCAGGGGAGTCCTTCATTAGACTTTGAAGTGGTTAGAAATACTTAGTGTTTGAACTCATTTTGAATTTGGCTAGTACTTTATTGTTATCGTTTATCGGGAAGGGTTTGACCTCCAATACCGTGGTCGTAACGCAACCGTTTACGTTTGATTTTACTTAACCCACGTGGCCCAAGGGCTATAACTTAACAATTATTGTGAATATAACAGTTGATGTAATTAAGAAAAATAGCACCAGCAAAACTGAGAGACAAGTTGTCGGCTTAAAAATCAGTCAGGTACAGCTTATAAAAGAAACGATTGTTTTTTTTTTTTGGGTGTAAAATAACGCGCGCAGAAAAGGGTATTTTGGTTTACGCTTAAATGATGTCAGATTTTTTTTTACTCCTTCGTTTCGGCACTTCACCCACACAGGTTCAGAAGGTATACGCAAACTATGAAAATGTTATCGTTCAGACAACAAACTCAAAAATTCCAAGTGGCCGCCATAGTGCTCTCTCCTCAGCGTACTGCCGCTAATTGAAAATCTCATTAACCGTTCTGCGTTGTCTGGGTTGGTTACAAATTTAAAACCCCCCGAATCATTGAGCCGATTCGCGTCCTTAAGTCTGAAAATCCGATTTCTTACATGGCAATTCCCTGTAAACCACCATCATCCATTACGCTGTTTACGAACAGCAAAACATTGGCAGACGACGCTGTTTTCACATGGCGAAATATTTTTTCCCATCCACAAATTTCTCTTCACATTCGGATGTAAAAGTTTTCCCAAGCCAATGTTCCCTTTTTATGTACAAAAAGTACAGGCTATTCACTTAAGAATAATTTCAACATCCGGTAAAAAGTGTGCATGAGTATACTTTTCAACCCTCTCTATTTCTGTTTCTAGCAATGCACATCATAATTCTGAATTCCAAGAATTATGCAAGCCTCTAAACGAGGATCAAAGCAGTAAGAGAAAACCTAAGCACATACAGTCTTTCACTTGCAAGCGAAACCAAATCAACCCCTAACCAAGCTGCTCTCTTTTCCAATTTTTCCATTTCCTCTGAATGAGTCCCGCGAGAGTTTATTCGCCGTTAGTGGGTGGGGAAATTGGAAAATGAGGATGAGTGTGCGATCGGTAGTGGGCGATCGGTATGAAATGGCGCGAATGGGCAGAGAAACTTTCGCCCATTGCGTCATTCAGTTTGAGTTTTATAATATACAGACCTGTGGCGGTTCCGCCAGATCCCACGGCTCGCCTTCCTGAAAAAACCTCCATAATCACAACCCAGTCTGCATAAGCTTTCGCTAATGCAATTCGCATTAGCATCTTAAATGCTTCACGCATCAAATAGATCCAATTCGCATAACCCAAAAGTACCTGCAAAAGAATTCTTACCTTTTCAAGAATTCCTTCGCTTACAAATCCCCTGTAAGAGTTCTTACTTTCCTTATCATAAATTATCCTGAAAAGAAAAACCCCGGTTCACATATCATGTAACCATTCCAGCCAGAGATAATTATCATGGCGTCGCCTATTCCCACCTTCATTCATGTATACGATAAATTTCTTTATGTATACATTGGCTGGCGACGTTTTTCTCCCAGCAATAAAATTCCCTGACTAGCACAATGTGCAACCCAAAGCAAATACACATTCCGCGTCCCTTGGCATCAATTTAAATCCAAGCATAAACAATGCAAATAGGTATTCAATGCGTACCCTTACTAGCGATGCCATAAACACCATTTCCCAGTAACCTAGCTAAAACGAATTAGCACATTCCCGCATCGCTTCGTGGTCTCTTTGTTTAGCTGCTACGCACATGCATACGACGATTTCGGTTTTATTTGCTTTACTGAAATCGTATCCTAGGAATGCACTTTATGTCTTTCTTTGTTTTAGGCACACATACCACCATGATCACGATGAGCGAGTGAGCTCTGATCGAGCAGGAGATCATCGAGTCGTAATTCAATCTCCGTGGCGGTCGGGTCGCCTGCCATCCATCGTACCGGCGCCGGTACGGTGGGTTATATATGAGTCGTTGTGAAGTGCTGGTAGACTTGATAGCCCGTAAACCTGTACACCAGTAACCGATCGTGAAGTGTAATCGAAAACAATAACCAATAAATTAATAATAAACTTAATCAGTGTGTTATTCTTTCCTGTGTTGATGTCGCCGAGTTTCGCTTAGTGTTTCCCTCTCGGTGCCCCTGTTTTTCCCTCGGTGACATTTTGCTGCTTGTACTTTTGTCCTGTCGTTGTGTCCGGTGAACTGTTTTCAGCGGAATTAAAATGGATGAGGAAGTTAAGCGAGTGTCCGTGTTAGGCACAATACCCCACCCCACAGACCTGTTACTAATAAATTAAATGTGAAAATGTTTGAGAAAGTGTTTCACCGTGTTTTCGAAAGAGATACAATGCAGTGGTTTGCATTTTTATCTTTTATATTATCTTTTCGTATTTATTTGATTATTCACATATTATTTTATTCTTTACTTAATTGTTCTAATCCCTTGTTTTAGTTATTAGGTGTACAAATAAGTTTCCGCCGCTTTCTATAAAAAATTAGGAATTTATTGTAAAAGAACGGTACATTATGTTTTAATCAAAGTATTGTCTATTACTAAACACTACTTTTTTCCATCTTTCTGGGAGCATCCCGATACCACGTCGGAAGAACTTTTCATCTCTTGAGGATACCCACGTTAATTATGTTCGGAAGAGAACTCCAATGATGATTTCCCTC
Organism: Microdon myrmicae; assembly: GCA_963931805.1. Lineage (NCBI taxonomy): Eukaryota > Metazoa > Arthropoda > Insecta > Diptera > Syrphidae > Microdon > Microdon myrmicae. The sequence goes on from OZ007497.1 coordinate 89,864,429, forward strand.
GGTTTCAGCAATTCATAATACACGACACCAATCTGATCCCATCAAATACACAGCATGAGTTTTTTCCCATGAATATTCGGTTTTGCTGTCGATGGGGGCCAAGTCATCCCCATGATTTTCTCCATTTCACCCCCAGTGACTATACGATGCAAAAAACTTTTCTTTTTTTTTTTTTTTGCCTGGCAAGCGGCATTTCGCTTATGCAAATTCGGAGTTTAACGTCTCTCGGCTTCAGTTCGTATGGAACCCAATTTCCTTGTTTTGGAAACATCCCTAACGTTTTTAAACGACGTGAAATTGCTTGTTGAGTTGCATATACTACCGGGACGGACTAAAATAAGGCGATGGCCTCTCACCATGTCTCTTTAACCTTGTGCTCGAGTATGTCATCAGAAAGGTACAAGACGACAACATGGCCGGATCATCCCTGAACGGGGCCACATAAGTACTCGCATTTGCGGATGACATCGCCTTTCTAGGCGATAATCTAGAAACTATAAGTAAAAACTGTGAAATCTTCATGCAGGCGGCAGAAAAGGTGGGTCTAGGAATAAATGAAAACAAAACAAAATACATGATTACAGCGAGAGCAGGTGGACCCCAGGGAACACATATAAATGTCAGAGGCAAGATATTTGAAAAAGTTAAAGAATTTAAATATCTGGGAACAATACTGACGGCCAATAATGAAATGTCGAAGGAAATTAACAAAAGACTACATTCCGACAACGCTAGTTGACACGCAGTCAGTAAACTGCTGAAATCCAAACTGCTATCACGTAACATAAAGCTCCGTGTCTATAAAACCATAATCATGCCGATTGTTCTATACGGATGCGAAACATCGGCTCTCACAAAACGGGAAGTAAAAAACAAATTCCGCGTATTCGAGAATAAAGTTCTAAGGGGTATCTTTGGCGGTAAATATGACGAGGCCGCGACGGAGATGGGAGGACAATGGTAGGTTTGACTTTGAGGAGATCGGATCGGCTGGTCAAGCGTGGAAGGAGCACAGCACTGGGAACGAAACCGGAGTCGATAACTTCCGGGTTCCTCCAGGCCAATAAATAGTAGTAATAGTAATAGATATAAATGTGTGTTGTGGTTTGAGAATTGAAGAAGCATTTTCCTTTTTTTCCCTGGATGCCACTCGTGTGCATACACGATAATCTTTCAACCCGCTACTTAAGCTGTGAATTGCTCTATTTAGCGCACATCTCTGGTAATTTCTTTTTCGGTTCTCTTTCGTGCTGTATTCTTCACTATGGCTCCTCGTTGGTGTGTGTCTATCGGAATCGCTACAAATCGTAATGTTTGAGTTTAGAGGATTGGTCAACTTTCGACGACACCTCCAGTATTCTAAATGGCTACAAGAGCCCTAAGGAGGCGGCAGTTCAATGACCCGTTTCGGATAAAAACGAATTATTTGTTACTGAATCCGCTTGCTCAGGATAACATTGTTTAATCCTTTTCTAAATAGTTTTTCATCAAAAATAAGTAAAATCGAACGTTCATGCGGTAAATAACTCTCACCAGTTTTCTTCACCGTCCCCGCCCGAACGATCATCTACGTTCAGTTGTTCAATCTCGTGCTCTGTACTTATCACAAGATTGAATTCTGCGTCTCCCCTTATAGCATATATTATTGATGCCCACATACCCCTCATGTTAATTCCACACGCCAAGTCAATACGAGGAGGGAGTGAAAATATATGAGGTTTACCTTAACGGGAGGTTCTCATCTAGAGCACCAACATGACGTGGTTTTCTTGAATAATTTTCTCAAAGAGGGAAGCAAATATCGATGTCAAATTTTGTACACATATTTATTAAGTATATGGATATTGTTGCGGATTCGCAATAAATTTAACGGGAGGATCTAGTACGTTCACTGTCTAGTACACCCGTTGCCAGCTGACAATGCGTCATCGCCTAGGGACTGTAGGGGTTCTTTAAAGCCTTCCCTAAGAACCACCCACTTCCTTAAGTCAATCTGCCTTTCCCTCACTCCACAAGCCACTATACTTACCTGCAATCGAGCAGCGTAAGCTATCTTTCAGTATCTCTCACCTGAAAGTAAAACCTCACCGATGGCATTCATAACATTGAATGTTTCTGGTTCATAATACATGAACCATTTCATATCCCGTTTCGACTCAGCTCGTCTCCAATAAACGATAAACGCACGCTGGCCAGCGTGTTGTGGACACAGCTGCAGCCGATATTCTTCCTACGGTCCATAATTGAACCATTGCTCGTATACCCTTAGGTTCCCAACAATTGCGACCGATTCGCTGTTATCGGGTATCAACCGATCATGGGATTTGTGCACGAATATGATTGACATTTAGACAATCATACCCATGATCATGCCTTATGATGCTCCGGCCTGTAAACCAAACAAACACACAGTAGCATCATTGTGTTTATGATATTTACCAACCACTGGTCCATGGTCACCCTGGGCGAGACGTACGCTTACACATCTGCAAGGCTAATTCCTCGCCATTGTGCCCATGTACCAGCACTGTCATATAAACAAAACCCAAATCTCCGGTTGACCTATCGTCACCGAAGAATGTATAGCCTACAATGGCATTACCATGAACACCTGAGTAAACACGATGACGACCCAATGTAACATCGGCAAAACCACGAACGATGTGCATCTCATCGTTTGACCCTTAAAATAGCGTTTCTGTTTACTTAGGATGCAGAAATCTATTTCGTTCTCAGGCGTGCAGCATCGACGATTTATGACCACAATGCCTGCAGCCCAATATGCTCGTTCATTTGTTTGAACAGGTGCTGGAACGGTCGTTGTCGTTATTGCAGGCAAAGGGGCATCGTATTTGCCCTATACGGCATATGGGAAATCCTCCCATTTAACTCCTTTTCGATCGCCCATTGCCCGTCGCCGAGTTGATCCGATTCGCCCCTCCCACCTCGGTGTGATCCACCACGGTTGCATCGGATGGAATGTGGATTGCATCGACGAGTCAGATTTCGTCACCTTAAGAGTGCACACGCACAACACGCGTCTATTGAGCTTCATTAATATACAGAGTCGAATCCGAACTAAGTATCCTTTTGTCTTGTGCGTGTTTCTATGTCGAGCTTGTGTTGAGCTCCGTCCTTGCGCGAGTCGCTAAATATAACAACATAACTATCGTTTGTTAAAAGGAACACTAAGTTAATGTGAAACAAAGTTATTTTTAATCAAGTTTATTGTTTGTTAAAAGGAACACTAAGTTAATGTGAAACAAAATTATATTTAATTGAGTTTATTGTTTGTAAATGAAACACTGAGTTAATGTGAAAAAAAATTATGCTTAATCAAGTTTATTGTTTTTAAAATGAAACCCTGAGTTAATGAGGAACAAAATTGTACACAAATCCATCGGATTAACACGAATAAAAAGGATGTTTTATAACCTGAACCCATCAACTTGTTTCATTCATCAACTTTCACAGGTGATCAGTGCTTTGTCTCAACATCGTTGGTGTTCCGTCGGCTCTTACTCGGTGGGCGTTTACTGAACAAGCGTCCATGCACGAGTAACACACACCCCATAGTACGCCATCGGACTCTCACCATTTTCAAATGTAGCCAACGGTTTTTAGCAGGGTCTCCGCCAGCTCTTCGTCGGGAGTGCACCGCTCGGTAGTCAACAGGTCGGTATTAAATCGAAACAGATATTCATAAAAAAAAATTTTAATGAAATTAAATCTCATAGATGGCGCATTGTGACGATCTGAAAAAAGGTACGCAATCGGTCTCCCTAGTAGCGCTGTTTGCAATCGTTTGTAGTCATACAACAGAAAGTTTTTTGAAAATATATAATATTTGATGGAGTCTAAATTCTACCTTAAACAAAAAAAATCGAAAATTAACAAAATGGTGGACATGCAAACTTTAGGTAGCGATTTTGGCATATTCATCTTTTGCTCTTTAACGTTGAATAGAATAAAAATTATGAAAAAATCATCTACATTTATATTCAGACTCCAATAAATTTAATAAATTCTAAAATAAAAAAAAAGTCGATTCATCAAGTAGTTTTTGAGATATTGTGGTGGTTCCACCAAACTCCACTGTTACTTACCTGAAGAATCCCCATAACTTCGACCCAACCTTATAAGTTTCGCTAATGCAATTATAAGTTTCGCTAAATGCTTCACGCATCAAATAGATCAAATTAATATAACCTAAAAGTCCCTGTAAAAGAATTCATACCTTTCATGCATTTCTTCGCATACAAATTCCCTACAAGAATTCTTCCCATTATACAAGTACATATCCCAACACCAATTCGGCACCTTCGGCGTCAGGCAAATCCCCCTAAACGCATTCCTCAAAACAAAACGATTTGGTTTACATACGATGTAACCATCATAACAGGGACCATAACCATTGCGTCGCCTATTTCTCGTCCTCACCAAGTGTATCATAAATCACCATACAAACACATTGGCTGGCGACCTACACCCAAGGGACCAAAACAAATATACGCATCTCGCATCTCTTGGCACCAATTAAATCCTACAGCATAAGCAAATGCAAATAGGTATGATATACTTACCCTTGGCAGCGATGCAATAAACACCAATTCCCTGTAAATAAGCTAGAATCAATTAGCACCATGTGCATGGGCATTGCGGCTATCGTTACAGCTGCAATGTATAGCTTAGACAATGGTCTGCCCGATCTCTTTGCCTCCCCATATTTCTGGATCTGTTTCTCATGACTAGCGGCGTTGAACAAACAGAAACCCCATTAGCACTCAATGAGATTCGGCTTGTTTACTTAGCCGAACTCACATCTCATTAATGCACATCATTCCTTTTCTGGTTTTCAGATTCGTTCCCATGGCCTTGTGTATGAAAATACCAATGTGATCTTTACTCACACATACACATACATTACCAAGTCCTTCTTCCTTGTTTTCACCACGAGAGAAACACTTTCTCTCTCGGGAAAACTCACCCCATGAGCGAGTCGGCTCTGCACGAGCTATTTGTCGCTGAGTCTAATTCCATCCGCTGACCACCGCGGTCCTGCTACCTCCCGCTCTCCGTCGCGTGGCGGAGAAGCGTAGAAATATCGAAGTCGTGTTAAGAAGAAGTGTTTCACCTTGTTTAAAATTTATAAAAATCAATTTAATATTGATAATAAGATTAAGTGAAGTATAAAAACACTAACATATTTAATAATGGCTGAGAATAAAACGGAATAAACTAAATCAGTGTGTTTCCTTTTCCTGCCGTGTACGTTTTATCCTGGGTGTGTTTGTTCTTTTCGTTCTGCACAATACGCGGATGAACTTATAGTGACGTCGGTGAGGGCGAAGTAGAACCTAGTGCCCGTGTTTGGTACAATACATCCGTTCCCACAATATCATGGAGACAAACGTGAAAAACATGGTTTCGAGAAAAACGCGTTTAAAGTTTCATGACGCTATACGAGGGTGGGGTGAAAAGTTTCCATCCTGACGTACAGTTGGCACCAGCGGTTCTAATTACGATGTCAGGATTTTTAATACTATGTCTCATTAGCTGGTATATACATTTCAGGTCGATCGATTACTCTGTTAGTAGACATTTGACAGCCTCTTGGGCAACACGCCTCGAAGTGAATAATAAAGATCTCACTTGACCTCGTTATGGTGTAACTTTTTTAAAAAGTTATTTTCGCAAAAACGGATATCAAAAAATGAAAAAAAAATTTGATTTTTTAAAACTTCTAGATGAGCACCTTCCCTTAAGCTCAAGGATTCGTGAAATGGTTGTGTTATGTTTTTAACAATTTAATAATAGTTGCTTATTATTAATTTTATTTTATTTATATAGTCAATATTTTTCAAAGTAAGACTTACTTGGGATATTATCTTGAGCGTCCGTGGAGCGGACGCTGTTGCTGTTGATTCAGCTGGCCTATTGGAACTGCGACGTGGTGCAGGGGGCGTTGACTGACTACTTCCCTGATCGGCTTTCGTTCTTCAAGCGTATTTTTACATCTATATAGTTAATTGGAAATATTCCTTAACAGCCACTTCTATTACGTCCTCTTAACCATTCATCGTTAAGTTTCTCTAGAATGTAGATTATTTCCGCTTCTTGTTTGTAGCAATTGGTATTATATGGAGTTTTGTTGTATTCCGAAGTTGTTGGTGTCGCCGATGTGCTTTTGGTTTCCCAGTTTAACGTCGAATGTCAAAACTTTTGTTTTTTGTCGTTGACGTTTTATTTTATTATTCGGCGCCAACGCCGGTTTTATTATTTTCTCTGCCAAGTAGAATTTGCATAAAGTAGTTTATGCAAATTAACTACTTGGCGAGTTGTTCTCCGTTTAGAGGTAAAGAGGGGAAACTACCGAAAGGGGATTAGTGGATGTCGGTCCGTAACAATACCTTCCCCCCCTTAAATAGTGATAGCTTCATTCTTAGAAGAGGAATGAAGCTTGGTTACAAAAGTATCAAACTGTAGCGTTGATCCCTACACCATCTGTGGTGTGTTATCTTCCCCTGTTTGTCGTGGTCTTGTCTGCTTTTGGCTTCCTCTATTCGTAGTAGGGTTTCAGCCTATTATTGTGCACCACCACATTTCTTCTCCCTACCTTAACGACGCTATTTACCGGACTATGTATTTGCACTACCTTGTAGGGACCCCTCCATATGGGAGCTAATTTTCCTAGCTCTTGGGCATTCCGTATTAAGACTTTGCCGCCTATATGGAACGTGAATGGTCGCGTCTTACGGTCGTAGTACTCTTTCGACTTCTTCTTGGAAGTTAACAGGTTACGCCTTGCTATTTCGTACGTATGTTGAAGTTTGTATTTCAATAGCTTATGGTAACCGTCATGGTTGTATACCGGTTCCGGAGGTTGCTTTATGCTCGTCGGTACCTCCGGGGTGAACCCAAATAGACAGTCCATTGGCGTAAGCTTAGTACCATCGTGTACATCGGTGTTGTATACGAATGTTGCCGTTCTCAGGTACTGGTCCCATGATTGGGAATTTCCATCCACAATGCTTCGCAGGTAATCTACGAGTGGACGATGGGCTCTTTCTAAGGCTCCATTCGATTGTGGGTGGTACGCTGAGGTTTGTAGATTTTTAATACGGAGCAGTTTGCACACGCTTTTAAACAAACTGCTTAGGAAATTGCTTCCTTGATTGGTGACCAATTGCTTCGGAACACCATACCGAGCAATTATTTGGTCGAAAAAGACTGTGGCCACCGTTTCTGCCTCCGCATCTGAGAGAGCATAGCAATCTATATACTTCGACAAGTTGTCTTGGAATGTAAGTATATATTGATTGCCGGTTGGAGTGCGATCAAGAGGACCTACTATATCTAAGTATACTTTGTCAAAAGGCCTCTTTGCAATGTCGGTTATTACCATGGGCATACGTATGTTCGGTGAAGATTTCATTGTTTGACATGTTTTACATACTTTGATGTATTGTTTATTGTCGCGCATCATATTCTTCCACCAAAAATGTCTACGTATTTTGTGGTACGTTTTACTCACTCCTTGGTGTCCACCCAAAGGAGGATCATGGTATTCCCGGAGTAGGAACTGAATGTCTTCAGGATTGGTTATCTCCATTCCTTTTTCCGTGCTGGCCGGAATAGGATCCTCGTTAAGAGAGGACTTATCGTCAGACTATCCTGAGTTCCTTCGCTTGCCCTTAACTTTTTAGCTTGGGCGTGTGTTAGTACATTGCACCTTGGTAGTATGGGAGTCTCATCACAAATTTGCGGGATACGACTCAAGGTATCCGCAGTAGGGTTTATATTCGATTTGGTAGTCGTACTCCAGTAGTTTGCGATGGAACCTTAGTAACCGTGATGTGGGGTCTTTCAGGTTGAATACTCCCTTTAACGATTTGTGGTCCGTGTATATATTAAAGTTTCTCCCTTGTAAATAACAGCGGAAATTCTTAGTCGCCCAAACAATGGCTAATAACTCTTTCTCAATCGTAGAGTAGTTCTTTTCCGCCTTATTCAAGGTTCGACTGGCATATGCGACTGGCTGGTCCTTACCGATTTCGCCTTGCGACAGTACGGCACCCAGTGCTTCGTTGCTCGCATCCGTGGTCAGATTAAAGGGTTTGGTAAAATCTGGATAGATTAACAGTGGCGGCGAGACCAATAACTCCTTTATGTTATCAAATGCTTGTTGGCATTTGTCTGACCAGGTGAATTTGACGTCCTTCCATAACAAATTTGTTAAGGGGCGTACTATCTTCGAAAAATTTTGAACAAATTTTCGATAGTAATTCGCCAAGCCTAAAAACGATTGGACGTGCTTTACCGTTTTGGGAATGGGGAAATCCCTGACACTAGCTGTCGTGTCTGGATTTGGCATTGCCCCTTTTTCGGAACAAACATGTCCCAGATATACTACTTCCTTCTGGAGGAACTTGCATTTCTCTGGTTGCAATTTGAGGTTGTGGTATCTAATTTGATCGAATACTTTCCGGAGTTTGTCATTATGGTGTTCTAGGTTTTTTCCATATATGACCACGTCATCCAGATAAACAAAGCATTCGATTCCTTGCAACCCGGTTAGGACATGGTTCATGAGTCTCTGAAACGTAGCTGGTGCTCCCTTCAGACCAAATGGCATACGTTTGAACTCATAGTGCTCGTAGTTTGTGCTGAACGCTGTCTTACTTCGATCCTTCGGATCTACTAAGACTTGGTGGTAGCCGCTGGCTAGATCAAGCGTGGAAAAATAGCGTGAGTGACCGAGCTGGTCTAAAATGTCCTCTATTCGAGGGAGAGAGTACGCATCACCGATGGTTTTGTCGTTCAGTTTTCTGAATTCGGCCACAACTCTCCATCGGGTTTTTCCATCGGGGCCCGCTTTCTTAGAAACCACCAAGAGTGGTGAGATCCACGGACTTTTGCTTGGTTGAATGATATCATTCTCCAGCATATCCCGTACTTGCTCGTTGATCACCCCATTCGTTGATTTATCGGTGCTTGATCCTGTATCAGCGGTATCTCATGCGTTATTGCACTGGTATATGTTAGGAGGTCACCTTTAAGGTGGAAAATATCGTTAAACTCCTCACATATTTCCACTATGGATTGACATTCTTGAGGACTTCGGTTTTTACCTATGTGGAGTTCCTCGTGTAATTGTGTCAACCTTGGATCTTTTGGTAATTCCTCCTCTGAGAATAAATGTCGGATATACTGGAGGTTTTCTCCCTCCGAAGATTATTTATCCGCATTGTATTTCGTAGAATGGTTGTCCTCATTTTTCAGCGGAAAGGTGGAAAATTCCTTCATTGGATGTAACTCCACCATGATTAGGTCTATGGTTTGGAGGTAGTTTGCGATATTGAGTACCTCTACTTGGGCACTCTTCGCTTTCCCTACAATACAATTGGATATGAAAATCCCTAATTGCATTGGTTTAGGTACTAGAATTACCTCTTCTCGAGTTTCTATCGGAAGTCTCAGCATTTTTCGTGAACGTGCCGGTATTATTGCCGGTTTGTTCAGAAAATGTTCTACCTCCGAAGCGTTTGGCAGTGAGTGTTCCACCACTGTTACGTCTTTGTTAGCTTTCTTTGGTTTGTCAGCTATTAAAGTGGGGTTGGGATGTTCGGAGCCTGACAAATGCTTGCCCTCTTTCCCCTGTTTGGGTAGGGTATCCGGTGTACTTCCGCCCGCGGTCTGAACCTCTATGGATACCCTTGGCACAGGTTCCTGACTGGTTGCCTTATGTCTTGGCGTCCACTTCCTATATTTTGTAAATTCAACGATAAAACTTACCGGATTTACATTGGTAAATCCAAACATATATTTAAAATAAAATTCCAAACAATTCCCGGGTCCGTTGATTTTACAATTCCTAGCTAGGAAGTCGTTTCCTAACAACCCATCTTCTGACAATCCCGGTAGGGAGTCCATTACCTGAAAGTTACAGGAGATTGGTTGGGGCAGTTTGAATATTCCCTTACAAAAGCCCCTAGACTTTCCCTTTCCGAAAAGCCTTTGGAGAGTTGTTGCCCCTTTGGTATCCAATGCTATTCCATTTTGGAGTGCCTTCAGCTTAAGAAAGCTGATCTCCGCACTTGTGTCCACTATTAAATGTGTAGTGTTTCTACATCCGATGTCTAATGGGAACTGGACTATTGGAACTTTTGGTGGCGGTTGAGGACAGTTTTCTTTATTCGGTGGCTTTAATTCGGTCGGGTTGGGGAATTCCGGCCCGACCTCTGGGAGTTTTCCGACTTCTCCCATTTTGCTTTTTGTCGACACACTGTCGCCATGTGGTTGTGTCGCTTGCAAAATGTGCACCATTCTCCGTTCTTCTGTCGCCTATGTCCCTTTTTTGGCGTCTCTGACGCGTCCGTACCGGTTGAATCCTACCGGCTGCGCCAAAAAAGGACATAGGCGACAGAAGAACGGAGAATGGTGCACATGTTATGTGTTTTTAACAATTTAATAATAGTTGGTTATTATTAATTTTATTTTATTTATATAGTCAATATTTTTCAAAGTAAGGGAATGGGACTTACTTGGGATATTATCTTGAGCGTCCGTCGAGCGGACGCTGCTTCTATTGATTCAGCTGGCCTATTGGAACTGCGACGTGGTGCAGGGGGCGTTGACTGACTGCTCCCCTGATCGACTTTCGATCTTCAAGGGTATTTTTACATCTATATAGTTAATTGGAAATATTCCTTAACAGCCACTTCTATTACGTCCTCTTAACCATTCATTGTTAAGTTTCTCTAGAATGTAGATTTTTTCCGCTTCTTGTTTGTAACAATTGGTATTATATGCAGTTTTGCTGTATTCCCAAGCTGTTGTGGGTGTCGCCAATGTGCTTTCGGTTTCCCAGTTTAACGTCGAATGTCAAAACTTTTGTTTTTTGCCGTTGACGTTTTATTTTATTATTCGGCGCCAACGCCGGTTTTTATTATTTTCTCTGCCAAGTAGAATTTGCATAAAGTAGTTTATGCAAATTAACTACTTGGCGAGTTGTTCTCCGTTTAGAGGTAAAGAGGGGAAACTAACGAAAGGGGATTAGTGGATGTTGGTGGGACCTGGACTCAAGGTCGGTCCGTAACTGTTGGATGAAATCTTGAATCTTTCGATGCTTGGCTGATGGACCGGATCGAAAAAAAAGGATTTCAGGGCCCTGACTCAACGTTATAGGTTCTCCTTTCCTAGGAGAAGTATAAAATAAAAAATAAAATAAAAAAAGGATCAGTGCATGGTTCAACCCAAAAAGTACGACAACTCAATGTTCGGAGGAAACATTGAGCAGCGGTCTTTGGGGAACACACAGAAATGTGTTGCTAATTGAATGTGGATTCAATCAGTAGGTACCTGCGGAAAGAAAAAAAAGGGTGCATATTAATTCACTTCACTTCTCCTGGTAAGCCGTAGCAGTCGAAAACTAAATAAACTCTCCCCAATATCCTTCGAAGATTAACATCCCCAGGTCGCAAAATGAATTATAGTAGCAATAGTAATTAGCATCAACATCACCCACAGCTACGATTTGCAATGTACAAAAACATAACCCAAACATGTATTATTAGAATCTCAAGGTTTTTGTCACAGCGCCATAACAACTTATCATTATATTAGCCTTTCCTAAGAGACGTAGATGAAAATGAAATAGTAGGTACAAATCAGCAATCTGCAATAAATAGATTTTTCAACGTCCCCTTATGTGTCCATACCTACGATATACTTATACATGAATTCTCTGAAGCATCTAACTATAATGATCTCAGAAAATTGTCCCCTGCCAATTACTGATGTCAACTTGTCTCCCAATCGAGAAATAATATTTTACCGAGAACTTGGCAAAAAAAAAGAAAACGACTACAGTGTCTGCTGCGAGGATATCGGATTCTTCGAAAATTCTATGTGGTACGAATAATGGTTTACAACCCTGAAGAATAAGAGCCCCCAATTCAAATAAAAACTGTTAATAACTGTTCGGAACTTAAAAATGCCACACACGTCCTTCAACAGATTCGGGGAAGAAGACTCAAATTATATAGAACCACAAATAAACAAGGAAGAAACAATAAAGCAAATAAAAAAAGTGGAAAAATGTGTCCAAGGACTAGTATAATGTTATTAAAACATTTCAAATTTTCCTTCATAGATAGCAAGAAACTCGAAAATGTATATTTAATATTATTAGTGCAAATTTGTTAGCTACGTGGAGTCACACCACAATAATAACCATAAGAACTTTTAATCTGTTCAAATTATATTTACGACTGTATCAATTTTAGCTCAAAATGAACATCAGTATTTAACGTAGACATTATTCACATCTTAAAAAACTACTCATACAATGTGAACCATCTTCACGTGGTTGTCTTCTTTTTTTCTTCTTTTTTTTTTAAGAAACCAACTCATATGAAGGATTTGGAGCTATGTCAGAATACAGTGTGGTCGAAAGAAGGTAGAGAGTATAAAGAGAGGCGATATATAGACCCCGAATGCCTCAAGATTGTATTGACGAGAAAACGTGTAAATAAACATTATAGTTGTCTGAAAAACGTTTTCGTACGTCTGAAATTCATATGGTAGCAAGCTTAGGGTTCGCTGGATTAATTATTTTTAATAAATCAGAGCCGTTAAATCGATTTTGAATTAATGTAACACTTTATTAGTCCATCAATAACAACCGTTACTTTTACCGTACACTTGACGATTTCTTGACTTATCGCGTCTTTTACTGTTTACTTCTTACTTCTTACTACTCGATCTGCGTGCGACGTATTTATACCGTTTCCTCATTCTGATTCGGCGTTTCGTTTCCGTCCGTTCCATAGCACTGAATTTTCTACTGTTCATAGTCTCCAGTTTTCCAGTACTTTCTAGAATATTCTTGTACTTTGTTTTGGACTTTCTAGAGTATTCTGGTGCTGATTGTCATATGAGTCACACTACCCTCCGCCTAGATTAGTTCGTCCCGAACTAAGTTCACTGATCCTCTGAGTTAACAAAAGTCGCCAGTCGGTCACGATGTACTACTTTCATCTTGGCGTTCGGTCTTCGCTGAATCCTATAGACAACGTCGTTAATTATTGTGAGAACCTTATTCCTTGTTCCCCACACATACATCCAAATTCCAACACCTACAGGATGATTCAAACAAATCAATCACCCAAATTCAAAAATACAAATCCTGATAAACGAATCAAATATTCGTTTATCATCCATACTCATATTTCCAGAACTTCCTAAAAACAAAACACCACAATTCATATCTTCGTATGAAAATAACCTCATGTTCCTACAAATCCTTATCTTTATCTCCATTCTTGCCAGATGTGTACATTCTAAAAATAGATATCACATTCCTTTTCTCCAGTACTCGACTCCAGTCGAAGTACATTTCGAAATTCTGCTTACATTTCGATGCATACGCGATACAAAATCCCGATAAGATTTTGTATAAAAGGGTGATGAAATTCGTATTCGAGGATCATTCGAGGATCATCTGTATCTGAGCACAGTCGACTTCTCTAGCATCATCATCGTTGTATCTGCATCTGTATCTGAGCACAGTTGTGAAAGTGTAATTCAAAGGGCCGTACATGCTGTGCAGTAATGCACCAGCCCACGAATTCCTAATAAAGCGAATAAGAAGGGCTATCGACCTTCTTCGCAACCCCCCTAAAAAGACGGCAGCTATCTTAAATACCTCATCCAGCAGCTCGGAAAATATGACTTTAACACTGGATCAAAGACTCCAGCAGGCCCTGGATCACATCAAGGCCCAGGAGAAGCTTATCAAAGTCTTAACCAAAAGAATCGACGAATTGGAAAGCGGCTCTGCAAATATTCCTGAAATGTCGGACGAGTCTGACATGGAGGAGCAACCGTCTCATCTATCAGCGCCAGCTGCCAAGCCAACACTAAAAATGTCCAGTATCCAAAAAATGTCTGGAAGTCAACACCAACCGAAACCCCAAATAAATAACGCCGCATCCAATGGAAGAGTTCCAAAGAACGAGAGGCCCCCACAAATCAACATCAAAAAGGTTAATAACATCAAACAAGTTATTCGGCTTCTGGAGAGCGCCCTGGGGCACCGGAATTTTACCACCAGATCGAGAGGTGACAACGTGTCCGTAACACTCTCCTCTTTAAAAGACCACGCGCTAGCTGAAAAAGCGCTTATCTCAAATAAATTGGAGTTCTTCACCTTCCTCAGGGCAGATCTCAAGCCGAAAACGTTTATAATACGGCACATCGACCCTGCTTGGACTAATGAAGAAATAAGCGCTGAATTGTCTAGACTAAGTCCTGACTTGAAAATATCCAAAGTCGACTACTATCAAACTCCTCACATGAGGGTGAGCAACATATTCAACCTACGGATCATCCAATTGGCACCAACCGAAGACACTAACAAACTAAAACAGATTAAATATCTCTTCACCCACAAAATTCATATAGAGGTACCTCACAAGCAGGAGCTACTCCACTGCAAGCGGTGCCAGCTATCAGGCCATCTCTCATCTTCGTGTCACCTACCAAGACGATGCGTAAAATGCGCGCAGGAACATGAGCCTAACCAGTGTAAAGTAAAAGCACCGGGGGAGGTCCCAGAACGAATACACACGGAAAACTCTGATGGCTCCATCTCCATGAAGGAACTATCAGTCGAATGCTGCAACTGTGGTGGACCGCATCCTGCCAACTACACAAAATGTCCGCACAAGCTCCTTTTGCTTAAGCAGAGAGTGCCATCATCTAAAACCAATACTGGCCAACTAACGCAGCCAACAGCAGCAGGTACTACAGCGAAGACTAATCAAACAATCTACGCGAAAATTGCCAGAGGGAATAAGGCACCCACATCACCGCCAGGAATGAACCTAGGACTCGACATCATGGGGTACATCCGAGAGTTGCATGCTCTCTTACCGACGCTAAATGGATTAAGTAACTTCGAAAAAAAAGGTCAGATACTTTCTCTTATAACCTGACATATGTTATCCCAAAATGCCTAAGTTAAGTGTAGTTGCCCTCAATGTAGATTCCATTTCGTCAAACATACGGAGGCATCACCTCCGACTGCTAGTGAAGGAGTTTTCTCCAGACGTCCTCCTTCTTTGTGAAACTTGGCTCAAACCCAACTCTCGCATTTCTATTCCTAATTACCAACTTGTTTCAACTCCTCGAATTGACGGTGCAAAAGGAGGTACCGGTATCCTTATTCATCAAAAATTCCAATTCAGTGAAGTCAAATTTAGCAACATCTCCTGTGTCGAATACACTGCTGTTAAACTGCTTTGTGACAACAATAAAGTCTTGGTTCTAGTAGCCATCTATTTACAACCCAAGAGGTACCCTAACTTCCCATCTTCAGACTTCGATGAAATATTCCGTCAATCCCACCCCCACTCATTCATCATCGGAGGCGACTGGAATGCCCGTCATACCGCCTTCAACGACACCGCTTGCAATAAATTTGGCAAACAATTGCTTGCTTTCCTACCTCTCCACCCCTACGTCTATATAGACTCCCCTACGGAACCTACTCATTGCTCCAGCTCTACTCAATCAACTATAGACTTCTTCTTAAAATCTGCGATCCTACGCTCTGTATCTCCCCCTACTGTGTCGCACTTCTTCCCCTCTGACCATGCCTCCATCCACTCGGTAATTGACCTTGGTCCCTTAAATCCGCTTCAATCTCTCAACCCAGTCCATACTTTCTCCAGAACTAACTGGAGAAAGGTCAACAAAACCGTTGGCGATATGTTTCAAACGCTTCCCATCACAGATACAAATAACTTGGATCCTAACGAAATTGAAGAAGCAGCTAGTAAGATGGAAGGGATCTTACAGCAACCCTTGTATTCTAATACCCCTACAAGGATGCCACACTCCTTCGTAGGTAAACCACTTCCATATCTCACCCTCAAGCTCATCTCATTAAAAGAAAAGCTCCGCCGAAAACTATTTCGAAGATTTTGTCGCTTCCTGAAAGTACAGGTTCAATTATTGTCTACCCTCATTAACCAGCAGTTAAATGCTTTCGTTGATCAGAACTACATCTCCACTTTAAATAGTATCAGACCCGATCGTAATCTTTACAAAAACATAAATCGCCTTACAGGACGAAAAATACAAACCTCAATAGACAGACTAATTGGTCCTCGAAATAATACTCTGTACTCTGATTCTGAAATAGCAAACCATTTAGCGGAACACTTCCCCCAAGTGCATAGGCAAAATGATAGCCTAGGCAACTCCGGGTTTGAGGAAGTGGTCAACCGCTATACATCCCCTGAACTAATTTCCTCATTCACTCCCTTCATAACTGAATTTAATAATGACAATAGAGCATCTCAACCCACCGATACAAACTTCTTTTTACAACCACAGGAATTTAACCAAATGATATCTTCTCGTAGCAATAAAAACTCAACCGGCTTGGACAAAATTCCACATGTGCTTTTCAAAAACCTGAACCCTGCTAATCGACTATACATCATGACCCTGCTAAACCACATAATAAATGCTGGTCACATACCGGAGTCTTGGAAAACTGCCATAGTCATCCCCATTAAAAAATCAGGCTCATCCCTGATGGCGGCCAATTTTCGACCCATCTCACTACTTAATAATTTAAGCAAATTACTTGAATTAAAAATTCACCATTACCTACTCTCCTTCGCGGAAACAAACTCATTACTCCCTGATTTCCAATTCGGTTTTCGTGCTCAACACTCAACATGTCACGCTCTCCTCAAGTTTACTCACGACATCACTATGGCTCTTAACGACCAGTGCCCCACTGTGTGTATCTCCCTTGACATATCCAAGGCTTTCGACTGCGTGTGGGCTGGGGGTATTCTGTACAAACTACATTCCACGTATCGTCTCAACAATCACACTTCCAAGTTTCTCTACTCGTATTTATCGAACAGAAAATTCAAGGTCAAGATACACTCCACCTTCTCCCAGACGTACTCAATAACAGCAGGAGTTCCCCAAGGATCTATTCTGGGTCCCCTATTGTATCTACTATACACTGCGGATATTCCCCAACCTCTCTCGCCGGGTACTCATATCCTTAATTATGCAGATGATACTCTTGTTTACTCCAGCAGCAGGTTCGTATTAACCGCCAGGAATCGCATAAATGAATTTCTCGAAATTCTTTCTTCCTACTTCCTTAAATGGAAGGTCCGCTTAAACCTCAACAAGACCCAGTTGATTGTATTTAAAGGAAGAAACATTCACTGTACCAACAATACACTACGTAACCATTCAAAACTCCAAGTGAAGCTCTGCAATGCCCTCATTAAACCATCCAAATCACTAAAATATTTGGGAGTTACTTTTGAGAACAATCTCTCTTTCGCGACCCACATAAATAATGTCATCCGCAAAGCTGGGATCCAGCTGAACCTTTGTCGACAGGTAATGTGGAAACCTGAGGGGCTCTCTCATCATGTCAAACTTCTGTTATACAAACAAATTATCTCCCCCTCGCAAATGGAAAAACTTCGCATATTCGAAAGGAAGTGCTTCAGATTAATCACAGGGCTATTCAGACAACGAGACTCCTACAAATATATCAGCAGCCTCACGCTATACCATTCCGTCAGCCTAGAGAGACTGGATAGAAGGTTCCTCGAGTTATCAATAAGATTCTTTGAAAACCTGGCAGCCAATCCAAACCCTCTCATCAAATCCCTTAGCCTCAACAGCCACAATGCATCAAATCCCTATCTTCATGCACTCCATTTAAAAGCTCTCTTCTACGCAAAAAGATTAGTAAATGATGCGAACGAAATCATCTACCATAACAGGGTAACAGATCTTAACCACTTCAAATACTCAAACATTCAACCCTTTCCTCGGGTTCTTTCCTTTGTTACGTGCGGTTTCCGCCACCACCATCATTCGATAATTGGTAATTTTAATATAATTTGTTTTAAAATGGTATGATGGTAAGGTGGTGGAGGAGTTGCGCGATCCACAAGTGAGTTTTCGAACACGCCCCGATTCGGGTATGGATCGTGCAGCTTTTCGAGTTCGAATTCGGTTTTCGAAGTGGACGTGAATGGGGAGCGAAAGAGAGAACAGGTGAATGTTTATACGGTTGTTGATATACGGTTTTGCAATTCCGTTTTCGATTGGATTGAAAAAGAGCAGTAAAGAGGACGGCTGTTGTTGGTCCCGGTAGAGAATTCGCAGAGGAAAGAAAGAAAAGAAACCCGTGCCTTTTTTTGTTTTAAAATTAAAGAAAAGTAAAACTGGAAAATTAAGAAAGTAAAAGGAATGTTGTCAAAAAAAACACTAGATTCCCAAAAGTGTTAAAATTGTTTGAAGAATTTTAAATATACCTTATAATTACTTATGGTTCCCAGTGTCAGATTCTTTCAAATGATTCGGTTGCCAAAATTTACCCTTCATATAAATCCTAACTCAGATATGACCCGAGTGTGAACGTGCAAAAACAATCAACTATAATTTCTTGTACAGTGTCACGAACATCTATTTGCAATTAAATGCTGATCACTGACCTGGAGAGCTGTTTCTAAAATACCAAATTGTTTCAATGGTGCCCATGGAAATGGAGGAGTTTCAATATTTGATCTATGGATTCTAACTAAATCATTCATCATTGAAAGGACTAATCTGGCCGAGAGCGGGAACACTGTACATTCCTGACCATTCCCGACACAGGTAAAATAAATAAATTAGATTTAATTTTCTGTGGCAGAGACCAAAAAATACTGTCACACCTATAACGAGCAGTCGGTGGAGAGACCTCCCTCTGCCGCTCCCTTCCCTCCTTAGGTTATGTAAAGTATGAAATCACGACTTAAGCTTAAGACTAGGCTAAATTGTTCTACATGGCTAAATGTGAATTTATTTAACTACCTTAGATATAAGCTAGATTTAAGTAGTGGTAAGTAGTTTTAAGAATATTTATTCTATTTCCAGGAGTCCTACTAATAAATTGCATCTGGAATAAATCTCTTTAGACGTAAGACCTCAAATTAAATACAATTTGAAAAAATGTTCTAGACATTGTAAGTAAAATTGTCACAACTTAGTTAAGTTAGCTGTAAACTTATGTAACTAAACTTATAATGGTCAATAAAGACAGCGTTATATAAAAAAAAAAAAGTATTCGAGGATCAGTCTCGATTGGCGTCCGAACTGGTAGGACGCCAATAAACAAAATCAGTTACAATAAAAATAAAATAAGAATTAATTAAAATAAAAAGTATATTTTATTTGGCCTACCCGATTCCCAGGAACCAATTAAACGATCGGTAGCTGCTCTTCCCTCAAGGTTTGAGGAAGCACGGCGGCAACCGCAACGGGTCCCCTCAGGAGCTGCCTTAAAGAGATCCCTCGTCCTTTTCAGGACCAGACACGCTCCCTGAGAGAAGGACCACAACACGGTTCTTCCCAATGTTGCTGCAACTTCGGGGATCTTCCTCTCTGCCGATGAGGGTTATAAAGCCACACATTATCGCCTGCATTAAATCCGGATGCGTTGGCTCGAACGTCGTACCTTGTTTTCATCCTGTACTTGATAGCTTGATTTGCGTTCGAACCAAATGATGAATCTCATCGAGGCGATTTCTCCAGTCGGCTACGTAGTCTTCAGTCTTATCTATGGCGTCTGGAGGTATTCCGAATCGCAGATCAGCTGGTTATCGTATCTCTCGTCCAAATATAATTCTTGCTGGAGAATGGCCTGTCGTATCGTCATAAGCCGATCTATAACTCATGAGAAAGGTTTGTACATATTTGTCCCAATCTCGTTGGTGATCGGTAACGACCTTCGATAAATGCTCTTTTATTGTTCGATTGAACCTTTCGACCATTCCGTCTGACTGCGGATGTAGGGGTGTGGTCCTGGTTTTCCTTACGCCCAGTGCCGCAGAGATGCCTTGAAATATCTGTGATTCGAAGTATCGGCCTTGATCGGAATGAAGCTCACGAAAGGGGCACCCACGTTGTACTGCTTCATAGCGCTCCTTGGTTTTGCTGTTGGTCCTTTGGTCGCAGTGCGAGTTGTGCACTTCCTACACCAAGACTCGACGTCATCTCTCATGTGAAGCCAGTAGAATCGAGATCGTAATTTTGAAAGTGTCTTATTAACTCCCAGATGTCCACCGGAGGCCCCATCGTGCATTTCTGTTAGTACATCCTTCACCTTTGATGGTGGGACTAGAATCTGCATTCGATGGGATTTTCCCCCCGCGGCTTCCAATTTACGCTTTAGAATTCCATCTTCCACCAGCAAGAAATTCCATTGTGCCCAATATGCCTTAAATATTCCACTCTTGTCGGAAATATTGTTCCAAGTTGGCCGCTCGTTCTTTTCTTTGTGTTCCAGGTTTAGCGACATATCTTCATCCTGAAGTTGAGCTGCGCGTATAGCATCACCCGTCCACCCATATAGTACTTCTACTTGCATATTTCGAAGGTCGTACGCCTCTTCTTTTGTTCCCGCTCTATGACAATGTTTACAATCTGGCTTACATGGTCTTCTTGATAGAGCATCAGAGTTATTACGCACCTTCCCTTGACGGTGGGAAATTTGGAAATCGTACGTTTGAAGTCGTTGAATCCATCGAGCTATTTGTCCTTCCGGATTCTTAAAATTTAACAACCACTTCAGGGCGGCATGATCCGTCCGAAGGTGGAATCGATGTCCGTAGAGGTATTTATGGAAATTCTTAACGGCTTCTACGACAGCTTGCAGTTCCTTTCTTGTTGTGCCGTAATTTCTCTCTGGCTTAGATAGAACTCGACTATAATATGCGACAACTCTCTCTTTACCATCGACTTCCTGTGACAATACTGCTCCGATTCCTGTGTTACTTCCATCAGTATCCAATATAAATGGGTGATCCGATCTTGGGAATGCCAATGTTGGAGTGTTACATAACTCGACCTTCAATGTGTTGAATGCTGCCTCACACCCTTCTGTCCAATTGAATTTCTTATCTTTACCTGTTAGTTCGTATAGGGTTTTAGCCACGTTGGCGAAACCTTTAACAAACCGTCGGTAATATGTGGCTAATCCCATAAAGCTTCTTAACTGTTGCTTATCTTCTGGAGTAGGCCACTCTGGGACAGCTGCTATCTTATCAGGATCCGTTTGAACTCCTGCAGATGAAGCGATGTGTCCCAGGAATTTTACTCTCCTTTGGAAGAGTTCACATTTCTTCGAATTGAGCTTTAAGTTGGCCTGTCTTAGTCGTTCGAAGACGGAGTGCAGATTATTGATGTGTTCTGGTAAATTCCTTCCAACAACGATGATATCATCCAAGTACACAAGACACGTCTACCATGTAAGTCCCCGTAGAACACTTTCCATTAATCGTTCAAACGTTGCTAAAGCATTACACAATCCAAAAGGCATCACGTTGAATTGATAAAGTCCGTTTCCAGTAGTAAACGCTGTCTTCTCCTTGTCCTCCTCCTTCACTCCACTTGCCAGTAACCGCTTTTTAGGTCCAATGTTGAATACCACTGACCTCCAGAAAGGGTATCTAGTGTGTCGTCGATTCGAGGAAGTGGGTAACTGTCTTTCTTCGTAACGTCGTTTAACCCCCGGTAGTCGACACAAAATCTAGTTGTCCCAGCCTTCTTCTTGACGAGCACTACCGGCGAAGCCCATGGGCTCGATGATTTCTCGATGACTCCTTGCTCTTCCATCTCTCGAATCATGTTGCTGACTTCTGATTGTTTGGCCAACGGTAGTCGACGAGGTGGCTGCCTTATAGGTCTTGACTCACCCGTCTGAATGCGATGTTTAACTATACCGGTGCGTCCGAATTTATCATTTCCTGTCACAGAAATATCAGAAAAATCGTTCAGGAGTGATTTAGCGCTTGCCTTTTCTCTGTCTGTTAATCCGATTTTCTGGGGCATCAGCCTACTAACCACAGAGGATGTACTAGAGGGCTGTTGAATTGAATGGCCTCTCCCCTTGTCTGAAGTGAGCTTATCATTGGTACGGGTGCACATTGTGCGATTACCTCTCGTTTTCTTATTACGACCGGCTCCTTTGTCGCATTTAGTACTCTGACAGGTACAATGTGCTTTTTCGCATCGATAAGGAATTTCCCAACAAGGATGTTCCCCTTACGCTGATTTTGTACAGCTTCGGTGATGTAGAATCTATTGTCACCGGGATCACTCTCGAGACTGCTCCAAATTACCGAGTCTGAACAAGCTGGGATCTCATCCTCCTCACGCACATAACATTTCAGTCTTCGCAATTTTTCGTCCTGCAGTGTAATGGCAACCTCTAAGTTATCGCAGTGTTCTTTGCCCGATATCTAGAACAACTTGATGCTCCCTCATGAAATCCATTCCAAGAATGCATTAGTCCGTAATATCGGAAACCAAAAATTGGTGGGAGATGGAAATAGTGCCCAACACTATTATGCTCTCGACTTCTTCGTAGACTGTAGAGCATTCTCCTGTGGCAGTCCTCAAAGCGTATCTTCTATTTTTATTAAGGGCTATTTTGCCCGCGACATCTGGCCGAATTATGGATCTCGTTGCTCCAGTGTCGATTGTCACTTTCGTTGTCCTTGCATTAACGATCGTAGTTATAACCAAACTTTGGTTATCCCGTTGGAGTTGTGATACAGTTACGATGCTGGGGCTGCAAATCCACCAGGCGACTTTCGCCCCGTAAAGTCAGCCCTTACAAGTTTCCCGAGCTATTGGCCTCAGGTTGGTCCGCTGATAGTCTCCTCTTATGATTAGCGCATGAACAACAATTCTCATTTGATGTTTCATTCATTCGTCGACGTTTCGTACAGTCAACAGAGATGTGGCCGACTTCGCCGCATGTCCAACACTTCATATCAGGTCTCAGGGTTCTCCGTTGTACATGCCCGATTCTTTGGCAGGAACATTTCTGGACGGACGTTTCTCGGACTCTATATGTTCTCCTGGTAGCCAGTTTAGCAGATTCATATGCCAATGCGAACGCCAGTATTTCATTAGTCGTCTTCTTTCCAGCCAAACGAACTGCCTCTTGCAAGTCCCGATCTTGGAGCGTGTTTATAAACACATCCATTGCTACCTCGTTCTGAAATTCCTTAGTCATATTTGAATAAAACAAGTTTGCCAATCGCTCAATGTCTGCCTGCGACTGTTGAAGATTTTCTCCAGGTTTCTGCGTTCTGCTCCGGTGTTGCATGCGGCAGACCTGCTGCATGTGGTTGTCTCCATACCTAGCTTCAAGGCTGTCTCTTACCGCTTGGAACTCTGTTTACTTTTCTGCTGGTATGGTTTGTAGCAATTCTGCAGCCGCCCCGCGGAGTGACAAGATTAGTGATGTTGACTTTTGCTCATCCGACCACTTATTATAGTTGGCCGCTGCGTCAAACTGACGTATAAATACGGAGAAGGGTCCCGTTCCATCGAAGGTTGGCGGCTGCATCCTTGTATCTTTGTAGTCATGTTGATTGCTAGGCGATGTCTTATTTCTCTCAACACACTCAAGTCCCTTCTCGATTCGAGTTATTTCATCGATGACTTTCTTAAATTCAGCTTCGTTTTTTAGACCCATTTCTTCCTTAAAGTGTTGAAAATTACATTTCATCCACTGCGTTTGGGCTTCCAATCTGGCATTCAGATCTACAGCTTGTGCGTCAAATTTTGAATTTTCGGCATCCAACTTTGCATTAACATCTACAGCTTGCGCGTCCAATTTTGAGTTAATATTTGTAGCTTGCGCGTCGAATCGTCATCATTATCCTGAACATCTCCGAAATGTCCGAACACGAACTCTTCTCCGTTACATTGCCGCCATCTTGACTCGCTGTTTCGTCTCCATCTGGACAGTCTGACCCAATCGTAAAAACATATGTGTCGACATCAATACCCTCTTCCTCCATTGCTGCTTGCAGACGCTGTCGAAGAATTTGCTTCTGTCTTCTGCTATCCAACTCAGGAACGTGAAGATCCTCCAAATGTCAATCTGAGATCGTCATAATACACTTTCACAGACTTATTTACTTCACCAATAATGAATCCCACTTCTGACACCAATTGTAGCGAGCTTAGGGTTCGCTGGATTAATTATTTTTAATAAATAAGAGCCGTTACATCGATTTTGAATTAATGTAACACTTTATTAGTCCATCAATAACAACCGTTACTTTTACCGTACACGTACGATTTCTTGACTTATCGCGCCTTCTTACTTCTTACTACTCGATCTGTGTGCGACGTATTTATACCGTTTCCTCATTCTGATTCGGCGTTTCGTTTCCGTCCGTTCCGTAGCCTCGAATTTTCTACTGTCCATAGTCTCCAGTTTTCCTGTACTTTCTAGAATATTCTTGTACTTTGTTTTGGACTTTCTAGAATATTCTTGTACTGATTGTCATATGCGTCACAATATTTAGCCTGGAGTTGGGCTCTCCGACGCGCACGCACTGATTAATGTATATCACAGGAAAATATTTGGAAAGGTGGATCCGTCAAGCAACGTCAAGATAATACTTAGAGAAAACGGATAGGCAGGATACGTTCTGGACATGTTGCAATGGTAGTATCAGAAGTCTAAAAAGATGTAGAAATAGAATTGAAAATTTCGACGAATATGTGCCTTGTAAATTAGGGATGAAATGATGTGTAGAGTGTCCAAAAAGTTCTGCCAAGACCCATATCTATGTAATAGGTGTGCAAGTAGAAACTCGCCTTTTTTGTCAAATTCAGATTTATTGGAAAATATTCTTATACAACGATTATTCGCCATTGCTCTCTATAGTCTTTTATCGGGTAGATGCTGAATATCTTCGCAGAAGAAACTTGGTGGTTTCAAAGCAAAGTCAGTTTCGCAAATCTTAAACTTTCGTCAATCGTTGATTTTCCAAATAAGTCGCCATCGATCAGAATAAGTGGCGATCAGAAGAAGCCAAGTTTAGAGAATACGCCGCATGTTGGGCAACTTTCCAGCCTAAGGAGATGATTCATTCCTGGGTTGGTTTTGCTCTATGTGTATTGTCGTTACCGGGCAATGCAGTAGTCTCATAGGACGCTGGTGCGCGAGGAGAAATTTAAAGAGCTCAGAAGATCTGAGAAAAGACTTCACAGACAAAAGAAAAGTGCCTGGGAAAAAAACCTTATCTGTGAGATAGAGAAAAGTAGAGAGTGAGGTCCGCGCCAGGCGCGGAAGTTCTACTAAATAATCTGCAGTATGAGGCGGTACACAACACGCTGCATTTACTGCAAAGATAAAGAGGGTAATCTGATCACAGATACTGAAGGCATTCTGGAGCGATGGGAAGTGCACTTCAATAAATCGCTAAAATGGTCAGCTCACAGAAGAATTGGAGGCTGCAGCAATGCAAAATCAAGACCAAAGGTTGCCGTCACCAAGCATTGATGAAACATTAAAAGCCATAAGACAGCTTAAATCAAATAAAGCCCTCGGAGCTGATGGCATACCAGCTGAGCTGATCAAACAGGAAAAAACTGAAATAAAAATTGTTGGTAAATGAGCATTTTTTGTCGCGTATTATTTTGCATACCCTCTGCATCTCTTCTGTCGACAATGCTGGGATGGTCTCGGTGCTGGGCTTGTTATATATAAAAAATGTAATTAAATTAGATGTAAGAGGCGTACGCACTGTTTCGCTGTGGTGGCTGTAGTTGTTTATCTGTACGCAGCTAATCTTGTTTGCGGGGGGGCGTTGGGTTCTTGAACCCACGGTTGGTTGTTGTACGGCTCTGTTTGTAGTACCTATAGTTTCTGTATATTAACACCGTAAGCGTACACTACGGCACTGTTTTTCTATATACGACGAAGTATTCAATCTTTTCGTTTGTTTTAATTTTTATTCCGATTAATTAATATTACAAGTGCTTTTCTTTGGATTGTAGCGACGACCAGGATTTTATTTTTTTATTTTCTACTTTTTTGTTTTTATTTTCAACGCCTACTTTTTATTTTATTTATTATTTATTATTATTATTATTATTTATTTTTAATTTGTTATCATTTGTTATAGTTATGTGAGGAGAGAGAGCGCGTTTAGAGATCATGACCACGTTCCACATACCAGGGTCGTGTTGGGTTTCCGAGGAAACAGATGCTCTACTATTGACCGCAGCATGCTGGGACAAATTATGTATGGGGTTTTATGTCCGTGTAATACCACATGGGGAACCAACCCACAATGCCAACCAATCTTGACCGCTAACAGCGCGTCACCTTACCTTAGCCTGTAACCCAACTCCCCATGCAAAATCCGCAATAGCATACATTCCTAACTTTGCAATAACCCCACTCCAAAACCGACAATAGAATCCAATTCAACAGAATATCTTCTAAATCATCGCCGCATTCATTTTCCCAAAATTGCTTCGGTCAATTCTTTACTGAATTCATATTCCCTCCTTGCGACCAAACAATCTCAATTTCCCCGGAAATTCATAAGCTGTAATAAAATGCATATTCCAACCTACAATGGAATACCAATCATCTTCCTCAATTACATCACCCCACATACATTTTCCCACAATTGCTTCGGTCAATTCTCTACTTAAGTTATATTCTTTCCTTGCGAGCAAGCAATCTTAATTTCCCCGAAATTCATATGCTGTAATGAAACGCATATTCAAATCCATAACGGAATATTAACCATCACCACCAACTATACCGAGCCGTTTCCCCGAAATTACTTCGGGTAATATCTTATCTAAACGATATTCCTTGCTTGCACCCAAGCAATTCCAACTTCCCCCGAAAATTCATGCCCATACTTGCTCGCGTTCCCAAAGCCAATTTCCCGGTACACACAACCAACGAATCCAACTCAGCTTATACGGCGAGGATTCGCTGGAACTGAATTCCTATGCAAGCATAACAATTCTACTCGAAATTCCTCGTAAGTGGCAGCGAGTCTATTTTTGCTATGACTCAACCGCCACGACGCGATGAATGGATTCTTTCCATTCATAAGTCAGTAACAATCCAACCACCGTCGGGATAGGTCACTTCCATTGTCTAGCAGTCGGGCGCCGTGGAGTGGCAACGAGTCGGAGTCCTTAAGCAATTCGTGTCCCAGCCTATAAGAAACAATAGGCCGACATACATTAAAGAAAGAAAAATGTAATAACAATATTTAGACAACTGCCAATTGTGAATACAAGTTGTGGTTCCTAAATCCGGTGATATTCATTAGTGCCTAAGAAATTGTAGTTTTAGTGGCCGACATATGTTAAGGAGAGAAGAATATAATAAAAATATCTAAACGAATACCAATTGTGAATACAAGTTTTAGTCCTTAATTCCGGGTAACACCCATTGTACAGAGTCCTTCCCCTTCACCCATTGGCAAATTAGAACTTCAGACATAACGAATATTTATGCTATTTTAAATAAAAAAACGTTTATACACAACAACACCGTAGTGTTTCATTTGGTTTTTTGTTTGGAAATTCCGCGACCATTCGCTGTTCCCGTGACTTCCGCCGGTGGGTGACAGTGAACCCGTGCCCCTGTAGGCGCAATAACTTAAACCCACACTACCATAACTGGCGCAAGGTCAATAACCTTGCCCTGAAAAAAAATTATTGTGGAAAGTTTAACAAGCCTCAGGACTTGCTAAATAAGGCCAAGACCGGATCCCGGTTGTGGTGCTGATGATGATGATGATGATGAGTACTATCATAATCATTCTGTAGGTGGTGCCTCGGGGTTTCATGTCCACCTCTATGCAGATGTTTCTGAAGCATCACGCTTTCTATTTTTTTTAAAGCCGTCTTCAGGAACGACCTTGATTTTTTAAGTTATGAAGGCGTTCTTGGAGGAAGAGCTGCCTCTTGATCTCTTGATCTTAATGCGGGATTGTAAACACTGTGCTATTAGTCCTTAATTTCTTTTGTCTGCACAGTATTCTTCTATCTGTGTGTATTCGTCTAGGCATTTCTGCTTCACACGCTGTGTTCACCCCCTTTATTAACTGGTGGACCTGGGTTGGAGGGCTTCACAACGACTTCAAATGGATCTTTGTCAAACGCTGTATCCTTCCATTTAGGACTTCTTTGTACGTTGAGGTGGTTCTTGTTTCTTCCGCCAAGTTTCACTTTTTTAGGTTAATTGTCACTGTGGTATGATTTTCACTGAGCTGCAATTTAGATGTTCTTATGAGTCGGTTGGAAATGAAGATGATGTCTATTAGTGACCCCATTCCCCCTTTGCAATATGTGTTCTTCTTGTCAGTGTCATATGCTCCCCCCTCAGTCGCTCATGAATTAAAGTCACTGGCTAAGACAACCGACTTTTTGCTTCTCGCATCTACCATGAGTTTGTCTAGCCTACTTTGGTATTCATTTCTGGTCCAGGTAGGCCCAGGTGTAGGAATTAGTTCCATTAATTGTAGCCTTATGAGGACTCTCTGTTGGTCACCGATGTTTTGAAAGCCATGTTTTCTGTACATATATGTGGGTGCTTGCCTGGTCTCACCACTGATCAAAATCCCCTTTTGTGCCCATGAGTTATGATTTTAGGTTTTCGTCGAAACAAAAATTACAACATAAAAGAATAACGGCCAAAACATTTGTGTTTAACTTTATTTTGTTTACTTTATTTAGTTTTAACTTACAGTGTTTGTATTTTTCTTGTTTGCTTTAATTAAACTTAACTACTTATGTCACGCTCTATTTTGTTTACATTATTTATTTTCTTTTTCTTTTTATCTTTTGTCTATGACTTTTCTTTATGTCTCTTTTCTTTTCACATAGAATATTCACTAAATCTTTCTTCAGAACGTTAATTTACTTCGGACCGCACTAGCATCGAAACTCAACTATCGATTGTCAGAAAACTATAAATAAACGACTCTACTTTCGGACTCTTCCGGTCCATTCACTCAACTCTCGACTCTCCACTCGACTTCCTGACCAACCACCGACTACCTTCCTATCTTGTTCGTACTTCATTACCTTACCTCGGGATCAACACCTCCCGATTACGACAATGCAATTTTATTCCGCAGTGACCTAATTTCCGCATTTTAACTTCAATTCGCAATTGCTCTGTACTGCGGCGTCAGCCGATATTTCTTCATCGATTTGAGCCACAGTTCGACATCCGCAATTGCGAACTGACCTAGTTAATTCTTGTGCAATTGTCGTGGTTTATTGATTGCACCGAAATGTGCATTTAAGTATTTTTTTTTCTTTTGATTTATTGGTCATGACGAAATGGACAATTGATTACTTTTTGTGGTTAAATGGTTACGCCGAAATGTGCAATTAATTACATTGTCGTTCTGGTGGTTATTCGAGTTTAGAATTGGATAGCGTTTTTGATCTCAGTGCATCAATGACCTCATGTACCTCATCTTTGTCTATGACGTTGTGGGGAGGAAGTAATGTGCCCAACACATTCGATTCACTTCCTCCTCCATCATAAATTAATTCAATTCAATTCAATTAATCATAAATTAATTAATTGGCCCGTCGTCGCAACAAGAGAAACACAAAAGTTCCGCGGAAAACGCTCGGAAACTACAACACAACGTCCACAAACAGGAAAGGTAAAAGGAAACATTGGTCACTGTTATTAGTGGAAGGTTTTTTATTTTTAATTAATCTTAAACAAACACTGAAGGACAATCATTTTAATTACACACGAACGGTTAACACAAAGGCAAAGTACAATCGGTAAAATAATTGAAACTTGTGTATTTAATTAAGGAGAAAATTCGTACTGACTCGTGGGGACAACGACACAAACGATTATTACATTATCGCTTCCCTGTGCGCACCAGGGTAGCGATGGAGCCTCGACCCACTCGGATCGAAAGATGGTAAAGGACTCAGCGATCGTCATCTCATGCAGAGATGATTTCGCTAAAAAGGGAAATTTAAGTAAAAAGGAAGAGAGAGAAAAACTTTTCTCTTAAGGGTGTGAATATATTCTTGCCCAGGATATGTTTTATCTACCACGAGTGTAACGTAGAGTCTCTCTTGTGGGAACAAGAAAACCGGATCTCGTAGTTGAGATCATGGTTGTGTGTGTATGTGGACGTTCAGATCCGATGTTGTTGCACGTGTTCGAAAGCAGTGGAACAACGAGAAAGGCAGTCGGCGAGAACAAAGGGAAATGCGACCAAATGGTTCGCTCCGTAATGAGGGTCATGTTTATGCAACGTCGCTATGACGGACGTTGGTAAAAAGGTGTTAATGGGATACAATACTTTATACAGTGGAAATTGTATATCGTATCTTGGGTTAATTGCCGATACGCATCCCTTGCTTGCATTTAGGTATGCCAAGCAATTAGTGGTGGCGACGAAAGAAATGCATCATTGTTTGTCTATTGAATCGCTAGTGTTGCAGCTGTAAAAACAAGCTGACGACAGAGTACTTTAACTCAGACAAAGGGTATCGAATGTTTGGTATTTATGGTGCATACGCACATTAAGGATCAATTTTAGGAACTTCAGATAATGCTTGAAAGCATTACATGTCCTTGGAAAAGGAAATGTTTTCTGGGGCAAATGCAAATGCATTGGCGGGAAACAATGGGAGTTATGGAATTCCTGAAAAGGTGATGAAGAATTCTTACAGAAAATTGTATGCGAAGAGATGCATGAAGGTAAGTTTTCTTTACAGGGACTTAAAGATCATAGATTTGATCTCTTAAATGCGTGCAGCATTTTTAGGTGCCGAATGCGAATGCATTAGCGAGGACTTGAGCGTCTTGGGTGATGATTATTGGGGTTTTTCACGAAGGTAAACCGTGGGATTTGGCGGAACCGGCACAACGTCACTGGCACATTTAACACGTGTTAGTGTAAAAAAAAGTTGCTATGAAAAGCTTTATAAGGTTTACTGATCAGTGTCACGTCGGCTTTCTCTCCTTTGGCCATTTTTGTCAGGACATCCTGGGCCGTATCCCAATAATTTGTTTTTAGGTTTAATCGTCACCTTAGTACCGACCAACTCTTGTGACAGCTGGGCGATTTACCTCTTCGTTTCTTTGCAGACATCCACCTCGTACTATAATCCACGCATTCGAGACTACTGATGTTTGAAGGACGTAACAGAGGTGAGAAAAAAAGCAGGTGCAATGGAGATGAATGGGCAAGTTGATTTTTGTTAAGGAGAAGCGAATAAAGTGAAAATATGTTATTGTAGATATAGCGTGACAACACAGCATAACATGAGTTAAAATTGTATTCAATATATTTAATAATTCGTACAAACAAACATTTTATATTTATCTTGAAAATTATCTAATTCCACTATCCGAACAGTACACCTGGAATCGTGGAAGGCCTCCGGATCCACCTAGTCACCCGGCGGCTCGGGAAGCACCTCTGGCCGTGCTCGGGGCACTCAATATGAATCAACTTTTGTACAATTTTTATTTCTTACTTTTCACAACTTTAACTTTTTACTTTTGCAATTTTTCAATTTTTCAAAAACGGGACGTTGCAGTTCCTTTTTTTCTAACTGTTCACACTCACTCCATGATCATCTTTTTTTTTAACGGAACCAAACTT
This sequence comes from Microdon myrmicae, assembly GCA_963931805.1. Taxonomy (NCBI): domain Eukaryota; kingdom Metazoa; phylum Arthropoda; class Insecta; order Diptera; family Syrphidae; genus Microdon; species Microdon myrmicae. The sequence goes on from OZ007497.1 coordinate 89,895,976, forward strand.
TCTGTTCTTTTTTTCCTGCTATATACACTAAAAACCTTTCTCTCTCTCTCTATCTCCATCCACTCCGAAACGGATCCAGCTTCCACACGATCCACAATCGAACAAAAGTATGTTCGTACACTCAACATGTGGATCGTGTGTTTTTTACCATCTACTATTATACCATATTTAAAACTAAACAAACGATGGGGATGGCGGAAGCCACACGTAACACAGGTCTAGTTTTTATTTTTTTTTTCAAGAACTTAAGAGATATTGAAAATCACTAAGATCTTCTAGGCCTAATAACCTTGCCCAGAAAAACAAATTATTATGGACAATTTAACAAGTCTCGGATCCGCTTGTAGTGCCGATGATGATGATGAAGATCTTCTAGATCCAACACCTCATTCCATTTCATTTTTAGGTTTTTTTAAATTTTTTGTTATCTTCAAAAAATGCTTAATTCTACCTTAATTATCTTATATTATAACTTACTGGTCCTTCGCAGATGCTCTAAGGTAACATTACATAACTATTGTATAATTTGCCTTTCGGCGACAGAACTTTGTTTGTGGCTGTACTTATGATTATTTGAATGACAAAGAAAAATTTGGAAACATTTTTGTGTCGAATTTTTTTTGTTGTTTTTTTTCTTAAAATTTAACCTACACACATTTTTTTAATTTTTTTTTATTTTAAATAATTTAACTTAACTTAACTTAACTTCTTATACTACCCTAATTCTAGAAAAATAGATCCAACGCCTTCCTTGCCGCATGTGCGGTCCCTCAAGGTAGCCACTTGGGTCCTTTCCTATTTATACTTTCCACTAATGACCTCGATAAGGTCATTAAGACTTCCAGCTTGTCGCTGATGATACCAAGTTATACAAGCTTATGGCGGTTCTTTAATGCATTCCCAAAGAACCACCCATCCTCTTTAAATTAACCACCTTCCTCTTCCCATACAAAGCCATGGTACTTACCCGCAATTAGGGGCAGCGTAGGCTCCCCTGCTGCATCATACCTGAAAGGAAAACCTACCCGACGGCATACATACATTCTGATCTTTCCTGGTTCATACTCCATGAACCAGTTCATCTCCTATCGGCTCAGCTTGTCTTCAATTACCGATAAACAAACGCTGGCCAGCGTGTTGCGGACACAGCTGCAATCGATATACCTACTTAATCGTATATCTTATCCTACCCTAAGGTCCACTTTAATGCGACCAATTCACTAACCATTACCCAGCCATACATTTGATTTGAGCATGAACGTGATCGTTTATTTACTCACGTTCATGTCCCATGAAGACCCATCATCCAACCCGAACAAACAATCCATAGCCACCGTCGTCGAGTTTTCTATGGACTTAACGTCCAGGACCAATTTCCCCCATTCTGATTTAGAGCCATTTGGCTAAAGTAAACAGATTCCCAATCTCTGGTCGAGCTGTTAACACCAGTAGATATTGCCTACATCGGTATTTCCCCGAAATCTGAAGCAAATCCAATGACGTCCCCTTTGTAACATAGGCACATCATGTACATTATGCATGCCACCATTTGACCTGTGAAATCGCGTTTTTGTTTACTTTGAAAGAAAAATCTATTTCGTTCCCTGGCATACATCATCAACGATGTATGGGTACATCGCCGCAGCCCCTGATGATCGTGCATTTGTGTAATCAGGTGTCCGCCGATCATCGTTTTCATCGCATGGCATCGAACCTGCCCTACACAGCAATGGGAAATTTACATATATACCCTTTTTACGCGAACACCATTGGCTACAGTCAAGTGAATCCGTTTTGCTCCTCCTCTATCGATGCAATTCACCACCATTGAATCTGATGGATGTGAGTTACATCGAGGAGTCAGATTTCGTCCCCTTTAGTGTACACACGCTCTATACGAGTCGTGTTAGGATCGGTAAAGTAAAGTGTATACGATGTCGAGTTCGTAATTAAGTACCGCTTTGTGTCTTGTGCGTGTTTCTATTGTGATGCCGAGTTAGTAATTGAGTATCGTCTTGAATTTTTTTGCAAGCCACTAAATATAACTTCATATCCGTTGTGAACGTGTTAAATAAGCTAAACACAGCCTCCACCTTATTAACGCTAATATCTACCGCTAGTTCTAATAAAAAGAACGTTTTATTTTAAAAAGACACTGTGCTAAGGAGTTACAAATCATCAAGTGGACATTAATAAAAAGACCTTTTATAAATAGAATAAACCAACTTGTTTAATTCCATCAACTTTCGAGAGGGTGTTCAGTGTTTTGTTCTAACATCAGTGGGTTTTTTTATGGAACCCGCATCCTTGCTGGTGCTGTGGCGGTTCCTTCGAACGCCACTAACCAATCTTCCAATAAACCTAGGTAAAAACCCCTAAATAGGGCATACATCAAAAGAGAAACAAGTACCGTGGCAGTTCCGTTGAACGCCACTACTTACCTTACATGTACAAAGGGTAACAGTTTCCTGAAATACATTAAAAGGCCTGTACTTACCTCCTGTACTGTACCTGCAAAATACAAGAAAACCCTGTGAAACATTAAGTCGCGCTGAAGTGAAATTACAGCGGCATCAATCGCTATATTCTTCAAGGCAATTTGGTTTATCAACCAACCAACAATATTGCCTGTGCAAATATGTACACGATATTCCTTAGCATGCCAGCTGCACACTAGCAGAAAAAGGTATTTTGCCTTAGCAAGCGTGCCCACATCGAACGACCAATACATGAGGGCATCCGGCTGGCGCCCCAGCAATCGAATTCACAAATGGAAAATTACCATCAGAGTTCGATTGCAAGCATATACAGCGAAATGTACACGATCAGCAACAATGCTTTACGTAGCCACTGATCGTGTAAACATTGCAACCCTTTTGCCATTGATATACTCGCACCTGCTGCAAACTTTTAAAGGGGACTTATGCAATGTTTGCATACTTGCGGACGCACACGATGAGCAGCGAAAGCAATCATCGTGTGTATATTTCCACCCCCTTTTTGAGTAGCATCTAAGCAAAAGAGAATACCAAATATGGTTATCGAAGCGATGATGGGATTTTGGTATCCTATCGCTTCGACGAAATAATTTAATCTCGGTTCAGATTCCGTGAGGGCAAGTCGCGCCCTCACGTTAATTTACATCCCTCTTGGGCTGACCCAAGGGATCAGTGAAGTCTGATTTTGTCGTTGGAATGGCGCGTGTGTTGAGCGAAAATAATATATTACTCCGCCCTTTGATTTGCAAGTTCATTTAACTTTAACCGTAGAAAGACAAGAACTGTCACCAACAATTTAATGTGCAAGTTTATTTAACTTTAATCGTAGAAAGACAAGAAGTGTCACCAACAATTTAATTTGCAAGTTTAGTTAACTTTAATAGTGTAAGACATCTGTGTGTACGTTTTATGTTTAATCATCATTAATGACAATAAAGAGGAGCCTTTTAATTGGGACCGTGTGTTACATCTTCTTCCCGTTTATTGTTGACTACGAGTGGCGTGGTTTTGTGACCAATTGATCGTGACCTGGAAAGTAAGGACATTTCCGTTCACCAGTGCCTTCGCCGGTACATAATAAAGACAGTGGGATCGAAGTGAACCCTGTGCCGTGCGCGGCACTCCTACTTTTACCCCATAGTGCCATCGTAAAAACCACCTACAAGCTCATCGAGTCACCTCTTGATTCTGCACTGCTGCAATCAGACCTTGACAGCTTCTCGACTTAGTGTGACAAAAATGGCGTTGTACTTAACATCGCCAAATATCAATCAATAACCTTTTCCCGTGAGGGTATTCACTCATCCTAACGTTCCTATACCCTATATAACGAATTCTTGACCATTGTCCAATGTATTCGAGACCTCTATATCCTTTGCGACAGGCAGCTTAACTTCCTCTCACACATTGATGAGACGATCCGGAAATCCAATTCTGCCCTCGGATTCGTGAAACGGTAGTCTAAGGAATTCTCCAAACACTACGTAACTCGATCTCTTTACCTTACCTTCGTCCGTCCACTAGTTGAATATGCTAGCCAGGTATGGTCTCGTTATCACAAGATCCATATCTGTAGAGTCGGAAATATCCAACGTCGCTTCCTTCGGTTCGCTCTCCGAAGGCTTGGATGGGAAAACCCCTTAATTCTTTCCCCCTATATTAACCGTGCCAAATGAATCGACCTCAGAATCCTTGACGAGCGCAGATTCCGGGCTGACATAGTGTTCTTTCATCATGTCCTTTTCGGCTCGGTCGACTGCGCCTACCTCCTCAACTTATTTCCTCTGAACACAAACTTCGAGGATTTGTACCCTTAATCCGCGCCTTATCTACACCCCCCCCCCCCCCCCCCCCCCCACCTCCCTCCGTACATCTTATGGTCTCAACTTTCGCGGATGCGGAGAAATGTCAACTCCAATTCCACCTTGTTTGACTTCGACCTCTCTACCCAGACTCTCAAGCGCCGCCTCCTAAACCATTCTCACCACCAATCTTAAGCGGCGCTTCTACATTTTACTATAACCTGCCCCCTCCTCTCGCCCCTACTCCTGCCTTTTTAATTGATCCTGGTTACCTTAGGTTAAGCCTAGTTAAGATGGTTCTTAAGTTCTCTAGTTTGTAACTTATACTCGTATATACTTTAGGTGTAGGCAATTGTGTTGCTTGAATTAAGCCAATAAATGGAGTGGTAACCCCACTAAACTAAAACAAAAATTTACTGGTTATAAAAACGTTTATTTCGAAACCATTTTTGAGAGTTTTAAATCAGTAAGAAAAAAGTTATGCAATAAAAATACAGGGTTAAGGGAAAACAATTTATTCTTTGTTCCTCAAGAATTTTACGAAGTCATAAAAAAGTGTTGAAAGAACAAGTTCATTCTAAATGAAATGAAGTGAGAGTTCTTCATTTCAATTAAAGTTTAAAAAAACGCGACTGTTAGAAGGCTAAGAAATACCGGCGGTGAAAGGGTAAATTGATTAACATGTTGGATATGATTCGATATCAAATACTTTATACAACAGCAATTAATGAGGATACACTACTTCAAACTTTGTTTTAACTACTGCGTCGGTAACTTTCATGATATTGAGTCGACATCATTGTAGGGTGTTTTTTTAAGCGGGTTAATAAATTACGCATCCAAAGACATTACACTACTATATTATCAGTTACCAATATTTATGAAAATAATAAATATATTAAAACGCAAACCCTTAAATATCTCGTGTTTAAAAGAAGCAGGTTTTGACCACTTTCAAAATAAACGGCTCATGTACGCGAAATGAAAAACTTTCAATCAGCTTGTGTGGTTTAGTTGGGTTTGTAATATTTGCTGAGTTTGTCTAGTGTCTTGCGAGAGAAAACTATCATAACTCGGAGTGAAGATAAATACTGCGTATCATTCAATATAAAAGTCAACGAAAAATAATCTGGCGGACATTCGATATCCCAAAACTTTTTACGTCTTTCGTATTAATTCAGAAGGGGTGTTTCCCCCTCTACTACATAACATTTTCAGGTTTGTTTTTATTTTTCTTTGGTTTTCTATTAAATGGAAAATCCCGACGTCTTACCAAAATAATTCAAATGCACGAATTACATACTTAATCATCTTCATGTTCAAAACACAAAACCCTTTAAAGTGAAAAATCCAAGTTACAAGTAAATGTTTCACTTACCCGCATCTGTGAATAGTCGGCGAGAAATCCAATCAAAATCGTGTCGTCTTGAGCTGATGAAGATGAATTCCTTGGCAGTGATTCCAAAAAGTTAAAGATGCCACCCAACGTCAAATAAGCTACGAAAAGTGTCTTCGGCATCCTTAACATCTCTTCAGTGTTTAAGTTTAATTTAAATATGATTAAAATGAAACCAATTTATATCACTTTAGACAACACTTGTACATTCAAGGATCAGTATACTCCAAGGATCACAAGAATTCTTGTATGTTAATCTTACTCCACTATAAAGGAAATACGAGAACTAATGTCAGCTAAGGACTGGAGTAAAACCGAAACTAGACCAACAAGTGGTCCGTGAACAAGGTACACGAGTACATGAAGCACTGATAAGGAAAATCCAAGGACAAAGTGAAATATTAGATTCAGAGTGAAAGCACAAGCACTGAAGTAACACGTTCACGTGGCTTCAACCAGCCCGGTATGTACGCCAACAGAATGTCCTTTTCGATGAAAATCTTGCTGCCGACTGAACAGAGTTTGAACTATGTCCTGCCTTTATGGAAGTCAGATTCTTCCTGGTGTATCGCGCACTCATCTGAAGTGAAATAAAACATTGCGAGGAGAGAAGGTTAACGCAGAAGGCTCGATAGGAATTGTATTGACGAAGAAAAATTACTGTGGTGTGTAGATGCGCATCTCTCAAAACAATTTAAGCCGTTACGTTTCTGAAATCAAGGACCCGTAATCATAAAGGATTGTAATTAGGTTATAGCCATATTGCACTGAACTATATATAATATATGCGTTGGGAATTAGAAAATGTATGCTAGAGATTCCCCTAATTAAAGAACTAATAGCTGCTGTAACAACGATTTAGCGTTTAAGAACAATGGTATCAGAAAAGAAATTGTATTGCAAATTCTGAAGGAAAGAATATCATCGTTAGATTGTAAGTTTAAAAAAATTGTGTTTCGTAAAATCATGTTTTAATCCTTACAACTTAAGTGGGTGGTTGTAGAATGTCTCTCGATCTCTTATTAGCAGTAGATTTGATTTGTCTATAAAAGCGCAATAAACCAAATCTCGATCTGACGAGATACAGTGGCCACTTTTTGATTTGATTTGAAAGTATACATTTTTCTTTATGTAAGACTAAATGAATGTCCTATTTTACAAATATTGTTCTTATGTTAACGCATTGGCTCTTTACAAGCCCTCTAAATTATACAATATACAGTTTTTTGTTTATGCCTTTCGGAGTAAAAGGTACAGTGGCCACTCCGGGTAGATTGATTCAAATTCCATTAAAAGGCAGAGGGTACAAAATTAACAGCATCCGAACAAAAATGTGATGAATTTGTTAAAGGATAATTTATTTATATTATTATTATTTACTTGGCGCAAGACTAATGACCGGAAATAACAAATCATTATGGAAAATTTAACAAACCTCACGACTTGCTAAATAAGGCCAAGACCAGTTCCCGGTTGTAGTGCCGATGATGATGATTATTATTTGCTGGCCTGTCGGAACCCGGAAGTTCATGACCTCACCGACTCGGCTCCGCCATTGTTCCCTGTCCTGTGCGCTCTCCTTCCACGTTCGATCATCTCAACGTCAAACCTAACATTGTCCTCCCATCTCCGTCGCGGCTGTCCTGTCGGTCTCTTTCCCGTTAGTTTACCGTCAAGAATTCTATGCACGGTCCTATCATCGCCCATTCGCGCTATGTGTCCGGCCCATCTTAAGCTTCGCGACTTGATCACTCTCACTATTGTAGGTTTGCGGTATAGCTCTTCCAGTTCGTGGTTGTGGAGTTTCCTCCATTGTCCCGACTCCTCGTCATATTTACCGCCAAATATACCCCTTAAAACTTTATTCTCGAATACGCGGAATTTCTTTTCTTCCCGTTTTGTGAGAGCCCATGTTTCGCATCCGTATAGAGCAATCGGCATGATTATGGTTCTATAGACACGGAGATTTATATTACGTGATAGCAGTTTGGATTTTAATAGTTTACTGGCTGCATGCCAACTAGGGTTGCCGGAATGTAGTATTTTGTTAATTTCCTTTGACGTTTCGTTTCTGGTCGTCAGTATCGTTCCCAGATATTTAAATTCTTTGACATTTTCAAATATCTTGGCCCTGACGTTTACATGTGTTCTCTGAGGTCCACCTGCTCTCGTCGTAATCATGTATTTCGTTTTGTCTTCGTTTATTTCAGCCCACCCCTTCTGCTGCTTGCATGATGATTTCACTGTTTTTACTTATAGTTTCGAGATTATCGCCCAGAACGGCGATGTCATCCGCATACGCGAGCACTTGTGTGACCCCGTTCAGGGATGATCCGGCCGTGTTGTCGTCTTGTACCTTTCTGATAACATACTCGAGGACGAGGTTAAAAAGGCATGGTGAGAGGCCATCCCCTTGCTTTAGTCCGTCCCGGATTTCAAATGGTTCTGAGAGGTGGTTTTCTATTCTAACTCGCCCTCCGTTTTTTTTTTTTTTTTTGGTTCATGCAGATTTCAATGATGGCGGCATATTTGTTCGGGATCCCCAGCTCAACCACAATATGGTTGAGTCTTTGCCTCGTGACTGAGTCGTAGGCTTTTTTGAAGTTAACGAACAGTTGGTGAACCGTCTCTCCGTATTCCCACTTCTTTTCTAGCAGTTGCCTTATTGTGAACATTTGGTCGCGTGTTCACGGGTTCCGACGGAATCCGCATTGGTAGTCTCCCAGTATCTCTTCTGCGTACGGTGCGATTCTCGCCAGTTTGACATTTGTTAATATTTTGTATGTGATTGGGAGCAATGATATTCCTCTGTAGTTTTCGCAGTCAGATCTGTCACCTTTCTTGGAAATGGTGACGACTATTGAGGTTTTCCATTCTTCCGGAATGACTTCCTTATCCCATATTGTTTTAATCAGTTGGTGGATCTTTCGAACGGTTGCCTCCCGTCCATGCTTCACAAACTCTGCTGGTATGCAGTCGACTCCGGGGGCCTTGTTGTTTTTCAATCGATTTATTGCGTTCACAACTTCGTCGAAAGAGGGCTCTGTGATGTGAGGGTCGGCTGTATGTACGTCTGGTGAGTTTATTTGTGGTTGATGGGTGCGCACATTGAGCAGGTTTTAAAAGTACTGCTTCCACCTTGTCACGATATTTTTTGTTTTAGTCACCAGACAACCGTTTGTGTCTCGGATTATTTTGGCTCTCCCCCGGTAGCCATTTATGATTAAATTTATGCCGGCATACATACCTCTGCTGTTCTTTGCTCTGGCATTTTCTATGATTTTTTTCGTTCCGAGTCGTCTGCCATTCGCGTTTTTTGCGTTTGAAAAGTCTAGTTGTTTCTTTCCGAATTGTCGCGTATCTTACTGCGTTGACTTCATCATATGCTTCTAAGTGGATCATTCTGAGGCGTTTACGTTCTTCGATCTTCGCCCCGCACTCATCGTCAAACCAAGGTTTGGACTTAGTTGTTTTCTTAAATCCTAATACCTGTTGGGCTGTTTGTTTGATTGTGTCTCTGATCGATGTCCATTTAGTGCCCGGATTATTGGTTTCCTCTTCCTCACTACTCCCATTCTCTAGGATGCTAAATCTATTCGTTAGTTCGTCTTGATATTCAGCCCTTTTGCGAAGGTGTTTTAGTTTATCAATCTCGAACTTTTTGCTCGTCTGCCGTGACTGTCCATGTGGGTTTGCTGCGAGCCGACTTCTAATTTTGCCCATCACTAGAAGGTGATCAGAGCCGCAATCTGCTCCTCCATATGATCTTACGTCAAGGATATTCGAGTGGTGTCTTTTGTCTATGAGGAAGTGGTCTATTTGGTTACGCGTTACGCCGTCGGGTGATATTCATGTGGCTTTATGGATTTGCTTGTACTTGAACATCGTGCTTTTCACTACCAGATCTTTTGACGCTACAAACGTGATAATTCGAATACCATTATCATTTGAAACGTCATGTAGGCTTTCTTTACCTATCGTTGGTTGGAAGATATCTTCCTTTCCAATTTTCGCATTGAGGTCGCCGAGGAGGATTTTAACTTCGAATGATGAGATCCCATCAAATACTTCCTCTAGTATCTCGTAGAATGTGTCCTTCGTTTCTTCGTCGGTAGATTCTGTAGGGGCGTGTACATTTATAAATACATAATTGTACCATGGGCCCTGTATTTTTAGCACCGACATTCGGTCATTAATAAATTTCACATCTTTTACATGGGACGTAATCTTCTTGCTTATGATGAAGCCAGTTCCGAGGTTATGTGTATCGGTACCTCCACACACCAGTGTAAACCCGTTGGTTTCGATTACTTGATGTCGGAGTCGAACTTCCTGAAGCGCGACGATGTCCATTTTATATTGTTTCGCGTTCTCTACGACCATCTGTATCGCGCCTGGTTTATATAACGTTCCAACATTCCACGTTCCGACGCGTATACCCCGCTTTTTCAGTTTTTCCCTACGTCTTCTTTTTGCCGAGTCGGTGTTTTCTTGATGATTCTTTCCCTTATGGTAGTGTCGGCTCATCACACCTACGTCTACCGGGTTTTTTGTGGGATTGTTTTTTGTATATTAATTATTCATTTTTGATCCCACGAGACTTGGGGTTTCAAATAGTCCGCCACATCAGAGCCCCGTTTTGATGTGGTAAGGTCTGCTTACTGCTCTGATTCGACCCGCTGTCAGAGAGGCGCCGTTATAATACAGCCGGTATCCCTGGCTGCAAACCATCCAATGGACACGGTGACGCGTAACACCCCGGATTAGGGGTGGTAGATCTTTGTGTGTTACTCCTCGCTAGCCTGTCTGGCGTGGGTGACCCTACTGGAAGCATATGCTTCCGTCAGCATAGCCTGAGTGATGCATTGTACTTTAAGCCCCCGCACCACGTCAAGGTTTCTACCAAGCGGGGGAAAGGATAGTTTAACAATTAATATTTGTTTTGGGTCACAAAACTTACCCCGGATTTGACTTGATAGGAGTCTGGACTGATGTGGGCGGCTTCCGCTTCTGCTGCAAATGGGAGTGGTGTTATTGCGGTCCTCAATGAAACTCTCCTTTTGTTTTCCTTTGAAATTTCATTTATTTATTTCTATTCACATTCTCTGTTCTTTCTATTTGTCTTTCTTTTCACAATTACAATTTCTTTTCTTTCATTTCATAATTACAATTTCTTTTCTAAATTGAACTTTCTAAATCTCTTTTGTTTTATAATTTTATTTTAATATCCAACCACACGCGTCGACTGTTGAAACCACAAGAAGGACATCTCGCGTCGTTCTTTTTCATATCCTTTTTTGTTCCGCTTCCACGATTGTTATTTCTAGTAAACGGAATTGGCTAATAGGGGGCTGGGCTATGGTTGGTAGGGAGACTATGGCTAATAGAGAGAATATGGGTATGTGCAATGTGATTGTGGTTTTTAAATAGGGGTTTTACTTTATTTGAATTATTTTACTATTGTATATGGTAATATTCTATTGTAATGGGGAAATGATGATTTGCAGGGAGGGGGAGGATATATATGTGAAGACGCGAGATGTTAATTATTCATAGGGGGGGTGATAATTAAATGAACTTAATTATAAAACAAGTTCAGATATACGATGAAGACGAAAAAAATATACATAGGTTAAGTTTGAACATAAAAATCGGTGGCGGTTCCGCCAAACGCCACTGTCTACTTGCCCAATTGCCCCCAAGCTTCCTGTCTTGAAGCTCCTCAAACTCCATTATTTTCCGCTAATGCAATTGCATTAGCACTTGTAAAAGCTTCACGCATCAAGGTTATCTAATGCATAACCTAAAAGTTCCTGTAAAAGTATTCTTACCCCCATGCATCAATTCGCATTCAAATTCCCTACAAGAATTCTTTTCACCCATACAGGATCATAAACCCCAAACCCACTCGGCACCCTTTGTATGCCAAGCAATCCTGCTACGCAAGTGGGCACCACACGTCGACCACCAAGGCCATCGTGATTCCTTCCATCAACGCATCATTGCGTTTCCCAAATACATTACGTTTCACATTTAATGTAACCTGGTAATCTCGTCGATATTTCCTGCATGCGCATTGCTTGGCGACTTATTTGTCTAACCACATAATGCAACACTAAAGCAGCTTGTGGACGCAGCTGCATACAATTAGCGTAAAGCCGCTAAAACCGAATTCTTCAGCATGCATCATGTGCCAAACAAAAGAATCCGGTTCGTCCGCGGGCATTCGCGCGATACGATAAACAATTCAAATTGTTTGAAGTATCCCAAATGCGTTCACACCTAAGGAGTGCAGCCTATTCATATAACTGAACCTCATTATATTCGATCCCTTTTGTCCAGCAAAATGCGGTACACGATCACCCATCGTATACCTAAATTGCTTTGGCCTCACCAGCATATTCAAATGCAAATAAAAATCCATTAGCACCATTTCGCCGACGCATTGCCGTCTATTTATATAGCCACAATCCACTTCATAAACAATGATCTTCACGATCCCTTTGTCCTTACAGATTTTCTGCTTCGTTCTCGTGGCCTTGTTGCACGAGAAAACCAATGTGATCTGCACGATCACCCATACACTCATACCACCATGGTCTTCATTACGAGATCTGGTTTTCTATTTCACTAAGAGAGACTTTACGTTTCTCTTGTGGTAATTAAACGTATCCTAAGCCGAGAGGCATTCACCACCACCAAATAGAGGGTGAATCAAGAGCCAGATTCCAACCCTCGGGGAATCTTATTCCCAGCACCAATCGCGACGGAAGGTTTTTCTCCCGTAGCACTGCGGGACGCTTACATCTCGGAGTCGGAAATTGTTGTTCTTTGTCCGCTGCAACTGAGTCTAATTCAGTCGACTCAATCAAATCCTTTTTTTCTTCCTGTGAAGTACAGCAAATCTATTAAATTAAACGCGTGAGTTATGTTTCTGCGAGTTTTTTTTTTTTGTCCGCACTAAGATTTTCACCGCAAAGAAAGAAAAAAAAACAAATTTGTACCACTTCTCTTTTCATTTACTCTCTTTATTAAACTTCTTTGTTTTTTTCTTGGTTCATTACACTCTATTTTATACTGTACGATATTGTATCACTTAAACTATAGTTACATTGAGTTCATTTCAGAAGCTACCGTTTTTTTACTCGGCACTTTTATACAACATTTGTTACAATTACTTATATTGACTGTCTGTTCTTCTTTTTGTCGTTTTTTTTTACATTTATTTCTATTGCTTAATGTTCTTGATTAATTTATTTTGTTTTTTCTTTTCTCATTTTCTTTGTTAATACAAGTACTTCTGTTACTTATCGCTTTCGATACATTTATTTTGTGTTTTCTGCAGCACTTCCTATCGCTGCGACATTTACCACTATTCTTCCCTACTTCTACCATGTCTTTTCAACTGAGTTCACTTTCTCTAATCATAATCTTCTTTGATTTCTAATCACTCTCCCGAACTTAATTGCACTTTCTCACTTCTTGTTCTACTTAACAACCTTTTCGTTTGCTCTCTTAATTACTTCGACTTCTTATGATTTTCCCGAACTCGACTGCACTTCCGCACTCCTATCTCCAATCGCTTCCACAAACAACCTTCTCGTTTGCTATCTTAATTACTTCTACCGGCTATTTTTCTTTTGCCCCTGCTTGTTACCTTGGGGTCAACACCCCCCGATGACGATAATGCAATTACATTTCGCAGTGACCTAATTTCCGTATTTTAACTTCAATTCGCAATTGCTTTTTATTGTGGCGTCAGCCGATATTTCTTTATCGATTTGAGCCACAGTTCAATATCCGTAGTTGTGAACTGACCCAATTAATTCTTTTGTGTTTATATGCAATTAATTGCTTTTCCGTCATTTGTTAAACGTTCCGGAATATGCAATTAATTGCTTTTGCATTATTGGGCAATTGTTTTGGAATATGCAATTAATTGCTTTATGTGGTTCACCGATTGCGATGAAATGTGCAATTAATTGCGTTATCTATCTGGGGGTTATTTGAGTTTATAATCGGATAGGGTTTTTTGATTTGAGTGCATCAATGCCCTCATGTACATCATCTTTGTTTATGATGTCATCGTCATCATCATCGGCACCACAACCGGGATCTGGTCCCGGCCCCATTTAACAAATCTTTCCACCGGTTCCGATTTCGAGCCGATGTCATCCAGTTTGCACTCCCAGGGTCTGGACGTCCTGGTCTACGCCATCCCTCCATCGCAGACAAGGTCTGCCGCGCTGTCTCCTTCCATACATCCTGCCACAAAGGACTTTCCAGGCAGGCTCCTCTTCGCTCATTCGAGCTAGGTATCCCGCTCACCAGAGTCCACCGAGCATGATTTTTCTTACAATATTAGCTTCAAGGTAGATTGCGTACAACTGATGGTTGTAGCGTCTCCGGAATCGTCCTCCTTCACATACGGGGCCAACAATTCTCCTTAAGACCTTTCTCTCGAACGCGGCCAAGAGTTCAGAGTGCCTTTTATTAAGCACCCAGGTCTCGGATCCATGCATGAGTACTGGTAAGACCATGGTCTTGTACAGTAGTAGCTTGGATGTTCTGGATAAATTTCGGGATTTAAAGAGCCTTGATACACCATAGTAGGCTTTGTTAGATGTAATCAGCCGTTCGCGTATTTCTTCTTCCATATTGTTATGGGCTGATACTATTGACCCAAGGTAGTTAAAGGATTGCACTACTTCAAATTCGTGCTCCACTACCCTGATAGTTTGACGAATGTTAGGTCTTCTCTTCGCAGAAGGTGCCACCATGTACTTCGTTTTTCCCTCATTAATGTGCAGTCCCAGTTTTTGTGCCGCCTGCTCGATCTGGATGAAGGATTCCTGTACCGCCGATTCGGTTCTACGGATGATGTTGACGTCATCTGCGTAGGCAAGTATCTGGCTGGACTTGATGACAATAGTCCCTCTTGTTGTAACGCCAGAGTCACGGATTGCTTTCTCCAACGCCAGGTTGAAGAGGAGGTCAGCCAGACCGTCCCCTTGTCGGAGTCCATTATAGATGTTTATTGGTTTGGACAGCAATCCCGCTACTTTTACTTGACTAGTTACTTTGGTCATGGTCAACCTACAAAGTCGTATCAATTTGTTTGGAATGCCAAATTCTCTCATGGCATTATATAGTTCTACCTTGGCTATGCTGTCGTAGGCGGCCTTGAAGTCTATAAACAGATGATATAATGGAATCTTAAATTCCTGACATTTTTCCATCGCCTGCCTAAGGGTGAAAATCTGATCAATTGCTGATTTGCCTGGGATGAAGCCACACTGATATTGACCAAAGATGGCTTTAGCCTATGGGGATATCCGGTCTTGTAGGATAGTGGGGAGTATCTTATAGGTACTCAGCAATGTTATACCCCTATAGTTGCTGCACAGTGTGATATCTCCTTTCTTATGTATGGGGCAAATTATACCGCGACGCCAATCTTCCGGCATCTCCTCTTGCTCCCATACGCGCGCCACGATCTCATGAATTGCGTGATGTAACGCTGTCCCTCCTTGTTTGATCAGCTCAGCTGGTATGCCATCAGCTCCAGTGGCTTTATTTGATTTTAGCTGTCTAATGGCTTTTAATGTTTCCTCAATGCTTGGTGGCGGCAGCATTCGGTCTTGGTCCTGCATTGGTGGACCCTCCAATTCTTCTGTGAGCTGACCATTTAGGAATTCATTGAAGTGCAATTCCCATCGCTCCAGAATGCCTTCAGGATCGGTGATCATATTACCTTCTTTATCCTTGCAGTAAGTGCAGCGTAGCCTGTACCGCGTCATACTGCGGATTATTTGGTAGAACTTCCGCGCCTGGTGCGGAACTCGCTCTCTACTTTTCTCTATTTCACAGACAAGGTTTTTCTCCCAGGCCCTTTTCTTTTGTCTGTGAAGTCTTTTTTCTGATCTTCTGAGCTCTTTGTATTTCTCCTCGCGTACCCGCGCCCTATGAGACTGCTGCATTGCCCGGTATGCAGCATTCTTACGTTCAGTCGCTAGTTTGCACTCATCATCAAACCAGTCATTCCGATCTGTACGACTACTGCCTAAGATGTAGTTGGCAGTACTAATGACAGTAGTCTTAAGGCGTGTCCATTTCTCTTCTACGCCCGGCATTCTGGCCACAGGACTTACTCTCCCTCCGTCGAGCTCTTCGAGGGCGAGTCTTAACGCATGACCAAAGGTGTTGCTGGTATTCTCATTGCGTAAGGCAGCCGTGTTGATTCGAACCTGATCCGCGGATGCAATACGTCTCCGTAAGGAAATCCGCGCTCGGAACACTGTACCAACAGATAGTGATCCGAGTCGACGTTGGCACCTCGGCACGTTCGTACCGTCATCAGGCTCGAAGAGTGGCGGCGATCTATCAGCACGTGGTCAATTTGGTTGCGAGTGGCTTCATCAGGTGATACCCAGGTGGCTTTGTGGATATCTTTACGCGGAAACCTGGTACTCGCAACGACCAGGTTTTTCGATGCTGCCAATTCGATGACTCGTAGTCCATTGTCATTAGTGTTCTCATGCAAACTATGGGAACCTGCGTAGTGCCTGAAAACCGGCTCCCGACCTATTTTTGCACTCAAATCCCCAAGAACGATTTTCACATCGTGAGGGCCCGTTCGACGTTCTCATAGTATTCTTCTTTTTCGTCGTCAGGGGACTCCTCTGTAGGTCCGTGAACGTTTATGAGGCTTATGTTTTTAAATTTGCCTCGCACGCGAAGAGTGCATAGAATTTCATTTATTGCATTAAAGCCGATGATGGCAGGCTCCAGTTTTTGGCTGACTAGAAAGCCTACCCCGAGCACATGGTGTTTTGCGTTACAGCTATAATAAATGTCATACTCTTTTCTTTGCATAACACCACTCCCCGTCCATCTTATTTCTTGTAATGCTGTTATGTCAGCCTTATATTCGGACAGGGCATCGGCTAACTGCTGTGCAGCTCGAGCTCTGTATAGTGAGCGTACGTTCCATGAAAAAATCCTTAAATCATTTAGCCTCTTTCGTTTCCGTGGTCGTCGTCGTGTATCCGGTCCATATCCGAGGCTTGTTAAATTTGCCATAATAATTCATTTTTACGGGCCTGGTCATTAGCCTTGCGCCAACCTTTCTCAGGATGTCGCTGCATGCATTGGTTCACTACTTGGCGGGTGTCAAAGTAGCTATCCAGGGGTGTCACGTGGAGACAGCATGTCAACTTCGATTGAACAGGGACAAGGATCATCCTTGCCTTCGCCGGGTTGAAGGCAATCAGTCTTTGCCTTGTATGTTCGCACCCATCCCCCCAGTCTATGATGTCACTGACACACTTAACACGTGTGTGATTAAGTTAAGAACAAAATCTTTACTATTGTGATTGTTTCATCGAATGTTCATTCTGTGCACTTTTCCTAACCTTCCCAAAAATAAAACCTGTGTTATTGACTACCAAAATCACTGTCCCATCAAAGTTTCCATTGCAATAAACTAAACTAAGACGTCTTCCTGTGTAAACTTCTGTGTACTAAGAATGAAAATCATTTTATACAAACAACATTTAGTGTTTTATTCTCCTTTCTGTTTTGTGACAACTTGCGAGTGAACTTAATCCTTGGTGATCGGTTAATAGCGGAACCGATGAACTCTTCAGTTTGTGGGACGAAGTAGAACCCTGCGCCCATGCCAGCGCCACGACTTCGTACCCCACAAATCCATTATTTTTATTGCTGGATAGCTGCAGAAAAAGACAAATATATGTCTTAAAACTAAAGTATTAAATGTATAATTAAAAAAAGATAGAAAAACAAAATGCTATATATATATATATATATATATATATATATATATATATATATATATATATATATATATGTGTGTGTAAGGTAATAAAATAATGGATATGGTGGGTAGCTGATGGTGTGAGTGGTGGATAGAGCCGGCTTGTGTATGGAGAAAGAATCCGCAAGATTCTCCCACTTCAATCCGCGGAGGGCAAAACGCAGAAAACGACGTTGCACGCTTTCGATTCTGCGAATATAGGACGAGTAGTGTGGAGACGAGTCCTGACTCGCGTATTCAAGAAGGGGGTGTGTGGAGGTTCTGTGGCGGTTTCGCCAAACCCCACGGTTCACTTAGCTAAAACCCCCATAACTTCCATCCAATTTCCTAACTTCACTAATGCAATCGCATTAGTACCAGAAAATGCTTCACGCATCATATAGATCAAATCTATGATCTTAAAGTCCCTGCCAAAGAAAACTTACCTTTTATGCATTCTCTTCGCATATAATTTCCCGGACGATTCCTTTCTTTACCTTATCAGGCACAACCCCCATTATTAGAACCCAATCTAAATCAGTTTCTGCTAATGCACCAGCATTAGCACCTGTAAATGCTGCACGCATTAAGCTTACCGAATTTATTAATTTTCAAGCTTCCGCAAAAGAATTCTTACCTGCATGCATAACTTCACATTTAAAATCCCCTATAAGATTTCTTTCTTATCTTATCCTAAATTCCCTGTAATGAAACTCATCGGTTCGTATATCATACGACCGCATATCAGAGAATCTTACCATGAGTTGGTTAATCCCAGCCTCAATATGTGTACAAAAAACTATTTACACACACATCGGCTGGCGACCCATTTAACCAGCGATAAGTAGTCCAACGCAGATGCGTGTAATTAGCACCATTCATGTTAAGACTAATGCCTTAGCAATGCACTAAGTGCAAACAAAGGAACTCTGTCCTTCGGCAGGCATCTGGCGATACGGCAAACTATAATCGTATTCCCAGCATTTCCCTATTGACAAACAATCTTCAATTTTGTTCGTCGCCACAAAACGAATTAACTGACACATACAAAGGCATGCAAAGGAGTCGTATCTGCCACCGACCCAAGATACGATATACAATTTCCATTGTATAAAGTATCGCATCCCATTAGCACCTTTTTTCCCTAACGTCTATCATACCGACGTTGCCCAGCATAGACATAGATCATGAATCTCCTTTGTCTTTGCCGCCTGCCTGTTTCGTTGTTCGACTGCCTTCGGACCCGTGAAATAACATCGATATTTTCGATCGCTAACACACACCACTGTACTGAAAGATTGCATTTCTGTGGCGAGTACACCCTTAGGAGAAAAGTTTTTCTCTCTCTCCCTTTGCTGAACCCTAACCTAGGATGGAATTCATGTCAGAGTTCTATCCTCGGTGAGTCTAATTTCATCCGCCGACCGTCACTGATCGTGCCGGCTTCCGCTTCCGTTCCGAGCACGGGGAAGCGTATTCGAGAGTGTATTTATAAGTTCTGTCGTTATCATTTGAGTTATTGTCCCTGCCAGTACGAGCTGTGTACATTTCATAATGGAGGCGTCATTTACTGTGGACTGCCGACCGATAATAACATTATATATCTTAATAATCCCTTAAGAGTGTTTTCGTCCCAATTTATTGAAAATTATTAAGTGCCAAATAACTATCTGTGAACCTTAATTAACAACCAATTTAAAAATAAGAAACCTTTCACTAATAACAGTAACCAGTGTATCCTTTTTTCTTTCCTGTTTCTGTGGACGTTGGGTTGCAGTTTTTGAGCGTTTTCCTCGGAACTTTTGTGTTTTCTCTTATTGCGACAACGGGCCAATTAGTATTTTATGATGGTGGAAGGGGTGAACCAAGTACCCATGCTGGTACATACTTCTTCCCTACAGTTCCACGAACCGCACAAACCACCATAAGTTGAGGTATCTTCGTTCCACCAAGAAACATACTCACCTATAACCAAACTTGACGTGCCCACAGACACGTGTCCCCAAAGTCCACCTTTTCACCTGACCAAAGGTGACATCCATACTGGCGTCAACAACCCCCAAAATCAAAAAAACTCCAAATCCCGAACAATTTCGCTACGCCTGCACGGCAATCGAAGGACACGACCCAGTATAGAAATTGGGTACCGATCCATTAGCTGGATAAACACAAGTGGTTGGCACAGCTGCGCCAGATGTCGACCAACTCCAATTCCATGGCGATAAGCAAATTGCTGTAAAACAATCCGTCGCAAAACCTTTGTTTTTTTTACCGCAATGCACTTCGCCTAAATAAAGGCCACTGTGGAGAAACAGCAATAAAACAAAAACGCTGTTCCCGTAGGGCAAAGCAAATACGATAATTACCACGATCCCAGGATCGCCAAAAATAAACCACACACCCGAATGTTGGCATAATAAACGCAACAGAAGTGTGAAAATTCTGGGGATCCCATAGACGGCAACCTCCGCGTCTGTATGTGTGAGTGCGATCTTCCCTGGTGGAGAGATTCTCGATTGAGGGAGAATCACCGGGACAAGGAAAACGAAAGGGAAAAGAGAACTATGGGGTGAATAGAATCATCCCCAGAAGAAAAATGAATGAGTCGACATAGAGAACCCTCACAAGGAGGTTGATCCGCCCCGCGCGATAAATCGAGAAAGAAACTGTTCGACCCGAAGTAGTAAAGTTTTAAAATACGCGAGTTAACCTGAAAACACCTTAAATGTATATATTCGACGTTCAACGCACAGCAGTTCAACGCGCGCAGGCCTGTGATCCTCACTAAGGACATCGGAAATTTGTTTATGGTTAATTACACTGTGTTCTAAAATAATTACATTAGGTGCGAACAGTTAATACGGAGACGGACACGGTTATCCTCGTCGTGACACTTTCGTGGTATCCTAACTAAGTGAAAGGCTATTTGCGGTTCAAGATGTGGTGGAAATTTGTTGTTTTTTTTGTGTACTACCCGATTAATTATTATAAACAAAAATTAAAATTGAGTCCTAGACGATTAAGTGTAAAAAAACAAAAGAATTAATAAAGAACAGAAGCAAAGCTAAACAAACTCAGCTCAGCGTTTCATTTGCGGCTGTATTCGCTCCGTGTTTGATTTGTGGACAGTGTTCGGCAGAACACTTTCAACCAAAGACGAAACCCGCCAAAGGTGGACGAAGGCTATGTAGAGAGAAAGGGAAACGTAAGGATTAGAGAATGCTTTAGTCCTGCGTTTCACAAACCCAGGGGCAGAGTTGGCCTTAAGAATAATGTCATCAATATGCGGGATGAAGCTAACCTCCCTCTCATATAATATCCCCAGGTCACGTATCGAAGGTACAGATGATATCTGCTGGTTTAGCAAGAATTAGAGGCGTGGGGGGGGGGGGGCGTTTGTGGGAGAAGGTGATGGGGTGACATTCGACAATGTTAAGTTCGAGGCAGTTATTACGGCACCAAGTTGAGAAGCTGTCGAGATCCGTTTGAAGAAGTGAGGAGTCGAAAGGAGAAATGATCATTTTGTAGAGTTTAGTGTCGTCTGCATAGATGGAGATGGATGAGTATTTGGTGATGGAATCAACGTCATTGATGGTGATGGCGGTGCGATTTGCTAGGAAAGACAAGGCAAGCAACAGCAAACAAGTTCCTGGAAAGCACAAGGTTCAGCTATACACCAAATGCGGAAAACCACTCGAGAGAAAAAGGCACTTAACGAACGAGTTAAAGAAAAACCACTCAGGAAAAAAACGAGCGATCAGAAAGACAGCTGTGGACACCAGCCATCTGCTGACACACTACAAACACGCACGCACAGTACAAGTGAAAAATCGCTTAAAGAAGCCATCTGCGCCCGCTGAAGCAAACGGTGGAAACGTGCAAATCCAGCCAAAGCAAAACTCGCACACAGACGTAAGCAGGGTCCCGGGGCAGATCAATGTTGATCACCCAATTATAATTGGTTTACAATCGGTCACAGGAGACGGAAGGGCGATTTGAGGTTGGAGGGTGAAGAGGCTCCAAGAGGTGATACTGGGAAGGCCAATATTATGAAAAGAAGGAGATCACGCCCGGACGCTATAAAAATATCCAAAACCGGGGAAAAAACATATGCGGATATACTGAAGTTAATGAAGGCCAAGCCCGAGCTAAGTGAACTCGGAAATAGCGTAAATAAAGTTCGAAAGATAGCAAAAGGGGAATTGCACAACCCAAATGCATGCTCTGCGAATCAGGATGCGAAGGTGGCAACCACCACTCAACAGGGAGTTACAAATGCCGAGCATTTAAAAACTCGATGTCCAATCTTCTCAATAAAAATGGACAGGTTTAAGTGCATTCAAATTAACTTAAACCATTGTGGAGCCGCACAAGATCTCCTCTTCCAAACGGTTAAGGTTGCTGGAGATTTCAACGCTTGGGCAGTAGAATGGGGAAGCACAAGGACCAAGAGTAGAGGCCAGGCACTACTTGAAGCCTTCGCAGTCCTAGATGTGGTGTTACTTAATGATGGTATCGATGACACCTTCATAAACGAGAGAGGCCGGTCCAAAATCGACATCACATTTGTCAGCTCCATGTTGGCAAGAAGTATGGAGTGGCAAGTTTTGGACACCTACATCCATAGTGACCACCAAGCCGTGCTGTACCCCGCGATGGAATATCTAAAAGGAAGTTCAACGGGAATATGTGTCTGGCGGGAGGGGGTTTTAGTCGGTAAAAACCCAGCATGCCCCTGGATCGGTATAGAGGTATCTTTTGAAGATCTCTACCTTCCTACCGAGACACGCACACCGACCAAAGCGCAGATTATCAGACGCCAAAGATGCGATCTGCGTTTACTACCGCACTCAAGACCCACCAGTCTTGTACGATTTCTTTCCCACCATCCCCCATCCAAGTAGTTAGAGAACACTTGAACTAACCCTGTCCACACTATCCTTAGATTCCTCCCCCCGCCCCCTTTCTTTTCAGATAGAAGATGAAGGACACATTTGTTCTGGTCTCCCTAAAGTCGGCCTCTCGCCACCCCATTGGTTTTGGAACACCAACTACCACATTATCGTGACAGGTCTCGTGTGTTGTAGCAAATCTTAGAGAGTGCGTCTCCTTGTACTTAAAAGGACGAGGGTCTCTTTAATAGAGCGCTACCTAGTTGCTCGTTGCGGTCGCCACCGTGCTTCCCCAGACCTAAGGGAAGAGTGACGACCGATTGTTGAATTGGGTACTGGGAATCCTCCAGGCAAATATTTTATTTAAATTTAAATTTATTAATATATTTGCTTTTCTAGCGTCCTTGCACCTCGGACGAGACTGATCCTCGAATCCAAAATCGATCGCCGTTTTTATACAAATCTTCAATGAGATTTGTATGTGAGAAACTTGAGAAAAGGAATGGGATATCTATTTTTAGAATGTACACATCTGGCTACAATCCAGATGGAGATAAGGATTTTAGAATTGGGTGTATGGGAATGAAATGAATATCTTTTAATATGGGTTTGTTTGCATATGAAGATATGCATTATGGTGTTTAGTTTTTAAGACTTTCTGGGAACTGAACAATTCAATTTGTCTAACATTGGATTGAATGTCAGTTTGGGGATATGGATGAATGATAAAGTAGGTGGATGTATATGGGGATAATAATAATATGAAATGTATGTGGGAGAGGGAAATGGTAGGGCTCCGTGGAGCACTACATGTGCAGTGTGGGCGTGTACGGAAATTGTGTAGTGTCAAGATCATAACAAAAGGAAAGCTCTAGACATCTTACCGAACGCACCAAAAAAATCCACAAACATGGGAGAACAAGCAGCCTCGCAAACTATAAACAAAAATTCGAGGAAGCGTTGGAAACCATAAACCAATTAACAGTTAAAGTGAAACAACTCTAGGAACAAATCTATAAACAAGATTCCATCAATAACACTGATGATGTCCATATGGAAGAAACGTCCCATCAACCCCTCAATTCGAGTCACAGCCAAGACGAACTAACCACGAAACTTCCCAAGCAAATAAAGTCCTCATCAAATCAAATACCCGCACAAGCCAGAGTAGAAACGAAATCAACCGCGAAAAACGAATCACCCCCCCAATCTACATCAAAAACGTGACCAGCACCAATGCTATAATTCAATCCCTGCGCAATGCCCTGGGTCACCGGAATTTCACCATTAATATAAAATGATCTAGGACTTTCATAACAGTGAGATTTTGGCGGTAGCAAAGGTTGGTTATTTTTACTTTGTCGATATTGGTGTTGGTCCAAGTGTCCCGCCGAACACTGTGTATCGCGGATGATTTTAACACCCAGAGCGAATGCTGTGCTCTGCCAGAACTGTCCACGAAACAACTGAAAACACTGAAGCGAATGCTGTCACGAATTAAACTCAGAAGGATTATGTTTATTATCTCGATTTTTATTTTTATTGTTTCTTTTGGTTTATTAAGTCACTTTTCTTGAATTAACAAATCACTTTAGTTTATGTGAACTCGAGGCTCGACAACACACTGACGGTACTCGGATTTCTCTTTTAGTTATGCTGTGGTGATAAATTGCCACCGATTCTAAACTGGTAACGCACATACGCCCTCTAGTCCTGGTAACTTCCTCTCGACCTCCTCGGGTGCTCTCAAACAGACTTCGCGATATGGCTGTTCGATATAGCCAGTCGTCTCGTCGACGATCGAAATTAGACTGCCTGTCTGCCCACACAGATACCCAGATTCCAAACCGGTATCCGTATCTGTACGGAAAAAATTTTCTATTCGATCTGCTAACAGAATTCCGGAAATCTCTGTTAGCAGCATGCTATTTCATCCCAGGGGTAATTTCCTATTTTCCTGAAAGGAGAAAGTCATTCCATGCATACATCATTATCATTGGTGATAGAATTTCATTTCCACGGCCTTCTGTTTGCACAGAACATCTGGCGCCCAGACCAGAGATATTCGGCGATTGTTTTGACGTGCAGTCCGTGGGTCTTATTTGAACTTGGTACCCGGAATCGAAATCCATTAGATCTTTATAATGGTGCGAAATTCTAGCGTGGCCGTGGGACCGGAGTATTGTCTCTGTTGGCTTAACTCCTCATAAATTATCGGATATCTCGTTGAGATATATTCGATTGCGATAGGTCGTGGCTGCCTTCTGTTGTTCAACGGATTTGGGTGGTCCTTGCATTATATTACCCGCACGTGCATCCGTTGATCGGCTAATTCTTTGATGATAGCAATTCTTTTGTATCGAATTTCGGAATTGCCGGTCCGATGAGATGTTCCTGGGCGCAGGCAGCATGTATGGCATTTTGGGAATTGTTTTTTTTTAGGAATAGAACGCATGTATGTTTATACCTTTGTTTCAGGCATGATGAATTATAATTGTTGAGCTTGACCTAAAAAGCTTTGGGGACGTTCAGTTCCCTGCTTTTTGGTGTCGGTCTCAACGTTGGCTGCGAGTTGCAGGCCCTATGGTGGGACTTTGGGGCACGCGTCTGTGGGCGCGTGCAACGCTCTCAGGTAAGTAAGTTCTTTGAAGGTAGGAACCTTACCTGCGCAGAATTGTGCGTTCGTAGAACGCTACAAGATCATGAGTCGATCATGATAGAACAGTCAAAAAACTGTTAGAGGAACAATATCAGTTCTTCATCTTCCAACATCTGAATAGCAAACCACCTACCATTATTATAAGGCTTATCGATCCAGATTGGACCAACGAAGAATTAGGACTGGAAATCGCTAGGATATGTCCACAAATAAAAATGAATAAGCTGGACTACTTCCAAACACCATACATGAGGACAAACAACAACAAAAGAAAAACCTCCGGATCATACAAATCCCACCAAATCAAGATATAAAACAACTTAAACA
This sequence comes from Microdon myrmicae, assembly GCA_963931805.1. NCBI lineage: Eukaryota > Metazoa > Arthropoda > Insecta > Diptera > Syrphidae > Microdon > Microdon myrmicae. The sequence continues at coordinate 89,921,365 of OZ007497.1, forward strand.
AATTAAATATTTGTTTCCCCAAAAAATAGCAATCGAGGAGCCCCACAAACAAGAAATTCTACATTGCAAGTGATGCCAAGACTCAGGACACTTGGTGGTCTTATGCCACCAGCAAAGACGTTGCGGCAGATGCGCAGAGGAACACGAGCTCGATGAACACAAGGTAAATCCACAACGGGTGTTACGTCAAAGAATCCTTCGACGACACAAAAAACCTATCTATCGAAATGTGTAACTTAATTACACATTTCCTAGAAACATTAAAATATAAAAATTGCAATGTAATGTCTATTGCAACATATGATAGAAATAGAACCTATTAAGAAGTAATTGAAAAGTAAGTAACAAGACTTCGTGGAATCACGAAATAGGCAATTAAGCAAATTGCGATACAATATCCATTACGTAGAAAGATAAGCCGAAGGAAAAGATCTTGATGTAAAAATAAATTCAGTTTTAGAAGCGTCTCTCTGAAGAGCAGACGATTTTTTGACTCTAATATAAATTAAAATAAAAATATAAATTTTTATAAAATAAAATGTTTTTTTTACTATTTCACTTAAGTGTAATTTAGAAAAAACGTAACTGGCGCAGTCGGTAAACTTATCATCCGAAGATGCAGTGAATTATTTTATTAAATAAATTAGTGACAAATAAAAAAAAAACACAACCATTAACCTAAAATTTGTGAGTGAAAATTAAAAACTTTTTTATTTAAACAACAACGAAATAAAACACAATCATTCATCATCATCAATTCATCAATGTATGGTCATCATCAGCTGGAAGAATAAAAAAACAGACAAAACTCTTATTACGCGACTATTCACATCAAGGAAAGTCTAACATTCAGTATTTAGTGTTAGACAAGACACCCAATGAAAAATATAAAAACAGCGGACAAATTTAAAATGTTTTATAATCATAAAATCGAATCTATAAACGTAACAAAGTAAACGGTGAACAACGGAACCTGAATAAAGTTATTAATGCGGATAAAAATAAAATAGAAGTAACTACGATCAAACAAATATTTTTGTGCTAATGGAAAATTATAGACAGTGTTCAGCCGACAATTTTAAAAACACATATACGTTAATAAACAAAAAATGATAAATTTTAAATACATGCCTAATCATAAAAAGGACAACGAAATTATGATGTGTCAATAAAAAAAAAATATATATATAAAATCAATTGCATTAAAAAAAAAACATATTGTGATTAAAAAATTGCATACGCTTATTAAAGAAAAATACGGTCAATTCACGTGGTAAAAAAAAAAAGAGAAGACAATTAAAGGGTTACAAACAGCCCAACAAGAAAGAATTCGTAAACAACAAGGGTAAGAAGAACCCCACCTCATCTGTAATCGCAGAAAAAGCCGTACAACACCAAGAACAGAACAACAAAAGAGGAAATAAAAGTAAGCAACATTTATTTTAAGAATTAGATTTATATTCATAAATTAATACATTGTACATTTATATTCATAAATTCATACACTGTACATTTATAAATTCATACACTGTTTAGAAAATAAGTTAGTTTCATGTCTTTTGCTTTTAATTAGTGGTATTGAGAAAGAATACTTATTAAATTTTAAAAATATAGAAAATCTATTTACAAATCAAAAAAAATGTCAGACGAAATACCGGTAGTCGAATTAATAAGAGAAGCCGCGAAAATAAAAGAATTTCACGGGGATGGAAGATATGACTTGTCCTCCTTTATAAGGGACGTAGAGCTTATCCTGCCACTCTTTAATGAAAACCAAGCGTTGAAAAATTTCATTTATCAAGGACATGTCCGCAATAAAATTCAAGGAGCCGCTCTCCATTGCATAAGGATATTAGAGCCCAATCCCACGTGGGAAGGGATAAAAACAGAATTAATTAAAAACTTCGGAATTAGGGAAACATATCACAAATTGCACCATGAAGCAGTGACATATAACAATTCATCCGTAAGCTCATACTATAGGGATCTTCGGAGAATATTAGACAAATTAAACAGTAAATACGAATTCGATGAGAAAAAACCTAGCGAATTTTCCCCAACGTCGAATGAATCCCTTACACTAAAAATATTTTTAAATTGAATTAACCCCAATTTATCAAGTATAATTTACAGTAGGAACATAGGAACACTTAGAGAAGCATATTATACTTTAGAAGAAACAGCAATGCTTAGACATTATAACAAACCAAATAATTACGAAAATAGAACAAATAGACCTAACAACCAAAATTTTAATAGAAATCAATACTCTAGACATAATGACTATAGAGAAAACCTACAAAGAGACAATAACGACCCAACACATTATTACAATAGAAATAATACATACCAATACAACAACACATACGAAAACAATTCTAGGCAAACTAGACAAAATAATCACAATACATACGGAAACAATTCCAACCAAATGAGACAACATAATAACAATAACTACAATACCAACAACACATACCATCACAATACAAACCGGAACCAAAGTTTTCCGAATAACTCTAATCAAACAAGACGAAATCAGACAAACTATACAGGCAGAAATTACACCCAGGCAAGAAACAATTCGGTTGAACCAATGCAAGTGGACCATATCTACAAACCAAATCAAAACTTGAACCATGAACATTTTCAAGTGACCAGCTTAACAGGAACTTTACCAGTAATCGAATTGACAATAGGTAATGACAAATTAAAATGCCTAATAGACACAGGGTCAACAACCACTTTTCTAAACTCAGACAAACTGCCATTTTACAAAACAATAAAATTAGAAAACACAATCCCCTGTAACACTCTTAACGGACAAATCTCAATAAAAACTGAGATAATAACACCATTCCCAAACGAGTTCAATGAGAAGAGCTATATGCGTTGGAAATTGACTCCTTTTTATAATAAACCATTCGATGGACTTATAGGCCAAAACCTACTCAAACCTCTGCAAGCAATAATTAACTTAGAAGAGGAATACATAGAAATAAATAACACAAAAACGAAATTCATTAACTCTTGCCCACTCAAATACGAGGAAATACATACATTAGAAGAACCTAAACTAAAACTAGAAAAATTAGAACGCGAAGACATGAATAGGGAAGAAAAAAGCGAACTACGAAAATTAATTAACAAAAATAGAGATCTCTTTTACCAAGAAGGACAAAAACTTACACATACTCACGAGATCCAACATGAAATTATAACCTCTGTAGAAAAACCTATATACTCAAAAATATACAGATATCCCCAAATACATGAAACAGAAATAAATAGACAAATAAAACAAATGTTGTCACAAGGTATTATCAAAGAAAGTAATTCACCATACAACTCACCATTATGGATTGTTCCGAAGAAAATCGATAATTCTGGTGAAAAGAAATGGAGAATAGTGATCGATTATAGAAAACTTAACGAAGTTTCTATATCAGACAAATATCCAATCCCTAAAATAGAAACTATATTGGAAAAATTAGGGCGATCACAATACTTCACTACCTTGGACCTTGCCAAAGGATTTCATCAAGTATTAGTCAAAGAAGATGACAGAAAGAAAACCGCATTTTCAACCCCTCTTGGACATTATGAGAATATACGAATGCCGTTTGGGCTCAAAAATGCCCCTGCAACTTTCCAAAGACTAATAAATGCAGTTTTAAGAGAGCACATTAATAGAATTTGCGTAGTTTATCTGGACGATATTCTTATTTTTAGTACGACCTTAGAAGAACACACTGTAAATATAGAAAAAGTGTTCAATAAACTTAGAGAACATAATCTGAAGATTCAAATTGATAAGTGTAATTTCTTTAGTCGAACTACAGAATATTTAGGTCACACTCTGACAACAGAAGTTATTAACCTAATATGAATAAATTTGAAAATATACAGAAGCTTAAATTACCGGAAACCCAAAAACAAATAAAATCATTCCTGGGAATGTCCGGATACTATCGCAAGTTTATTAAATACTATGCAAAGGTTGCCCACGGTATGATGAAGTATTTGAAGACAAATTCTAAAATTGATAAAAAAGACCCTCAATATACAGATTCATTTCAGAAGCTTAAAAGATCGCTCATGGAAGCACCAATTTTAAAATATCCAGATTTCAACAAAAGATTTAAGTTAATAACGGACGCGAGCGATTTTGCTTTAGGCGCAGTCCTTACACAGGACAACCACCCACTAAGCTTTGCAAGTAGAACTCTAAACGACCATGAGAAAAAATACTCCACAACGGAAAAAGAACTTCTTGGTATCGTTTGGGCCGTTAACTACTTTCGCCCATATATTTATGGTAGAACTTTCGATCTACTCACGGATCATCAACCTCTCAAATGGCCCCAAAGTAAACATAAAGGGAAAGATATAAACCCTAGATTACAAAGATGGTTGCTTAAACTTGGAGAATACGACATAAATATAAATTACATTAAGGGCACAGAAAACAAAGTTGCAGACTTTCTATCCAGAATAAATGCAAATACAGGAGAAATAAATGCCATAGATTTAGAAGAACAAAATGATAACATGAGCACAGCTGCAACAATACACTCACAAGAGAAGAACAAAATGATCACTTTCCAATCTTAGAAACAGTTGTTAATGGATTTCAGACACAAATTATTTTGACACATACGAAAACAAAAGAAATCGAAATTATAGAAGACAAACGAACAATTTACATAAGTACAAATGACATTGAAAACTACTTCATGACTGATATATTTCGCAGATTTATAAAATCAGGGAAAATAGGAATTTTTTCAGAACTTTCTGACCATATATATAACAAAGTGCAACAAAAATTAATCAAACTATTCAATACAAAGTTGAAATTTTATAAATGCACCTACCATGCAAAAGACATGACGAATGAAGACGAAACATATAGATACATTGCAAAATATCATAGGAACGAAACAGGACATACAAAAATTAACGAAAATTACGAAGGACTAAGAAAAATTATATATTTCAAAAATTTAAAAACATATATCCAAAAGTACATTAACAATTGCGATACTTGCAATAAAGCAAAATATGATAGGAAACCAATAAAACGAAAGTTCCATATAACTGAAACCCCCAATAACGTAAATCCGATAGTTCACCTCGATGTATATATAAACAAGAGACATAACTTTTTATCATTTATCGACAAATTCTCAAAACATGCTGTAATACTAAATTTAGAAGACAGAAATAGCGTTACAATCATTGAATAAATACGACTATACTTTTCTATTAAAGGCAAACCCAAATTAATCATTTTAGACAACCAATTCAATTCAATTAACATCAAGGACTTTTTAAGATTAGAAGAAGTAGAAACACGCTTCACAAAACCAAATAGTCATACAGGTAATTCAGATATTGAAAGATTTCATAATACATTAGGAGAAAGACTTAGAGTTTTGGAAACCGAAAAATCCGAATTATCAATTCAAGAAAGACTTTTCAAATGTGTAGAATGGTATAATAAATCTATTCACTCCGTCATTAAAGCAAAGCCAATAGACGTAATAGAAGGAAAAGTCGATAAAAAACAAATAGAAAAACATTTAAAAGATTTCAAAGAAAAAAACCATTAACAAACGCAATGAAAAACGAGAAACCTATAGACCAAACCAAGATGAAGGCTACGTAAAAAATTATAAACCATTAAGGCACAAAGACCAACCTAAATATAGAAAACTTAAACTAGAAAATATACACCCGACAAATATAAAACGACCCACGAAATTTTTAGATCAACTAGACGCTAACTCTTACAATAATGACAGTAACAACACTGACCCACACAACGACAGGAACATTTAGGAACAATTGACGAAAATAACCATAACATAATCACCAACCTTAATAATACATAGATATTAATAATCATCTCAACAGAACTTTCAATAAGATTAAAGAAACATTAGAAATAGACACAAAAGAAATTATAAATAAAAATCCCAAAAGATATGACAAGAGCTAAACATTCAATTATACCTAACCAATGAAAATGTTGAAGAACTTGTGTTCAATAAAAAAAAAAAATTGTAATTGTAAATAATACCACTTATAACTCTGACGAAAATGTAAATTGAATCCAAAATGTGTATATACCAAAACAATTACCTAAAAATAAGAATAGAAAATCGAAAAAATTATAATTAATTCACACTGTTAATGAACCAAAATAGAACAATGTTAAAGAGTTCATGTGACGATAGATTAATTATGTTAAATGGAAAATACCTAATAAATTTTAATAATTCTAATCCTAATAGTCATAAACATTTTTAAATTGAATTAAAAACCAAACTCAGGAGCGTTTCGAATTAAAAGGGGGAGGTGTTACGTCAAAGAATCCTTCGACCACACAAAAAACCTATCTATCGAAATGTGTAACTTAATTACACATTTCCTAGAATCATTAAAATATAAAAATTGCAATGTAATGTCTATTGCAACATATGATAGAAATAAAACCTATTAAGAGGTAATTAAAAAGTAATTAACAAGACTTCGTGGAATCACGAAATAGTCAATTAAGAAAATTGCGATACAATATCCATTACGTAGAAAGATAAGCCGAAGGAAAAGATCTTGATGTAAAAATAAATTCAGTTTTAGAAGCGTCTCTCTGAAGAGCAGACGATTTTTTGACTCCAATATAAATTAAAATAAAAATATAAATTTTTATAAAATAAAATGTTTTTTTTACTATTTCACTTAAGTGTAATTTAGAAAAAACGTAACTCGCGTGGAACCAGAGACAGTACATGCCGCCAACGCCATTACCACAAAGAAGATTACAGTAAAATGTTGTAACTGTGGAGGCCCTCATCCAGCAAATTTCTCTCAATGTCCTCAGAAGCTAAAACCTCTGCCAAGACGGAAAGTCTCCGACATACGATGAAATAAATGTAGGAACCAAGGCCTCTCTGATTGGTCACCGCACGAACAACTTTACGTTGTTATTGCGTGGATTGGAAACCCACCCTTAGTGGACGGTGCACGTCCACGAATGGATTTTCAACTGGAGTCGAGTACAGTCGTGGAGTGCGTCATTGTGCGCAATTAATAAAACGTTTTGAAAAGTGAACGGATAGCCTTTGTGAACTGACTTTTGAACAATTATTATGTTTGTGAACTTGTGTGCCGACTTGTCTTTTAGTTAATTTCTATGTTTTATGAAACAGTGCACCGGTCTGCCTTCTAAACTATTTTTATGTTTATGAATTGGCTTCTAAACAATTGTTATGTCTGCGAACTTGTCTGCCGACTTGTCTTGTAGTTAATTTTTAAGTGTATAAAACTGTGTGACGAATTTAGATCTAGGACTTCAACCGAAGATAGCTTTAAGTGAAAGTGACGAAAATAAAGAAAGTGAATTACAAACCAGGGTCGTGTTTTATTTGATTTCTTCGAGAGACATTTCGCATCAGCAGTTGTGGGGCTTTATGTGAACCCGTGCCCGTGCTGGCACACAACATAAAGAAGACGGTGACCGATAACAACAACTTTACTCCACGACCACCACCTCCATACAGGTACGAACTTTTGGATTGCTCTACTCGTACGACCTACATTAACGGTCGAGCCACATTCATACATCTCTGACTAGCTGAATACTACTTGACCTACATATGACAGTAGCCGTCCATCACCAAATACGGGGGTTGCCTCTTATGTTTCGGGATTTGGCAACCCTGGTGTTGCAATCCGGCAATTGACAGCTCTGTCGTAAGGTTGGACATTTTTGAGGTTATACGCACTCAGAACGTTTTGACATACGAGCGCTATTTGTGTTGTTTGCAGTAACTTAAAAGATTCATCTCGGCCCAAAAATGAAATTAAATCGTCAACATTTTCGTGCGATTATTTTTTACAACTTTCGGCGTGGATTAACTCAGCAACAGTGCATGGATGAACTTAATTCAATTTTTGGCGATGAAGCTCCATCAAGGACCAGTGTTTATCGATGGTATGGTGAATTCAATCGTGGTCGTGATGAAGATGAATTTCGTGAAGGTCGTCCAAAATCAGTTGTTGTTCCGAAAACCATTGATGCTGTGCGCGAACTGATATTGGAAGATCGTCATGTGACCTATCGTGAGATTGAGACAACCTTAGGCGTTAGTGGCACCGGCATACATTCAATATTGCATAAACATTTGACTGTCAAAAAAATTTGTTCGCGTTGGATCCCACACAATTTGTCAATCGCCCAAAAAAAGGCTCGTGTCAATTGGTCGAAAGAAATGCTCAAAAAATACGGTCGCGGTGCTTCGAAACACGTTTATGACATCGTGACAGGTGATGAATTTACGCGTATGAGCCCGAAAGTAAACAGCAGTCGACTGTCTGGGTGTTTCAAGATGAGCCAAATCCAACAAAAGTTGTTCGCGCACGAAGCACTTCCAAGCAAATGGTCGCCTGTTTTTTCGGAAAAACTAGACATGTCGCAACCGTACCACTAGAACAACGCAGAACAGTCAATTCTGAGTGGTACACAACCATTTGTTTGCCAGTTGTCTTCCAAGAAATCAGGAAAACCAACCGCCGAAGACGGATCACTCTTCACCACGACAATGCGAGCTCTCACACATCGGCTGCGACAACTGCATTTTTGAGCACCCAAAACATCGATTTGATGGGTCATCCGCCGTATAGTCCTGACTTGGCACCGAATGACTTCTTTTTATTCCCGTACGTAAAAAACAAACTGAGAGGTCAACGTTTTTCGACACCTGAAGAAGCGGTTGCTGCATTCAGAATGCATGTGTTGGAGATACCTCAATCAGAGTGGCAAAAGTGCTTCGACAATTGGTTCAAACGCATGCAAAAGTGTATAGATCTTCATGGGGAATATTTTGAAAAACAGTAAAGTGATTTTCGATGATCAATATTTGTTTTTGTTCTCTAATCCCGAAATATAAAAGGCTACCCTCGTACCTCAATCAGAGTGGCAAAAGTGCTTCGACAATTGGTTCAAACGCATGCAAAAGTCTATAGATCTTCATGGGGAATATTTTGAAAAACAATAAAGTGATTTTCGATGATCAATATTTGTTTTTGTTCTCTAATCCCGAAATATAAAAGGCAACCCTCGTACGACCTACATTAACGGTCGAGCCACATTCATACATCTCTGACTAGCCGAATACTACTTACATATGACAGTAGCCGTCCGTCACCAAATATCAGTAGCCATCCATCACCAAACCTTTTCTCAAGCCAACGTACTTCAACCATTTCAAGATGTCCTGATCCTAACCCTCCTTAATCTGACGTAGTTTCAGTCATTGTCTACTTTTACTTTCCAGTTTCATCAGTACTTCACATATGCTTCTATTCACCACCACACTACCCAGGTTTTCATTTGCCGTCGTCATTCCAGACATCAGACAGCAGCAAACTAAATAACAAAATTGATAACATGAAATATTGAAAACCACAACACTGTTTCATTAAAACTTTTAAACCAATCCGAGCTCAAAAGCAAACGACTAGAAGGAAACTTTCAAAAATGATGAGGAGTAAAATAAATGAATTCACTCGTACTAAAGAAAATTTTTACAAATTCAATACAATCATAAATTACTATTATCATCGCCATCCAAAAGTTTTCCTTCGACATGAACTGTTGAAACATGAAATCGTGTCGGAATTATGATATTTCGAACTATACAGCTTCCAGATGAAGTGCCTTACACAAAGTTATGACCTCAAGTTGGTTTTAATCCCGAAACCCCAATCTATTTATACTCCTGAATGTACCCATATCATAATTTTAAAGTACAATAATAACCGAAACAATTTACAAATGAAAGAATAAAACTGAACCGAAATTGTCCAACGTCTGAGAAATGTTCTTAGAAAAATTGCGCCAATTTTAATGTGCATCCGAAAATTTACATCGGTCGTTGTGTATTTTGTTTTTAGCTGTAACTTCTTATTGTCTTTTTTCTTGCTCTATTGTAGTAAATGAAATTACAATCAGTGAAAACACTTAATTCACCAGGCCTGGCATATAAAAATGATTTCAAAGGTGTCTTTTGAAAATAAGAAATCTTTTCTCAAAACATTCATCTCAACAGCCTCAACCACAACCGCAGGCAGGTACTGCATTCCATACTAGTTTAGCAAATCATCACTGAAAGACTTGACTACCCCCGACTGGCCCTTGGATCTGTTTTCGAGTGCTCACTTCCTCGACTAAACTATTCAGAAGTAAGGACATTCCTTGGAAACCGCTTTCATTGTTATTTAACGCCAATTCATTTTCATTGTCGAGTGGATAATTAAGTGAGATTATGCATTCCAGCATAAATTGCTGAACGAAAATAGGCAAATAGTAATTAAACATTATTTATGAATCCTTCTCGCCGAGTTTATAGATGTCTAATTGGATGGTAATAACGGAAGGAACTCTACGGGAAAGAAATTGCTGATTATGAAATTTATAAGGAAGGGAGGATGGCTTCAGGTGTTGCATAGCATCAAACTGCCACCTTAGATGGTTAACATATTAAATTAACCAGTAAACACTTAATGATATTATAATTACTAAGATTTGTGAAGAATGTTACAATTATAGTCCTGTTATCGAAAATGAACTTTATTATTAACAAGAAATTTTAAATTATATATCAATAAAGGTAATAAATAGTGAACTATTGGGTCACTTGTTCATTAAGCAGTGCGGTCTGGGTATTAGGGATATATACTCCCAACGAATCTTTTTTCGTAGGATAATGTGTATCAAAATTCCCTTAAAATTTATGATTTGCGAAATTTGTGTGATAAATTTGTCATCTAGAAAACAAATTTTCCAGTGATATTAAAAAACAACACAACATGAAAGAACAACGAGATTTCATGGCTAAGCAAAATTTTCAAAATAATGGAGGTAAAGAATTTTTGGATAAAATATGGTTGGAATAGTTACTTAACTTCATCGACTGTGAAGAGTATTGAACAGGCAGGGTGAACAATAAAAAACAAAACGGATTTCTGTTTAAATTAAGGATTTCTATTTTATTACGTCCGAACGGCACGAAAGCTGGATGCTAAGAAAAAAGAAGTGAAAGTTGACAAATGTGAGTTTGGCGTTTCTTGGTGTGAATGACAGTTGTGTGCCTTAAGGGCCTGAATGCAATGAGAGGAGTGAGTGCTATAATTTCGCTTTGGCTGCGTACAATTTGAATACAATTTTTATAATTTGTTTAACACCCCCACTAAAAAGTTAACTTCAAATTGATTTCGCAGATACGATGTTTTCTGACTGTGTTGTGAATTGCGTGATAAAATATTGTTTGAGTTGTTGTATGTGGTGACGTTTTAGTTCCTCTAGTTGAGCTTTTGTAGACCCTTGGCATCTTGTATGTTGAGCATCCTTCTTTGTTCCTCGAAAAATGCTCTCATCAGGGGCTTGGTCATCAAATCTGCTTGCTGGTTTTTGGAGGCCACATACTCTAAAGCAAAGATTTTGTTCTCGAAACTGTCGCGTATGAAGTGATATTTCACGTCAATATGCTTGCTCCTTTTGTGGAACTCGGAGTTTTTGACGAGCTTGATGGCCCTCATGTTGTCGATGAGGAGGGTGCTCTCCAGATCTTGGCACAGGTTGAGGTCCTCGTTGAGTCTCCTCATCCAGGTGACGTCCTTCACAGCTTGAGTTGCAGCGACATATTTTGCCTCAGTGGTAGAAAGTGCCACCGTCTTCTGTTTGCTGGAACTCCATGACACGGTTGACTCTCCAAACTTCAGAACAACGCCAGACGTTGATTTTCGGGTCTCGACATCTCCTGCATAGTCTGCGTCACTGTAGGCCTGGAGTTTGTTTGTCTGCTCGGCTGGAAAATAAAGACCATACCCACTTATACCTTTCAGGTACTTGAGTATCCTCTTTACCGCACTCCAGTGGATTTTCTTCGGGTTCTCAAGATGCTGGCTGGCACTGTTGACTGCAAAGGTGATGTCTGGTCGGCTATCTACGGAGAGATACATAAGGCTTCCCACGGCTTGTCCATATGGAAATTCTGGCGCCTCCCTGTCACCATGTTTGTGCATTTCTGCACTCATTTGATGATGATGGTCTGCCGGAATTGCAACAGCATTTGCGTGCTCCATGTTGAAACGCTGCAGAATTCTCTTGCAGTAGGCCTCCTGGTGGAGAAGAATTGAACCATCTGTCATCCGTTCAACTTGTAGTCCAAGGTAAGTGCTCAAATTTCCAAAAGTAATATCGAAGTCCTGGCGAAGTTGGTTTATTAGTTCCTCAATCATTTTCTCTTCTTTTGCAGCAATCAATCCGTCGTCGATGTGAATTGCCAGCATCAACTGATTCTCAGGATCTCCGTTGGTGAAGACACAGTAATCGGCTCTGGTTGGACGTAGTCCAGCTTTGGCCAGGAACTTCGTGAGGTGTTTGTACCAGCATCTCGACGCCTGCTTGAGTCCATACAAACTTCGGATGAGTTTGCACACTCGGCTGGTACCATCTTCATAACCTTTTGGCTGCTTCATGTAGATGACTTCTTCCCGCTTTCCATAGAGAAAAGCTGTTTTAACGTCGAACTGTTTGAGGAAAAGATTTTGGGAGGCTGCAAAGAATAGAATGAGGCGAATGGAATCAAATCGGGATACGGGACTAAAGGTCTCATTATAATCGATACCAGGAGTTTGACTGAAACCTTTGGCAACAACCCTGGCCTTGTATCGTTGGATGCTACCATCAGGGAATTGTTTCACCATGTAACACCATCGATTGTCGATCACCTTCTGATCTGGTGGTGGTTCCTCAAGAAGCCAAGTGCGATTCCTCTGCAGCGAACTGATCTCCTCATCCATGGCTGCTTTCCATTTTTCAGAGTCCTCGGATTTGATGGCGTCATCGTAGCTTTCAGGATCAAGTTGGCCAGTCACTGAAATCAAACCAGAAGGATACCGAACCGGTTGGCGAATTTGGTTCCTGTTTCTCAGATTGTAGTTTTGCAGTGGTACAGGTTCTTCGAGTGGCTCTTCATCATCCGTTAGCGCATACAAGGGTGCTTCAGCTTCGCTTCCAGAATGTTCACCACCGTTCACCAAGTTCACGATCTCTGGCTCCTCATCAATTTCAGCAACTTGAGGAACACTCAAGGTCATTGTTGCTGGCTCATTGCTTGACTTGTCTGATGAAAATCTTTGTCCAGTGAATTTCACATCTCGAAAGGTGTTTACCTTGTTTTCAGTAGGAAACCAGACTCGATACCCTTTCGTCGTTTCGTCGTAACCTACAAATATGCCCTTTTTGGCTTTGACATTCCATTTCTTTCTCTTTTCCTTGGGGATGTGAACGAAAACTTCCTCACCAAAAGACCTGAGTGAGGCAAGGTCTGGTTTATTTCCCAGCCAGAGGTCGCCAGGTGTTGCTCCATTTTTGCTGCTGGTTCCAGTCCTGTTCAAGGTGTTGGCTGCGTAGAGGGTTGCCTCTGCCCATAGCTTCTTTGGGAATTTTCCTGCCTGAAGAATAGTCTTGGCCGACTCAACAATTGTCCTGTTCTCGCGTTCTGCTGACCCGTTTTGCTTTGGTGTGTAGGGAACCGTTGTTTGGTGTATCACACCGAGATCACTGGTGATTTTCTCCTCGTCCCTGTTGGCAAATTCTAAGCCGTTGTCAGTTCTGATGAGCTTGATGCCTTTGTCCAGGTGTTTTTCTGCTTGGAGAAGGAATTTCTTCAGACACTGGGTTGTTTCCGACTTCGCCTTGATGAAAAACAAAGTTCTCCAGTGGCTGAAGTCGTCCTTGATCAGCAAGAAATAACGAGCGCCTCCTATTGATGTGTCAGGCATTGGGCCGCACAGATCAGCATGAACAAGCTCACCAACTCGTTCGGTTTTTGAGGTACTTTTTTGAAAAGGGAGCCGGTGCATCTTGCCGAGGGTACAATCGTCACATTTGACTTTGTCGTCCGTAAAGGGTAAGTTCATCCTCCTCAAAATCTTTCTAACCTGCTCGAAATTCTGATGAGCTAACCTTTTGTGCCAGGTGAGGAGTGTTTCTTGTTTGACGACGACGTTTGCCTGGTGCTCATTTGCCACGATTCTAAATTTCATCTCGAAAAGGTGATCAGATCTTTCTCCCACTGCAACGATATTTCCATCCTTCAATAGATGGCAAGTCCTGCTGTCTGATTTTTGAGACATGCCCTTATCAAGGGCTGCTCCTAGGGAGAAAAGATTGAAGCCTAGATCTGGAACATGGAGGACGTTACTCAGATTTTCAGCTTCCAGATTTTTCCGTCGAAAACTTCGACCTCGATGTCTCCAGATCCCACAGCTGTGATTGTTTTGCCATCACCAACTCGAACAGATTTTGGCTGCTGAAAATGGACGAAATTTGAAAACCATTCGCGCCGATGAGACATGTGGTCCGTAGCACCAGAGTCGAGGTACCAGATGTTGGAACAATCCAGGTTGTCCGAACCGAGAGTCAAAGCACTGATCAGCGCGTCGTTTTTCCTGTTTGAGTGGCCCTCCTTTTCTGCCTTTCTCTCATTGGCTGCGTGTCTCTTGAAACAGTCTTGCTTCTAGTGGTCCGGCTTCTTGCAATAATGACCGGATTTTGAGGATTTCTGCTCGAAGTTCTTTTGTCGTGATTTCCCAGCTATAAAAGCCACGTTGTCTCTTGCATTTGCAGGCTCTAGCCTGGATTCTTCGACTGAGAGTCTGGGCTGTGTTGATTCCAATGCACTGATGAAATGTTTGAAGGTGGAGGGAAGAGTCATTAACATTTTTGTGATTATCTGCTTATCAGACATTTTCTCACCCATAACCTTCAATCGATGTGCAAGGTTTTCCAACTTGGCAACGTGTGTAGCAATGTTGTGAGCTGGGTCCTTCTGAACACTGTACCATTGTTGAAGTAGCATGTGAATGTTGGTCTCCGACTTTTGTTCATAAACAGATGAAAGTTTGTCCCACATTTCCTTGGAAGTCGTGCAGTTGATGATGCGAAGTAGCGGTTCCTCGTCGACTGATGTGGCGATAGTACGCTGTCCAAAAGTGTCCAGTTTTGTCCATGAGGCACGTGCTGTTCGATGAGCTTCGGTTATGTTTTCCTCTGGAAATTCCTTTTCTCCGCTGACGATGTCCCATGCTCCACTAGAGAGTAGAACGATGCGTACCTGGAACTTCCACGTACTCCAGTTCTCAATGCCTTTGAGTTTGGTTATCCGATTTGATTCGTTCTCCATCGTGGTGTTGTAAAATTTCACTGTTGCACGAGGGCGGACTTACAACACGAGACTTTAAACGAAAAGAATTTAAACAACACAAAAATATTTATCGTTCCGCGAACCTGGGCCCATAACCTATTGAACAGGCAGGGTGAACAATAAAAAACAAAACGGATTTCTGTTTTATTACGTCCGAACGGCACGAAAGCTGGATGCTAAGAAAAAAGAAGTGAAAGTTGACAAATGTGAGTTTGGCGTTTCTTGGTGTGAATGACAGTTGTGTGCCTTAGGGGCCTGAATGCAATGAGAGGAGTGAGTGTTATAATTTAGCTTTGACTGCGTACAATTTGAATACAATTTTTTTAATTTGTTTAACAAAGAGATTAATTTAAAAATTCAGGAAGAGTGCATCAACAAGTGATTTAAATCTTCTGGCCATCTTAAAAAAAACGTTCAACACAAAACATCAAAATGGTTCATTAAGGCTGTTGCTGAAAGATTAATTCCGCATAATAGTTAAGAATTTAATATTACAAGAAG